>CM064332.1:45915692-46540692 GCA_032595735.1 Pelochelys cantorii | reverse complement strand
TAAACATGGCCGCTGCTTTTTTCGACATGGAGCTTTTTTGAAAAAAAAAACCCGGCAGTCTAGATGTGGATCTGTCGAAAATAAACCCTTTTTCGACAGATCGTGTAAACCTTATTTTTGAGGAATACAGGATCTGTCGAAAAAGGGTTTATTTTCGACAGATCCGCATCTAGATTGCCGTTTTTTTCAAAAAAGCTCCATGTCAAAAAAAGCGGTGGCCATGTTTATGCTAATGAAACACGGAATATTTAAATCCCTGCTTCATTAGCAATTTTGATGTGCCTAATCTACATCTCTGGGTATGTCTAGACTGCATCCCTCTGTCAGCAGAGGGATGCAGATTAGGCAGGTCGACATTGCAAATGAAGAGGGGATTTAAATATCCCGCGCTAAATTTTCATAAAAAATAGCTGCCGTTTTTGCCGACTCAGCACTTTGTCGGCAAAAAGTGGCAGTCTAGAGGGGGTTCTGTCAAGAAAGAAAGCCTTTTTCGACAGATCCTGTAAACCTCCTTGCAGGAGGCATAAGGGATCTGTCGAAAAAGGCTTTCTTTCTCGACAGATCCCCCTCTAGACTGCCGCTTTTTGCTGACAAAGTGTTGTCGGCAAAAACGGTGGCCATTTTTATGCAAATTAAGCGTGGAATATTTAAATCCCTGCTTCATTTGCAATGTCGCCCTGCCTAATCTGCATCCCTCTGCCGACAGAGGGATGCAGTCTAGACATACCCTTTCTGTCGACAGAGAAGTGTAGTCTAGACACACCCTCAGATCATGTCTTCACTATGCGGAAGATTCATGCTGCTGCGGTTGATCTTCCAGAGTTTGATTTAGCGGGTTTAGTGAACTCAGAGAGTTCCCTTGTTGGCGCCAATACACCTGCTCCTCTTGAGGAATAAGGGAAGCTGATGGGAGCATTTGCTTCCATGGACCTCCCATTGTGTGGACGTAGCTGGAATTGCATATCTTAATTTGACCTTCCGCTGAAGTGTAAACTAGGCCTCATAGAAATCATTAAATTCTGTGTCTCCAAAGAGGCAATACATTCACCAGAGTGTTATCTTACCAAGGATGCACTCTTTCACTGATGGTTTTATAATAAAACAAGAGTTTTCTAGTCTCTAAGGGTATGTCTAGACTACATGCCTCTGGCAACAGAGGCATGTAGATTAGGCTACCCGGCATAGGAAAATGAAGTGGCGATTTAAATAATCGCCGCTTCATTTAAATTAAAATGGCTGCTGCGCTGAGCCGATCAGCTGTTTGTTGTCTCAGTGCGCTAGTCTGGATGCTCCGCGGTCGACATCAAAGGCATTTGTCAACCGCCCTGGTATGCCTCGTGGGATGAGGTTTACTAGGGAGGTCGACAAATGCCTTTGATGTCGACTGCGGAGTGTCCAGACTAGCGCGCTGAGCCGACAAACAGCTGATCGGCTCAGTGTGGCAGCCATTTTAATTTAAATGAAGCGGCGATTATTTAAATCGCCGCTTCATTTTCCTATGCCGGGTAGCCTAATCTACATGCCTCTGTCGCCAGAGGCATGTAGTCTGGACATACCCTAAAATTTAACAGATTATAATAATAAGTCAGTTTCTCACTTGCAGTCAGTTCTTAGTGTCATCAATCCACATAGTTGAGAGATCCACCTTTCACAGATTGAAAGTGCACTAGCCCCTTTTTTGTCAGGTGATGGATAACTAACTAGACCCTTCTGATCAGAGACCAGAAAACATTTGAAATTTATTTTGAAGTGTATCCCCTGATAAAGTTCTTCTTCTGTGATGTTTATCTCTTTCTGTTGATGTCTCATCTCTCTATTGATTCATATGTGAATGTAACTTTATTGTTTCTGGCATTACCTTGCTCAGTTTACATTGGAGACCCTGGCAAACAGGCAAAACACCATCCCTTTATCTAGGACAAGTGTGTTTATTAAGTCTGCCCTAAAAATATATTTTAGGAACACACTTCCATCATACAAATTCCATCCATCCATCCCACAATGTTATTCATGATCAGTGTCACCAGTTTTTTATGATGTCTTAATACATTATATAGTGCAGTAATACACAATCAGTTAATTCAGTTGCTTATTCTTTGGGATTTAGACCTCCTCTTCTCCTCCTAGACTCTGATTATCACACGCCTACTATGACCTCACTCTTATTGTTTCCCCTTTTATCTTTACATAGAGATTTTCAACTGGTTGCTTTCTCACCTCCTCTGAACCTCAGAGTGTATATATTCTTGATCTATAATGCAAAACCTTTCCCTTTCCCCCAATGCCTGTCCTTCTTAAAAAGCTATGCCCCTCTATAGCAATATTCCAGTCATGAGATTTATCCCACGAAATTTTTGTGATGCCAGTTAAGTAATAATTCAGCTTATGTATTAATGCTTCCAGTTCTTATTTATTCTTTCTTCTCTGTATTTGTGTATAGAAATCTAAGAGATTGAGCATTTTCCCCCAATGATTTTCCTTTTGTTGCTACTATAACCCTATGGTAATTTTCCAGTTCCCCCCCAACATCTGGCCCTCCATTTAGGTCGCCATTTTATGCTTACCTATGGACTTTTGTTCCGTACCTCCTATGAAAATAGTTGAAAGTCCTCCACAGTGAGTTGGCAAATCAGTGGGGGTAGGTCTAGACTACATGGCTCCGTCGACGGAGCCATGTAGATTAGGTTTCTAGACATAGGGAAATGAAGCGGCGATTTAAATAATCGCCGCTTCATTTACATCAAAATGGCTGCCACACTGTGCCGATCAGCTGTTTGGCGACACAGTGCGGTAGTCTGGATGCTCCGCGGTCAACAAGGGAAGCCCTTGTTAACCTCCCCGTTATGCCTCGTGGAATGAGGTTTACCGGGGCGGTTGACAAGGGCTTCCCTTGTCGACCGCGGAGCGTCCAGACTACCGCGCTGTGCCGCCAAACAGCTGATGGGCACAGCGCGGCAGCCATTTTGATGTAAATGAAACGGCGATTATTTAAATCGCAGCTTCATTTCCCTTTTTTGAGTACACTAATCTACATGGCTCCGTCGATGGAGCCATGTAGTTTAGACATACCCTGGATGACTTCATCAATTTAATGCTTCTTGATAACAAGTAGGAATATTTGTGATTTTTAAAAAAAACACCCTTGCTTTTCAAGAATTGTTACTGTTTGAATGCAAAGGGTCAAGTTCAAACTTGTTTTAATTTGATGCAAATCCACTGAATTCAGTGAAGTTGTACCTGCTTATTTCAGGTCTGAATTTGACCTGAAGTATTATTGTTAATTTGATATTAAGATATTTTGCAATGGTGACTGTACCTCTTTAGAAAAAAAATGCCACTGTGCAGTAGTTTTAAGCAAAATGAACACACTTTATACCAAGTAGCCACTTACACATTCTCTTCAGGGGAGTAAATGCTCACAAGGCACTGACTGGGCCAAAGCAGAGAAGAGACATCTCCTAACTCTAATGTCCATATTCCACACTACATGCCATGCTGCTGTTGTGTGCAGCTGGTACCATCACCCACAGGAGATGCTCCATGTCCAGGCCTGCAGTATCACACTATTTACAGCTCCAAGCCATGGCTGGAATTTCTTTTGCAGAAGAAAGAATAGATAATAGAAGCCAAAATAACCAGTCATATTTTCCCCATGGTAACAGTCTATCATTCAGTGATTATAGTTTATGCCTGCCCTTGGAGTAATGCTCTACAAGGGTTGTATGTTACTGTTTTCTGTGCTCCAGTACTACATGCTGTTGGTAATTTTTTTATTGAGATGCTTTGCAAATTTGGAGCCTGATCCTGCAAACCTTGCTCTTGTAGATAGTTCTTTTTCACCTAAGTTGTTACACTGAAGTCAAAGACCAAGTTGGATTGATTTACATCACACACACACACACACACACACACACAAAATAATTGATTTAAAGCAAGTCTCCGACTAATACTTCTTCATATGTTTCTTCAAACAATGGTGCAAATCTGATCACTAGAACATGTAAATGTACAGCTCAGAACAGCATTTTACAACATCTAAGAGGGCATACGGTGTCTAATTCTTTTAGATAATTTGATTTATATTAATTTAAGAAATAGTACATAATACTCATTACCTGTGTCAAGCTGCAAATGCAGGAGCAGTGCATTAGGAATGGTAAGAACTAAGTCACACACACAAACACAATAGCACTTATATTTTATTAGACTAAATCTTAAATGTTGCATAAATATTTCACATTTGCAGTTGCAGCAGTATCCTGAGTTGCCAGCTGATGGCTGTCTTTAAACTTTTAAAGTGCTTAGAGTGCCCTTAATTTTGGTGTAAGACCCACTTGAAACAAGTATAGCATGGGGTTCCTTTTGGAAAGCTGATTTATGTTGAAGTAAAATAGGGAATAGACTTATGGTATCACCATTATGATCTGTGACCATGATGTTCCAAAATAAGGTGCATGTATTATGTAATATGTGTAAGTGTAGCATGTTTGTGATAAGATTTAATTGGGACCGGTTCTGTTCAATATCTTAATCAACAATTTAGATATCGGCATAGAGAGTACGCTTATTAAGTTTGCAGATGATACCAAGCTGGGAGGGGTTGCAACTGCTTTGGAGGATAGGGTCATAATTCAAAATGATCTGGACAAATTGGAGAAATGGTCTGAGTTAAACAGGATGAAGTTTAATAAGGACATATGCAAAGTGCTCCACTTAAGAAGGAACAATGAGTTTCACACATACAGAATGGGAAGCGACTGTCTAGGAAGGAGTATGGCAGAAAAAGATCTAGGAGTTATAGTGGACCACAAGCTAAATATGAGTCAACAGTGTGACGCTGTTGCAAAAAAAGCAAACATGATTCTAGGATGCATTAACAGGTGTGTTGTGAGCAAGACACGAGAAGTCATTCTTCTGCTCTACTCTGCACTGATTAGGCCTCAGTTGGAGTATGTGTCCAGTTCTGGGCACCACATTTCAAAAAAGATGTGGAGAAATTGGAGAAGGTCCAGAGAAGAGCAACAAGAATGATTAAAGGTCTAAAGAACATAACCTGAAGACTGAAAGAATTGGGCTTGTTTAGTTTGGAAAAGAGAAGATTGAGAGGGGACATGATAGCTGTTTTCAGGTATCTAAAAGGGTGTCACAAGGAGGAGGGAGAAAACTTGTTCTTCCTGGCCTTTGAGGATAGAACAAGAAGCAGTGGGCTTAAACTGCAGCAAAGGAGGTTTAGGTAGGACATTAGGAAAAAGTTCCTAACTGTCAGGGTGGTTAAACACTGGAATAAATTGCCTATGGAGGTTGTGGAATCTCCACCTCTGGAGATATTTAAGAGTAGGTTAGATAAATCTCTATCAGGGATGGTCTAGCCAGTACTGGGTCCTACCATGAGGGCAGGGGACTGGATTCGATGACCTCTTGAGGTCCCTTCTACTCCTAGTATTCTATGATTCTATGACTGATAACTTATTGTAAATGAGAAAATTAGTATTTTATTGATTTAAAAATATCCAATTTAAATTAAATCATATTTTTTATTTAAAAAATCTGATTTTTATCCACCCGTTCAAAGATTACCTATCTGAGTAAAGGTTAACAGATTTGGGCTCTTGCATTGATGGCTCACTCACCAATTCTATAGTAAAATACTTCTCTCTTTTGGTCTACATTTATAACATGACTCATTCACTGTACACAACAGATATATCTAGCTGCTGAAAGGCAGTGTTTATGTCCATTGAATCATAAGTCTGTTTAATCACAAATTCTATTACTTCTCTTTCTTCTGTGATTTCTCCTAGGGCATTTGAATGTTCTCTTAGTTCTTTTCTACCTAGTACATTCAGTTCTGAGAGTATGTTAAATTCTAGGGGGAAAGAAATCCTGAGAAAATCCAAATAGCATAGAAGTAATGAATATCGTATGGGACAAATAACTGTTTTACAATCACTCCTATCATTAAACATTTATACACACAAAAAGATATGCATATAATTCCCATGCTGCTCCTCACACTTGGGGGGAGCACCCCATAAACAAATGCAAAGCAGCCTTATTGTTCTCCTTCATATCCCTCCTTCAGATTTTCCTTTGCCATGAGGCCTACAAAAAATGTAGCAATGGTTAGGCTGCTAATGTGCTGACACCTCTGCCTATCATTATAACCAATAAAACTCATTAAGAGTTAAATCTTACATGCCTTGCTCAGGCAAGCAATCCCATGGGACGATTGCTATGTGAAATGCAAGCAGACTTTGCAATGTGATAAACCAGGAAGGGATGTCAGTGTAATTCTGGACTGCATATGCAGAGACACCTAGTAATGGAGCTAGGGGGTCATAGTTTCCTATTGCTAAGGCCCTGATGACATTTCATTTGGAATGGGCTCTTCAAGCCTAAAAGATGCTAACAAATCCCAGCAGGTGGAGGATGAAGCTGGCCAGGCCCAGGGATCTTCTGGAAGGGTGGGAGAGTGGGTTTGTGGTGCCACCTGAGGGAAGAGGGCAGGGGGCCCATTGATTTCTGCCTTGGTGCCCAGAATTGCTGTCAGTGGATGCAGAAAATCTTCCAGAATGAGATCTAATAGATAGTGAGATAATCTTCAAAGAAAGTGGAAGCAGCCCCTTTATTTAAGACATTTAAAACTAAACAAAGACCTAAGCAAGTTATATCTTCCTAAACCTATCTCAAAATGAGGGATAATACCAATTTAACTGTAGTTTGGGGATAATCATATTTACCATACTATTTACCAACAAAGCATTGAGAAGGTTACTTAGTGGCAGATAGTGAACCTCTCCCTCATACTAAGCAGTTACACCCACAGATAGTCCCACTGAAGCCACAGCTACTCATTTGTAACTGGGCACCGAGCAAATTCATGCCCTGTCCGTTGTTGGGGAAAAGACAACATGGTTTCTGTAAAGGGAAATCATGCCTTACTAATCTACTAGAGTTCTTTGAGGGGTCAACAAACATGTGGACAAGGAGGATCCAGTAGATATAGTGTACTTAGATTTCCAGAAAGCCTTTGACAAGGTCCCTCACCAAAGGCTCTTAAGGAAAGTAAATTGTCATGGGATAAAAGGAAAAGTCCTCTCATGGATTGATAACTGGTTAAAAGACAGGAAACAAAGGGTGGGAATAAATGTTAAGTTTTCAGAATGGAGAGAGGTAACTAGTTGTCTACGTCTACACTGGCGTGATCTTGCGCAAAAACTCTTTAGCGCAAGAGTTCTTGTGTTAAAGTAGTTGTGCAAGACAGCGTCTACACTGGCATGTGCTTTTGCGCAAGAGCATCCATGCCAGTGTAGACGCTCTCTTGCGCAAGAAAGCTCTGATGGCCATTTTAACCATAGGGCTTTCTTGCTCAAGAAATTCATGTTGCCTGTCTACACTGGCCTCTTGCGCAAGAACAGTTGCGCAAAATGGCTTATTCCTGAGTGGGAGCGTCAGAGTTCTGGCGCAAGAAGCCCTGATTTCATACATTAGAACGTCTGTTTACTTGCGCAAGAACACGCGGCCAGTGCAGACAGGCAGCAAGTTTTTGCACAAGAGCAGCCGCTTTTGCGCGAGATCGCGCCAGTGTAGACACAGCCGTTGTGTCTCCCAAGGGTCTGTACTGGGACCAGTCCTATTTAACCTATTTATAAATGATCTGGAGAAATGGGTAAACAGTGAGGTGGCAAAATTTGCAGATGATACTAAGCTGCTCAAGATAGTTAAGACCAAAGCAGACTGTGAAGAGCTTCAAAAAGATCTCACAAAACTAAATGTTTGGGCAACAAAACGACAAATTAACTTTAATGTTGATAAATGTGAAATAATGCACATTGGAAAAAATAATACCAATGATACATACAATATGATGGGGACTAATTTAGCTATAACTACTCAAGAGAGACATCTTGGCGTCATTGTGGATAGTTCTCTGAAAACATCCATTCAAAAAGTAGTCAAAAGTCAAACAGAATGTTAGGAATAATTTAAAAAAGGATAGAGAATAAGACAAATAACCTCTTATTGCCTCTGTATAAAACCATCTTGTATACTGTGTACAAATGTGGTCGCCTCATCTCAAAAAAGATATATTGGCATTGGAAAAAGTTCAGAAAAGGCAACAAAAATTATTAGGGGTTTGGAACAGGTCCCATATGAAGAGAGTTTAAAAAGATCTGGTCTTTTCAACTTAGAAAAGAGGAGACTCAGGGGGATATGATAGAGGTCTATAAAATCATGACTAGTGTGGAAAAAGTGAATAAGGAAAAGTTATTTACTTGTTCCCATAATATAAGAAGTAGGGGTCACCAAATGAAATTAATTGGTAGCAGGTTTAAAACAAAGAAAAGGAAGTTTTTCTTCACACAGGGCACAGTCAACCTGTGGAACTCCTTGCCAGAGAATGTTGTAAAGACCAGGACTTTAACAGGGTTCAAGAAAGAACTAGCTAAAATCATGGAGCTTAGGTCCATCAATGGCTAGCAGCTAAGATGGGTAGGAATGGTGCCCCTAGATTCTGTCAGAGGCTGGGAATAGGTGATGGGAGAGGGATTGCTTGAAGTTTCCCTGTTGAGTTCCCTCTCTAAAGGGAATTGGCCACTGTTGGAAGACAGGATACTGGGCTAGATGGAACTTTGATCTGACCCAGTATGGCCATTCTTATGTCTTTTAGCTAATTTTTAGCAGTGTTCTGATACAGTTGTCTGCATCTCCAAAAGACTATATAAACATTATTGTACTCCTCTAAAATTTCCCCTACATTTCCTCACTCTCATTATATATAGTAACTTTTATTCCTGTCTGAATAGGAAAAGGTCAACCAAAATTCTGGTTTCAGAACTGAAACCCACTAACTTTGTGATAGTTTATCCTGATAGTGGTTCCTGATTTAAACTTCATGGTAGTCCCCTACATCTGTGGTCAAATCCTAATCCTGGTTTCAGATCCAAACAGATCGGCATTTGGATTTGAACTCTATGATTTAGGACTATCCCTAATGCTGTTGTGTAGTCTTAAACAGATGTTGTATTTCACCCAAAAAAGGGGTAAAATGCTTCATACAGAATTTGTCTGTAAGTTAGCAGGAATAACTTGCAGAATGAGTTGTGTGTAGGGGTCCATGGTTGTTTTAGGGGAATTTAAGCACATGCATTTCTCCATAACTCCTTTCACTTTAAGGCTTAATCCCAGAGTATTCTTCCAAGCTCCTTTCATGATGGCTTGCTGAATGGCATCTTCACCACATTTGGAGAGAGTCATAGGGCATGTCTAAACTACATCCCTCTTTTGAAAGAGTGATGTAAATTAGGCAGATCGAAAGTGCAAATGAAGCGGGGATTTAAATATCCCGTGCTTCATTTGCATAATCGCGTCACAGCGTTCTTTCAGAAAAAGGTATTTCAAAAGTGAAACCACTGTCTAGACGCGGTTCTTTTGAAAAAAAAACCCCTTTTTTGGAAGATCCTGTACTCCTCATTTTTTTGAAAAAGAGGGTTTTTTCGAAAGAACCACGTCTAGACAGCGTTTTCACTTTCAAAATACTCTTTTTTCGAAAGAATGCTGTGACGCGATTATGCAAATGAAGCGCGGGATATTAAAATCCCCATTTCATTTGCACTTTCGATCTGCGTAATTTATATCACTCTTTCGAAAGAGGGATGTAGTTTAGACATAGACATAGTGTGTATAGATAACTTTCTTCCTATGCATGTACTAATGTGACTGGCTTTTCTGTGGGTTGTAGGTATGTAGTGCCTATGGGAATGTCTACACTAAGAAATTATTTCAAAATAACTTATTTTGAAAGAATAGCTCCTGAAATAACTATTTCAAAATAAGCGTTATTACTCATGGAAAGCAGGAGTTATTATTTCAAAATAATGGGCATGGTAGTGTTTCCACTTGTTATTTTGAAATAAAGGGAGTTACTCATAGATACCATATTATTTATTTTCCATGGCAATGTTGAAAATTAATCTGTGCAGGTGCATCTACACTGCACCGTAACTCAAAATAAGATAAGCAATTTGAGCTATGCAAATTGCGTATCTTATTTCAATGGTATTTTGAAATAGCTTTTTTCGTCATTTGGCACTGTCTACACAGTGCCAAATTTCAAAATGAAGTGCTATTCCAAAATGTCCCTTACTCCTCATAGAATGAGGTTTAACAGAGACTCCAGAATAGTGAGCCTGAAATAACGGGCTTGCTGTGAAGACACGTGATAGCTATTTCGGGATACTCTGGTATCCCAAAGTAGCGTTGCAGTGTAGACGTAGCCTGAGTGTATGAGAAACCTTTTAATATTGTAGTGTGTTGATTCATTGTCTTTTGTCATCATAAGATGATAATTTTAAAATTCATTCTTTCAATGCATATTTGAAATATAATTTTGCAGTGTACAAGACCAGTGTCTTGATCTGTTTTTCCTCATGTTGCATGTCACATATTTCACCTTTAATTTACTTTCTCCTCATTGATGACAGAGGTGGAAAATCTGTTCATATTTTTCTCATCTTGTTGCATAAACTTTTTGACAGTCTTCTCCTGTGTTCTTTTAACCTCTGAGATTTCATGGAACTGTGGACACTTCAGAATTCAGCCCTTGCGACTATTACTCCCTGTAAGCTGAGCAGCCATCCAAGAGATTCATATGCCATCCAGCTGATTATCAGAGTGCCCTCAGCCTTCCACAGCTGGCAGCATATTTTTCTGATGCTGGTGCATATAACAAAATGTATTCTGCACATAGATGGAAGAAATGAGAGGGAACATGGCTTGTGTCTATGAAGAAAAGGGGGTTGAATGAACATTAATAGCTGAAAATCTGGTAGGCAGCAACTTTCAACGCTTTCAATTAAGTGTTTTTAAAATGTTTAAATATGTGATCTCATCGCTCATTTTATGGCATTCCTGGAATATCACTACAAATACAATAAACGTTCATTTAATCATGAATACTATGCAAGTTTGTGGGACAGTGCTATAAAATTATCACAAGTACTAAATGGCCTATTTTATATAGAATACAATATCCTTGAGCTATGGCAATGACGTTCATCTTAAGCTTCAGGATTTAAGTTTTAAGTGTAAGGATCTTTCTCTTATTTCCCCATGCACATGATTTCCAGTAGAAGTTAATCAATCTCTCAGTGCACTGAGTCCTCCTGTTTTATAACATACTTTATAGATTAAGATAATTGTTCTTGTGATGTGCTCTGCTCCTATTTTGTTAAGCTTATTCTAAACGTCTGTTACCTATAAAAACAACAAGACTATCTGCATGTAAATAGTCCTTCCATGGTAGCACTGCCTAAATATAACAAATGAAGCAGATATGATGCATAGTTTATGCATACTCTTTGTAAAGTGGTGAGTGACAGTTACCATTAGGCATAAGATATTTACATCTGTTCATCAAAATATGACACTTGGTTGCAGTCCTCTAAAGCTATCCCTGTTGTATACATGATATGTATGGTAATTTAAAAAGAAAACACTGTGTAGAAAAAGAACATGATAAATGCATATCATCTTATTTTTTATGGCTCTAGTAAATTTCATACCTTAGGCTAGACCAAATACACTTTGAGTTTCTCTTGCAACAGTCATTTTGGAAATGAGTCAATCAACAGGCTTTTTAAAAACTCATTATTATTTAGCCTAAAGATCATAGGAGTCTGTGTTTATTTCATTATCAATTTATTTTTGAGAAATACCATTGCCTTTATCTAGCACTAAAATTATTATTTCTTTTCATTTTGTAACTGCTGTACAAGTAAATGATCTACCTCTATACACTTCTGTACCACTACCTCTATGGCTGGATATTTTATTCTCCATATGATATTTTAATCTATAAATTAATATAACAGATGCTTCTTGAAAAGCCTTAGAAAAGAGAAGGTAAAAAGGTTTATGTTTTTGACAGGAATCCACTGTTCAGCTAGATATTTTACTTTTGTAATTTTTTTTTGCTGAATGCCAAATCTTTCTAGAAAGTGGAGTAAACCAGTAAGAATAATTAGGAAGGTATGAAATGGATTGCACAAAGGGTACATGGTTTAGTCCTTCTCTAGAACACAGGCTGCAGTTTAGCTGTCGAGTCACTATCATTCTCCTCAAAGGTGAAATGATTTAGAGGTCCAGAGAAACTTAATTTTTCTTGATCACCATGTGCAACCTGGAATTTTAATGGCAAGCATAATTAATTCTTCTGATGTTAATCATCAGGGCTGGGCTCCACAATTATCAGCCTGGTGCAGCTGGGCCATGGTGCAGACATGAAAAATTAGGAAAATGAATCAGTAATAGGGTGGCAGATTTAATCTGCATCATGAAAACAAAGTTAAAAAGAGGCAGATCGAGAGAATTTCAGCTGAAGCTTTTGTGCCAATGAGCACTGACAGAACTGAAAAATGTTGCCGATGTCCAAAGTGATTGGTAATTACCAAGCCATTGAATTTTTTATTGTCAATTTATCATTGCGCCAGAGGTTAAATTTAACATCTTCTTCTAAAGCCATCACTCTAGGAAGAAGGCAAGCTTTGCATCACGTGGTGCAGGAGTCAGTGAAAGGTTAATCAGGTATTCCTTTAGTTTGTGTGCGCTTCCAAATCATTTTTTTATTGTGTCCTTTTATGTTGCATACATGCCATGGGGTATTTTCTAATTTATATTACCTGTGCATTTCAGATAAATATTAGATTGCATTCCTCAGCACAGCATTGTCTCCCTTGCTGTGTATTTATACTGCAATATTTTCACACACACAGAGGCATATATTACACACATTTTTATATATATATCTAGAGAGAGAGAGAGAGAGAGAGAAATTTTATAGATACAAAGAACTTTGGTGTGAAATAAAAAAAGCATAATCTTGGTGCCTAAAGGGGTATCACAGGCATCCTTAAATATTGATATTATTTATTTCATTTTCTAAATAATACTGTTTTGTTTGTGGAGTATTTGATTTTACTGTGGTGTGATGCTATCTTATTTTTTGAATTGGGCCCCTAGTTTGTGAAAGGATCAGTTTAAGACCAGGTAATTATAGATTTTCTTAGCTGGTAAGCTTGTTTGGTTTTGCAAAATCTTCAACCCTTTAGGATAGGGTCTGTCTATAATTTGCACCTTCTACAGTGCCAAGCACTTTGTTAGTACTGAATAATAACCGCAATTCACAACTGAAATGCAGATTAGCTCTTTGGATCCTTCCACTTGTGAATGCTTAGTAAATGATGTAGTCTTTGTAATGCAAAAGACGGAAAGAAAGCAATCCCGCATCTAAAACATCTTGGTCAAATATGACATAAAATGAACATTCATGTATTATAGACCAAACCTTGCTCTTGCGAAAGTATTTTAATTAATATCAATAGGATTGGTGCCTGCTTATTCTAGGGTTAAGTTTGGCCCCCAAATTACACAATGTAATCCTTGTTATTTAAATGCCTTTAGCGCAATATTAAATCCATTTTTTGTCCACCTTAATTCAGCTCTGTAATCTCTCTTTTTTTTTTTTATATTATATTTATTTGCAAATCCTGGCTGTGCTCTGATTAAGGGAATTGTATGCATTTTCTATAAATTAAAAATGGAAATGGCCTTTAGGGGAGAGTCAGTAATCAATGCATGCATTAATTACTGCAATTCATTACCCAAATAAACACAAGACTCAGCCTTTTGCTAGATAGAAATTTAGGGACCTAAGATGTTTACAAGAGACAAAGGCTTGTGATCCTGCTCCTGTTAATCTGCAGATCAAAGAGTATGTGAGTCCATTCCTGGTGGAGGCTCCTCTGGGGATACGGTGGCTGGGATCAATCCCCACATGCCGGCAGTGAATTATTGCTGCTGAATACAAAAGCTGTTCATGTGACATCACTGTCACCTAACCGTGGTGACACCCTCTCAAGATAGGGCTTAAGAAGACCTTGCTTTTTTAATACCACACTTTTCTATAATTAAACTCAAACCATAAAGCAGTACCTGTCCAATGGCCTTTGATTGCCCTCATAAACAAAAATATATTTCAGCTCGTAGCAACTATTCAGTCATTTTTGGAAGGAAAAACAAGAAAATGTAATCTTTAGCTTCCCAGAGGCTTTTCAGAATATAAACAGAAGGTTAGAAAATATACAACAAATAAAATAGTACAGAAAAGATTCAGTGATTTATTAAAAAGATTTCATACTCCTCTCCTGAATTAGTATCCTGTCTTTTCCTTAAGAGAGACTAGAAGAGCACTGGAAGAATGTAAATTTTTAACAGCATTTGGATGCCTTTCTTGATCATATTTTATAGCTTGAGGATAAATTACCATATGAAGGTTTTGTTCAAAACCTGAACCCAGAGTATGATTTAAATTCTGCTACATTTTGCATACATGCTATTGCTGGTGCTAGCTCAATGCAAATCTCAGGAGCTGAAAGCAGAACATATCTTAGCCAAATCCCTTTCTCCTATTGGAGCACTCAGCTATTTTAATTGGATTCTGTCCAAAACTGCAACTAATTAAGAATCAATTCAGAACCATTAGCAAGTGGGACTAGCTGGCCAGTGTTGCATATTTCAAAAGAGTTAGTTTTAATGAGAGGAGTTCCTGGACACACACAAAAAAAATCCCTTACAAGCAGATTAAAGATAGTGTAGGGACCTTCTCCAGCTAAACTAGACAACTAATGGTACATGGAAAGATGCTGAACTTGTAGTCCTCTCTAATTGATCTACTTACTGTTCTTAAGGAAACTTAAAAAAATGTATGCAGATATTTACTGTGCATTAGCGGTTCAATAGCTATTTATAAACATTAGCAATTACTGCATTTTGCAGCCTCTCTTTCTCTTAGTCAGAGAAACATATGTTATCTCTTTTCAGACATATTAACCTTAGAACTGTCAAGCCATTTTCCCTTCTTTAGGCTTTGTACTTCTGCAACATCTGTTAATCTGCACCACATTGCCTGCAGATGGTATTTTTTAATTTGTTAAGAGGTTAGACTGCCATATTTCTGACAGCTGTAGTTTTGTTTTACCACAGAGTAAAACTTTGCTAAAAACTCAGTGCTTTGGGGAGAGAATGTGATTTGCTTTTCAACAGTAGCTATGTCTAGATTTTATTTCTTAAACTGTTAAATTGTCTGAGCTTTTAATGTGTTTAGTGAATATGGTTATTTTAAAGGAAAAGAAGAAACAAGTCAGTACTTAGCTGACTGATTTTGAATATTACCATATGAATGTGTGCAGCTATATCAATACAGTGAAATATTTAACCATTTAAATTGATATGCATTAAACCAGATGTCCAAACCTGTGCACATAATCTGATAGTCCTGACTTCAGACCTACACTTCCCTGTGGATGTATGTCAGGAGAAATTACTTGGACAGGGTTTCTTAGTATGAGGCAAACTATAACTACAAGCTACTGTGACTGTAAAAGATGAAGATAAAAATGCAAAGCTGTTTACATGTCCAGCTAGTGAATATAAAAGTACATTGTTCAGTGAGTAGCTCTGTTTAATAACTAAGTTTGATATACATTTGGATTGTTTTAGAGGGTGAATTTTACAAGGATTCTTCATTATCCCGACATCCTGATACATTTGATTGAATTGTCAAGAATGCACTAGAACTTTTCCGAGCTGGTTTGAAAGAGAAGTGCCTTTGTTTTTTTTTTTTTTTATTGTTCCTTTCCCCATTGAGCAGAATAAAGCTATATTTCCAAACAAGCACAAGCAGTGTTTTATTGCAATAAAACATTCATATCTGTGACCAAACTGAACATTAATGAATAGGTAAAGAGAGTAGGTGTGGTGTGTTTTGGCTTTTTTTTTTTTTTTTTTTTTGTAGCAAGGACTTACTCAAGGCAAGAAGGGGCAGGCACTGTACTCTCCTTTGGTCTGCTCTCCTTTACCCTCCTCTACTTTAACTCCTGATTTGGGAGGCCAGGAGGTCAAATGTGCCCCACAAGAATTCCTGCAATGAAGGCAAGGGCAGTTTCAGAAGGTTTAGTCATTTCAACGGGTTTATCTGCTCTCTGTTGAAGGGAGTGTGGTTTGAGATTTGTAAAGCGTTCCTAGAAGGAAGAACAAAAAAACCTGTGAGAGAATATTGTTTGGTGATGCACAGACTGAAACAGTTCTTTGCAAGGTCAAGTATGCAGTGTCTTCCTATTTTTAACACTTTCTAAAAAGGCCTTGGCCTGGGGCAAGATAAAGGACTGGCAGAGACACATACAATTGTGGAAGCTTTTTAAATGCCTGTTTCTTTTAAGGTTTCCATCTTTCCCCCTAAGTTACATGGCCAAGATTGCAAAGGAGTAAGAATATGGGCTATGGAGCCTTTCCACATCATGGGTCAGAGCCTGTGCTCTGTGCAAAGCACATAGGAAAGAGAACACTGATCCCTGAGGGTCTGTGGAGAGGGGAATTTGGGGTGGGCAAGGTGTGAGAGCATGTGGCCAGTGGTTCTGTGTCACCATGGATCCACAGACCGAACCTGTATCTCCTGGGTATGCTGCTGCAATATGGAGTGGCTCTAACTACTACACCACATAATAGGAAGGGAGAAAGCTGGTCACTCTGACCAGTGCAGGGCCACTTAAGCAGGGCTGTGATCAGAGAAGACAGTTTAGCCCTATATCAGTTCTTGATTAATTGCCAGGAGTATTCTGTGCTGGTCTCATGAGTTAGAGTATGTCACAGAGCAAATCCCAGCACTTCAGATTTCTCCTTATATGGAGAGAAAAAGTTAGGCTTTCAGTGTAGAGGGGGCTGTTCAAGTGTGATGTTTGTTATAGTCCCTCCCCATCTGCACACCCAGCATAATGAAGCTCCTGCAGTATCATTAATTCTGCCAAGCCCCAGCCTCCTTTAAGTTATTTTGTGGTGTTCTTTTGGATTTTGGTCAAGAATTTCCTCTCTTCACAGCTTAGGTTGCCACAGAATTCATGTTTTTTCCTATTTCATCCCATGTGCCCTCTTGAGAGCTCACCTCAACCCCTGGAGGAATTAAAAGCTTGTCAATTGTTTGTTTAAAGCAAGGGTTTGGATAATTTATTTCATGGTGGCATCTTAAAAGTGGCTGCAGAAAGGCTGGTGAGTTGGTGGCGATCTTGTATCAAGTATGCAAGATGGTGCCTCCCTGACTGGTGCTTCTAAGACTTTGGGAACCAAAGAAATCTGATTCATCATTTATTTTTGGTTCTGGGCATAGTTCTGCTCCTTTCTTTCCCATGGAGTTTGCCAGCAGCTTGTTCTGAGAGCTGCCAGCAGAAATGGAGACAGCAGGAGTCCAGGAAAAGACTGCCTTTGCCTTAATTTCGAGATCTATTGTGAGATACATCTGATCTTCCTGCCAAGAGGATCTCCCTGCCTCCTAAGCAGAAGTTAATTTAATGGGAGTGAGGGGGGAGCACAACTCCTTCCCACCTCTTCCATAAAGCACACACTGCTCTTCCCCATTGCTTCTCCTTCTTCTTGGCTTTTGTGGCGATTGAAAGCTTCCCCTGCTATTCTTCACTGTTGATCTGCTTTAACCACTGGTCCAAAGAGGATTCTGTGAAGAACTTGCACATTCACAGTTCAGTACATCTGTCTGCTGCCTCCCCCAGCCACCAAGGCTATTTTTTTTTCTTTGATATTCAAGGAATGAATTTACACCAGAGGTGAGCAAGATATGACCCGCGGGCTGAATCCAGCCCACCAAGCTGTTTGATCTGCAACCCACCCTGTCACTCCCCCTGCTCCCAGGCCAATCGAGACCCAGCGCCAGGAGAGTGTGTGAAGTCATTTGCTGTTCAAAGTGCCTGGCAGCTCCCTCCCCCTGATGTATTTTGACATGATGATTGCTGAGAATGCCCTCCTGCTGGATCTCCCACATTGAACGTTTGCTAGAAAGCCCAGGTCACAGAGCATGGAGGAAAAGGGGTGGGGGAAATGATGGTGGTATGGTCATGGACAGTGTAATTCAGCAAAACTGCACAATGGCAAAGCCCTCATGCTAGCCCACATCTTGCCAGTGCTGTCACAGGATGTCACAACAAGGTGTTACATTGCTATATTAAAGAAGCATTTGTACCAGTGTTCTATAAACGTATACAGGAGGCCCCCGCTTTATGACGGTCCGATTTACAATCCCCCATACTTACGACCTTTTCCGTAAATGCAGAAGGGGCCAAAATCCCCCGACTTATGTCCTCGGCCCCGCATTTATGATGGCACACGACGCCTGTTGTAAATGCAGGCTCGAGTTACAACGCCCCCAACTTGTGACGCTATCCCAATAACTGATTGGGTCACAAGTCGGGGGCAGCCTGTAATTCATTGAACCTTGATTTATACAATGATAAGGTCAAAGCCCCATTTTAACTTCCAAATATTTACTTTCACATTCCTGGAGCTGAATGCAAAGACATGCATTTAGCACTTCACCTTACCAAACAAAGCTAGCCTTTCAAAGAATACCTACTGTTTGTTTCAATAGCGCTTTGGAACTTATATTTGTAGGAAAGCAACTGAATAATAATAATTCAAATGCTTTGCTTGGGATAAAATAAAAATGTACTTCTGGGATTTTTACGTTGTCAACCTTACTGTCAGCCGATGGTCAGGGCAGTGTGTGTGTGTGTGTGTGTGTGTTACACCCGAGTCTTCAACTGCTGGGACACAAGGTCCTGTCGCAGCGGGTGGCCTTAGGGGAGGCTGACGGGCGCCCTAAGAAGTTTAACGTCTGTGTCTTTGATCGCTAGGACTGGGGTCCCTTCGCGGCGGGCAGCCAACAGGCTGACAGACGCCCCAGAGTTTACAGGGAGAGCTTATTACATCTCAGATTTTGACTGCTAGGATACAGGAGCCATTTGCAGCGGGCAGCCTAGGGAAGGCTGAGAGATGCCCCACGGATCTGTCCTCTGGAAGCGACACGATCCAAACGCCCAGCTCTGCCTGTATCTGTCCCTTATGACCGTCTGGAGTTCTTTTAAATTGTGCTTGGTTCTGTTACAGCAACTGAAGGAGTCAGGTTAAAGCTTAAACAGTTACAGGTTTATTAAAGAAGCTTATAAATCATATGGTTACAATGGCTATTGCTCTATTTCTTAACTGCTAGCAAATATAGATCTTAAAAATGGTTACAAAGAAAATAAAGATAGAAAATAGAAATAATGGTACCAAGTGACAGCTTAATCTTTAAAGAGCTCTAAGTCTATGTGTACACTTAAGACAAAGGACACATCCGGGTACAATTTTTACCCCCTTCTGTGCCTCTCGACTCCAGCGTATCAGGCCAGGGCCGGTCCCTCAATTCCTAGGAAAGACGAATACGAGGTGGGCGTCCCTGTGGAACCTCGGGAGGCCAATCACCTAACCCGACCAGCAGATAGATGGTAGATTGACGCTCAGAGTAAGTGTGCTGCTGGACCCATCTTTATACCCATAGGGGCCCGTATCCTCTTTCTTATCTAAGATGCCAAATTGTGTTGGTCCGTCTTTGTGATGCCAGTTCTTACAAGGGAGTTTCAACTTAATTTACACTTGCAAGAAAGATAACTAAATTGTGAGTACTGGACATTCTTTACTGGGTGGGAGATTCCTCCCCCCGGACGAGTATGTGTTCGTATCAATATGGGTTTCAGTCAAGGGCACTCCTCTGCAGCCTCTAGGTCAGCAATTGGTGTATCTCTGTTTACAGCCATCTAGGGTCACAGCAGCCAGCATATCTGGGCCTCCTGTCTATGCTTCAAAGACTATGCTGATTTTACTGCTCTGTGTGCCCGGTGTGCTCCAGGCATCTCAGAGAGGGGCAAGCAAGATGTTACGGGGGGGGGGGGGAGTTCCTGTCTGGCAACACTTACACATGCAATATAGGCACAGTGTGTACATCCAGCATTCCCTGTGTCATGGCTTTTAAGTGTAAGGCTGCCTTTGATATAGCTTTATCAAATTCATTTAATAAAGGAATGAATTAATTTAGGTCTATGAAAGATAATGGATTGATAGTCATGGAATTTGACATCCCCAGTGCAAGTTTCTTCAATATGTCCCATTGACTTACCTCAAATAACTTGCGTGGCCATTCATTCACCATTCAACCATTTGGTGTCCTGCATTAGAGGTTTCTGAAATGTGGACATGTGATCAATGGTAGTAGGCTGAAGTCACCTGTTTCTCATAGGCCAACAAACAACTGTCAGATGTTAATGACTTTTGGTCACTAGTGATCTGGGGTGGAACTGAACAGGATGTACAGAGATAAAATACCCAAGACATCAAACCTCTCATTCTTTGGCTTGTGTTTTGCAGGAGTTCATACTAAATTATCATAATGCTCTTTCCTGACATTAACATTCGAATAATTTGAAAACCTACTGTATATTCCCTCCTTAAAACATATACCTTATTATAGTACAGATCATTTGGCACAAAACCACAGGGTTATAGCTCTATAAAGGTGTCATATAAAGTCATGGCACATGGTAGAGTTCATAGACTTCAAAGCCAGAAGGGACCACAATCATCATCTGATTTGATCTCCTGTGTAACACAGGTCATAGAACTCCCCTCTAGATTATTACGTATTTGTTCCCTGGGTACGTACCTATTAGTGTAATAAAATCACTTGTTAACTCTTAACTCATTGGAAAGCCAAACTGATGGAGCTTCTTGAGGTTAGTACTGTAAGGTAAGTTTTCTAATCTATTCATCATTCTCATGGATTTTCTCTGAAGTCTTTCCAATTTAGCAGCATCATTCTTGAATTGTGGGCTCCATCCAGAACTGGACTCAGTCTTCCAGCAGTGGTTGCTCCACTGACAAATAGAGGTAAAATAATTTGTATGCTCCCACTTGATACATCATTAGCTTCTTTTTATTTTTATTGTCTACAGCAGATAATCATGTACAGCTGATCATCTACCATGACTCTGAGGGTATGTCTACACTAGCCCCCTAGTTCGAACTAGGGAGGCTAATGTAGGCATTCGAAGTGGCAAATCAAGCCCGGGATTTAAATATCCTGCACTTGATTTGCATCTTCCCGGCCGGTCGCCTTTTTTTTTTTTTTTTAAATTTACAAGTCCAGACTAACTGCCCGCGTCTACACGCGGCAGGGACCCGGTAGTTTGAAATAAAGCCCTAGTTCGAACTACCTGTTAAACCTCATTCCAGGAGAAATAACAGGTAGTTCGAACTAAGGCTTTATTTCGAACTACCGGGTCCCTGCTGTGTGTAGACGCGGGCAGTTAGTCCGGACTTGTAAATTTCAAAAAATGGCGACCGGCCGGGAAGATGCAAATCAAGCGCTGGATATTTAAATCCCGGGCTTGATTTGCAACTTCGAATGCCTACATTAGCCTCCCTAGTTCGAACTAGGGGGCTAGTGTAGACATACCCTAAGATCTTTTTCAGAGTCACTATGACCTGGGGTGGAGTCTCCCTCAAATATTGCTTGCTTGGTAAGCTGGGTGCAAGCAATTTAGATCACTCTGAATAAGTGACAATCTTCATTATCTCACTCTTCCCCAATTTCTGTATCCTCTTCAAAGTTTATCAGTTATGATTGTTAAAAAAATAACATTGTTGAAGATATTAAATACCACAAGGTCAAGAATCAACCCTTGTGGGACCCACCAGAAACCTATCTACTTGATCACAATTCTCCCTTTACAAATTACGTTTTGAGACCTGTGAATTAACCAGTTTCTAATATAGTTAATACGTGCATAGAATCACATTATTTTTGGTATAAGAATCAAGGCTCTGGTTCTGCACTATGATCCACATGCATGGAGTTAATTTGGCTTTGTCTGGGTTCAGTGGTCTGCTTATGCGGATCATAATGCAGGAATGAGTCTAAATAAATAAGTACAGCCAGCTATTTACACAGTATGTGTCTCATCTGGAACTGGGATTGTTCCTATTTCTTGGATGATTGTTTGTGTGAGTTAAGGTCTCATTCTGCAGTCCTCACTCAAGCACAAATCCCATTGAAATTAAGGGCTGGGCAAGGACTGCAGGACTGAGCCATAAAAATGGATTCACTTTGAAATCATTTTATTGCAGAGCATAATACTGGCGTTCATGAAGTGTTGGTATATAAAGACATAAACCTTACATCACATTGGCAATGCATATGTTTTAGTTAAATGGGGGGATGACAGTACACTAAGGAAATAATTAAACTTCAGCAAAATAAGGGATAACATTCAAGTCAGGTCTAATCACATTATGTACAGCATAGTTTCAAATTGGAAGTTCATAAAAACCAACCACACCTCAGCCAGTTTGTTTGGCATCTGACTGTTCCACGTGGCACCACTCCAAGACAGTTTGAAACCATTTCTGCAATGGGATGGAGCTGAGCCACTTTTCCAAAAGGAGAGGGTAATTTTTCTGGTGGGAAAGTGCGGCCAATGATGAGTCATGAGGGATCAGATTATCAGGTTTTTTTGTTATTGTTCCTTCAAACCTTGTTTTGTTTCTTTTGGTAAAGTAAAATTAATTTAAATGTAGAAAAGCTGCCATTAGGATAGTATTAAGGATCCGATTTAAACTGACAGGAGGCAGGAAATTCAGAGTAAGGATGACCTTCTGCTTTAGATTATAGCAATTTTATTAAAGACTGTTACAACAAATAAAACATAGGCTGTCATTTTGGGAGATGCAATCACCCTCTTCATATGTCCCTCCCACAAACAGTATTTAAAGACCTACACAGTCCAGACAGAAACAAGAAAAGCTTTTGAAGGTTAATTTTTCTCCTAACCGTGAACTTTGAAATGTATAGTGCATGAATGGTTAGTGCTAGTAAAAACAACAGGGAGTCCAGTGGCACCTTTAAAGATTAACACATTTATTAGGGCATAAGCTTTCATGAGAAATAACTCGCTTCTTCAGATGCTTGAAGAGAAAGAAAGAAAGGCACGCTCCCAACTCTTACACTGATAACCTGTTTTTTTTTCTCTGATTTTAT
This sequence comes from Pelochelys cantorii, assembly GCA_032595735.1. Lineage (NCBI taxonomy): Eukaryota > Metazoa > Chordata > Testudines > Trionychidae > Pelochelys > Pelochelys cantorii. The sequence goes on along the minus strand of CM064332.1, from coordinate 46,517,723 downwards.
TTTTTACCAATGAGGTGTCTTTCTCCTGAATTTTGAATATTTTTTGTCTACATTTTAATTTTTAAGAACTAGGACATACCAAGGGATGAGTTACGGCATATTAATTCATGCCCACAACTAGGTGCAAATTAACTCCCCAGTGGAGTGTCTTATTACAATTGGATCATTTTATTAAAAAGTGGTTTTAATATTGTTAATTGTGATGTCTCAAATTCTGAGCAGTGAATTATGTTAAACTAGTCACTGTTCTGATTTCTTATATTAACCAATCAAAGCACACAAATTCAGCTGCCTATTTAATATGCTGTGTAATAAAGCCTGACATTTTCTCTTTCTGCCTAGTATGTGTGGTTCCCTGTTCGATTGATTTTTATCAGGAAAAGATCACTACCAATTCATAAGCACCAGGGTCAAAACAGAGACATTATTTCCCTTTACAGAAGAAACTTTTCCAGCCCGGGGAAGAACTTTCAACTCTTTCTTTAGAAGATAGTTGGAAACTTGATCATATAAAGCTTGGGGTTCTTAGACATCCAGTGGACTACAGGGTGCCAGTGGTCCTTCTTAAACATCTGTCTGCTAGGTTTCCTGGAGTGTTGGGCCTCAATATATTGAAAATCTAATATTGCATTCGTTGTGTGCACAAAACTCACCTATAGCCTCAGAACCCGTTCATGTAAGAACTTGTATATGTGCTTAAAGTGAAGCAATTGCTTTCCTGAAGTAGAAAATAACAGAATTCCAGGGTGTGCAGGAATTCAGCCTCAGAGGGGATGGTGTTTGAGAACATGCTTACTCAAACAGTTACATGACATTACTACTGTAAAGGATTCCCTTTTCTGGTCACGAGGCATAAAGGATCTGACAACAAAGGGATCTGGGGTTGGCTGATCCCCGTCTAGACTACCGCGCTGTGCCGACAATCAGCTGATTGGCACAGCGCGGTGGCCATTTTGATGTAAATGAAGCGGCGATTATTTAAATCGCCACTTCATTTCCCTTTGCCGAGTACACTCATCTACATGGCTCCGTTGATGGAGCCATGTAGTCTAGACACACTCTATATGTAAAGAGTATTGTTGCAGTATTTTGTTAGTCAAAAATAAGATATGAAGAGGAAACACAAAGGAAGGAAAGAAATAAAGTAAATTGTGCATTCAAAAAATTAATAGCATGCACTTGATGCTATACAAATAATAGGAATAATTAACATAAACTCTATGCTTGTTTCTCTAATTCTTGAGTTCTCTGCAGTTTCAAGGAGAGTTATCTGAATGCAGTGGTTTAAATTTGTGGACTATTTGAGACCAGTAATATGGAAATCTGCAGAGATTTACTGATAATCCACCTCCATGCTGGCCTTCTGACACTCCATTGATTACAGTCCTTTTTTGAGCAGAGACTGCAAGACATGCTGAACTATATCTTGGTTTTATGCTGTTAGTTTTTCTCCTCATTTTTGTATTTTTTTGATAGTCCCAGATAGAGATTTGAATGTTCAAAGCATGCAGGATGGAGTATTTTATGGTAATGCTGTAAGCTTTGGCTGTTTGCTTTCCCATTGAGTATTGTCGCTGTGGGAATGCAGAAAGGGTTACCTACTGCTGTTTTATTATTAATGAAACATTCACATGAATTCCATGCAAAATTGATTTTGAACATTATATAAGAATCAACTATGAGGCCTAAGTGTAATTGAGAAATTTATTTGTAATTTATTTTGCCTATAAGAACCCATGGTCCCATTATAAACAATTTTACAGTATTTCTCCCCTATTAAACAGCTATTTTGCACATCTGTTTGCCCTCTACAATATGACATGCCACTGTGAGCTGATGGATAGAAACTTGAAATACCATGTGGGTGCACAGTTTGTTTTATTTCCTCATTCAAGTGGCTTGCTACCAGTACAAATATTTTCATCAACGTGCAGGTGAACAGTGTTAATAGCTCATTATCTAACACTATCATTATCTAAAGTGTTAAATGATGAATAGTATAAGCACTACTTGAAGATGAGAGAATATGCTTCTCCATTGGTGAAAAAATTCTGCTACTTCTCTTAATCTTTTAGAGGGACACTCAAATGCTGAGCAAAAATGTTCTTGTATTTATGGTCTAGGACAAAGTCAAGAGAACTTGATTTTCCTTCTGTTTGTATCAAACATGTTGACTTGGAATAAGTCACTTAGGGCCTATTTTTTTCAAAAGCATGCATACAACTGTATGCGTAATTTCTACATTCAAATAACGATTTTATGCACCCCACTAGCCATGTGAACATGCAAGCATGCCAAATACACTTGTAATAATGGCAATTCATATATTACTTAGGGACTTTTAGCATGTATGCTTTCAAAAATCAAGCCAACAATATCTCTGCTTTGGTATCCTTATCAATAAAATTGGAATAATAAGCAGGCTAACTTCCTTGGTGTTTACAGAGTATGCTGCAATCCTCATTCCGAAGGTGCTATGGAAATGCAGTGTTTTAAACCAAAATTTTCCTCATCGGTGGGACTAATCTTAGCACCTTTTGGATTATAAAATCCATCTGTAAAGCCCTATGCAGAATACATAGTTCATCTTGAGTATCCAGGACTAGTAAGGACCTTGGGGCATTTCTTTCCTAAGTATCTGTGCATTCCTGGGTGGTTCCGCTGTGGCTATTGGCTCTGCTTACACCTGATGAACCAATAAAGACTCGCTTCTCTACAATGAAAGGAGATGACCTTGACTGTGAGTTTAAGGGCTCTATTGGGAATGAAAGAACTCTGAATACTCCATTTCCAGCTAGGCCATCAGGGATTGAAGGACTGACTAGGTAAAGCCCCTTTTGTGATTTGTGTTTTCTGCGATGTTTCAGGTGGTGTAGTCAAAGCCCGAAAACCTACTGTAAGAGAAGTCACATATGCTGGCTTCTCAGGTTACAAGTGTTAGTCTTCTCGTTAGTTAGAAAAGGTCTTCCTGACTCTGGTCAGTAGCAGAACCTGACCATTGCCTGGTTTTCCACTCCTTCATCTAGCTCAGATTCTTTCCCAGGCCATCTAGGATCATCTGGTCTGAGCTTCTATAAAACACAGGCTATAGAGCTTCCACAAAATATTTCCTAGAGCAGCTCTCTTCCTAGAGCAGAAACGTCCTATCTTGGCTAAAATACATAAATCCCATCCTTGTAAATGACGTCTGTAGTTGCCTCAGGAATCATATGATAGTGAATGGAAAAGTGGCGGTCAGTAGAATCATGAATAAGAAGTGAAGTTCTTTGGGAGGTAACCTCTCTATCCATCTGAAAACCATACTGTGGCATAAAATGTTTGCAGACACTCTCTTACTTGGCTTACAGCTACTGGATTGAGCTTGGCTTTCCATGTAATATGGATTATGGTGCTTCTTATGGATTGGCTTGTGATAGAAGAAATTGCTGTTGCACCACTGTTCTGGGCAAGAGATAAAGATGGGCCTGACCTACAAAAAGTAGGGGCTGTTCAGAAAAAAAGCTACACAATCTATATTTCCTCAGCATTCTTGGGAGTTTGGATTTGGCGTTTTAGTTGTGAACCCTAATTACAAAAGTGGAACACAACATAAATGTTACATTTCTTCTTGTTTTGTGCAGGGACCCCGTCCCCACCCTGCCCCACCCCCACCACCAAGTGAGAGTAGGCTCAGGATGGAGCAATTCTTGTTCTTGCTCTTCTCAGATAAAGTGGAACCACTGTGGCTCCCAAGCACAGAAAGGGAAGGATTTAGGGAAGGCTACATGAGGAATACTGCTTATATACTAGTCATTTTTTTTTTCTTTAGAGTGTGAGCATAGGAGAGATAGAAGCTGTTGCAGCTTGGCTTGGGAATAAGGCATGGTGTAATCTCTTGTGGGCTTCTCAGATACAAATTATCCAGCTACATGTCTCTGTCACAACGAGGTCCAAAATAGTCGAGTTTTTGGACCTTTGGCCAAAATAACCTTCAGTCTTACCCTGTTTAGGGCATTTAAGATTCACAAGTAACAGGATTTCTCCCCATATCTACAGTGACGTGTTTGTGTTGTTGCATATTTATTCCTTGACATTGCATCATATCAGAGAAAAACCCACCTACGCAAGGAACATTTAGCTCTGCACTATAACTAAAAGTCCAGACATGATCTAAAAGCTGGTGTTTTTATATAAAATCCACAAACTTTCAGCAGTGTTAAAGATTTAATGTACTGCAGGACAAACACGATAAGGCTTAGTATTTAACAGAATTATTTTTTGCATGCCATATTTTGGTAGGAGGTTTTAGAATATATTTCTTACACCATAAATCTTGGGCAATTTCAGGAAACATTAGAAAAAGCCACAATTAAGCCACATTAGCATTGTTGGTTATTCAAGTGAAAACCAGACTTTATGACTCAGACAGAAAATGGTACAAAATGAATGAGATAGGAGAGGAAAAGACATGCTATGAATATCTGGAGTCTAGTAAATATTTTTTCCAGTGGCTGGAGTTTTGTTTATGGATGATGGCATCTAAACCTTAGGAGCTAAATTCCTAATGGGATCTCTGCCCAGACTCCGATTCTGATGGTGCTTTTACTTATTGTTATCCTGACAGCATTTGAACATCTACTACATTATACCCATAAATCGGGTACAGTAGCTAGACGGTCAAATGTCGTCATTTTCACCTGACAATTTGGGGACAAGGACCCCTCTCTGCATGTTAACAGTCTGCTTATTGTATTATACCCATGGAGATACCTCTGTGTGTGTGTGTGTGTGTGTGTGTGTGTTTGGGGGTGGGGGGGGGGGTAATGTACTCATACTTCTGTCTAGCCACTAAAGATAGCTACCCCAGAAACCATTTTGGGTACTGCTGATCAAAATATTTTGCATTAAAATATTCATTTTGTTAGAACAATGGCTCTTTCCACCAGAAAAATTAAACCTTTAATGAAAGGTCATTAACAAAGCGTTCTGTTTGCCACAAAATTTTCTGTGACATTAATCCAAAATTTAGTGATTTAAAAAAAAATTTGCATAGTATGTCTAGTAAATTCTGATTTTGCAGAAAGAAAATATATTTTTGGCACGTAAGTGTCATTAATGATTAAAATTATATGTGATTATTCAGAGAAAGGCAAAATCCTCATAATATACCTAATTAGTTGTATAAATGGTTCAGTGTTTGGGGGTGTGTGGGTGCAGTGGTGGATGATGACAAGTGGAAGGATGTTACTTCCTTACCTCTGTGGTTATCTTTTGATCTGAAGCATAACAACCAATTATAAAAATATTAACCCTTTATAATGTGCGTCCATAATATTTGACTATAAATAACCATCTGTAAAATCATATAGTCATGATTATCGAGGCTTTCAATTTTTAAAATGTTTAATACAATGGAGCCTTTCTGGGTGCAGAGAAAAGATTGAAAATGAACTCCAAATTTATTATTTTTAAAAAAGGCATGATTTCTAAGCCAGTCTCAAGATTTCTTGGAGTCTGCCAAACTCATCAGTGTTGAATACTTGGTATTGGCAGTATTACTTTGTTATGAACAGTAAACTCAGGAATATATCAGATTACTATATCTGTTTTCATTTTTTTCTGAATAAGCTAGTTTAGACTATATATCAGAAAATATTTTATGACTATTAGGTAAAATAAAAGTGTCGAAGGTACAAGACTGCAGCTATAGCTGAAATATACAACAGATTGCGGACAACATTTCCCCACTGTATTATCAATGTAATTTCTGTAACCTCTCCACATCAGTGCTGGGTTTAATAATAGATAAATGTAGGAAGAACCAGGTTAAAAGTTTTGGTAGCTGCTTATTCATACTTCTATACATCTCCTTTTTGGATTTCATATATTTTAATTATGATTATTTAGTGCTTATGGAAATACGAATTGATAGAGATTAAGGGCTTGATCCCATTCCCATGGAAAAATTCTTGTTGAGCTCAATGGGAGTTTGATTAGAATGTAATCAAAATAATTGCAGAACTGGGATAGCAGGACTCCAACACTGCAGGCTGCCCTCTATGTCCTTGCCTGTAATCTGAATGGGAGATAAGAGTAAACTTGGGGCTTCTACTTAGTAGTACACTTGGACACAAATTGCATGAAATCTTGTGAGATTTTGAAAATTTTCTTATTCCACATTGGTCCAAAACCAACAGCCTTCGAGGCTTAAAAAAACGCACAGGCCAAATCAGATGTTGATTCCAGAATAGCCAATAACCTGGTGGTTGGAGCAGTCACCTGGCATGTGGGAGACCCAGATTCAAAGTCCAATTATGTCTTAGTTAGAACAGGGACATGAGCATAGGCCTGTTCTATACCAAATGTGTGCCCTAATCAGGGAGTTATAGAGTTAGGCTACCTCCCTCTTTCTCTTTCTCTCTGGCCCAATGAGTATTTAATTATTTATACAATTATTATTATGTCCCTGTGACAGGGATTGCATACCCTGCACTGAAGCAGGCGGGGCTAAGACTCTGTGGGTGGAGGAAGTCCAGCCCTTTCACCCAGATGGGGCATGCTCCAAATGCTGGGGCAATATAAAAGGCAGCAGAGCAGCTCAGTCTGGGCTGGCCAGCAAAGGACTGGGACCTCCATCCAGAACTCCTGAGCTGGTACAGCCAGTAAACCTGACGGTGGAGACCTGGGAGATGGCTGCCATGCAACCCCCATGCAGTTCCAGGGTGAAGCTGCTGCCAGAGAACTGGAAGACCCAGCTACCACATGGGACATTGCTATGACTGAATCAGTAAGAAGTAACCCAGGGAGGATGCTGGGGCAGCCTCTCCCACCAAAGTATACTTGGCATGTTTCGGCCTGATTCCCCACTGAGGGAGTGGCAGACTGTTCTGCTGCTCACAGGGCCATGGGTTGGGACTTGGTGGAGCAGGGTGGGCCTGGATCCCCCTACCAAGGTGTTAGCCCCCATCATACTGACTCGGACTAGTAGGACACACTGCCCTGAACTGAGGGCTATTCATTGACTCTGGCTACTAGGCCATGCTACCCTGAACTGAGGGCTATTTACTGACTCTGGCTAGTAGGTCACACTGTCCTGAACAAGTGGGGGTGTATACTAACTCTTGCCATTGGGCCACACTGCCCTGTGAGCAGGGCCCCTTGTGGGGGAGCAGGGACTTGGGGTTACCCGGAGATGAGGGAAGTTTCGCAGGCTGTAGAGACAACCAGCTGCCTCCTGGCCAAGGAGACTGCACCCTGGTGACAGGGAGTGCATACACCGCCACAGTCCCCAACAGTAGGGAATGAGAGAGACTCTTCTTGGAGCACTGGGGAAGTTCCAGAAGATGGGAAGAAAGCCAATGTCATGCCAATAGTTTAAAAGAATAAATGGAAAGACCCAGTTAATTATGGTGTACCAGTCTGACATCAGTTCAGGGCAAGATAATGGAATGGCTGATATGGGACTTGATTGATAAAGAATTAAAGGAGCATAATGTAATTAATGCACATCAGTGCAGATTTATGGAAAATAGATCCTGTTAAACTTACTGGATTTTTTTTCCATGTGGTCACAAATTTGGTAGATAGAGATAATACTGGTAATGCAAGAGAAGGCATTTTACTTGTTCCCTCTTTACAATTACTTTTAGAGACCTATCAGCCGGTTTTTAATCCACTTAATGAGTGCCAGGTTAATTTGATAACTTTCCATATTTTAAATGGTCTCTAAAAGTAATTGTAAAGAGGGAGTTGTCATCACATAGGTGTGTTTCCAATGAGTCCTGTGGAGATCTTTTCTTGGCTTTATGCTATTTAACATTTTTATCAATGAGTTGGAAGACAACATGAAATAATCACGGATAAAGTTAGCTGATGAGACACAAATGGGGGAGTGATAAGTAGTGAAGAGGGCAGGTCACTGATGCAGAGTGATCTGGAACACTTAATAAACTGGCTGCAAGCAAACAATATGTGTTTTAATACAACTAAATGTAAATGTATATCTTTATTTCTAAAGAATATAGGCCATACTCACTGGATTGCTTCCTAGGAAAGAGTCCTTAGTCACCAAAAAAGACTTGGGTGTCATTGTGGATAAACAGCTGAACATGAGCTCCCACTGTGATGCTGTGGCCAAAAGAGCTAATGTGGTTCCAGGGTGCATACATGGAAATCTTGAGTAAGAGCGGAGATGTTATTTTAACTGTATGTTTGGCAATGTTGTGATCACTGCTGGAAGACTGTCCAGTTCTGGTGTGCACAAATCAAGAACAAAGTTGCTAAAATGGAAAGAGTTCAGAGAAGAGCCACCAGAATGAATAATGGATTAGAAAACAAGCCTTATAGTGATAAACAGATTGAGCTCCTTGAGTCTGTCTTAACTAAGACATAAGAGTTTACAGTTAACTTGATAAGTGTCTGAGTATGTCATGGAGAACAAATATTTTAATCAATAGGCTCTTCAGTCTGGCAGAGAAAGGTACAACAGGATCCCAAGGCTAGAAGATGAAGCTAGACAAATGCGTTAGGGTCTGACTTAAATTTTTAAAGGTCAGAGTAATTAATAACTATTACAACAGCTCATCAACCCTCGTGGTGGATGTTCCATCAGACATTTTTAAATCAAGACTGGATATTTTCTATAAGATACAAACTAGGAAATATTCTACAGTAGTTGTATGGTCTGTCATGTAGGGGGTCAGGCTGGATGATTACAATGTTTCCTTCTGGTCTTGGAATCTATGAACCCTGGAATATCCAATGAGCCAGAGGGTGAAGGTGTTCACTTGGCAGATAGGAGACGTGGGCTCAGGTCCCTGCTCCTATTGAAGGAGAGCAGAGGTTGGAGTCTCAGTATCTTACATGCTAGGTGAGTACCTTAATCACCAAGCTATAGGCTATTCTGCTGTTTCTGTAAAGGTCGGAGGGGAGAGAGAGGCTCACCCTTCCCCAATTCTCTCTCAAACCAGAGAAATCTTTCCTGAAGAGATTTCCTCAAAACTGATAGGGTCCTACTTAAAAAAAAAAATCCCCTACCTGCTCCATGGAGTTCCCAGTTCTGCCACAGTCTCTTTTTGTGACCTTGGGCAGTTCATTAACATCTCTTTGTCTTAGGTCCTCATCTGCAAAATAAGGTTAATTAATAATTTTTCTGTCTTGTCTATTTGGAGTGTAAGTTCTTGGGAGCAGAGATTCTCTCTTACTTTTGTGTATGGACAGTGCCCAGCACAACGAATCCCTGATCTGGGCTGGTACCTCTAAACCCCTCTGTAATACAAACAATAACAACACTGCTATTGGGAGTGTGGTGATCATTCATTCTTGTCTATTTTAGTCCTTGGCTTCTCTGCCAAGGTGCTTTTTTGTGATACTAGGACCAGGACTGACGTCTCAAAGGGAGAATCTTAAAAGAAATATTCAAGCTGTAGGACCAGCTCCAGAGCATGAAAGTGATGTTAGAACTAAGCTTGAAGCAAAAGAATACTGTTGACTGAATTTCCTTCTATTGCCAGACACAATAATTGCCCTTGAGGAACTCCAGCCCCAAATGCCACCAAGTCGACACATGGTTTGTGTCGACCCTGTTATAAGAACCTTCCACTGATGAGCTTCATGCTCTGTACCTACTACTAGAGTAAAATAAATATGGAAGGTGACTTGCACGTTTTTAACTTTTATATAATGAAAGAAATAATTTTTGCAAAGATTAGCCGATCTTTTTCTGTTCCTTACCATATTTGATGAGCAGGCTGTTTTATAATAGTTGGATAATCTCAGAGACAAATACTTCATTGTGGACTCAAGTATTTAGGGAAATTTTGAAGTCATCATTAGCATGAAAAACCACAGATGTTAGCTTTTTAGCCATTGTCTGAGAACAGATTTATTCAACTAACCCACATTAAAAATGTGTAAATGTGTGGCAAACACAAAGGATCTCAAATATTGAACATAATGCATCTTGAATATCTTTAAAAAACAAACAGATGAACCATCTGGAAACAAGAGATGGATCTGAAATAATTTGTGCCAGTGGCACAATCCAAGCATAATCCCAGTCATAATTTATACAGAGCAACACTATCATGAGCTGAAAACTATAAATTTAGAAGGCAGTCTGAGTTCAATAGTGTCTGCACATTATTACTCCACTTGCCTGGTAAATATTGACTAAGGAGTGGCACATGCTGTAGCAATGTGTCTACATCCTGCATATAAACCTTAAGGAGAAGATTTTTCTGACTAATAAACTTCTATGTTCTGAATTTTTCCTTCCATTTCTTTTTTCCCCTAGTCAGTTGCAATGATGATTGTACTAGTTTTTAGCATGAAGATGGTGTGGATCAGTTTTATTGTGCTGAAATTACTTTGATGACAATTGATAATGTACACAAATGCTTAATATTCTGTAAAATAGGAGGATTTGATAACTGGAACAAAATTTGAACATCGCCATTAAGCATACCTTAATGTTGCTATACACCATTAGACATTCACACATAATTCATTGGCTGTTCCTTGTCTGCTGTCACCTGAAAAGGTTTCTCATTGTCATAGAATCCTAGCACAAACTGCTTATGATGGAAAGTACTATGTTTGCCCATTAATTTTACTATTATATCACTAATTCTAATGAGTTTCAGCACAGCGCATTTTCCCATGGCTCCAGAGTGTTTTTGGTAGCTAGCAGTTACATTGGTAGTAAGCACGGGCCAATACAAATTAGAGCTTGTATTCTTTACACTGCTGGCAGAGATAAGACAACTCAACAAACAATGCATTATGAAGAACATTTTGCTGGCTATTTTAAATGGTGAATATATTATAAATCTGGTTAGGAACGAAGTTGCAGTATATCTTAAAATGTGACTGATTTAAACCCATACCTAATGTGTTTTGTAGGTTAGCAATAATTTGACTTGCTGAGTGGATGACATTTATGGGCATAAGGCACTGCACTAGGCAAATAAAAACATCCTCCTTCAGTAAAAAAGGTGTATGCAGTGTCCACACTACTTAGTAAAGCACTGATGTTAAATCCCTCTTGCATAGGGCCATGTTGCATACTGTAGCATGGGAAAGTTGCACTTTGTAAGTGGCCATTTTCAGGAATTTTTTTTTCATCTGACTTAGCTATCCTCCTATTTCCTTTCGCCTTTCTAATTCTCCTTTATATCTCACCTTTTTTCTACCCCTCCTCTTTTTCACCCTCGGTACTAACTTTTTATTCTTTCAAATGTTCCAGGTTCCATTGTTATCACAAAAGGTTTTTGGCATGTCTCCAAAAATTCTTGTTTGCTCTTATGTGGTTTGATTGGCATTATTTGAATGTTGTCATTGTTTGTTTGGATTATTGTAGTCTAAGAAATTTAGATCTCATCAAGGCCCCTTTGTGCTAAGCAATGTCCATGCCCATAGCAAGAGACAGTACCTGCCTTGAAATATTTACAATTTAAATGGACAAGAGAGGAAGATTGTGAAAGTGGGGGGAGGGAAAGCGGGGGTGGGGGGTGAGGGGGGGGAGAGAAGTGAAATGGCAAGATCACATAGCATGTTATTATTAGAGATAGAAATAGAACCCAGCTCTCAGTCTAGAAAGTGAGCATTCCTTTCCCCTTCACCTTCTTAAAAGAAACTGGCTCCCTCTCTCATAAGGATGAGTCCTGGTTTTTATAACACATTCAACTTATGAAACAATCTTCTCAAAAGCTACAAGATTGGTTAATTAAAAGGCTTTTACTGGAATTAGAGAGAAGCCCAAACCAAACTCCACGTTTTGAGTACCCTGAAACTTTGTTTGAAATGCAGCTCTCACTTTTGCAGATTCTTCCTCTTCTAATAGGAGTCTGAGAGCATACTATACTGATTTAAATTATTTATTCTATTGTTTTTAATGTAAATGGGTTGTATCATGGTTTCAAATAATGTGTTTCCCTTTGCTTCAATGGAAGCTGTGTCTCTGTACCCAGAGTTAAAATGTAGCTTAATACAGTATGTTTGTATTGAACTTTTTTTTTTTTTGGTCAATTAGTTATAAAACTCTGTGCTAATATCAAGCTCTCTCAAATGAGAAGATCCAAAATAGAGAACAAGATAAGATCTATGGTAATTATAAAGCCGAGAGCCCACAGAGGGGGAAATAGAAAAAAATAAAGACCAAAAGGAATCAAGTAATAGAAAAATATTGCCCATTTCTATGTATTGTACAGGATTACAACACACACTGATAGCACTCAGATGATGATGATAACAACAAATGATTTTTAAATCCACTTTGGATGTTTTCTTTATTGAATGCTGTCTAAGATTATTTATTTAATTTGTCAGTATTTTTAAGACCCTAGACTGCCACTGTTTAACAGTCATATATATAACACCTAAAAATATACCTTCTTGAACCTTAATTACTGGGATGCCTGTTCCCCTTTTCTCTCTTTCATAGATTTTATTTTTTTGAGATCTAGGGTTTGCTCTTTCCTAATCTAGGGAACAAGAACAACTTAAAGCTTTATGAAATAAAATGTAACAACTTCTCCACTTTTAATGGAGAATTTTGCTTGCGACAAACTGAGTTTTGTTTCTTTGATCCAGTGAGTATGTTTACCTCTGTGACCTCTATGAGATTATTCATCGTGGGAGTAAAATTCCTCACAGAAGTGTTTGCAGGAGATCTTGCTGAATAAGATGCTCTATTTCAACCACAATCTACTTGGTTAAATATCGGAATCACTGATTGCAGTTCTATAGCCTGTGTTATGCGGCATGTAAGGCTAAGTGATCACAATGATCCTTTCTGGTTTTAAAATATGTGGCTCAGGAATTAGGATACACTAGACAGATCAACATGAGGAACACATGAATGTGTTTTTAATGTGACAACTTCCTGTAATTTCATTTTTAATAACCTCTGACATTACTGAAATTGTTTACTGTGATTGTGAGCATCTGGAAACACTGAAAAAACCCTCATTAACTCCACCTAACCCCTTGTCCACCTCTAACCAATGCTGAGAATTTAGAAACAATACCTCCACAAGCAAGATGGGATTTAATTTAGTTTCTAATATAATCTCCAACAAAGTCTGCATATTGCCCACCCACAGGGAGTTTCTAATATTACAGAAACTTAGTGTTTTTATCTCTAGCATTTTTTGCCATTTTTTGTTAATTTTTCTTTACAAAGGTAACATACCCCCCCCAGAATGTGCAGTGGCTCCAAATTTTAAATGATTACAAGTTTCTGTTTATAGATTGAGGGGCTGAATCTCTTGTCCTTTACACCAGTTTTATACTGGTATGAGTTCATTGACTCTGGTGGTATTCCTCTGGATTAATACTGGTGTAAGTGGAAGGAGAATCATCTCTTAGGGCATGTTTACACTGCAGCATTATTTTGGAATAATTGATGTTATTTCAAAATAACATAATGCGCTTCTAAACAACAAGCCATTACTTTGAAATAATGTCGAGATGGAGAACTTCTTACTCTGACTCCTGTAACCCTCATTTCGCGAGGAGTAAGGGAAGTCGAAGGAAGAGTCTTCTTTCTTTGACTTCTTGCTGTGTAGACAGCTCAAATAGCTGAATTAAGCTATTTCGACTTCAGGTACACATGTGACGTAGCTGAAGTTACATATCTTAATTTGACTTTTGCCCTTCAGTGTAGATATGCTCTTCATGTTTTTGGGGCAGGAATAAACAAAATCTGCTGTTTGACAAAGCTTCCTTTTTAATTTAGATTTGTAATTTTTGGCAGAAACTTTTCACCAAACAGAAATGTTTAAGTAAATAGGTCTGCAGCATTCTTTTGCAGATTTAATGCATGCTAAGCACATACTTGTAAAGGGTTGGAAATATTTGAAGCCTGTGTGGAACTCCCATAAACTTATCTTTGCTACTTGTGCTTGTTATAACTAAGGGTTGGGTCCTAGTCCCCAGCATGAGACTTGAATAAACTGGCTTTACATAGAAAAGCCCCTCCTTAGTTTTCTGAAAGGGGTCATACAAGCAAATCTTTAAGACAAGATTTTGAACAATGACATGATAGTGACCAACATGGAAGAGTTTTTGCTGTAGATCTTATTTGTCCCTTCTGAGCTAAAGTTTAGGAATAAACTCCAAAGCTAACTTCCTAATAATGCTGCTGAGGGGGAAATGTCAGAGAGGCTGGTAGAAGGTGTTGCCTTGCTGTAGACAAAGGACAAGCAGCACACACAGCAGCAGGAGCAACCTCCTTGTGTCTGACTTCTTCTAGTTTTTTTTTTAAACAGCTGTTAACTCTAAACTATTATTCAGGAATAAGAGTCATAGAATTGATGATATTACAAAGAGTGAGCAGATAAAAGTCCAACTGTGTTGTTATACTGCTGGTTTTGGCTGTAGAGGTAACCTTCATTAAGAAGAATAGCAGTCCTCCTTGAGTGGTTACTCAAGCAAAGATTATTATCCTGCCTTAACTCTACATACGGTCAGTTATTAAAATTTGCTTTTTTCTTAACATATATTCAGAATTTATTTTCAGGGCATGACCACTTTTTACTAGCCAATGAGCAAGTCTGAATACTGAGAATGTGAAATGATTGGCATGCAGACTGTTCAATTTATCCATACAATGCTGCTTCTGCTGCTACCCAGGCTGATAAACAGTAGGTTTTGACATTGATAATGATGAGTGGTGCATCCACTCAAGATTAGTTGCTAAAGCAGATTGGCAAGGAGCCATTCTGAAGAGGAATCACATTTAGTAGCTTACCTCTTTAGATTGCTATGACTGACTTACCGAAAGGCTAGGTGTGCCATGAAAGAAAAGATTAACTCTTCTTTGATTCCTCTTGCCCAGTTAGACCAAATATATGTTGGTAAAAGGAATAACCATGGCTTGATTACAGGAGGAAATGCAGGAATAATAAAGGTGGTGTGGGAAGGATGGTTACATTTCTGCAAGTATTAAGACATGATAATTGAGTTTGAAGAAGGAGGGGTAGATGAGCCCACAGTTTGTGTAGTTTCACAGCAGTTCATCACAATGCTGAATGTTATGTCTTAGGAGAGCTCCTTAAATCATGACCCTGTGATGCAGTGGTCAGGAACATAAACTACAAACCACATTGTTCATATCCACATAGCACTGCAAGTTCTGTTCCAGCATTCACTGGGTTCATTAGGAAATTTCAGAAAGATTCTCTGAATCTATCTCTTTCTAGGTTGTTCCAATGTTTTGGTCAAAATTCTGAAGAGGAATGTTCTAAGATGCTAAAAAGACCTAAAAAAATTAATTTATTTCCTATTTCTACTTTGAAATGGCTGGCCTGAGTAAATAGTTGGGCCTTTCAATATTCTCTGAAAGTCAACCAACTCAAGTTCTTTTGGACAAAGGGTGGGGGAAGCATTCTACATCTTGATCTGAGCCATACAAATCTCAGGACTGCATGCTCATGCTGCTCTCAGCCATGTGTAGAGAGTTGATCCCAAACTAGAAATGGAGAAAAAACAGACTTTTGATTTGTACTACAAAACATCTGGGAGCCAATGAACTTTGTGAAGGACAGGTGCAATATATTCCATGTGTAAATATTTGCTAAGTAAATGAGCAGCGTTCTGCACTAGCCACATTTTCTAAAGTGTCTTCAGGAATAGTTATATGTAGATCTGATTGTTATTTTCCAGTCTAGGGGTGACAAAACATGGAGTTATTGGGTGAGGTCTGTGTGTCTCAAGAAGGTTCTCAACATCATTGACCCAGCATACATAAACAGGTACTTATGACTGCTGATCTTTGGATATCTAGAGGTAGTAGAGGACCCAAATGAGCTCCGACTTCACTAAAAAGCAAGCCTCGCTCCTCAGTAGAAAGTTGTTAGAGATATTAAGCAACTTATCACACTGATTGCTTCTTCCTGCCATCCAGCATGTAGCTGTCTGGTGTCCAGGTCAACTAGCTTTCATCTTGTCTAGCTGCTGTGGTAATTAGGCTACTTCCCTGCTTGAATCAAGTGAAAAAAGGGACACAGGGAATGCTGGCATCAACATCCTGTTGGCATCACAGGGCAAGGAGTTTCACTGTCTCCTCAGAGATTGAACAGGAAGGATGATGAAATAGAACCCTATATTGCCCCAACAGAATAAGTCTTCTGGGCAAATAAGCTGTTAGTTTCCCCCCTCAACCAGGGCAGCGGGCAGGCTTGCTGGGCCTTTAGGAAAGGTGTGTGTGTGTGGGGTCCTGGCTCTATGGTCCCAGCAGGAGAGGGACTGGGACCATCCGGCCCTTGGCACCGCCCGGAGCACGCTGCACTGCAGCCCCTCCTCCTAGCCATTAGTGCTGCCCGTAGAACACTATGCAGTGCTCCAGTGGCAATTTAAAGAGCATGGGGCTCCAGCCATCACTGCCACTACCAGGCCCTTTTGAATTGCTGGGTCCCGGGCAGCTGCCACCTTTGTCCCCCCACCCCATTGATAGGTCTGTCCTCAATGTTCTGTTTCTCGTAGCTTTTCATTTACTTCTTGCTGTGTTTGGGCAGCTTTTTATGGAGACAATTTACTCACCTGCAGGTGGATATGTGTCTAATTTCATGAACCTTTTTCCACCTAATATTATTAATGATGGTTGGAACCTATTTTCCTACTGAGCAGCTAGTGGAATAGTATAGTTAACTCCAATTACCTCCTTTATAAAAGTAACATAAATCCCCATGGGCCTCTTCCCTGGGAAAATAAAGCGCAATATGGGGAAATTTTGCGTCTGTCTATGCTTCCAATTACTTCAGTAATAGTTAGGACCCTACTAAATTCATGGTCCATTGCGGTCAATTTCACAGTCATAGGATTTTTAAAATAATAAATGTCATGATTTCAGCTACTTAAATCTGAAATTTCACAGTGTTGAACCAAAAAAGGTTGCAGGGGGAAGTAGGGTGGCAAGGTTATCAGGGGTGGCTTGCAGTACAGCTACCCTTACTTCTGTGCTGCTACAGGCAGTGGTGCTACCTTCAATGCTGGGCAACTAGAGAGTTGTGACTGCTGGCTGGGAGCCCAGCTCTGAAGGCAGAACTGCCAGCAGCAGCCCAGAAGTAAGGATGGCCTAGTATGGTATTGCCACCCTTCTGCACCATTGCTTGCAGAGCTGGGTCCTCAGTCACCAGCTGTCACCCTCTCACCACCCTGCCCTGAAGGCAGCAGAACAGAAGTAAGGATGACATGGTAATGGTATTACCACCTTTTCTTCTGTGCTGCTGCTGATGCAGCACTGCCTTCAGAATGGGCACCCAGTCAACAGCTGTTACATTCTGGCCACCCAGCTCAAAAGGTAGCACAGGAGTAAGGGTGGCAATTCTACAACCCCAATAAAATAATCTTGTGACCCCCTCCCCCCTGCAGCTGGTTTATGACCCCAGTTTGAGAAACAGTGGTCTCCCATTTGAAATCTGTATAGTATTGGGTAAAATTACACAGAACACCAGATTTCATGGACTGTGACACATTTTTTCATGGCCATGAATTTGATAGCACCCTAATAATAGTGCAGAATAGGAATGGCATCAAGGTTGTTTCATTATGACTCCTTCACAAAATCCTAATGATCATTGATGTTTCTATATTTGTCATTAACACTGAAAAAAAATTGTGCCTTCTCTATTTTTTCAAAGGAAAATTAATAAGATGATAGTTGAGGCTTCCCTAATTCTTTATGAAGTGCTTTGATTGCACAGATGCAGAGGTTGTGTGAAGGGGATGGAAAACAGCTCCTATAAAACTCATCCACTTTCTATGTGTCCCTTTTTAGAATGATTTTATTTTATAGTAGGATTTCTGCTTTACTGCTAACAGAACTAAGAGAAGAACTCATCATATAGCTGGGGTCAGTAATTTTTTATCTTATTGTTCAGTGTAAGGAATTGCCTAGTGTTATCCTTCACTCACATACTGTCTGCTTTTCGGTAAGAATCACCTTATCTGCTGGGCCAATGAGACCATTAATGGAAACTCTGAGTACACCACTAGAGCTTTACTTCTTGATCAATAGTTATTTACCTCTGAGAGGTCAGAGCTTGGCTAATATAGCTAAATAATTTTATTGATAGGTAACATAACAATGAAAAATAAAGTTTAAAATAGAAGATGAATGAATTCAGCACTTTCTTGAGGCATGAATATTATTATTTGAAAATTTTAATAGCTGGTGGAATGTTGAAAGGGCAGACAACAAAAGCATTGAATAATTGTCTTAGGACTATAATCAGACTTCCATTATTGACCTCTGCTAATATTCTACTGTAACTGTCTGCTAAATTGGTTCCTTGGGGCTTGAAATATACAGTGATGTTATGAGTTCCTATCGTAAATTGCCACACAGAAAAGTAGCAAGTCTCTGAAATAGCATTGGTCCTACTTTGATCAATACTCAATTCTAAGCAGTGCAATAGGCAACTGTTGCCATAGAAACATTGATGTCACAGAGGTTGAACAGTGGCTGTTACAACAAATCATTTCCTTTGAACAGTTGTAATTGACTATATGTATAGTTTGCTGTCACCTGAGACTATTTACATCAAGCCAGTAACAGAACCACATTAGTTATTCTAGGAGTAAGAGGGTTAGCTCTTCTTTTTGTGACCTTACAAATACCTAGGAGGATATTGCCATGGTAACCAGAGATATAATAGGATGAACATTAAGGGAGCTACATAATGCAGCAACATTCTTTTGGAACATGAGAGGTAGTTTTAATAAAGTTTATCTAGCCATCACATAATATAAAGGTTACATTAAATAACCCCCACTACCAGTTCTAGCAATGTCACAGTTTGGCACAGACAAAGGTAAGAACGTTCAAGACTTTTATAACAGAATTTGAATGCTACTATGGGCACTGATTTGAGATTGCTGCAAAAACCTGGTGCTATATGTTTAGGGGATCAGTTTCTGGATGGAGAGCTTGGCTCTGCCCTCAGATTCTCTGAGGGTGCATCTACACTGCACCTAATTTGAGTTAAGATATGCAATTTGAGCCATGCAAATTACGTATCTTATTTTGATGCTATTGTGAAATAGCTTATTTTGTCATTTGGCGCTGTCTACACAGCTCCAAATTTCGAAATAAAGCGCTATTCCAAAGCATCCCTTACTCCTCGTAGAATGAGGTTTACTGGGACGTAGGAATAGGAAACCCGAAACAATGGGCTTGCTGTAAAGATGCAGGATAGCTATTTCGGGATACTCTGGTATCCTGAAATAGTGTTGCAGTGTAGATGTAGCCTGGGAATAGTTACACTTACATGTCAATCTAAGGGCAGAGCTAGGCTCAGAATTTCAGCCTTAATTTTAAAGGTCTCTTCTCAGCTATTTTTGGGGAGATTTTTAAGGGCACTAATGACACTTAGATGCTTAACCACAACTTGAAAATCTCCCTCAGTATGTCACAATCTATGTGCAGGATTAAAATAAAATTAGTGCCTTCAATGCTGATCCCCATTGCACCTGCAGAAGTATTTTTTCTGTTACATTCCACTGAAGCTAGAAGGATAGAACACACCAGAGGCATGCCAATACTTACAGAAAGATCAACACTCCAGAGCTCGATCTTCTAGCATTCAATTTAGTGGGTCTAGTATAGACCCATAAATCAAACGCTGAGGGCAACTCCTGCCAGCATCCAGTACTCCCCCATTTTATAAGGAGTAAAGGAAGCAGATGGGAGCATTTGCTCCCATCAGCCTCCTGCAGTGTGGATGCCGCCATGGATCAGCTTAAGGTAAGCAACTCCAGCCACACATTTTGCGTAGCTGGAGTTGTGTACTTTAAGCTGACCTTCCAGGTCCATTGTAGACATGGCAGAGCTCAGAAGAGGGGTATAATCGGGGCATAAAATATTCATAGTATCCAGCCTCAGTCAAACAGAGTAAAATTCCATAGTGTCCAATTTAGAAGCTCTCTCTAAATGCAAATAATTGGTTTTGTCATGAAAATATGAACGTGGGACTTTTTCATTGACCAGTATTTGCTGTGATGTGCCATAATTACAAAAATGCTGCTGTACTGAGTTGCTTATATATAACTTAGTAACCCATCAATCAAATGTCCTGTTAAGTAAGATAGAGTACATAGGTGCAAAAGATAACTCTGAAGGTACAAGTTAACAAATTTCAAAAATACACAATTTGTCCATGGGGATGTGTGCATATGAAAAAAGAAATTTCATTGTTACATTTATTCTGCATTTCTACAATATAACATTTGTTTTGAACAAAACTGCATATATAAAGTACATAATGGTGTTTTGTGGTGTAAAAATTTTAATGGCCCTTTTTTATTCACAAGCAGTGAAGCCATGAGTAAGCTGTGGATCCCAAGTTAGTGCCAATGAAACCTTTATACCTCATTAAAGGTCACATTTTGCATTTCACACAAAATGTGTGGTATGCGTGTATATACTTTTCTTTGCACAATGAGTAATCCTGTGGCACCTAGAGTCTAACATATAATATCTTGAGCTTTTGTGGACAAAACCCTCTTCCTCAGATGAGCTCACCGAGGATAGAGCTACACAGCAGCATTATTTTGAAATAACTGATGTTATTCTGAAATAATAAAGAGAGTGTCTACACAGCAAGCCATTATTTCAAAATAATTTCAAGATAGCGGGTTTCTTACTCTGACTCCTATAACCCCCATTTCCTTCGATTTCCTGCCGTATAGACAGTGTCAAAAGCCTAATTAAGCTATTTCAACTTCAGCTACGCAATTGACATAGCTGAAGTTGCATCACTTTTGCCTTGCAGTGTAGACGTGCTCCGAGGAAGTGGATTTTGACCACAAAAGCTCACGATATATAATAATTTGTTAGTCTCTAAGCTGCTGCAGGACTACTCGTTTTTAAATTTGCAGACTAACATGGCTATCCCTCTGAGATTTTTCTGTACACAGTGAATCGAACATGTAACCATAAGTCCCTGATGCCAAAAGTTTGATAGGATGTTTACATTTATATAGATAGGAAACATTGGGATATGCTAATACATCAGGGCATAAAATGACTACTAAGTGTCTGGCATTAGGAAGAAAATTATCCAAAAGGAAGTTATTTGTGATAGACTATTCCAGGATTTCTTGGAACTTTCTCTGAAGTTTCCATGACTAATTGTTGGAAACAAGACATTGGACTGGGTCACTGGTCTGGTCTGGTCTGGCAGTTCTTAAATCAATGTAATACATAAACTTCTTAGACCATAGAAACTTCCTGTTCTTTAAGGTGTTCTAGTTTTAAAGTTTTCTATTCTTGTAATACACTTGTTTTGTGTGAATGTATTTCTGAAGTACAACATGGAATCACAGACATAAAATATACAGTATATAGAACTAGCTGGAAATGACGTATGAGCTGACAATTTGATTTAGGTGCAATAAAATTAGTTTACAACTAAGGACTGAGAATGAGATGTTCTTTCTTTCCTTTAGAGTCAAACACCGTGTTCTTTTTTTTAAAAAAGCCAGATAATCTTTCTGGGGCAAAGTGAAGAATCTAGGGTGTTTATATCATTTTTGTGACCCTGTCACGCAGATGACTGGAAAAGAACACAGCCATGTCCATATATATTTGTCAGTTAAAACAGATTTCAACATTCACAGATTGGAAGAGTTGGCTGTGACTCAATTCTTATTTCAATTCTGGGTGATTGAGTCAACTGTGATCTGGTTCTGATTCTGATTTTGGTTTGATTATGATTCTGTATTGTTGGGGTTGTGGCAGAGGTGATCTGCTTCTCCTTTAGACTCTGATTCTTTTCACCCAGGTTGTGAGTAACTTTGATTAGTGTAGAGGGGTTTTTAGTAAGATTGAGTCAGTAGCCTGATGATCAGATTCAGATGAGCAGTCACATCTGGACATCCTATCACTGAGAAATATTTGGGAATATGTTGGTTCTGAAAACACAGAAAAAAATAAAGGTGAAATCTGAACTGTAAAGGATGCAGATGCCTCCAAAAAGTAAGCAAATAAAGAAATTATACTTTTCAAAATTATGACTATCCTTCATCAGAGTGTCTCTGCAGTAGTGACAATGAAAAGCAGTTTGTCCTGTGTAGGCACAGCACAGTCTGGTTTAGGCTGAGCACAACGGCAGTAAATACAAATACTTAGAATAAGGAAAGCTGGGCAGCAGGAGTGAATTCAATACTTATAAAAGCAGCATAACAGCTCAGATGCAGAGAACAACTGAGATTCTCTTCCCCCTCTATTGTTAGATATAGTTCTAGTGTGTGTATTACACATACTATTTCCCCCTACTTTTTTTGTCTACTTTTCCTGTTTTAGTTCTGAGCTCTTTGGATGAGGACTGTCCGCTACTCTGCTTAGGCAGTGCCTTGCACAAGACAGATACCAATATTGGTTGGTCCTAAGGCATTATCATAATAAAAATGATTCATAATAAATACTCCTGACTATATTAGCGAAAGTGTAGGGCTAGAGTTGGTCAAAAATGAAAATATCAATTTTACAAAAACTATGTGAAATTTTGAAGCTGTTCCTCTTTTTCAGGGTTCAGAACAGAATAATATTTAAAAAAATCATCTCTCTCTTTGGTTTCCTTCTTTTCCCCTTTTTCCTTTTTGCTTCTGAGTTCATTGAAAGAATTCTTGCCATCAAGTTAAAGTAGCTTGGCTGGCTGACTGGACTATAAGGTGGACAGAAAACTGGCCAGATCATCGGGCTCAGTGGTTGGTGATCAATGGCTTGATGTCTAGTTTGCAGTGGTTTCAAGCGGAGCACCCTAGTGGCAAGTCCATGGGCTAGTTTTGTTCAACATCTTCAATATTTATCTGGATGAGTGGATGGTTTGCATCTTCAGCAAGTTCATGGATGACACTAAGTGGGGGGGAGGAAGAGGTAGATATGCTGGAGGGTAGGGCTAGAGTCTGGAATGACTTAGTCAAATTGGAGGATTGGGCCAAAAGAGGTCTGACAAAAGAGGTTTAACAAAGACAAGTGAAGAATCCTGCATGGAGGATGGAAGAATCCCAAGCACTGTTTTAGGCTGGGGACTGACTGGATAAGCAGCAGTTCTGCTGAAAAAGATCTGGGGTCTACAGTGGATGAGAAGCTGGATATGAGTCTACAATATGCCCTTGTTGCCAAAAAGGCTAACAGCCTATTAGGCTGCATTAGTAGGAGCATTGTCAGCAGATGGGGGGCGGGGGGAAATCACTTCCCCCTATCTGGCACTGTTGAGGCCACATCTGAGGTACTGTGTTCAGTTTTGTGCCCCCCCCCCCACTACAGAAAGGATGTGGACAAATTGGAGAGAGTGCATTGGAGGGCAAGAAAAATGGTTAGGGGTCTGGATCACATGACTTATGAGGAAAGGCTGAGGGAATTGGGCTTTTTTAGTTTGCAGAAGAGAAGAATGGGCTGAGAATTTAATATCAGTCTTCAACTATCTGAAGGGGCAGGGGGTTCCAAAGAGGATGGATCCAGGCAATTCTCAGTGGTGGCAGTGACAGAGCAAGAAGCAATGGTTTCAAGTTGCAGTGTGTGGGGTGGTGTAGGTTGGATATTGGGGGGGAAAAACTATTTCACTAAGCATTGGTAAAGTACTAGAATGGGATATCTAGGGAGGAGGTGGAATCTTCATCATCAGAGTTTTTTAAGGCTGGGATTGACAAAGCTCGGCTGGAATGATTTAGTTGGGATTGGTCCTGCTTTGAGCAGAGTGTTGGGACTCAATGACCTCCTGACGTCTCTTTCAACCCTAATCTTCTATGATTCTATGAAGCTCACGTTCCTTGGGGTTGGTAGTTTATAGGTGGTAGGGGTTTTTTGCTACTCTAGAACTTTTCAAAAATTTTCCAACTTTTGAAAAGTTTCAGAGTAGAGTTTAATTTTTTCTTTGTGATTTCTGCAAAAGTGAAGGAAAAAGAAAAACTTAAAATAGCTAATCAGGCATCCCTTGTGGTACTGCATTCAGTAGCAACAATAAATGAAGGAAACAAAGAAAAATAGGGAGAAGAAATGAAAACAAACATTTTGAACAAAAATTATTTGAAATTCTAAAATGTCCTATTATGGCAAAATGTAAATTTTAAAAAGAGAAAGCTTTTGTGAAAGTTTTTGGTAGAAAGGTTGTTAGGCAAAAAAAAATCTGGATTGAATTTTTGACCAATTCTATTTTTTTTTCTCGTCCATTGGACTCGGCGGGGAGGGAGAAAATCCCTAGAATGAGAAAACATAATGATCTAGCTTCTGGAGAACAGATGGGCATCGAATACACTCATGTAATTATATAGGAACTGCCAATTTATAGATTTCCACATTCATTTAGCACTAGCAGCACTGACTCCTAGGAAGTATGGACTGGATGACCTATTGGTCCTGTCACATCTAATTTCTGTGGCTGACTATTTCATCAACATGCACTCTTACTGTCTATGGTGTGTGTGACTGATCTTCACTGATACATAGTATATACTGTGCTTTACTATGATCATTATCTATGTAGAGTACATTCTAGCTCTCATTGCTATAGTACCTGAGCACCTCAGAACTTTTATGTATTGTTCCTCACAATATCAAGTGAGAAAAAGAACTATTTCCATCCTCATTTTACAAGTGGAGAACTGAGGCACACAGAAACTAACTCAATGTAAACCAAGGTCACAGAGGAAGCCTGCAGTAGAGCTGGCCTTCATCTCTGGAGTCCTGGACTAGCCCCCAACCAGTGGACAATCCTTTCTTTATTAGCACATACCTCAACAGCACTCACTTCCATGCTTATAAATTCACTTATAAATGCATGCTGTGGAGTTTTGTTAAACATTTGCTTGACATCCAACAGCTGACAGAGTTCAGTCAGAAAACTTATATATGGTGCTGATGAATATGAGCACTTTTTAAAAGAGGTATTAGGCATATTTATTGGCATTCTCCATTTTATTGTGAAACCTTTTTTACTCCAACATTAAATATAAAATGTTATTGTCAACAGATGATAAATTAAATGCATAAAAGGAATTTGAATATGAAGATTAATTTTATTAACATTCATAAAGTGTTTTCAGTTGAAGCCTGTAAATCTCTGAATGCGCTACCCCTTTTTCAGAGCTACATAACAGGCTCTATGGCAATACTAAGTGAACCTTTCTCTCCCCAAAATAGGAAATACTGACCTCAGAACAGTATGAGTTATGGATTTCTTTTCATGGCAATATATGATTGACTTCACCTAAGGCATAGGAAGAAAATGCAGCTGAAATTGTAATGAAAAAAGTGCACTCCATTTGTCCTTCATGCAGACAAATGTGGAATTCCTATATATATTATATACTGCATCCATACCAATATCAATATAAGATTATTAGTAGATAATATGAGAGTTCATCATGATTAATGTAATTAACAAGCATATAAAAAGCAATAAATTTTTGTTAGTGTTACTGGAAATGCTTTTAGATGCCATTATGGTCTTTATCATTGTGTATCTAATATGAAGATTGCTTTTTCTTTCAATCAGAAGCTTTCCCCCCAGTCCACAGAAAAGGAGATGTGAGCTGAATAGTACATCTGATGTGAAGCACTACTGTGCTGGAATGCTTGTGCAAAGGAAGAAACTTACTCTCTGTTGAGAAAGTAGCAGGACACTGTTTGCATTTCAGGTAAGGCTATTCCTGGTATTAAATTAAAATAAATAAGAATAATAAATAAAATAATGACTAATGCTCTGCATTTATAACCTCCTTTTATTACCAAATGGCAGGCTTGGCCTAATCACTGATACAGTATGATGGACCATATTCATCCCATTAATTTCATTGCATCTCAATCCATGTGGCCCAGGACTTTTTTTTTTTTTTTGAAGTCTGGACTGGGGTTAGTGCCAAGGTCACCTGTTAATCAAATAGCATACATGATGAAGAGAAACAATTCAAAGTACTAGAGCCATGGCCTGAAAGGATCTACTTTGAGTGAGAAACATGCAGAGCTACCTTAAGGAGATGAAATTAAAGGAATTTATTATAAAATTGCAGAGCTGGGTTCAACTCATAGGGTATGTCTACACTACAGCACTAATTTGAACTAACTTAATTCGAATTAGTTAATTCGAACTAAGCTAATTCGAACTAGTGCATCTAGACCTAAAAACTAATTCGAATTAGCATTTTGCTAATTCGAACTAGCATGTCCACATTGAGTGGACCCTGACTGAAGTTAAGGCTGGCCGGAACCAGGACTTAGAGTGTGGAGCTGCTGCCTCAGGCTAGCCGAGGGCTGTGCTTAAAGGGACCCGAGCCCCCACCCTGGACAGACAGTTCTCAGGGTTCCCCGCTTGCTTGTCTACCTCGATGAGGGACAGCAAAGCAGTCCTGTCTTGGAGTGCCCTGAGTGCCCACACTCGGCATCACAGCACTCGGCCATCAGCCCGGCTGCACTTGCCGCAGGCTGCCATCCGGGGGGGTCAATCGGGGGACTGTCAGGATCCAGGAGGCCCTGAAGGAGAGCTTCCACCCTGAGGAGCCCGCAGAGCCACCCCAGTCCTCCCCATCAGGGGCTCGTGCCCCATTCCTCCCTCACCTCCTTCCACTTACCCCTCCCTAGCCCCCCTTCCTGATGTAAAAAATAAAGGACACGTGTTCAAAAATAGAAACTCTCTTTATTTAACAAAACTGGGGGTGGGGGGATTAACCTCCGGGGAGACTGGGAAAAGGAGGTGGGAGAGGGGAAGAGAGAGGGTGGGAGAGGGGAGGTGGAAACCTGGGAGGAGGGAGCTGGAAGGGGGAAGCCAGGGGAAGAAGGAGAAGGGGAAGTATAAAACTATGGTACGCCATATCTTCAGTATTGTGTAGAGATGTGGTCTCCTCACCTCAAAAAAGATATTTTGGCCTTGGAAAGGGTTCAGAAAAGGGCAACTACAATGATTAGGGGTTTGGAACAGGTCCCATATGAAGAGAGGTTAAAGAGACTGGGACTTTTTAGCTTACAAAAGAGGAAACTGAGGGGGGATGTGATAGAGGTATATAAAAGCATGAGTGGTGTGGAGAGGGTGAATAAAGAAAAGTTCTTCATTAGTTCCCATAATATAAGGACTAGAGGACACCAAATGAAATGAATGGGTAGCAGGCTTCAAACTAATAAAAGAAAGTTCTTCTTCACAAAGCAAATAGTCAACCTGTGGAACACCTTGCCACAGGAGTCTGTGAAGGTTAGAACTATAACAGAGTTGAAAGAGAAGTTAGATAAAGTCATGGAGGTTGGGTCCATGGAGTGCTATTAGCCAGGGGGTAGGAACGGTGTCCCTGGCCTCTGTTTGTGGAAGGCTGAAGATGGATGGCACGAGACAAATGGCTTGGTCACTGTCTTCGGTCCATCCCCTCCGGGGTACCTGGTGTTGGCCGCTGTTGGCAGACAGGCTACTGGGCTAGATGGACCTTTGGTCTGACCCAGTACGGCCATTCTTATGTTCTTATGTTCTAAGCTCAGGGCTCAGGGTCGGGGGTCTCACTGGACCAACTTGATTTTCATGCAAACCTGCTCCTGGGTTCGCATGTAGCCTTTGGTGGCCAGGCTGGCAGCTATCCTGCCCTAGACGGCCTCATTCCTGTGCCTAGTGCGGAGGTCTTGGACGTTGGAGGTCTTCCCCCAAACCTCGATGAGGTCCACGATCTCCACACTCGACCAGGCGGGCGCCCACCTCTTGCGGCCCCGGGCAGGCTCCTGGGAGCCGCCAGCCTGGTCTTGGGAAGAGGCGGAGGGCTGGGTGGCAGCGGGTGGCTGGCTCATGCCGTGCCAGGTGCAGGGTCTGCTGGCTGGGTGCTGACAGGCTTGCACCTGGCACTGACAGTGTAGCCAGACCGTGCCCCTTTAAAGGCGCCGGGGCTGGGAGGGGGGGCAGAAGAGTTTCCCTGGCTTGGCCCAGAGTGGCTACCAGGGCAAGCTGGGAAGAGCTAGCCTCCAACTAGTTTGAATTAAGTGGCTACACAGCCCTTAATTCGAACTACTTAATTCGAACTAGGCGTTAGTCCTCGTAGAATGAGGTTTACCTAGTTCGAATTAAGCGCTCCGCTAGTTCGAATTAAGTTCGAACTAGCGGTTTGCATGTGTAGTGCCTATGAAAGTTAATTCGAACTAACAGCTGTTGGTTCGAATTAACTTTGTAGTGTAGACATACCCATAGAGTGCAGATATGGATCAATGTCTAGATCTGAGCGTTCTTCAAGTTTAGGACATGGCATTGAATTCTGTTTTTTGGTTCAGACCCATTATAGAATTGGAAGCTTGACCCAGGGTATGAACTCCATCAAGAAGGCTCGTTTGATCTTACCTCATTGTCCGGAGAATGATGTACTTGCTAAAGCACTGGTGGTGGTGAGAGTGAACCCCCTGCCAGGAACAGTGATAGAAAAGGGGCGGACTTCTTATGGAAAGAAGAGGTAGCAAGTAGTGGATGTATTAAGGGATTTAGTCCCATTATCATTTCACTAGCTGGGCCGGGTAGCACTGCTGATGAACTATAGTTCTATATAATGAACAGTCCTGTGGAATACTAAAACTTTAAAAACTACAAAGTTACAGACTAACATGGCTACCCCTCTGAGACTTAATACTTATATATGAGAACCATTCCAATTGCTGGTTGCTCCCCATCCACCCGATGAGTGCTCCTTTCCTGACCACTCAAGCTCTGTGACATTTAATAAGATTGAGGAGCTTACACTGTGAACTCTGCTAGATTCCACAGAAGGGATAGCTTTGGAATGGAGACCTGGAGGCTAAAGGAAAATAAAAAAGTTGATCTTCTGCATAGCATAGTCACGCTTTCCTTGTGTTAACGTGCACATGACTTTGTTTTGATATTGTGCAAGCATTTAGAAAGAAGGCCATGCCATTGGTGTAGCCTATGGTGTTAGGAGAAAAATGTAATTTTGGGAGTGTCTTTGGGACTTCCTGTGCCACAGATTCAGTGATAAGGAAATGATCTGGCAACAAACACAGGGTATATATCTGCAGCCATGAGTTTAGTTCTTCCTGGAAATAGTATGAGATGTTTCCCTGCAGTGGAGAAACTGAAGGCTACATAATAATACATTACACATAGATAATTATAAGAGCACCCTTCCCTTTTCTTAATTAAAGAATGAAATTTATTATGAGCTGCTCTATTATCTCCAGTCACTCTTACAGAGTTTAGAACTACATTCTCCTCTTGTTAACCGAACCTGGTGTGCGCAACTGAAGCAGTTAGGCAAAGCAGGATGAGTACAGATGAATTATCAGGAGAGCATAGGGGCGGCCCATGCAGCAGGTGCTCCATATAGCTGCTGCAGAAAAAAGAGAGAGAGAGTGTGTGTGTGTGTGTGTGTGTGTGTATTACTCCTCTCCCCAGCACCTGCTTCCTGGGGCAGACATCCATAGAAGGTTCAGACCATATCTAAAACCACTTTTGTGATCACAGGGCACCACTTGGCCTCTGAGCACAGCTAACTTTGCCTGGTTCGTGGTGGTGGTGGTGGAGGGGAAAGGCTGTTTGTGGCATCTTCACCCAGTCTCACTGCATAGTCACACAAGGTGAAGCAGTAGTTAGCTCCTAATGAGATGGGATTTCTGGCTGGTTGTATCTGCTCCAATGTTTCCTCTAATCTTTTCCATCCATGTGAAGAATAATTTTTTTTAAGTGCACCAAGGCATCTAGCTGTGGGTGTTCTGATAATCAAGCTGGGTGTCATTTGAATCTCTCCTGAGCAGCCACACAAGTGCACAGCTTACAGGGAACACTGATCTGCTCTCACATAGAGTATTGCAACCACCCAAGGACTCTACATAGTGAATACTAGACTGACTTTAATTATATAGAAGTGCTTTGTCTATTGGATGCTGCATTTTTCCAGTTTATTACAATCATAATCGTATTCAGTTATATTCATGGTATATTGCTTTGTGCTAATTCATGCTGAAAATGTCTAACTTTCTTTATCAACTTTCTATTAACTTTCTTTAGTAAAGCATTTGACACTGTCTCACATTACCTTCTTATCAATAAACTAGGGAAATACAACCTAGATGGGGTTACTATAAGGTGGGTGCATAATTGGCTGGATAACCATTCTCGGAAAGTAGTTATTAATGGTTCACAGTCATGCTGGAAAGGCATAACAAGTGGGATTCCACAGGGGTCATTTTTGGGACTGGTTCTGTTCAGTATCTTCATCAACTATTTAGATATTGGCATAGAGAGTACCCTTATTCAGTTTGTAGATGATACCAAGCTGTGAGGGGTTGCAAGTGCTTTGGAGGATAGGGTCATAATTCAGAATGATCTGGACAAACTAGAAAAATTGTTCTGAGATAAGGAGGATGAAGTTTAATAAGAACAAATGCAAAGTACTCCACTTAGGAAGGAACAATCAGTTTCACACATACAAAATGGGAAGCAACTGTTTAGGAAGGAGTATTGCAGAAAGGGATCTAGGTGCCATAGTGAACCACAAGCTAAATATGAAGTCAACAGTGTGACACTGTTGCAAAAAAAACCAAACATAATTCTGGGATGCATTAACAGGAGTGTTGTGAGCAAGACACGAGAAATCATTCTTCTGGTCTGCTCTGCACTGATTAGGCCTCAGTTGTGTTCAGTTCTAGGCTCCACATTTCAAGAAAGATGTGGAGAAATTGGAGAAGGTTAAGAGAAAATGATTAAAGATCTAGAAAACATGACCTATGAGGGAAAACTGAAAGAACTAGGTGTGTTTAGTTTAGAAGACTGAGGGTACGTCTAGACTATAGAGCTTTTCTGGGATACGGGGGCTCTGCCGCATTCAAGGAATGCGTCTGCTTTTCCAAAAAATTTTTTGGAAAACCAGATGCGTTTTTTCAGCAACCCTGTAAACCTCATTTTATGAGGAAGAAGGGATGTTCTGAAAGAGGTTTTTTTTCCCGACATTTGGCCCCGTGTAGACAGGCCAAATTTCTGAAAAGCCTCTTTTGGAAGAAAAGTGGAAAAAGATACGCAAATTGCAAACTGCAAACTTTTCCCGACTTTTCTTTGTAGTGTAGACACAGCTTGATAGGGGATATGATAGCAGTTTTCAAGTATCTAAAAAGATGTTACAAGGAGGAGGGAGAAAAATTGTTCTCCTTGACCTCTGATAATAGGACAAGACGCAATGGGCTTAAATTGCAGCAAGGGGAGGTTTAGATTGGACATTAGGAAAAACTTCCTAACTGTCAGGGTGGTTACATACTGGAACAAATTGCCTACAGAGGTTGTAGAATCTCCATCACTGGAGATGTTTAAGAGCAGGTTGGATGGACATCTGTTAGGGATGATCTAAATCAGGGCTACTTAACATGCAGCCTGCGGGCCACATGCAGTCCGTAGCCCACAGTGCAGTTTGGGGTTTATGTGGGGTTCAACATGTGGTCCGTGGGTGGGAGCCAAAACAAAAAAGTAGTAAATATAATAGTCTTCTATTGATGTGTGTTTTAGTAGTTAAATTCCTGGACTGTCATTGCTCATTAAAAGTGCTGTCATATGGGTGGAAATCGGGTAAATATTGTATTTTACTAATATCAGCAGAACTGACTTAAATGGGGCCTGTGTGTTGTGTAGTCTTGCCTTAATCTTTGTATTCATGCCCATCAGTGTGAAACTATTTGCATATATATTTGCATGTATATTCAACCACATTTAAATTGCGGTCCTTCGCATGTGCTGTGGGTATCATTGTAGCCTCCAGGGCTTCCAAAGTTGAGTAGTTCTGATCTAGATGGTGCTTGGTCCTGCCATGAGGGCCGGGGACTGAACTTGATGACCTCTCGAAGTCCCTTCCAGTTCTAGTGTTCTAGGATTCTATTACTCAAAATGTTACCTGAAGAAGGAAAGAAATAAATGTCATGAGAAGTGTTTGAATTCTGGGTCCTGAATCTTAGCTTTACGGGTAGTTTTTAAGGAGCCTACCTTGCAGGAGACAAATTTTGATGATATTTTATACCTTCATCCTGTTCCCCTATATCAGGGGTTCTCAACCTTTTTTTTTCCTCTTCTGGGACCCCCTCTTAAAATATTCCAGGCTATGATCATCCCCACTCCCCATCCCCAAAAGTAACAACCCCACCTCTCCTGCCATGCCACCCTTATTGCTGCTGCTGGTGGTGCTACCTTCAGATACCAAACTGCTGTTCTCTGGCTCCCCAGCTCAGAAGGTGGTATCAAAGTAAGGTGGCAAAAACATGACACCCCCACCCCTTACAATAGGGTTTCAACTCCCTTTTCGGTGGGGAACCCTCATTTGAGAAATGCTGCCCTGTTTCTTTTTCTTTTTTTCTCCTCTTCACTGTACATTTTCATATTTCAGTGCCTGAAAAGTTTCCAAGCAGCTGTCTAAATAGGTCAAAGAATGGAAAAAGTAGGAACACAAATGGAAACATAAAACAGGGAAAACGTCAAGGTAAAGGATCCTGAAAAAGGTAAGGAGCAATTTGGAATGAGATTGGACAGGATTGGGTATACTTCTCTTCAGTGACAGGAGTGGGGCAGGTTGGGGACAGGGATTGGGGCATTACCAACATTTAGCTAGAGTCACTGTGGTTCTCTGATAATTTTTCAGAAGGACGCTATTTGACCTTTAATAGTGATGTGCATTGGAAAGGGATTGTGAAGCAACTGGGAATGAAAACCTGAACTAAGCTTGACTTCAAAAGACAATATTTGAGTTTAGTCTGTGTAATGTGAAAATACAGGCAGTTTTATTTTTTTCCCACTCAGTATCTTTTCCTGTTTGAAAACATCAGACAGTCTTTGAGCTCGGGAGAGCAGTCTTTTTAATTATGCTTTACCATTAAGAATGTAAAAAAAGAGAGTCTGAGAGCTTTCTAGA
Organism: Pelochelys cantorii; assembly: GCA_032595735.1. Lineage (NCBI taxonomy): Eukaryota > Metazoa > Chordata > Testudines > Trionychidae > Pelochelys > Pelochelys cantorii. The sequence goes on along the minus strand of CM064332.1, from coordinate 46,484,888 downwards.
ACTCTGCTTCTTGGCTAATAATCACACCCTGAGAGATTCTGTTCTGGTTAGTGTTTCTTGTTCTTTTCTGAACACTGCTGTGTTAATTACTTCTCTTGCTGTTAGCTTTGATAGGGCAGTCTTGGACCCAGTACCCCCTGAAGAGGGAAGGTGATATGATCTAAATTCTACATTTGCTGCCAGCTCTTCTTTTTTAGCCTGTGCCGCAGAGTCCTGGGTTTAATATTAATTTAGAGAAATTAGTCTATCCTTAACCTAGCCTCTGATTTTTGTGCCTGCATTTTTGTGGGCTTTTTGTAGCATATAGATGTATACTTACCTGATTTGTGGTTAATTGTTAAGTCTCTGTATGATGTGTCCATATTTATTTGCACCTGTAATAAAAAAGCCATATAAATTGCTGTAGTTTATTCAGAGTGACAGTCATACATACACCTTTCTGAAACTCCACTAAATTGTGTTTCCTACTTGCCCTCTCCATGCTGAATTGTTTCCCGTAAAAATTCCACCAGATCTGACCAAAAGGATCTAGCAATTGAATGCCAAGCAGCTTTATTTTTTATTGACACTTTCTGGGCCAGAGCCTCAGCTGGTGTGAGGGACTCCACAATTCCCCTTTTACATCTCACTGAAAAGCCATTAAAATTGCAGTTAGTCAGCAAATCCAAAATCAAGCACCTGTTTGCCTGATATAAACAGCTGTATTGCATACATTTCTCTGCCCTATTAGTAAATCATGTGCCATATTCAGTACCAGTTGTCTAGTTCCTTTGTTTACAGTGTTGTGGGAGAAAACTTTTCCATCCAATAAAGCAACACAGTACAATTAAAATATGGGGCCAGATTCTTGTTTGGTGTAATTCTCTTGAAGTCACTGAGGTTACACCAAGCTATTTGGGCAGTGAAGTATTTTTAAATGTATTACTCGTTTTTCTTAAAAAAAAAAAGTTGCTTCTTCAGTAGTCACCAATGTCACTATTTCACTGTTGACTTTGATTAGGTTGTGGCCCCACTGAGTTAGTGATCTTTTTTTCTTTAAAAAGAAAACGAATGAGCAAATACATGTCTCCTGGGCTGCTCAAGTGTTCTGGAGTCTTCCAAGCTTTAATCACCTGGGACATTCCCATAACATGAATTCATTTGAATTTATATTTGTTTTCTTTTGACAAAGATCTGGGGCTGAGCCACTCTTTCTTTTCTGAAAATTATTACCCACCAATGTGTCTGGAATTATGAAACTGAAGCTATAGGAAACCATTCTAACTTCTCCCAAACCACTGGTGTTTCCTGATGCACTTTCTTTTGCTCATATGTACTGGCTGGTGTCCACAAACAGTATTTCATGTTCTGTAAGGTAAGATCAGATTTACAACAATGACAGGTTAAAATAGCACCAAAAATACAGACAGCCCTAGAGAACCTAAATTCTAGACAAGTAATAGAGAGTATTAAAAGAATAGAGGTCAATCTGAACTTGAATTATTTACTGCCTAGTACAATAAATGACAAGGCGTGACAATATCTACTACTTTCTTTCTGAACTAGTTTTTACAACATTTTGAGAAAACTGATATAAAATGGAGCATTTAGTTGCTGTGTTCAATTGCATGGGAAGGATAGCCCTAACGTTAAGGCATTGGTCTGGGACTCAGAATGTGGTTTCCTGGCTTTGCCACAGACTTACTGTGTGATCTTGGCCAAACTGCTTCATCTTCCTGTGCCTCAGTTCCCCATTTACAAAATGGGGATAATACATCTGTCTATTTAGACTGTTAGGCTATGTCTACACTGTAACACTATTTCAGGATACCAGAGTATTTTGAAACAACTGTCCCGGGTCTTCACAGCAAGCCTGTTATTTCGAAATATAACAGACTCACTATTCCGACGTCCCTGTAAACTTCATTCCACAAGGAGTAAGGGACGTTTCGGAATAGCAATTTATTTTGAAATAAGTGATGTGTAGATAGCACCAAATTTCAAAATAAGTTTTATTTCAAAATAACTTTGAAATAAGATACGCAATTTGAGCTATGCAAATTGTGTATCTGAATTTGACCTATGGTGCAGTGTAGATGCACCCTTAGTGTTTTGGGCAAGGTCTGTTTCATACTGCATATCTGTATAGTGCTTAGCATAGTGTGGCCCTGTTGTTCACTGGGACCTAAGGGGTTACTATAATACAATTAAATTCTAACAACAAAGCTGGATCCTGCAAGGTGTTGACTGTCTCTTGAAAGGAGATGAGCAACTTTAACTCCCAATGAGTTCAGTGCTCAGCACCTCACAGGACTGGGTCACAGCTAATAATATTATAACCCAGAAGTTCTCAAACTGGTGGTCCATGGAAAGCTGGCTGTTCACATCATGCTGTTTTTTTTTCTCAGCTGCCGAATTACATTTAAATATACAGCAATACTCCACTAACACTGCTTTTCCATGTAAGCAATTCCTGGGTGGTTGCCACAGAGCTGTTCTGTCATTGTGAATGGAAGAGGGTGGTAGTTTGCACACTTGTGAATGGGAAGGAAGGCAACCCACCTTTGTATTAAGGTATGGGCCAGCCTATGAAAATGTTTGAGAGCTTCAATCTCCACTCCTGTCTTTGTACTTCCCATAAAGAGCTTCTAGACAAAACTCGCCCCATAACAGCACGTTGGATATTCTTGTTATCCTCAGTAACCAACTACAGATAAAGTAACTGTTGTTATGACTTCGGTGCTTTCTCAGAAATGGCATTTGAACTAAGTGGGAGGGCACAGCAAGGTCACAGGCAAAATGTATCTACAGGAACTTAAACAAATCAGACATATGGATAAATTTATACTTTGCCTTGTCATGGGAACAAACTGTCACATCTTAAAAAGGTTTCTGCTTTGGAAAAATAAAATAAAAGCCATAAGCAATCACTTAAAGAGGCTGCATAAATAATTTGCCATTTGTGAGCAATATATGCAAAATGATAGGACTGCAAGGACTCAGTTCTGTGGAAAAGCTTGTAACCATTTAAACTGCCATACTAGTGTTTATTACCTGAATCACCTCCGGGAGTCTGATAAACACCTGTGATCTGCTGGTAATTCAGGAAAGAAAGCAGCACTCTGTATGACCTGCTTTTTTTCTTGTAAGTAGTCATGGTGTAATAAACAGTGTAAACTGATTCTGAACATGCAAAGAATATATTGAGGCAAGTAAAGGTTACTGCTGTCATCTTGATGCCCAACAAACAAAGCTAATAGCAGGAAATACACAATTTAACACCTCAATATGCTGTACTTAGAGATGGAAGGAAAAGACCAAAAGACAATAGGAACCAGAGGCACGTAAAAGGCAATTTGGTCATTTGGTTTAAAAATGAGAGTAAATGGTGCATGTTTTGAAGAGCAAAACATGAGTATCATGTTTAAACTATAAATGTGTTAAGCTACTTCATGACCAGTAGAGTAGTAATTTCCTGGAAAGCAATATTTAAATGTATCCATCATCATTTAGATCTTGATACACAGTTAAATATTATTGATCATTTGCAATTGTGTGCGTCCGTGTGTACATATATTAAATAAAAAAAGGTAGAACGTAAAGGTTGTGGGATGAAGTGCAAACATAGTTCTGGGGTTTCCAATTACTAGAGATTTTTTTTTAATTAAGAAAGTCACATGCAAATTATAGACATCCTAGTTTATAGCATTGCAATCTTACGGGCTTGCACTCATGAATATGGTAATTTTTATTTTATGCTCTCTTGAGATGTCTTGTTAAAAACATTTTATCGATGATCCTAAAATTCAGTAAATTTGAAGCCGTTGGCACCCTGAAGATAGTTAAAGTTTTTCAAAAAATGTCAGCAATAAATATTTGGCAAATATAAAAATATGCACATTTCCCCCAAGTGGGTGATATTTTTGTTGCAGTTCTTATAGCCAAGTGATGACACTGCAGTTCACAATGTAAGTGCATATTGATATTTTCTTTCAGAAACTGCAAGTGTTGCTTAGAGTGCTTCTCCCACAGAATTATTTTTATGCAGACACCTGGAAGTGGTTACATTCTTGCTCTGGTTTGCAGACTTGTTTTGGACAATCAGGTGTATATATGAGCAAGTGGTCTTTATTTGGAGCAATTAAAATTCTAACATTCTCCTCTCTTGACATGCAATTACTAGGGCTCTGCTGTTCTCACTAATTGCTCTTGCTGGGGACATTGGTAAAAAGCCAATGATTTTGATGGGTAGTGGATTATCATTTTTACTCTGCTACCTGAGAAAAAAATCATTTGCAAAATCCCATGTGTAATTAGCAAGACTCATGATTAATTGTCCTGCAAAATTAGCTTCACTGTTGCTTTTATTTTACTGCTTCAAATATTAATTAATGTTAACTCCTCTCCTTCAGTTCCAGCTTTTGAATATTCAACGTGGCTTTGAAAAATTAGTCAGGGCTTCTACTTGCATTAGCATGCTAGAGCTTTGATTTCCGAATAAGTATTCTGATTTAAAAGATCACACTTGGGTCATAAATAATTTTTATAGGAGGACAAACAAAGCATCAAAGCATCATGGGAAGGCATTCATGCACTAACTGAAAGTAAATTGTTTCAGTAATGATTCATTCCTCCAGTGCTTTTGGGGAAATACGCAAACCACTGCATTGTGGGGCAAAACAATTCTTTAATGACAGGCAATCAATGTATATTTCCATATCAGTAACAATATGAAAGAGAGGAGTTAATGCTGGAGCAATACCTTTTTAATACCGTACCATCCTCTAAACTTGAAGTTGCAATGAGTACTCCCTGTGTTACTCTGAATTGCAGGTTGTTAAGTTTGATGGTGCAAGGTAGAAAATGCCAAGTGTCTGTCATTCGATACCATCTGTCTCAGTGCTCTTTAAATTATTATTTTAAGCTAATTCTTATCATAGGGTCAGAGAACCACAAGAGGGGTCTAGTCCAGACTGCTCCTGAGGAACAAGAAAGAGGTTCTGATGGCAAACTAATTAAAACATGTCAGCCCCCTCCCCACACATTTGAAAGTCTATTTCCTCAGCTTCCATTTTGAAGAGATGACTGTTTAATTTTGTCCATACTACATGGCACCACTCCTCTTAATAGTGAGATCATAATCCTTCAAAATATTCTCCTTCCCTGCCAGATGGTTTCCATACAAAAGAAAATTTTTGTCCTCTTCCCCCTCTCCCTCCAACTCCAGACATATCCTAGCAATAAACAGAGGCTTCATTTTGCTCTTGCATGGGGGAGGGGGAGAATCATGTTTCTTTATCTGATCACCTGTCAAAAACGGTTCCCACAGGCAACATAAGAAAAGCCTGCCCTTAAGTCAAGCATGATTTTCCCCCCCCCCCCATCATGACCCATTACAATAATATCTAACTCTCTTTCCAGATGCAATTCAGTTCCATTTTCGGGGGGTGGCTACCTGGAAGTGGTGTGAGTCTGTGATTACCTTCATTTCATCATGCCATGGTCTCAACTATGCCCTTGCCACAGAATCCAGGTTGAACACTGGGAGCAGCATGTGTATGGTAGCTGCAGACAGCAGCATTTTGAAGAACATACCTGGACTTATTATCAAGCTTGAGGGTGAATAGCATAACTGTGGGAAATTCCATCCCCCTCATCTCTCCATTCCCATTAAACTAAGTAATTCCTATGGAGGCTTTTGCTGTGCAGCACAAAAACACAGCACATGGTGGCTACATTTTGTAGAACTAGGATTTTATTTACTTAAGACTTGCGTAATTGGCATAAAAACCTGGGCTAATGTGTCTATAAAATGACATTCTTATATATTGGAGCTAGTATAGCTGTATATGTTATGTTATAGCTCTATACAATATTCCTTGGTACATTTCCTTTAGCTAGTACAATAAAGGGAATCTCTTCGTTCACATTTGAAAACTGCATTCAAGAATCTTAGTTCCAAACTAGAACTGATTGGGAATTTTCTGATTTAAAAAAAAAGTTTCACCAGAAAATCTGGGTTTGAGACCAAAACTATCCACAGGAATGGCTCAGTTTCATGGAATCTCCTAATTTGCCATTTTTTTCTTAAAATTTTGAAATTGTTGGGACATCCAGTTTTGACTTTTTCAAAACAAAGTTTTGGGTTTGTGACCCAACTTTTTGGTTAGAAACTTTAATTTGTACTGAAAACATAAAAAAAGATTGCAATAAAAATAAAATGCTTCAAAATTATCAAAACAAATTGTTTCAGCTGCTGAACCAATTTTTTGGGGGGAGGACTGGTTCACAAAATATGAAATTTTGACTTTTAATTCTAATTCAAGACAGAAAATTCTTTCAAGATCTTGAAAATTGTTGTGGGGAAGGTAGATCATTTCCTGCACAACTCTACCAAATACCTGTCTACAAACTATAGAGAGCTTGCTGGTAGCTGTGTAAACAGCTATATCGCTTGTTACCTGGGTAAGTAAACTCTTACCTTGCCATATTGAATGTTTCTGTATGCATTGCTTCAGTTCATTGTAATGCATTGGTTGTAATAAATACACATAGTTTAAGGACGCAGGGAAGAGGGTTATTCATTAAAATGTGTTTGTTTTAGTGAGTGCACATTGTGTAGCCTTTTTTTCCAGCATTGCTACAGAAGCATCATAGGAAAAAGTATCAGCTATAATTTTAAAATTGAACTGGTGCTTTAGAAAACTTGGAGTAGTGCTGGTCACATGGCACAGTAGCTCAACAGCCTTTCTAAGATGTTTCCAGCAATGAGATGCAAAATCATATCTTGACTTGTTATGATTAATTAAAAAGCCCATGTTTTTTACAAACAAGGTTAATCCTCAAACTCTTGCCAAAATCCAGCTTGAATAAGTACATTCTGCCTACCAAATATCCCAATGTAGTTTCTGACAAGTGACTTTTCACTTTCTTCTTCTAAAAATCGGGGAGTGCTTCTAATACAGAATTTCTGTCTCTCATTGTGTAGCTTACTGACAGAGAAATTCAAGCTACAATTTCTTTTGAATCCAAACTTTCCCAAAAGTTTTAAAGGTGTAGTTGGAGGGCTTGGGGATCTAAATAAAAGGCTCTCTGGGCCTCCTGTAATCTTTACTCAGGTACAACTACAACTCTTTGAGGGTACGTCTACACTAGCCCCCTAGTTCGAACTAGGGAGGCTAATGAGGGCGACCTAAATTGCAAATGAAGCGTGGGATTTAAATATCCCGCGCTTCATTAGCATGTTCCCGGGCGGTCGCCATTTTGGAAACTGACTAGCCCGGAATAACTGCCCGCGTCTACACGCGGCAGTGAAACGGGAGTTCGAAGTAAACCCCTAACTCGAATTAGCTGTTAAACCTCATTCTACGAGGAGTAACAGCTAATTCGAGTTAGGGGTTTACTTCGAACTCCCGTTTCACTGCCGCGTGTAGACGCGGGCAGTTATTCCGGGCTAGTCAGTTTCCAAAATGGCGACCGCCCGGGAACATGCTAATGAAGCGCGGGATATTTAAATCCCACGCTTCATTTGCAATTTTGGTCGCCCTCATTAGCCCCCCTAGTTCGAACTAGGGGGCTAGTGTAGATGTACCCTTAGTTTTGATTGAGTAAACGAGATGAAACAAAATATTTTTCCCTTCAGCTCAGGCTAAAATGTACTTGTCCACAGGCACCCACATTCCTGACAACAAAAATAAGGAATTGGGAAATGTTTTCTCTTAATTTCCCAATGAAGAGGAAACCTTCACATACTGTAGTTGTAACCAAGGAGGAGTGCCAGACCACTTCACTAACATACAGGTTAAGGGCACTTGAGGGAAATGTTCACATTTTTGTTTTGTCCACATGTGGAAATTACTGACATAATTATACAGTTTGAACCTCTCTAGTCTGGCACCCTCGGGACCTGACCAGTCCTGAACCAGAGAATTTTCCAGACCATGGGAGGTCAGTATTGTCTAGCAGCATTACCTACACTTAAGGATTTAGGGGTAAATTAGAGCTAAATAACAGCATGGAACACTGAGACCTAGGACTGGTGGCTGTAAACAAACTTTATGGGACCACAGGAAAGTTGGTCACATCCATGGAAAGTAGACATCAAGCTAATTAAAATAATTCCAGGCAACGGATGTTTCCAGACCAGAGAGTTCTGGACTAGAGAGGTTCAACCTATACCAGTATAACTATACCACTATAGTTACACCAGTATAATTTTCCATGTGAACACTATTATTCTGCAATAAAAAACTTTGTTTAGTTTAACTTATCTTGCTTCCAAACTAATATCAGTATACCGTGTATAATCGCTGAGTATAGTGATTTCAGATGAAGGATTGCTGGTGCAGACGTTGTGTGGGTTAAGGCATGCTCATCAAAGACCTTTCTGTTTTTAATACTCAATGTTTGAAATCTGATCCTTTCCCCAAACCAAACTATTTGCTCTTCAGAAGTGTCTCTGAGCCCTAAAGATGACTTAGCTGTATGGAGAAAGGGGTGAACTCCATCCAAAATCAACCCTCCCTTTACTTTGGTGGTAGAATTTTAACAAGAGGCTTCTGTGAGTCCTCTTCGCCACATCATTAGTAAGGATGGCAGGTTTGGCCTTCTGTAAATATTAGGGTGTTTTGCTGTGGCCGAGCTCCTGTAGTTCAAGAAGAAAGCCTTGGGCCTAGCAGTCCTGAATTATTTTTCTAGGACGTGCGCCATTAGGAGGGAGAGTATTGGTGTCAAAATCTTCAAGTGAAATAGGCTTCATACTTTACTTACAAATACAATTAGGCAAATCCCTACCGACCTGATCCTTCTAATGAAATCAGTGGAAAAATTCCCATGGACTTAAATATATGTGGTCTATGTGGCATGAAAGAGGTCAAAATAAGTAAAGTTCTCTTTCCACATCTGTCAATTTTGTAACAGATTCTTCTTTAAGGATCAAATATAATTCTTGATGCATGCACATTTCTTTGGGTAATGTCAGAAGGTTTTGCACATGCAAATCCAGGACAGCATATGGTTCCAAGATTTTATGGACACAGGGCCACTGTTCATGTTAATTACCAAGCTTTAGTAGCTGCATCTTTTGGGTGATTAAATACAAGACACTGAGCATGCATGACATCTTATCACCTTGCAGAATTTGCCTGTAAAGATGCTTCTGTTTTGAAGATAGGAATATTCTGCTGCTTTAGGGTAAAATTTCACTACTGGTTACATCCATATGGCTATAATGGCAACTCCTATTGACTTCAGCATCTAGTTCTGGGTCACAAGCCTGTTTGAGAGTCAGGACAGAACCAAACTGGTGTTGGGATGTGATTGGCAGCAAGCTCCAGGTGGCACAATGCACTGTTATAGATTCATAGATTACATTCCTAGGCCTGAAGGGAGCATTGTGATCATCTAGTCTAACTACCTGGCCAACACAGGCCAGAGAACTTTCCTAGAACAGTTGCTGTCATGTGCTCTCAGACTTGAAACAGTCTACTGCGTAGGGCTGTCAGATTTTCTCAGACTTATTATGGGAGCGTCTCCTGAAGACTCTGGTTCATATACCCACCCAGAAGAAAAATAAATGGCTATCCTGCTGACTGAGCCTCCGGTAGAGCTGAAGTCAGTCCCACCCACCCTATGGCCAAGAGGATCCCAAAATGGATTGTTGAATCTTGTGGAAGTTACTGATGCCAAGGTAGTGCTGCCCCCAATGGGATATTCCTTCTGAGAGTTCTCAGTGATTTGTTTGCTGCAGCATCTAGAAGATTAATCTTTAATTCCTGGAGACTCCACGACATTCCTGGAGGGTGGGCCATCCTACAGCCTCACCTGTGTATTTCGTGCTCTGTTTTTCCATTTGACCATTTCTTTTGACAGGCCATTGGGAGTGGGGCCATGGCCCTGTCTTTTCACTCACCCTCTCTGTACCTTTTGAGTTGGTTAGTGCTGTAGGCGGTGCTAACAGGAAATGCAGCTGGACCCCATGCAGGGAATATAAAGGGTGTGGGAGGAAAAGTTCCTTGCATGCGCCTCAAGCTTTTACACTTTTACAAGGGCTAAATATTGTTGAGTCCTTTATGTTGGCCTCTGCCAGGAGGCTAGAATGTAGCTATGGCACATTGCTGTTTTGCTGGTATGTATTGAACAATGAATAAAATAGTGCAAACTTAAATGGATTATATTAAAATGTTGACACCATATTTACCATCCAGTGAAAGTACTATAGGCCAGTCATTAGCATGGAAAGATCAAGAAGAAAATAACTTTAAGGTGACACTGACTGGAACACAGAAACCATAAGAGTGCTTCATAAATAACCTATTTCTTCTATTATGTTAATTTTTCAGAGTAGCCTCAGAGTTAAGTGTAATGTTTAATCACTTTATCCATCTTTGCTAGTATATTACTAGTCTGCTTAGTCACGTCTAGAAATATGTCCTTTGTGTCTGAGTTTGCCAAAGTAAATAGAAATCAATGAAAATAGCAAAAGTGCTGAAATTTCAATAAGTGAAGTGCTCGTTAATTTAAATTTCTCACTTGACATTAAGAGCTAATCATAGAAAATAAGGTCTTCTGCTGACTACTGAAAATGTACCAATACCACTATGATTCCTGCTGCTTTATTTTCACAGTGGCATTGTCATTAATAAGAAAGACTTCTGACTACAGCAGTTTGGACAGATGTTAACGATATGGCAAATCACTCTTTCTCAGAAGACTGAAGTCCTTTCATATGAATGACATGAGCTCAAGGAGAGATTCTGCAAACAGAGGCTATTGCGCTGTTGTGCTTACCCAGAAAAAACTTTGGTTGAACATTTTTAGAAACATCAAAAAGTTCTTCCTGCTGTTTTCCAACATCTACAGATATGCATGAAGCCTGTTGGCAATTTGAAATGGGAAGATATACAGAGAGCTGGAGGTGGTTACACAGGAAATTAGAAAAGCCATGTGTCATCAGAATGAAATAAATGTGCCTTTGTAAGGGAAAGTAATTGCAGGGGTGTGTCTGTTCTGTTGATATCAAGCAGGTGTCCATAAATTAATTAATTATGAACGTTAATTCTGTTAGCAACAATAAGAAAGTGTGTTAAATATGCTAGCTTGTCTCTTTCTTCCTTTGATGAAACCTTTTAATCTTTTAATCGTCCAATTGTAGACGTTGTTTGGAAACTGCATTGTCCCTTCTATTTTATTTATTTATTTATACTACATACAGTGATCACTGTACTAGCTCAGATTTGCCTATAGTATACCAAATTATGCTGGTGTTAATACTTATGGAGGTCTGAGGTGGGGAGACTCTGTCACGGGACTAGGTTGTGGTTGTGAGAAGCAGTTGCAAATTTGCTTGTATGTAGGAGACTGTTAGGGTTAGTGGAGTCCCAAAAGGGGTGACATTGATTAGTTGGTCCAAGGATACTGCATCATTTATGTGGACTGTATTTGTGCCTAGCTAAATCCTTACTTTGGCAGAACTCCCTTTGTAACTAACTTTGCTTTCTCTTCTTGTCTTCCTGCATCCATATAAAAGGTGCATTTTTTAATCTCACTTAGAATTCTGAGCTCTTTGGTCCTATCTACACTAAGGAAATATTTCCATCACTGCTAATATTTCTTCTCCACCAGCAGTAGGTGATCCAGCAAACAGCAATAGTCACCATGGCAATTAGCCTTGCTCAGAGCGCTAAACAGAAGCCAATGGTCTGTCTCCACTCGACAGAAGAGTCTCTGTTAGCACCAGCGGAAGTGAACTGTTGTTAGCAATGATGAAAAATATTTGAAAAACTCCCCTAAGCTTGACAGGGCCTATGTGGGAATGAGGATCGGAGGTTCAAATGTTAACTTTCTAATATATTTGACAACACCTTTGTAGCCTAGGGTGACCATACATCAAATTTTGGCCAGGACAGTATTTTTTTCAAGCCCTGTGCCAGCCATCCTGACTTTTTGGGGGGCAAAAGAGGGCATTCTCCCATTTGCTCTTGCCAGCTGATCAAAAAGTCAAGTGCAAATGGGACAAATGCCAACTCTTGTAAAAAAAAAAAAAAAAAACACGTGGTGTGGTATAGTGTCGAAGTGGTAATGGCAAGAGCTAGACCTAATGTGAGCCGGTGATATGCATCTCGCACAGCTCTGCCGATGTGCCTTAATCCTGGTACTTGGACGAAAATATTATCACTATTCCAATCCTGAGAATCTCATGGTCAGAAGCTGAAAACCATATCAAGCTGTGTGGTGTTCAGTAATGTGACCAAATGCCCTTTGAAATGGTCAGAATTTTCACTCAACACACACAGTGTGAATGTGGAGTAACTACACTGAAATCAATATTTATGCTAATCTATCTGAGGTAATACTTTTAGCTCAAAATTAGGGCCATAAAGTAATTTTATTCTGCCTTATCTGTTTTTCTACTGTTCTAATGTTCACGGCTTAATATTTTTAGCTTAATCTTTTCAGTGACAAAATGTCAATAACAATTAAGCATCAGTATCATGAAATTTGAACTTAAAATTGGGGCTCAAGTTGCCAGAATGTTTTAGCAAAATGTGAATATCTTTCAATGAGCTCTTCAATCTTTGCTTCACAGAGCTGGGATTTGCCCCTTTAAAAACTATTTTTTTTACTAAGCTACTTAATTTTATACGATCACGAGATGTTGGAAAAATTAAGTTCTTCTCCCAGTGGCCCAGGCTCTTCTTTGTAATACAAGATATAGAAAGCTAACTCTATTAACTGGAGAAGTGGTATAAAGTGCTGACTTCTCTTAATGGGGTATTGGTGTGCCATCATTTTGACTAGAATTGTAGACAGTAAGAACCTCCTGGAGACAGACCTTAGACATATATTTCTTTGGGGAGTAAGTATTTCATACAGTACTCTTCTGCTTTGTAATTCTCATGCTACTGTAAGTGTTCTTCATAAATCTTGTAAACACTCCCTCTTTCCCCACAAAGCCCTTATATGGACCTGTCTCTCTACGCTCTTCCCTTCAGAATCAGCCAACAGCAATGGGATGCATACCAGAAAATCCAGACACACATCACCATCTTATGTCAAAGGTGCAAACTTATTGTAAGCCTTTCATTGGATAATATAGCTCCTGGGGGGAAAAAAAGAAGAATCACCTAGCTCTGCCTTTCTGATTCAACTTGCTGATATGAAACTTTCTAGGGTACATTCATAAAATTTGCATGCACATTTCTTTGTGGACTTAAAACCTGCATACGTTTCTCATGATGGACAGAAATGCATGGAATTACCCATTTTGCATGCATGATTGTAGAGTCACTGTCAGTGGAGTGAGTCTGAATTCACACTGGTAGAGTGAATAGCCCTGTTGTGTGCAAATAATTTTATTGTAAAGATTGGAGGCCACATTTGAGAATCTGGCCCTGGTTAACTAAAGGGTTAGTTAATTTTACCTGCTCTTTGAAGGATATTTCACGGTTGTGACTCAGTTTCTCTTCTTTGTTTTTTTTTTCTTTTTAACATCCCTAATTTTTTTTTTTCAGAGAAAAATTATGAAATGGAAGATCTCTCTACTGTGGATAGGTTCATTTAAGATCAATTGGTGTATAGATTTTAACTGCTCACTTTTCATCCATAAAGAAACCAGAAACTCTTAAATGGCTAGACTTCTAGCTGTAATGTCAGTGTATAGGACAAAATACATGAGCTGAAGTGCTACATATAAACTTATAGCTTTTGGCTGTGATCGCTCATCCAGCTCATGGAAATGTAGCAGTTATATTCACAGGCCCAGCCAAAGAGTTTGCGTGCCCAAGGCAGCAGGCTGACAGCAGGGCCCAGCCAGTAGATGCTCCAGTTTAAGTCAAAACCAGTAGAGGAGTTACAGAGTCCAGCCTAGGCAGCTCTCTGGATTTATTCCACAACACTTCTAGATTTAAGAAATTTCAACTGGTGTCTCTTTTTCAATGTCATCTGCCATGCTTTTACTGTTCACTGTGACGACATTATACACTACCGTAAAACTTCCAGTGGAAGCCCCCAGCATCTATTAGTACAAACTGTCTGAGACCACTGGCTTGTGTTAGAGACACGGCATTTATTTGACAGACGTGGTGTCTATTAAAACATCTGGTCAGTACTCCCGGTGTCTAACAGAGTAAAAGACTCATATTGAAAGTAAATGTCTATGTTTTGGAGATTTTGGTACGATTTTCTGCAACTTGAGGCCATTTTTGATACAGATGAAGATAATTGCATCAACTCCCTGTTTCAGTAAGCTGGTGTAACAAAGTGTTGCTGACATCCTGGCCTCTACAGAGATCCAGCTTGTATTAGGGACCCAACATCTATTAGTATAAACTGCCTGAGACCCCTGGGTTGTATTAGAGACCCAGCATTTATTTGAGACCCAACTTCTATTGGAAGTTTTACAGTACATCGGGTCAGGGTGTGACAAAATAAAACATCTACATAACTGAAATAATTAAGTTTTCATATCTGTGCTAAATTATGGAGTTTGTGAAGAAATAATCTTGTCAAGCCTTTTTATGCATTGAAGATGCTTGTAGCTATACAGTTTAATCACTAAACAAACCTAAAACAACTGTTAGCACAACGTGAGACCTGCTCAGCACAATAAATCTGATTGGCAGCTAGTACCCCAAATATTTTTGTCAATTTCAGTGCAGGGCCCTGAAGGCACAGGGCCCAAGGCAACCTTGCTCACCTTGCCCTAAGGCTGGGCCTGTATATTCATAGCTGTGACAACACATTTGGTAACTTGTTCTCACAGAAGTGTAAGCCTAGGACTCATACAATGCAGTGATGAGGGCCATATAAACATCAGGATAAGGGCTGCCAGCAGCGGGAGGAAAAAGGCAGTAGTTGCCCTGGGGCCCAGCAATTTTAAAAGGGCCTGGGGTTCTGGGCTGCTGCTACAGCAGCAGCTGCCAAAGCCCCACGTAGCATGGTCTAGGTGGCATTCAGAGCTCACCACTCCTGGCCCTGCCCCTTCTGCCTGAAACCCCATGCCTTCCAGGAAGGCCAGATCTGAGCTTCTCACACATTGCTCTGAGCTGGGTGAAGTCTAACGCCAGCCCTGATCAATGTAGACAATGAAAATTAAATTAGATATGTATGCATATATAAATATCTGGGTGTTTTCTTTGTTATATAATGAAGAGCTACAGACTACTATACAGCATACTTTGCAAAGTGAACTTATAGTATTAAGGTCTAGACTTTTAATGGTATTTAGCACTCCTCATTTCAATAGGTAAAATAGCCTAAATCAGTTTTGAAAGTGAGATTTAGAGTCCTAAAATCACATAGATGTTCAGTGCTGAGCACTGCAATGTGTATATATTATTAAAAAATGACCAAGGTCGATGTCTGGCTTGTGCCAAGGAATTCTTAGTAATATAATGGATGCTGGAAACCAATTTCAAATAATGTAATCTGAGAGAGGTTGCTCCTTGATATCCAGCATTTTGTCAGAAAGCCAGATTACATTTAGGATTTAGTTTAGACCCTTTTTAAACCTTTGGATATATGCAAAATTTATAGAATTCCTAAGATATTAATGCAAAATACTCTCCTTTTACATTCATCTTGAGACATTTCTCTGAGTGAGGTGTGAGATATGTGTTGAAAAGATGCCAGGGGGAAAAAAAGCCAGTATATTTGGGACAGCATTCTTCCATGTTGCTAGGTTTAACACTGGTACCGGTAACTCCCAATGGAAAAAAGTCTCTGCAGTGAATGTTAAATGAATTTTGTTCCATGCTTTTGTGGCTGTGCTTTCCCAGCAACATTCAAATTAAATTACACGAGAAAAATGTAGCATGACTGGATATAATGAAACAAAATATTTAATGGATGCCAAACTACCTGAAAGTGCCAAACCTGCAGCATTCAATAAAGAACTGATTGTTATTTCTTCTGTATCAGAATTCTAAGTAGTTTAACTGATCCTCTTTTTAGTCAGGTCTCAGTATACTCCCACCATTATCCCTAAGTGTTTTGTGGTTTCGATTTCATACTTCTCTGAAATTTCTTTTCCATTTTGAAGTGGTGTAGATGCAACCTAATTGGGAAAGCCCTGGCTACAATAGAGTAAGCTTCCTGAGCCTGGTCCTGGCTAATAGCAGAGCTCTGGCCTATTAGCAATCCAATAATCAGGAGAGTAGGCAGTTGCACTTTGAAGTGGCACATAGGTGTGATTTTTTTTTTCCCCAAATCCAACTCTTCTTAAAAAAGAAACAAGACTCACAAAAACAAACACTACCACACACTGCAGGGCAAAATTTAAAGTGAGGATCCAAGGTCCCTGTTTACCTGTTTTTGCATTCTTGAAAATCAGGCCATTGATTTAGGCACCTTATGTAGATTTAGAACTCTAGCTTCAGGCATTTAGTTTTTTAAATCTTAGACTAAGACTTTTTTTCTTCTGTATTTCAGATGTGTTCTTTGTCACCTATGGCCCCCTCTTCCTCCAAGCACCTTAAAGGGAGGTCAGTTTGTAATTTAAATATTACAATGATTATTTGTTTCCTGGGTATTTTAAGGCAGAGTGTGAGATTCGCTTCTTTCCCTGATCTCTGTCTTGTAATTGAAGGTTGATATGAAAGGTGTGTTTATTGTTTACACCTTCATTTTGCTAATAGTCTACAAATGAATTCATAATTAAGTTCAAGTAATTTACTTTAACCTGCAATGTCCTTAACGCTTTTGGCTCTTTCACTTATGGAAAACATTCTTCTAACTTTGTGATTCTGCAGTACTTGCAATCAGGAGTGGCCTGAGGCCGGCTGCGGCAGCCGGCGCCCCAGGCGGAAGGCGCGATCGGCGCCCCCGCCTGCACGGCCATCAATGGCCGTGATGTAATCATCAGGCGCCTGGGCACCCCATGACGTCATCATCGGGCGCCCCGGACCGGCGGCGCCCTAGGCGACCCCTAGTCTGCCTAGGCTCACAGGCCGCCCCTGCTTGCAATGAACCAGACTGATGAGAGCTAGGAGCCAGTGCTCTGGAAGAGGAGCCTCAGCCGTCACATGTACTCCTCAGATTGGCCTGCAAGGGCTCAGATTTGAGGAATTTCAGAGCATAGTGCCTGGCAATTTCCTGGATTTTCTCGGGAGAGGGTGATGTTGAATGGTGTTCTAGAATAGATGGAGCCCTGTGTTGTTGAGATACTATTTAAAGGCTTAATTGCTGTTTTTCAATGTTGGGAATATGCTTATCGGATGTTTAAACACAAACATATATCGAAGGGCGTGGCTACACTATGAAATTATTTCAAAGTAATAATTTCCCAAATAACAAAATTGAAATAGTGTGTACACACTACAGGGAAGCCTCAAAATTAGTCCGAGGCAGGCTCTGTTAATGTGGACATGCCTGGCCTCAATTGGAGTACTGTGTCCAGTTCTGGGCACCACATTTCAAAAAAGATGTGGAGAAACTGGAGAAGGTCCAGAGAAGTGCGACAAGAATGATTAAAGGTCTAAAGAACATGACCTGTGAAGGAAGACTGAAAGAATTGGACTTGTTTAGTTTGGAAAGGAGAAGACTGAAAGGGGACATGATAGCGGTTTTCAGGTATCTAAAAGGATGTCACAAGGAGGAGGGAGGAAAAATTGTTCTCCTTGGCCTCTGGGGATAGGACAAGAAGCAATGGGCTTAAACTGCATCAAGGGAGGTTTAGGTTGGACATTAGGAAAAATTTCCTAACTGTCAGGGTGGTTAAACACTGGAATAAGTTGCCTAAGGAGGTTGTGGAATCTCCATCTCAGGAGATATTTAAGAGCAGGTCAGATAGACATCAATCAGGGATGGTTTAAATGGTCCTGGGTCCTGCCGTGAGGGCAGGGGACTGGACTCAATGACCTCTTGATGTCCCTTCCACTTCTAGTGTTCTATGACTTAAAGCTCCAGGAAGCACTGGGGAGTAATTATTCTGAAGGACATGTTTTGTTAGTCTATAAAGTGCTACCAGACCATTTGTTGTTTTTTTCTGTACAGACTAACTTGGCTACCCCCTGAAGCTTCTGGGGAGTAGTTTTTTCGAAATAGCAGCAGCGGAGCAGCCACACTAATGTTATTTCGAAATAACTATTTTGAAATAAGTGTTTTTCTACATGGAAAGCAGAAGTTATTATTTCAAAATAACCAGCCCGTTATTTCAAAATAGCAGGCTTGGTAGTGTGGACGCTCCACTTGTTATTGTCCTTTAGTGCAGAAAGGACTAAATGCATATATTGGTTATTTTGCAGATGGATTTTTTTTTCATGATGTGTTTATCTGTAGAATGTGTTTTGAGTTTCTCAAGAAAAGGAAGATGGTAACTCTATACTTTGCAATTCACCTTTGACTAGGAATACGCTTGCCAGTTGGAGCACAATGTAGGCCAGTAGAACATACATTCTGTGCGCTGGGAATAACAAAGCCCATATTTGCATTAAATATATTAACTTCATTTAGCCTGGCTTCCAGAAAAAGGAAAACAGCCACTTTGGGGAGAGTATGCTGGTTTGGTAATGTATTTAGGAGAATTGGTTTAGGGCTCAGTTCTTCAGTAGTTCAATTCACTGGGAATGTTGCTTGCATAAGGATTACATGCATGTTCAGTCCTCACATGAAACAATTATGAATAATTATGAAGGTATTGGGATGGTTTATAGTCCCATATAGTAATATAGGACTAATTCTGCATGTGTTATGCACCCAATTCTGTCACAGACTAGGGAATCAGGCCTCTTTCTCTATTTATCTTTGTCTTCATAGGCTCTGGGTATCTAGTTGGATGAAAACACAAAATACATATATACAAAACCTTATTGCAACTGTAATAATGTCAGTGTTTAATAGTAACATGCTAACAGCTCTTGTGGTTTACATAATAGGTATAAATCCTACTTCATTGTAAACTTGATTTTGTACATTTTAATTGGGTATTTTCCCCTGATTTTTACAAGAAAATAAACTTGCAGATGGAAATTCTTTTAAGTTATAAATACCACTAATGCTGTCACGTCATAGAAGTTCAAATAAAGCCATTGGGATGTTAATGGCTGAAGTGCATTCCTTCTCTACCTAGTTGTCTCAGATGAAACTACCCGCTATCCGTTTGTTTGGGCAGACGATGTTTGACCCTTGCTTGTAGATATAAACTAAATAGAGCTCCTATCACTTGGTCAGAATGCACTAAATGACAAATTTGTCTACAGCGTTTGACCTGAAAAGTGGAGGCTTAACCTTACATGGCAGCCTCTGAAGTTTCATGCATCTGCTTTGTCTCTGTAAACATTCTCCAACCTTACCCATCTTACTCCTTATAGACAAGGCCCCTGGGACTCTCTGATTGTAGATCTGTTCTTTGTATTAATTTCTTCAGTATTCTTTTCTTTCTTTGCTCTTCCCCCCCCCCCCCCCGTGTAATTGTAGATGAGAGGGACAGAATGCCATTTCTTCTATGTTACTTGGATTTGCTTTGCTGTCTTCTAGAGTCAAAGATCCTTATTTCATTTCATTAAGAAGCACTAGGCACAGTAAATAAATGACTTTTACTTTTTTTGTGGTATTCCTTAGACTAAGAGGTTACGTCTAGACTGCAGGCTTCTTTCGGAGGAAGCTTTTCCAGAAGAGATCTTCTGAAAGAGAGCGTCCACACTGCCAAAGCGCATCGAAAAAGCGATCTGCTTTTTCAAAAGATAGCATCCAGACTGATTGGATGCTCTCTGGCATAAAAGGCCACCCGGAACCACTTCAGGCAGGGCTTTAGGTCACCAGTTGCTTCCGAGTGCTGGTGCCGGAACCTAGCAGAGACACGCGCTTAAAGGGACCCCCCTCGACAGCCATTTCTCTGCTTCTGCTGCATGCTTGCCTACCTCTTTGAGGGACAGCAAAGCTGCCCTGCTTTTTTGGATGCCACAGCTTTTTCCTTTGTGCCATGGAGCCAGAGCTGCCCCTGGGCATGAGATGACCCCACACAACCATGCTGCAGTTTCTGCAGCACTTTGTGCAGCTTCTTTTCTCATCCTGACCGGGCTTATTCTGGGGACCCTGTCCCTGGGTGCAGGAGCAACACCCTTGCAACCGCAACCCTTAGTGGAGAGGCATTTCTGGAGGCTGGACACCAGTTCCAACTGGTGGGACTGGCTGGTCATGGAGCAATGGGACAACCAGCAGTCGCTCCAAAACTTCTTCATGCAGAAGGCCACCTTTTTGGAGCTGTGTGCCTGGCTCACCCCTGACCTCTAGCAACGTGACACTCACCTGCCCTCCGGAAGCTTGCCACCCCCAACAGCTACTGGTCAGTGGGCAACCAGTTTGGCATGGGGAAGTCCACTGTCAGGGCCCTCCTCATGGAGGTAAGGCACTCTTGGGCTGCAGTCCCTGCATGGGGGGGGAGGGGGGAGTCCTGGAAAAGGGGGACTCTCAGGAAAGGGAGGTTGGAGGGTGTGCAGGGTGGAGTGGGGGGGTGTGGGGTCCCCGGGGAGTTGTGCCGTCCTGCCCTCACACAGCCCTGTTGCTGGGGAGGGGGGTAGCCTCATAGGGGTTGGCTCCTGGGGTGTTTGTGGGGGGACAGGATGGGAGGGGGGCGGGCACCTCCCAAGGGCTCAGGCACCCTCTCTCTCATTCTCTGTTTTGTGTGTTTGTTTGTCTCCTTCTGCAGGTGGTGAGGGCCATCAACTCCATCCTGCTGTGAAGGGTCATCTGCCTGGGAGACCTGGACCCCATCGTGGCCAGATTTGCTGCCCTGGGGTTCCCAAACTGGGAAGAAGTGATTGATGGGACCAAAATCCCGATCCCTCAACATAGAGAGGCCCAGTACATCAACCGCAAGGGCTACTTTTTCTATCGTGCTACAGGCCCTGGTTGACCATGGTGGATAGTTCACGGACATTTTTGTTGGGTGGTCAGGCAGGGCACACGATGCCCGGATTTTTCAGAACTCCAGCCTCTACGGGAAGCTGGAGGCGTGCACATTCTTTCCCTGCTGGGATGTCAATGTTGGGGATGTGCAGATGCCATTGTGCATCGTGGGGGACACGGCCTACCCCCTGATGCCGTGGTTAGTGAAGCCACTTGGACCCCAGCAGGGACCAACTTATTGCCCACCTGAAACGGGCCAGAATTTAGGTGGGGTGAGCCTTCGGCCACCCCAAGGCGTGGTTCAGATACCTTCTGACCCGCCTGGACGTGGGGTAACACAACATCTCCAAAGTGGTGTCGGCATGTAGTGTCCTCCACAACATTGTGGAGAGGAAGGGGGAGGCCTTCCTCCCGGGGTGGGGGGCATACTCCAGCCGTGGGGGGAGACTCTTTGAGCAGCCACAGACAACTGCCATCCTACAGGCTCATCAGGCCAGGGTGCGCATCTGGGAGGCCCTGAGGGACAGTTTCTCTCAAACACCCCAGTAACTCTTCCCAGGGCCTCCCATCTAGAGGCCTCTGGCTTGCTGCACTATCCCTTTCCACCACAACCCCTCCCTTTGCCCCTTCCTTGACCTCTCAATAAAGACACTTGTTTGGTTTTTAACAAAACAAACTTTGTATTTGTGTTTAAAAAAAGGGGGGAAGGGGAGCTTAGAGTGGCGTGGGGGGGCAGCTGCACGTGCCACATCAGGTGCAGGGACCTTGTTGAAGTTGGGTGGGTCCTGGGCCCACAGGGAGGATGGGCTGGAGTGGGGTCAGGGATGGCAGGGGGACAGGGGGAGGGGGCACGGGCATTGCTTGGGGAGGGGTCATGGGCATCACTTGGGGGAGGGGGAATGGGCATAGCAGGTAGGGCAGGAGGGTGGTAGGCAGAAGCAGCGACAGCAGCTGGGTGTGCCATCATTTCCCTCATGATGGCACAGATGCTATCACACCATTGCATGAGCTAGTCCCACGCACAGTTCCGCCATTCTGCGTCCTCCCGGATCTTCTGTGCCAGGATTTTCTGCATGTCACGCAGTATGCTGATGTGCTGCTGCATCAGGTCTTCATGGTCCCTGGTATGCTTTCAGGGCCCCCGGGCTCGGCGGTAGTCTTAGTTGGTGTGGCTCACCCCTCAGTCCCAACTGGTCCGCCTGTGGAGAACACAGAGAGGAAGAGATGGTCAGTCATCCATGTAGACACTGTCCTTGAGGCCATGCCCTCCTCTGTGAGCAGTGACCAACAGTCCTTGGGCCAGAGGAAGGGGATGTCCTGGGAGCAAGGCCATGTGTGGCCTGCACAGCAGGCCCTGTCTCACAGGGGCCCTGAGGTGCCCAGGGGACCATGCTGCCTGCTCCCCCCTTCCCCCAGCCCATAGACAAGCAGGCAAGGGAAGTGTCCAGCAACAGTGGGATCCCCCGTGGGTGGCAGAGGAGCCTGGCCCTCCCTGGGTCCTGCATACACACCTGTGCCTCACAGCGTTGCCCGCGGGAGCGGGTGCTGCCTCGCACGTGCAGGCATGCCCATGTGCTGTGTGCGGCACTCCTCAGTGTGTCTGGGGTCGTGGCGGCACCCTTGTGGCTAGCCTGCTTCCAGCCGTGGCAGGTGCTGGGAGGGCGTCTCCCCTCCCCATGCCCCAGCCAGACATGTGTGGCCTCCCCTGAGCCTGGGATCAGGATCCCGGGCATGCTCAGGGGCTGCCTGCTGAGTCTGCGTGGCGCACAGTAATGATTTGGTGCAGTTCCTGGTAGTACGGGCAGGTGTGGGGTCCTGCCCCAGAGCGCGAGCTATGCTCTCTGGCCCTCTGGTGGAGCTCTTTGACCTTACTCAGGACCTGTTCCAAGGTCTGGGGTGGGTGTCCGTGCTCCGCCAGGGACTCGGCCATCTGGCCATAAATGTCGGTGTTCTGCCACTTGGAGCGGAGATCCTGGAGTGTCTCCTCCTCGCCCCACAGCTCGAGGAGGGACAGGATCTCTGCTCTGGAACAGGAGAGTGCCTGCCTCTTGGTCCCCCTGGGTGGGTCCTGGGAGCCCTGGGGCTGCTCCCTGTGAAGGCCAGGGGAATCTCAGGGGGCTTGAGGCTGGGACATGTTGACAATGCCTGTGGCAGGGAGAGCTCTATGCTCAGGGTGCTGCTCCCAGGCTGGCTTCCTGCCACAAGATTTGTCCAGGGTTCCTGCAGCTTTAAGAGGGGCCAGGAGACAGGAACTATAGAGCTGTGATTACTTTGAATGGAGTGGCCACCAGGGCACCTGTGTTATTTCCTGAAGGCGTCTTCTTTCAAAAGAAAACCCTCTTCCCCATCCACACATGCCTTTTTCTGAAAGAGCTCGTTCGGGAAAAGGCTTCTTCCTCATAAAAGAGGTTTACCAATGTCGGAAAAACTCCTCTGCTCTTTCAATTTTCTTTCAAAAGAACGTGATTGCAGTGTGGACGTAATTGAAGTTTTTTTTTGAGAAATGGCTGTTTTTTCTGAAAAAACTCTGTAGTGTAGACATACCCAGAGTGAGAAATACAACCGCTAATATAACTACTTCAGGTGGTAAATTAATCAGTAATGACCAAAGTAAATGTGAAGTAGTAAAAATAATTCTCAGAATATTTTTACAATCAGGTGCTTCAGTTCTCCAGATCCTGAATTTGTATTCACAGGTCAGCATGTAAGCACTTAACATTGCACCTGAGCACCAAATGCAGGATATGGATATCCTACAAAGAAGTCCTGCCTATAAAAGAGCAGTTAGCAACTATGAATTATTAACAGTTAACAACTATCTTACCTATCCACTGGAAGGTTGTAGGAAAGAAGATGTGGAGCAGGGAGAGAAGAGAAGGAGTAATTTCTGAAGTTCAGGTCTCAAACCTCTAACTTTGAGAGACCCTTGGAAAGAATGATAGGACAGTTGAACCTCTAGATCAGTAAGTCCTTATCCCACTTAAACTGCCAAGAAAGATGCCAATTACAGTGATGCCTTCTGTCATTGTAATACTCCCGTGAAAATTTGTCCAGGAACAATTATTCCAAGAAGCTGGGATCAGGGGCTAAGAGCACAATGAGCTAAATTTGTGTTTCACATATGGTTTATTACTCACAAGTATTCTGTTCTGCAGACCCTGTCAATCTGTGAACTAAATAGGAGGTAGGGAAAGAAAGCAGTGTGGGTTGACTACATAAAGTTTACTTGTGCAGCTTCAATTCTTCCCCAGAAATGAGAGAGAAGCCCATAAGTCCAATTAAGAAATTGGAATGGGGTTACCCATCCTCCATTTTAGCTCATTTGCAGGGCCTTTTTCTCTCTTTCTCCCTTCCATCTTGTTCTTTCATTTTCTTTAGGCCGTTCTGAACTTTGTAGCATATTTTACAAACATTTCCCCATAATTTAAAAGACTGCAAGATTAAAGGCTGAAGAATAAATGGAACTTGGTTTGCTCAAAGTTTCAGAGAGCACGAATAGAATTTAACACAGATGCTACAGTTGAGTAATGGCAGATCTTTCCCAGTGGATTTCAGTGTATCAAACATTTAATGTCCAGGTACAGACAAGTTAGTTAAACATTTCATATTATGCCTGTTGATGTAGGACCAGACTTCTAGCAATGCCATAGCTACTTTGCACTGCACCTCAAAAGAGGTAATAAAGTGGTTTACCCAACTTTATTCCTCCAACATAGCAGCTCTACACCTGCCTGTGCCAAGCCGTACATGGTTTGTAGATTCATAGATTTCATGGCCAGAAATGACTAGTCTGATCTCCTGTATAACACAGGCCACAGAACTTCCCTAAATAATTCTTCAAGCAGTTCTTTTAGAAAATCATCCAAACTTGATTTAGAAATGGTCAGTGATGGAGAATCCACCACAGTCCTTGGTAAATTGTTTCAGCTGTTAATTACCTTCCTTGTAAAAAATGTGGACCTTTTTTCTAGCCTGAATTTGTCTAGCTTCAATGTTTAGCCAATGGATTGCTGCTGATAGTTTCAAGAGCCCATTACTAAATATTTGTTCCCCATAAAGTTACATATAAACTGAAGTTGAAGCTTGACAAATGATCGAGGTAAAGGCTCCGGGTAGCTGGTTGCAATGTAGAGCAGCCTTGCACTAATGGGGACTTGCTAGGTGCCCAAACAGCCTCAGGAATAGGAGGTGGTAACATAAAGCCACCCGTGGCCTTCCTTCCCTCCAGGCCCTGTGCTGAATACAGTTTGGTCCAGTAGGAGAATCCTGATTTTAATTTTGTTCAGCCAGAAAAAAAAGGTGGAAGAAGAAGAAGAAAAAAGAATGAAAGTGCTTCCACTTTTAGGCTCTATATTTCCCCATAGATATTTATTTATATGCAGATCATTTTGTATACAGAACATTTGTGTGGCTAAATTAGTATGAATGATGCAAATGATGTATTAATTATCGGAATACCCTTAATGCACCAGTTAGTTTGGGATCATGTAACTATGCAGTAATGTTTTAAGGACAATTCTGCAAAGCGTTGATTGTGCTCTGTTTTAAATTCCTATTGAATTCAAGGAAATTGAGGAATGTGCATTACGTCACAGGATCAAGTCCTTAGTGCTCTTTTTCCAGCTTGACTAGTCACTTCAATGACTTTCAGTAAGGTGATGTAGAGGAGGAGGATCCCATTAGCAATCTTCCTCCATCTCTCCCTCCGTGCAATCTCCCTGCCTGAGAAACAAAGCCTCCCAAATTCATCTAGTTAGGATCAAACACCTTCTGCTGTTGTTCCCATGAATTTTTAATTGTTGTTAATTTCCTGCACATCATTAATTATTCGCTACTGAAGATGTGAGAAAGGGAAATGCCTTTCACCCATGGGTAGTCACAAGAACGGCCCATTAATAATTACAAAAATGTTGTACTTTTAAGTTGAAAGTAAGTTTGAGCTTTTGGCGTGAAAGTCGTTTTGTTTACAGGGAATGTCTGATGCTACATCAAAATATTGCTTCATGGAGGGCTGGGCCTCTGACATAGCTTATGCTATAGAAGAAGTTATGCGGACGGGACAATGATGCATTAGGAGATTTGGCAATTCAGAGAAACCTGTGGATGGAAATTCCACTTTGTGCCCACTCCAACTCTCAGAATCACCCTTAGTCCATCCAACTCTCAATTAATCTGCTCACAGTCAAGGTACTTTTGTTTTCAGTACTTCTAAAAGATACTTCAGCTAGGGTAAAAATATGCTACCTCTGGGAATTATAAACTTTACTGTGTAAAATGTAAAACACGTTGGGCTACTTATTTATTTTACAGTGGCAAGAACTGAACCCTCATCTCTTCCCAGTGCCATCTTTTGTTACCAATCTTGAATTCAGAGGGCTGAGTATGGCCTTTAGAGTCTCCCATGCAAAGGTTATGGTCTGCAGGGAACAGGAATATTTTGCCGATACTGCTCTGTAGCTGCCACTGTAGGCTCCCTGCTATGGCAGTCGCTGTGGTTCTCCAGTCTATGGACGCATGGTGGATTTTAATAATGTTGGTGGATCTCACAGATTTTAGCCCAAACTAAAGGAGGGGCTTCTCTTCTTTCAACTCCATAATAAAGCAGATAACATAGCCCTATGTCTTATTCTTTACAAAATTATGCAGCAGAATTCTAGAAAACAATCATCAGTTCATAGATTTTATGGCTAGACAGGACCATTAGATCAACTAGCTAGAGTGGTCTCCTGTATAAGACAGGCCACAGAATTTCACCCTTTTGTCCCTGGTTTGATCCAAATAACTTTTGTGTTTGAAGGCAGGTCTACACTATGGGGCAACATCAACAACTCCGGCTACCTAAATACCATAGGTGGAGTCATGTCTTAGGTCGAGTTGCCACGGGGTCTCCACTTTGCGAGGTCAATGGGAGAAACTCCCCTGTCAATTTTTCCTTACGTTTCTTATTCTGATGGAGTACTAGAGTAAGTGAGAGAGCAATCAGTGGTTATTTAGTGGGCCTTTACTAGACTCTCTAAATCAACCACTGCATTGATTGCTGCTCTCCTGATAAGTATAGACATAACCTGACTAAAGCATATCTTCCAGAAAGGCATCCAGTCCTGAACTGAAGAGAACACTTCCCTTGGTAGTTTGTTCTAAAGGTTAATCACCCTCACTGCCAAACATGTGTCTCCTTTCTAATTTGAATCTTTACTTCACAAGCACTTAATCATTATCCTAAGCATGAATATATATTCAAAGCAAAGATTGACTTATTATAGGATACTACTCTCCCCTAAACCTTTATCTATCTTGGATTTTACTTTGGCAAAGAAAAAGCCCTCCCTGTAAGTATTTGCATAGATGCTAGCCCCATATTTGTTGTAGAGAAGGTGAAGTGTAATAATATGTCTGCCTTAAGATTTCCTAAGATAAGAAATGCATGATTAAGGCTAAAGCTTCATTCTTAATTCACCCTTTTATTAAGGGAGTTGTTTAGTTTGAGAGTCTGGCAGTGCTAGAAAGCATAACCACTAGAGATAAGGGCCTGTAAACTCTGCCCTGAAAACTGAAGGCTAGCAGAGCTGAACAGTCCGTTACAGAGACAGAGCTCCTTTAGGCATGATCCAAGATGAATTTATTTTTAGTCGCCACCCATAACATGTTTCTAAAATCAGAATTGCACTCCATAAAGAAATGTGGTTCTAAAAGATTGTCATGACCTATGTCTATACAAGATACTGTAAAGAAATAACAAGTAAAGAATGAATGCTGTGAAGCTTTTGGGACCTCTGTTATGCCAATATATATAAGACTGATATATATACATAACCAATCCATATAGCTATATCTGGAAATAGAAGTCACAGAAGTCATATAGTGATGTGGGTTTGAGTGTTTTCATTTAATAAACCAACAATCCAACATTATCATCACACCGACTGGCTTCAGTTGAGTAGATGGTATACAGAGGGGCATTCTGGTAATATTGTTCGTAGTTGGGGTGTTCCTAAGTTTGTTCAGTGGAGTATAACAAAATGAGTATCTCCATGGTAGGTATAGCTGACCTTTGACCTTAGTGAATGAGTGGTCCCAGATTTTTCCCAAAGGTTGATGATCCTCCACCTCTATACATTCTCTTTTCTGGTGTTAAAAAATACTACTAGTCCATTCAGCTGTAGCAGACAAAGACTCCGGAGGCTAATGGTGCATACTACAGCTTCTCTTCAGAAGAAACCAATAAAAAGTAAGGGCACCTTGCACTTAAAATAGAGATATGTATGGGCATTTTCCCCTGCATAAAATTTTTAAGAAGCAACAAAGAGGACTTTCTCTGAAAATTTAGCTCTAACAGTTTAAATTGGGTAAGCAGGTGGTGTACAATGACAGCAACTTTTTATGATGACCAATATTGTCTCAGTGTTACCATGTGCCTGTTTGTGTCTCCAACTGTTCTCTTATATTTAGGCTTGGTCTACACTAGAAACTTCTCCATGGATCATCACCTTGTAGTGGTGGAGAAAACACTAGAAAATTAGGTCAATTTAACTATCTTGGTCAGGGGTATGAAAAATTCACCCCCCTAATAAGTATAGTTAATCTGACTTGTGTCTCCATGTAGACAGCGCTAGGTCCAAGGAAAAATTCTTCTGTTGCTCTAGCTCAGCAGTGGGCAAATACCAGCCCACAGGCTGAATCTGATTGGCCTGGGTTAGCCCCGGTGAGCTGCCGCCACCACTGTATTTACCTGCGCCTCTGCAGGTATAGGTGCTTGCAGCTTCTGTTGGCTTCAGATCGCCGTTCCCAGCCAATGAGAGCTATGGAAGCGGTGTGGACTGGGACACTGCTTCCCACAGCTTCCATTGGCTGGGAATGGCGATCCGTGGCTAATGGGAGCTGCGCTCACCCATACCTGTGGAGGCCCGTACAGTGATGGCAGCCTGCCAGGGCCTACCCCTGGTGAACTGCTGCCATCTTATTATCCACCCCTCCTCTAGCTGGTGCCTCTTGGAGAGGTGAATTATCTACGCCAACAAGAGAATCCTTCTTGTTGGTATAGGTAGTATCTACACCAAATTGCTACAGCAGCATCACTGTACCGTTGTAAGTGTGACAAGGCCTTAAACTGTAAGATCGTTAGGCAGGAATTGTCTTTTGTTCTGTGTACCATGCCTAGCACAATGGGCCTCAGTCCATGAGGGAGGCTCCTATGCATTATTGCTGTATAAATAATTATAATAATTCAGTTACTCGGGCTATTGAAAATGTGCTGAGGACTGAACTAGTCCCTGACTTTCTGTAGGCTTACAGGACAAACAGATGGATTAACACCAGTGTGGCTTCCCCCATCTTGTATATGCAGAGCTTTTGGTGTTCATGAAAATTTAGCTTTTACTCTGAAATATACATGCATTATGACTTCTGGTGCTTGTGATGGACAGCTGGCATTCCTGTTTATCAGCGAATGACAAAGTTTGTGCCTTTCTTGAGTTTTCTGAGTCAGATTTTTCAAAAATCGGCAGCTAAATTTTGCATGTACTCAATTGTAGGTGTGCCCATTTGTGAGTGTAATGACTACATTTGCACTTGTAAGCAGGCATTTTTGTGTGACAGTACAGCAATCCTGTACCTAATGAGTACCTTAGTGTGTGCAAGTACAGTAACTATGTTCACAAATGAATATACATGCAAATTGTGCACGTGCAGAGTTAGAGGGTTAAACCTGCCTGAAAATTTAGCTCTTTATGTTCAATGAACATTTTTATTTGTTTCAGTGTGAATAGCTTATGTCCCATAGGAGATAGCAAAATGCATTGTTTAATGATCAGCATAACATTATCAAATTCATTAGTTGTTGGCAAAACTTATTTCTTCCAAAATAGAAGCTGGAATCTTGCAACCAGACTATTTATCTCTCTTTAGGGACTGGGGGTTAATATCTGATAGCTCATAACATCTTTATTATAATGCATTTATAATGATTTACTGGAATGATTCTATAACTAAGTATCTCATGTGAAAGCCTAGATCTGGCATGGAATAAAATGTCATATCCTTGGGTAGCTCTAGGGAAAATAAGGCCTCAACCAGTTTCCCTGTATGTCTGCAGACTGTAATAAGGATAAGGGCAATTGCATTAATGTCAATTAAGCTATTAATAATGCTCATCTTGTCATTCCTAAATATAGTAGTCAGTCATATATATGTTACTGTTGCCTCTAAAGACTATACATAAATGAGATCATGGTTTAACTATGCTTTGAAATCTGGCCAACAGCCAGTCTTATATCTCTTGTATAATATTTTTTTTGGGAGGAAAAAAATTAACTGTGCTACTTAAACGATATAATGTACTACTTGTATGTTGCTAATTGCCCCCATCTTAACTGCCAACTCCTGGCTCATTTTCACACTCTCAGTGTGCCAGAAGGCATGCTTTTTATTATTTTCAGCCTTATCTCTGAGGATGGTCGGTGATGGCTGTCAATGAGGATCTTCAAAAGCAACACAGCCAGCATCCCTCCGCCCCAAATCAAATGTCGTCTCTATTCATTAGTTCAAGTTTCCTGTGTGATAGTAGCACTGCTAGATGTGGACTGTCACTGCTCACTTGCTGCTACTGAACACATTACATTGGCTGCCTTTGTCACGTGAAATTGTATTTTAATGATATTTATTTAATAAGATTGTTAATTTGTCTTTAGTAAACTTATAGCTAGACAGTTTGAAGACAGACGCCTGCTTTAATGCACACGGACACACAATCCCCATAAGCCACACACAGATCTAAATTTAAAACAATTGCTGGAAACTGACACAGTCGTTTAATAAGACAGAGGGCTAGTTGGTGGATTGTGTAGTGCTCTGGAGACTGTGCCTGAATGCCCAACATCATCTGTTATAGCACACAGCAAAGGGGTAATTAGCAAATCTTCAGGACTCGATGAGTTACCGAAGAGGGTCACTCTAAAAGTTGGGCTGTCCCCCAGGGAAAAGAGTGGGGAAAAAGGAATGACAGAAATGCAGGAAGAACCTTTCCGTGTTAGATCATGATAAATGACAGGCCCTGGCCAGTTCCCACAGGAGGACAGAGAGAGAAGTTCCATTGTAATCCGACTTCCAGCAGCAGGTGAAGGAGGGAAGAGAGGATGTGTGTATGTGGGGGGAGGGGACAAGAAAGGGAGGAGGGGAATTGAGTATGAGACCTGAATTGCTTGTGAATACCAGTTATATTCTAATGCTGTTCAGTAGTGCATCATCCTCCAGAGAGCCCTGAATAAGGTTATTATAGGTGAAGTCATTTTTGTAATAAAGTTGGCTGTAGCTCTAGGTCATAAATCATGAGCTGTTCTAGTAAAAATGATCAAACATTCCTCTCTTACTTCACACTCGCCTTCCATTAAATACTTTGATTTGGCTGCAAATTACCATTGAATCTAAAAGGGAAAAATTAGAGGGAATAGGCAATTCCTTTAGCCCTATAAAGTACAATGAATTTGCCATCTTGGATTATTTTCTGATAGTGGCCAAATGGATTCTCCCTCCATAAGGAAAACACAGTTCCAATGTGCCAATTAACTTTTGCCCCTTGTTTTAATTGATTCTTTACCACAAGGGTTTAATACTTCTCCAACTGGTATATAAATCAGCCTTTAGATGGGCCATTTAATGCAACTTTAAATATGGTGCATTAAATACAATCGAGCCAAGTCTTTGCTTAACTTTTATCCCTTTCTATGCTCAGACAAACTCCTGATGAAGTGAGGATTTGTCCCCAAATAAGCGAAGTGTTAAAACATCAAAACTGGCAGGGGGAAAAAAAACCTGGCATCTCTTTCAAGTCTATTAGTTATTTTAGGAAAAGGACAGTAAAATAATATCTTCTAGTCCTTTGCTAAGTCAATCACCTGTAAGTTGGGATATTAGGGACTGTTACGAACAAAACAAACTACATGGGTGGTTTAATTTCTTTCATAACTTCTCTGTTTAAATAAGGGGCCAATGCAGAATGAGAAAATGAATGTTATCCTATGCAGCACATTTTGAATGCAATCGGGCAGAAAGAAGTTCCTGGGCCCTTTGGCGGTTACAAGAGGGGAGATAGTGTGATCAGTATAGCTCAGTGGCTGCAGAGCAGAAAATGAAGATTGTAAAAACGTCACATAAAGAAAAAATGCACAGTGGATTCATTTTGCGATGCTCATAATTCAGTAATGCCTTTAAGTAGCTAGAAGAAATATAATAAATGTTTTTCCACAACATTGATCATACTGTATCAGAGGAAATATTAGTGTGCAGGGAGCCATGATTATGCTGGCAGTAATTCTCAGTATAGAAAACTACTAGAAGATGGGGCCCTTTATGGGCTGAACTTTTATTGGCTGCAGTTATTTACCTTTAAGAATACACCTAATACATTGGTCCTGTAGCTAAATATTGTTCTGAAAACTCAAACAAGCAACTGTCGGTAAATCAAAAACCCTGCCACCATTTAATAGAATTTATATTTTTTCTACGGATGCTCTGATATGTTCAGGGATACAAAAAACAGCCAATTGACCATGTAAAAATGATAGAAAGCTTGTAAACCAAGTTCTTCTTCTGTGTTGTAAGGTCTGGATTTGGTCTGACAGGTTTATTGTGTATGATTCCATCATACTGTCTGGAAGTATTAAATATCCCTAAAAAATTAATGGATTATTAGATTACTCTATATAACAAAATACTTGGTTATCTGAAGAGTGTAAGAAAACATAGACAGACTGCTATGGGCTTCTTATTTGTGAGGATGGGCCTGGATTTTGGAATTTTATGAGGAAAATGTGAGTACTAATTCCCTAGCCAGAGACTGTTGCTCCCTCTGGAGGGTAGGGGTTTGATGCTCTGACGAAGGCAGTAGGACCCACCCCTCCGAGAAGGAGTGTGTTGCATGGCTCAGCAACAATCTCTGTAGCTGAGTAAGGAGCTGCATGGCAAGACTCCAAATGGAACCCCATCCAGCCTGCCTCGGTGTCAAATTGTGGCGGCCACAACATGGGACTTCAAGCGAGGGGAGATGGAAGTGAGGAAAAAAAGAAAGCTTTCAGGGCTCCTTTGGAATACAGAAGACTCCCTCCCCTATTCCTGGAGGGAAAAAGAGAGAACTGCAGTAATGGTAACTTACTGGGACTAAGGTTTAAAGTGTTGAACTCTGTTCCCCTCTCCCTACACATGTGCAGCTCCTCTTGGTGGGAATGAGATTAATTTATTAGCGTGCAGAAATAATGATCTCTCCAGCTGTCAGTTCTTGCTCATGCCAAGCCCCAAATAGAGTGACTGGAGACTTTGTGTGCCAAGGAGTGCAGAATTGAATTCTAGTTTCTATTTTTGGGATCCCTAACATAGACTGTTTTGTGTATCATAGGCACAGAAATGCGTACATATTATTGTACTGCATCCCCGATTTAGCAAAGCATTTAAGCATGGATATAACTTTAAACACATGACTAGTCCCATTCACTTCAACGGGGTTAGCCTCATTCTTATGATTATGCATGTGCTTAAGTGCTTGGCTGAATGGAGGCCTAAATCACAAGACTTCCTGCCATGTTCACATTATTTAGGCATTACAGGGCATGTGAGGTGCAGCTTCAGCCTTTGAACACTTGGGATTGGATTGGTTTTCTCAGCAGAAGTGTATGAGAGAGAGTTTGCCTTCTTCAGGACTGATTTCAACAGCAATAGTACTTAAAGTGGTATAATTCCATATTGTGCAGCCGCAGTACGTAGCCGTATAAATATAAACATCTTATACTGAGAGCTCAGTGGAGCTCTGGAGAAACCTTGTTTGCAGTTGCCCACACTCTCCAAGGCTAGGAGGAAACATTTCTTTTGGGAAAGTAAGTGGATGGGGAAAATGCCCTTTGCAGGAGGGATTTTGCACCTGCCTCTGAAGAATGCAACCTTTAAAATCTAATGGAGTCACTTTGGAAAGGCAAGGGAAGATCATATGATGCAAATGCCTTCAGACTAGAAACACCTTTTAAAAAGATGAGCTGAAATATTTCTTTCATTTCATATATTAAAATGTCCTTTCCATGTCCTGAAAAAGATGGTCGTAATACTTTTTGTCAGTCCCTCCCACAATTCTAGTATGGGGTAGTTGTTTGTGCAGAGGGCTATAGGTCTGGACCAAAATACCTTCTAATCTTTTTTCCAACCATCTATGGAATAATTTTTTTTTACGTTCACTGAGGCATGTGCAAATATGCCCCACCAGAAGGAAAAAAAATACACTAGCTGTGGGCGCTTTGCTAATCAGCTGGGCATAAATCGAATCCCTTCTCCGTGACCACACAAACACACAGCTTACAGCGAACACTGGTCAGGACTACTTTACCTGTTCCGTGGCGGCATTGCTAACTTGCTGCATGGCTTTGGGCAAGTTGCTTACCCTTTTCTATGATTCAGTTTATCCTTCTTTAAAGTGGGTATAATGACATGTCACATTGGGCTGCTTTCTGATTAAAAAATGCTTGTTTGTTTGTGTTGATACCACCAAAAATTCCCTTCATACCCTGGAAGTAATCTGGGTAGAATTTTATAGCATATATTTTTTTCTTACACATTTTGTAAAACTGTAGTGAGCAACAAGGATCTGTATAAACAAGGTATGGTAATAATAACTTATTTCTACATAGTGCTCCAGAAAGGATAGCTCTTTGCATTAATCTGTGTGTGTATATTATGCAGTAATAAGGGCTTTCAAATCCAGCAATCAAAAGCACCGTATTAGTGCAAAGTGGTGGTGGTGTTATCATTTGAAAAGACCTCCTTTGCCACAGAAGACAAGGAAGGGGTGGTATTTTTGGGTCCTAAAGCAGATGACCTAAATGTCAATTAGTCTCCAGATTAGTCACAGAGACTCAAGCTGAGAGGTCGAATTTCAGATGGTAAGAGCCCTGGATTATTTCTGTGAATGTATGCAATTCTGCATTTTGTAAAAGTACTAGGGGACTGCGCCCACTGCTCTCTATACTCACCAACCCCTCCTCTCTGGCGGCTTTTGCAGCCAGAGAGCATGACAGCATGATGACATCATTCTGTCGTGTATCAGGGAAAACTTTTTTATATAGAGAGATTACACACCAAGAGTGTCATTCTTCTGTCCATGTGGCAGATCTCCTCCCCCTCCCCACCCATTACTGAGAGGAACATAAAGCCTGATTTGTAAGGTTAAAATGTGGTAAAAAAGTGGACACACAATTTTGTAGCAACTCAATGACATATTCTTGTACTGATGCACTCTAGTTAACATTTGCTCTGAATCCAGATTACAGCCTTGAAAAAGAGCATTTATTTTATTCTAAATTGTAATGTCTGAAATATTCCCAAGGAATGTACAAGTTAGTAGTCTAAGCAGCCGCTAGATGGCACTGTTGCATATATCTGGCAGTAAAAAACTTACCTCTTAAAGACCACAGTTGGAAAATAACAGTTTGGGGTCTTAACCTTAGTTGTTTTGTGAGTAATTACTAAAACAAACTGTGCCACCATGATGCAGTCTTACAGCAAGATGGAATATGTAAAAACTTGTGTCTATTGCACACATCAGTAAAACTGGAAATATGTCTTTAATATGTCTTTACAGCTTTGTAGTGTCCTGTCTCACATTTCTAAAAGCAAAACGGGGGAGACCTCTTATTGAGACAGTGATTTTTAATATTTTCCCTCACTTAAACTGGAAAGCTTGCAAGGATCTGATATAATTATTTTCATCCATACAAAAACTAATAGAGGAAAGAGACGTAAGAGCAATGAATGCTTAGTGGCCAATACATTTTTTTTTAACTAGATATACAGGTGTCAGTTAATTTGCAAAACTATGAATGCATTCAAATCTCCTTTTCTTAACTTTTTAAAAATTATAGCAACAATTTTCATTTAATATGAAATTGGGTTTTCCAAGATAGTGAAACAAAAGTAGGGCCTGTCTACTGTATGGGTTTTGCTATTACAGTGAGGAACAGGAATTGGCTGATACCCAGAAATTTGTTCAAAATAGAAAAACTGTTTGCTCTTCTCTTTATTTAGAAACTAGCAGATGTACCTAACGTTGCTTGGGCCTTTAAATGAAATGTTTTTGAAGTTTGTTTAGAAAATAAAAGGAAAATGTACATGCT
The DNA here is from genome assembly GCA_032595735.1 of Pelochelys cantorii. Lineage (NCBI taxonomy): Eukaryota > Metazoa > Chordata > Testudines > Trionychidae > Pelochelys > Pelochelys cantorii. The sequence continues at coordinate 46,448,922 of CM064332.1, read as the reverse complement.
TTATTTAAATTATTGTATTCTTCAAAAATGAAGGAAACAAGAAGTTTGTATTAATAAAAGAAGGAAAGTGATTCATACATTAGACAGAGCTTGTTGGTAGACAGTATTTGCAATGTTCTGTCTTTTGCTAGAATAAAAAGGGGGTGGGGGTGCAGTATTGAGGATAGAGGGCTGCGAGGATTTGCAGGGGGGGCTCAGGGCTGGGGGGTGGAAGGTATTGAAGTGAGGGTGGGGTCGGAGTCAGGACAAGGAAGTAAGGGGCTCAGGCTAGGGGGTGGAAGTGCTGGAGCGAGAGCAGGGGTTGGAGGGCTTAGAGTTCAATGTGTGGAGGGGCTCAGGGCAGGATTGGAAGTATAGGACTCAGAGCAGAGAGCTCAGGGTAGGGGTCTGGGAGGGGGGAACTCCTTGGCTGATGAATCCTTCCGGGGGGGGGCAGAGCTGTGGGGGCCAGCCCCAGTCTCCAGCTTATCTATGGGGAGGGAGGGTTGCTGCCATCTGGCCTCCTGATTGTTTTGGGGGGGCAGGGTTCTGGGGGCCGGCTTGCAGCAACTTGCAACAGCTCCCCTCCCCCACTCTGCAGCTGGTTTGGGGAGTGGGGCTTTTGGAAGCTGGCCCCAGCCTTCCGCTGCTCCCCCCCACACTGCCACTGTGTCTCTGAGTGGCCCTGGCCTATTGTTGGCCCCTCATGGCCTTCCTCCCTCCCTCCCCCCGCCTGAAGCTGATTGGGGATCAGGCCGGGCTGGGCAGCAATTCCTGGCTGTGGCGACTTCTGGGGAGGGAGCCTCTTCTCAGGGGAGACCGTGCCGCAGCTCCTGGCCTCTCTTCCAGGGATGTCTCCTTCTGTAGAAGGCTGGGTTGCAGTTCCTGGTCCCAGCCTCTCTTTTGGGGGGATGTCTCCTGGTTGGAGGTGGGGCTGCATTGCCTGGCCCCAGGAGTGGTCCCGGGGAGGGACCTGCAGCAGCAGGGCCAGTGGATGAGGGTGGGGCTCCCCCTTGTGTGGCTCTGTTTGGGGCAGAAGGCTACTTTCCCAGTTGGTGGCCAGCAAAGTGAAGCTCCATCTGCAGCTGGCCAGTCTCCTGCTGGTGCAGCTGCCCCCAGTGGTCACTGTGCAATTTAGCTGTCCCTTGCACTCACTGCCCCCAGTATCTCTGTCCCTCGGATCAGCCCCCTCTCTTTCCATATTATGGAAAACGATCCCTCCCAGGCATCCCATTTTCCTGGCACAGCCAAACCCTGACCTTGCTTTAAGTTAGGATAAGACGATGCTGCATACCAAATTGGTTGTCCTAACTTTTACCATTTAGGAGGAGTTCTTGAACAAATGGACTTGCAGGCAGACAGACGGATGGATTCACAGAAAAACACACAAATGCTGTAATATAGATGACCAGAAATTTCATATCAGTAGTTTTTCAAGCTAGGCTTTCTCTTTTTCCTGAACCCTTCAACCACCAGCCCCCCTTTTAACTTCCTTGCATGTTTATCAGTACAGAGCTGTTAGCACTGTTTATATAGGATTATTGGACTAGATTTTACCTATGGGATTAGATTCTGTTTTTATAAATTATCACAGAACTGTGTTGCCTGCCATCTACGGGATGCTTTGATCCAAAAGTTTTAGTCATTGTTTCCACATTTAGGGGCTGGAATGTACATCAAAGAAATGGGTGTACTGAATTTACTGAATGCCAGAGCAGTACAATAACATACAAAGGATATAAGCAAATCCCCAAGGCAAAATGTGCTGCCAAATCTTGCACATAATAGAAGTACTAAAGTGACAGTCTATCTTTGACAAATGCATAATGATATCAATGCCAAGGGAAGGAACTAGCATACTGAAAGGTGAATAAAAGAGTTGGGAACAATTCACTGCATTTACACATTTCCTCAGTGTATTTTCACACAAGGAAGGCAGATGACACAAATGCATTAGGTAATCATCAGAGAGGACCAAAACTTGCCAAGATTTTTATACCAACCTGGCTCTTCCTTTGACGGAAACCCCACAGTTAAAAACAAAACATTGTTAGAAATAATTCCTCTTTAGGAAGAATAAAAAAAGTTAGCCACTAGGCAAATTAAATGGTTAATTGGTTATTTCTTTGGCAAGTTCAAATTTAATGCCCATATGGTATTTGCAATAAGCTGTTCTCCTTCCTTGGCTGATGCATTCCAAAATGTTTCGAATAGTTTGTAAATGAAAGCTTTGGGTTCCACATATATATACTAGCCTTTCCACAGCTATGGAGTAGCAGGGTAACTTAACTGCTATCACCATTAGAACCACAACAGGTTCTAATTACAATCAGGTTCTCCTATGAACATCTGAAATCTACTTGTTAAAGCCAGATCATGACACTGCAGCCACGCTTTCATCATTTTGGGGGCCCTCTCAAGTAGGGGGGCCCAAGGTCATCTGAGTGGCTCCAGAGAGGCAGAAATGCGGAAACATTGGTTATTTAAGGCAGGTAGAATATGGAAAAGTCCTGTGTGCTCTTTGCAGAGAAGAAACTATATTCTTTCCCACTTCACCCCTGACTTTCCTGTACTTTAACACCTTATTTGCTCATATAGGCATTAAGCATTTTCTTGGGAGGTGGCATATTGAGCTGGGAAGTGACAAAACTTTACAATTGTTTCATAGCAAAGATATTTCTATAATGTAAGATAGTCTGTTATTGTGAAAAATTTTCTCCTGTGTTCGATATAGTTCTGCTCATCAGAACTTTTCATAGTGATCTACGCTGGCATATATTTTACTGGTCTTTTTTATTTCATGACTTCTTCTCTCTACTTAAATAATTGAATGATAAAATTAGCTTTTATGTGAGACAGAGTTGGGTCTTTTCAATGGAGAACAATAATTGATAGGTGTCTTGGAGAAAAACTGACCCTTTGAACAGGAGAAAACATGGAAAGAAGTAATTTTTGGTATTCAAAGCTTTTGGCATGATGGAAATTGCAGTCACTGCTCCCTCACCAGAACCACAGATGGCTTAGTGCTGCCAGACAGTGTCGGGGAAAACAAAATGCCTTGAAAGTTTTGAGGTTTGGTTGCAGCTACTTTATTGGAAGTCTCAGCAGAAAGAGATTGGGGATCCTGGATGATCTACTCAGTCCTTTAAGTTTGAGTTGCACTGTATTGATATGCAGGTTTTTCCTACACTGCCCTAACGGCTGTCTGTGCTGTGTCTTTATTGTAGCCAATAAGAAGACGTCATTCCTGAGAGCCAGGCTGGCATTTTTCAAAAGAATTAACTTCTCACAGACAATTCAAGGCATCTGCTCCCCCATTCTTTCCCAAAATGAGATGAGTGCACAGTCATTTCTTTCTGTCACTATCAGAAATACATGCAAGTGGGGGATGACAACAATAACTAGGTACTGTATAAAGTTTTTGCAGTGCTACTCTTGGACCTTTTGGTACACTGTGACTATGTCTACACTGCAGGCTTTTTGTGCAAGAAGCTTTTTGTGGAAGAGATCTTCCGCAAAAAGTTCTTGCACAGAAGCGCGTCCACACTATTGGGAGAGAGCAGAAAGGCAGAAGACTATTGTGTCTCAGACCCCCCAGTAACTCTCCCCAGGGCCTCTGCCTTTCTGCTCTCCCTTTTCCCTCTCGCGCCCTCCCCTTGCCCCTTCCCTGACCTCCCAATAAACACACCTGTTTGGTTTGAACTAAAAAGGAGTGCTTCTTTATTGAACATGAGGAGAAGGTGGGCAGGGGGAGGGGGGGATATCTGAACTGGGAGGGGGAAACAGGACTGGGAGGAGTAGTGGGGTGGCTTGCGGTGCCACCTTGGGTGCAGGGAACTCTTTGGGGTCAGGTGTGTCTGGGGACCAGAAAGGGGTGGCAGGAGGGGCAGTTAGATTGGGGTCAGGGTTGGCAGGGGGGACAGGAGGAAGGGCCATAGGCATCACTTGGGGAGGGGGCATGGGCATTGGGAAGGGAGGGAGCAGAGGTGTGGCATGGGGAGGGATGAGAGGCATAGCAGGATGACCAGACGGATGGGCAATGGCCATAGGAGGGGGCAAGAGGGTGGAAGGTAGGAGCAGCAGCATCAGATGGGTGTCCCCCCCCCCCCAAAGGGACATGATGCTGCACATGGTGTCACCCCGCTCCATCATGTCGGTTCATGCACACTCCCACCATTCCAGGTCGGCACTGTGCCTGCACTACACGGTGTCATATATGTCACGCAGGATGCTGACTCGTTGCCGCATGAGGTCCTCCAGCACCCTGGCTCATCGGCGGGTCCCCCAGACTCTGGCAGGTGGCTACAGCGGTGGTGTGGCTGGGCCCTCCATCCTGGCTGGTCCAGCTGTGGAGAACACACAAGAGGGAGAGACCGTCAGTCCTCCCTGCACACACATTCCTTGAGGCCGTGCATCCTCTGTGAGCAGCAACCACACCAGTCCATGGCCTGCAGGAGGGGGATGTCCCGGGTCCATGTGTGGCCTGCACAGCACGCTCCATCTCACAGGGGTCCCGATGTGGCCAGAGGACCGTTGTGTCCCCTTCTCTCCCCACACACACACCATGGCCAGGCAGGCAAAGGAAGTGTGCGGCCACAGTGGGATCCCTTCATGGGTGGCAGAGGAGCCGTAAGCAGCCTGGCCCTCCCTGGGGTCTGCACACAGCTGCAGCTCGGTGGGCTGTCTGTGGGAGCAGCTGCTGCCTTGCATGTGCAGGCATGCCTGTGTGCTGTGTGCAGCACTCCGGGGTGTGTGTGGGGTCGTGCCTGCACCCTTGCAGCTAGCCTGGTTGCAGCTGGCTGCACCCCTTTCCCCACGCGTGAGGCTGGCAGCAGGATCCCGGCTATGTTCGGGGGCTGCCTGCTGTGCTTGCGTGCCACACCCTCCTGCTGCACGTAGTTGCATGTGCACAGACTGCAGCACCATGTGCTGAGCAGCCCAAGCTACACTGTGCCCCCCGCTCCCTGTGCACCCACCTCCCCTGCTCTGTGTGTGTGTGTGTGTGTGTGTGTGTGTGTGTGTGTTTCTTGATTGTTTCTTGATTGATTCTTTGGCGAAGCGTCTGAGACGTTTGTCCAATGTACATAGCAGATGGACACTTTAGGCACATGATGGCATAAATTATATTTCTGGATGAACAGGAATATGTGTTCTTGATCTTGTAACTGGCATGGTTAGGTCCAACAGTGGTGTCAGCAGAGTAAATATGTGGACAAAGCTGGCAACGGGGTTTGTTGCAAGGGAAAGTTCCAGGGTTGGTATTAATGTGGTATATCCTGTGGTTGTTGGTAAGAATCATCCTGAGGTTAGGTGGTTGTCTATAGGAGACTATGGGTCTGTCTCCCAGAGCCTCTCGGAGAGTAGTATCCTGTTCCAGTATAGGTTGTAGTTTATTGATAATGCGTTGGACGGGTTGAAGTTGGGGGCTATAAGTGATGACAAGGGGTGTTCTATTGTTGGTTTTCCTGGGTCTGTCTTGAAGTAGATGGTTTCTGGGTATTCGTCTGGCTCTTTCAATTTTCTTTTTTATTTCTCCGGGTGGGTAATTGAGGTTTAAAAATGCTTGGTAGAGCATTGGACAAACGTCTCAGACACTTCGCCAAAGAATCAATGCACACAAAACAGACATAAGACTCTCTCACAGAGAGAAAGCTGTTGCCTGCCATTTCAGCCAGACTGATCATTCCCTCAATGACCTTAAAACATGCATACTGCTTCAAAGAGACTTTATCTCCAGACTTCAACGTGAAGCTTCAGAATTGTCATTCATGCTTAAATTTGACACTTTATGTATGGGTTTAAACAAAGACTCTAATTATCTCACCCATTACAAAGATAGCTTCCCCAATTATCACCCCTAATGTCATTACCTCACAGAAACTTCCCCTATTATCACCCCTATGTCATTACCTCACAGAAACTAACCTTCCCCCCACAACCCCACTCTGTTCTAAAATTTGATTTGTCAATTTCACATGCGTTCATTTTTTTGATTGTATCACATTGATATATATGGTTGTGCCGATTTTCTTCCACATATTGATCTGAGGAAGTGGGTCTGGCCCACGAAAGCTCATCACCTATAAACCATCTTGTTAGTCTTTAAAGTGCTACATAGTTTTGTCTTTTGTTTCAGTAAGGTGTGGTGAGTGGAGTGTAAATCAAAAGCACTCCAGAGGCTGTGGTCTTCAGAGAACTCCCAGAAATGGCTTCCTGGTTTACATGGAGAGTGCCGGCAAATCAGGGAATCACCTAGGGTTGTTGCTCATGTCCCCTATGGCATAAGTTCCTGCAGGGCTTAGCCTCTCAGTTCCTCTTTGGGGCAATCCTGCCTGGGTCCCTGTTCGCAATTACTTTCTCTTTTGGGCCCTAAGAGAACAGTTTTCCTGGGCTAGTGGACCAGGTGACAGGGGTAATCTATTCATTGTTTTCTACCAGGTCCAGTGAAAGTTTGGACCAAAGGGGAATTTGTAGGATCTGATTTGCTTTTGCATCTATAAAATTGTCAGTAATGTAATTGATTGTGGCTGACTGCAGGGGCCTCAACCTTGGTTGCCTTCGGGCATCTAATTGCAGGGGTATCTGTAAGAGTGGAGTTTGGAGAAACTTTTCAAAGGCAGAGGAACAAGCTTAGGGTTTGGTGCTCTGGGGATGCCCAGGCAGGATCCCCTTACTGGGTTTGACTTTGTCCAATTTCTCCAGTAACATGCTCCAGTAGAAACAGAGGTTAGGTTGCCAACAGCATTTGTTTTCCTCCAAAGACAAACATTCATGATCTAGATCCACCTGCATTAGTTCAGAGTTTGATTTCCTCAGGCTTGGGTGCAGTGGGTGGGCATGGTGGCATCAGGCTTCTCTTTTTGCTTGCAGAGCCAGGTGTCACTATTAAGGACAAGATAAATGAAGGCTTTGAGTCAGGTAGTCTTCTCTACACAAGCTAGCTTGTCTCTTACCTCTGTATGGACACCCCACAGGTATCTTTCCATTCAACATCAGCCACCAGTTTTCAAAAGTTGGCAGCATATGGTCAGCCCTTGCCTCAGTTTCTGGACAGCAGCCTCTGGTAAGCAATCATGGTATGGGTCATCAAAGAGAATTGAAACTCCTCACAGGAAGGCATCCCCCAGTTGGTTATATACGGAGGAGTTCTGGTCTCGTAGAGAAGAGGGGTGACCAATTTTGCACTTTTTGCATGAGCAGGCTATTCACCTCCCCATCTTTTCTTGGTCTGTGGGTTCAGGGATGTAGTAACACAAGCACTGGTTTAAAGAACCTGATATTTCCAGTGGTCCTTGTTGAATTGCTCTGGTAGCAGCTCTCCCCTGCTCAGGACGGGGTGCTCTGCCTGAGTTCACAGGGCAGGTGCCTTTCCTGCAGGTTGTGAATCTGCAAGTTGCTCTGGGAAGGCCTGTACTTCTGAGAGGAGTTGCATGTCATGCGTCTGTGACTGAGCCAGCTGCTCATGCAGGGCCAGCCCTTCAGCTGTGGCCTATACTAACTGGGCCTGCAACGTGAGGGCCTCCATTTGCAAGCATGCAGTTCATTCCTGGGGGTTTGGGACCCTGTGGAAAATGGGAGATGGACCTGCCCCATTCCCCTTCCCCCAATCTCTCAACAGAAAATGGAATTCTGGAAGTGGCCTGAGTAATCTATCAGGGCCAGGTCATGTGTGGCCTGGGGTATGACATGAGTTACTCAGTATTGAGACTGAAGGTCAGAGATCTATTCAGGGCTAGGCCAGGTCAAAACCACAGACTCAGATTCTGTTACCCAATTAAGAGCATGAGTTGGGGCTCCAGCCTGGTCAGGGTCTTTAACTGGGTCAGCATTAGCCTTAGACTAAAGCCTGTAAATCAAGATCAGGTCTGAGAGGAAGGAGTCTGGGATCAAGGTGAGTCATAGCAAGAAGTAGTGAAGTGAGGTCTACAACAGAAGCACACCAGAGAGATGCTTTACTGGGATAACTGCCAGAAATGGCTTCCTGGATTATAGAGGGAGTGCCAGCGAGTCAGAGAGGGACTGTTACTTGTGGTCCTTAGGACAGAATTTCTTGCAGGGTTTAGCTTCTCATTTCCATTTAGTGCCAATTCTGCTTGAATCTAGAGCAGTTCTTGTCTTGCATCCTACTGCCCCTGAGTCAAGACCTGTGGCTCCTTACACAACTGGTATGTTTTGGTTTCAGCCAACAAACTGAAAAATCAATTAGAGCTCTGCAAATACCTCCCACTGATTGTATGAGCTATGGTATGACACAGATGTTAACCCTGAAGGGAAATGTTATAGGGTATGTCTACACTACAGCTTTATTTCAAAATATCTTATTTCAAAATAGTTAATTTGAAATAAGTTATTTTGAAATAACTCGTCTACACACAAAATGGATTTTGAAATAGTGTTTTGCTATTTAAAAATAGCGCGTCCACACTGAGTGGACAGTGAATCGCATTTAAGGCCGGCTGGAACCAGGTCCGGCAACGCATCAGGTCAGGAGTTACTTTGTGTGGCTGCTGCCTGAGGCTATATGAGGCCTGTGCTTAAAGGGATCCCCCCTAGACAGCCAGTTCTCAGCTTTCCCTGCTTGCTTGCCTACCTCGATGAGGGACAGCAAAGCATTTTGTCTCTGCATGCTCTGGTTACCCTCATTCGGGACACCACAGCACTCTGCAACATGGAGCCAGAGCTGCCCCTGGGCACTCTGGTGCTTCTCGTGGATGCATTGCTGTGAGCCTGGCTGCACTTTCTGCAGGCTGCCATCTGGGAGGTCCATCGGGGGGCTGTCAGTATCCAGGAGGCCCTGCAGGAGAGCTTCCACCCTGAGGAGCACTAAGAGCCTCCCTGGTCTGCCCCACTGGGGGCTTGTGCCTCATTCCTCCCTCACATCCTTCCACTTATCCCTCCCTAACCCTCCTTCCTGAGGTCAAATAAAATACATGTATTTTCATGAACACAAACTCTCTTTATTTAATAAAACTGGGGGGTGGGGGAGGGGAATGAAACTCTGTGGGGAAAGGAGGTGGGAGAGGGGAGAAGAGAGGGTGGGAGAGGGGAGGGGGAAACCTGGAAGGAGGGAGCTGGAAGGGGGAAGCAAGAGGAAGAAGGGGGAGGGGAAGCTCAGGGCTCAGGGTTGGGGGTCTCACCGGACCAACTTGATTTTCATGCAAACCTGCTCCTGGGTTCGCATGTGACCTTTGGTGGCCAGGCTGGCAGCTATCCTGCCATAGACGGCCGCATTCCTCCATCTAGTGGGGGCATCCCCCCCAAACCTGAATAAGGTCCATGATCTCCACCCTGGACCAGGAAGGTGCCTGCTCCTGGGAGCTGGCAGGCTGCTCCTTGGGAGCGGTGGAGGGCTGGCTGCCAGTGGCTTGCTGGCTCATGTTTTGGGGCCACTGGGTCAGGGGCAGTGACTGCTGGCTCTAGGCTGGCAGGGTTGGAGGTGGCACAGGCACCGTGGCCAGAGTTAACCCCTTTAAGGGCTCCGGGGAGGGGGGAGGGAGAGGAGTGTTCTTGGTTGAGGCTGGAGTGGCCACCAGGGCACCCTGGGAAGTCTGGAGGCCCCCTATTTCGATATAAGTGTCTACACAGCACTTATTTTGAAATAGCTATTTTGAATTTGGCATTATTCCTCATAGAATGAGGTTTACCAAATTCGAAATAAGCGCTCTGCTATTTCAAATTAATTTCGAAATAGCGGTATGGCTGTGTAGATGCTAGTAAAGTTATTTCGAAATAACGGCTGTTATTTTGAAATAACTTTGCTGTGTAGACATACCCATAGAGAATAATGACTAGTGTAGTCACAGCCTATGTAGATGTGCAGTGGGCAGTTCAAGAGAGTAAATTGCTGGGATATTTTTTTAAACATCGCACAGCTTTATTAAAAACGGCTTTTCTATTTCTGAAAGCACAAAGTTAGATATACCTAGACATTGCTGTTTCCTTGCATCCATGAAACTGGCTCTCATAAAATGATGCTCCATTTTCAATAGAAGGCAAGCATGTCCTCTAACGTGTCTCCTTTTTAGTTCATTTGTACAACAATCTGCTAAAGCTCATTAGCGTGTAATACTGTGATTTAGCTCATGAAAAAAGATGTGCTTGAATAAATAATCTCTTTTAATTATAATTAGTCCTTACAGGGTCCCAGGTAAATTAGATGATTTGCCTTCTTCATTATTTTAGAACTTATTAGTGAAGTAACTAAAATGTCCAGGCACATAAAAAAAAAGTACAAATGAGTGTTCAGTTGACTGTGCATAGTAAGATTTTCTGGCATGAAAAGCATAGTATTTATGAGTTAATTTAATCAGAGAAGAAAAATATTGAGTAGGTGACTGAACAAAAATGATGACTGTGTATTATATTTTTGCCATGCAGCTGAACAAACACATTCAATGACAGACCTTGGCAAGAGCTGCAAAGATGTTCTTGACAATGGCATGAATAAATATTAGGTGCTGCTGCATACAATTCATTGCATTCCAGGCCTTGAGCAAAACCAGGTGAGTGTTGGCTGGAAAATGTGGAAGAAACAATGTAAGCATGTTCGGATAAAGTAAACCTCTACAATCCTCTCCCCAGCTGCTTTGCCGTAACATTTTCATTTGCATCAGCAACAACTCTTGTCATTTTTTATCTGCTATACTTTCATTGCACTTCTAGGAATCAATTAAAATCACAGCTGCTTTGGAGTTCATGGCAGGTACTTCAGCAATATGGCCTACATAAAGGATTTTTATACCTGCTAAACAGAATTTACCAATCAGATTTCATCACTAGCACTCCAACCAGTTTACAAGCATAAAGTAAGTTGCTTGCTTCCATTCAGAAACAGAGAGAATACTTCTTAATGATTTAAACTGAGTTTATCCCAGAAAGGTTCATTGAGTCTTTGCCAGGTAGAAGAGCTGTGATAAATAACTGGTTTTAGGATAACACACTGACAGTGTCTCCATTAAAAGAACTTGTGAGGAAAACAGAGAGGGAAATCTCTGTCATTGTTACTACAGGGCTGGGCTATGGTAATACTGTTTGACTACGGCCGACAGAGCTGCAGCTAGTTCAAGCACAACTGTCTATCTGCTAAATAGAAAAGAGAGACAAGAACACTTCATGCCAGTACTGTGTCCATTATGCTGGCTCCTCATTGAGTATGAGATGCAGCTCAAGGTCAGAGTTCTCTTCTTCAAGCCCCGTGGGAGTTTGGCACTGAAATACTTCTGAGGATCTTGGCCTAATTGTTGAAAGAACACTTTTTCTCCCTCTACTCCCTTAGGAACTAACAGGGATGACACAGCTGCTGGTGGTTTTAAGACAAATCTGGAGAAAAGGTGTTTTCTGTGAAAGGTCCTAGGCTCTTCTGCAACAGATAATGATGAAAGTACATCTTTCCTACTTTAGGGCACAATTCAGGACACATCTGTTTGCACAAGATTAATTGTGCTGGTGACAGATAAGGGCTGTAGCCAAGAAGAACCTGGCATAACTAGGGGAGAAAGGTCTCAGAGGGGTATCTGTGTTAGTTCGTATCTGCAAAAACAATGAGGAGTCCTGTGGTACCTTAGAGACTAACAGATTTATTGGGGCATAAGCTTTCATGGGTAAAACCCATTTCTTCAGACGAATTGGAGTGGAAGTTACAGAATGAGGGTATTTATATATAAGGAAGAAGATGCTTGTTTTTAATGAAGCTAATCAAAACGTCTGGGTAGAAGTGGGTCATTCACAGCATTTGGTGTAGAGATGTGAATATTCACCAAAGGCTGTGAATGACCCACTTCCACCCTAACTTGCTTAGCTGGATTAAAAAACAAACAACTTCTCCCTTTATATATATCCTTGCTTTTGTAACTGAATACAGCAGATTGGAAGGCTAATTGGGAAGGGTCTCCCACTGACAGGAGCTTGCAGCTGATTGACCTAAGGCCTGAGACACAAACTTTAGCTCCAAGAAGAGGGAACTCCTGCTTGAAGAGTAAGACTGACTGACCTAAAGCAAGAGAGCTGAGAAAAACCTCTAGCACTACAATCCACCTTCTGTAGAGAAGAGCCAAGGGTGACTTTTAGGAAATACCTGTAGCCAACCCAGGAGAAGCCACGAGGAACCACAAAGTCTGCAGATCTTGTGAAAATGTTCATGATCAGTCTGTAAGTCTCTGTGAATTAAGTAAAGATAGAAGCAGCCCAGGGAAGATGGTGGAAGGACTGAAAGAGTGGTCATTAGCTGCCTAAATAAGCTTGCTGGACTGGAACCTAAAGTAGAGGGTAAGCTGGGTTCCCCTGTGTCTCCCATACCAGCAGGAGAAACACAGGGTTCAAGAACAAAAGAAGCAAGAAAGTGGCAGGGAGATGGGTTTGAAGGCCATTAGATTTTGTTTCCTATTCTCTGGACTCTTCTGTCAACTCCTGGGAGGGGAATGGACAAAGCATGGCCAGAGGCCAAGGCCATGTCCAACAACAGACCATTGTGTCACCAAAACAACTGAAGGGGGTGCTAAGCTGAGAGAACCCCAGAACTTGCATCTGAGTTTTAGGAGTACTCAGAAGTGAGAGATGGGATACAAACTAATTCTTACCATTCCTGTTCACACTGGGCTGTACCCTTTTTTTTTCAGCACCCCAATAAAGTATGTTAAGAACATTTTAGCTCCCATATAGGCCCCAAAATAAGTAGTTACATTTTCAGGAGTGCACAAACAGTGGAGTTGATTTTGTCAGTTACAAAACAGATCTTACCAATGCACTCAACTTTTCCATTCTGTTCTATTTAGCTTCTTTTCATCCTCATCCTCATATCAGAGCATCTTCCAATAGTGCATTAAAAGTCACCATCCAAACCTACCAGAGACTTATCAAAAAAGGCTTTCAAAGAAAACTACTTAAACCTGCACAATTTGAAGAAAAACTTCTCTGAGGACACAGCTGGGAGCCAGAAATTCCCCAATTCTAATCCCAGCTCTGCAATAGATTCCCTCTGTAACCATGGGCAAGTCATTTAACTCACATACCACAGTTACCCCACCTATTTTATTTTGTGTCCAATATACTTACAAAGTACAGTAAGTCTGTGCCTGTGTGCTTGGATGTGGAGGGCAAATGTACTTCAGTCTTAACTTGAATACATCTCTGTAAGCTTCAGAGTAGATCAGAGTTTCCTGCTCCATCACAATAATGGTCCTGGTTGTAGCAGGCTTAAGTATAGATAACATTCATTTGAACAGAAAGCAACATGCTCTCTGGCATAATAATGGGTTTCTTCTCTCTCTAGCCCCTCCTTGCTTGCTAATGGTTTCTGCAGACAATCTTGCCTCTTGTTGTTTGCAGGACCTCATGAATGCTGCCTTGTTGTTGGTAACACTGAGTCCGTCCAGACAAACGGGTAGTGTATCCCCCTAGCAGGTAAAACTGTGTCATGAGCCCTGCTATAAACAGGCTGATTCCAGCTGAACAGTTCACTTCTTTATCTGTCTTGCACATGACCAGCTGGCTGTACTCTAAAAAGTGACAGTAGAAATGGCAGCCAAAGCATTCCATGCTTCTCTCCATGAATCTAGTCACCTTGCTTGTAATTTGAGCAGTAAACCATTGGAACAAACTACCAAAGGAAGTGGTGGATTTTCCATCTCTTGATGTCTTCAGATCTAGACTGGATGCCTCCCTGAAAGATAATTTAGTCTAACACAATGTAGCCTGGGAAGAAGCTCTAGTAAAATTTGAGTGGGTAAGGCTTGCCAATCTGACCAGAAATTCTAAGTTTGTCCCCTCTGTCCCAGGTTACAAAGGGGTGGAACCATAAGATTCCCCCTCGGGAGGGTCCACGTGCAATTGACAGCAACTACACTTTAACTCAGGAAATGAAATAGAAAACAATTTTATTGCCAAAGGGAACACAATAATAACAACCACAATGAATATGGCAGTCAGGACACAGACTAACTGGATACTTTCCCCAGATGGCATTAACAAAATCAAACTAAAACTTATCTAGGTATACAGAAATTAATCGTTTAGCAATATCTCATACCCACAGGATCTTACTGTCCCCAAGGCAGGGCATGGAGGGCCAGCCTCCCTTCACCTGAAAGGCTTTGGAGCAGATGGAGTGTGAGATATCTAAAGCAAATTTAAACAAAATTAAAGAAGCAAGAAAGAAATACAAAGATAGATTAAAGATAAGTATATGGTTTCTGACCTTAAGCACTCTGGAGTGGGCCCTCTCAGCAATGGCTGGAGCAGCAGCCCCAATCTCCCAAATTCCTAGGCCTAAATACCCTTTTTGGTGCCAAAATGTTCCAGATGTTCAACCCCTTGCCCATAGTTGGGCTTAGTACCCTAAGATTTCTGCAGGTGCTCTCTCTAATTGGAGAAAATACTGGGGAACTCATAAATATACATCAGACATGACTGACACTTTATTGGGCTCCATCCCAGAATTACTTAAGAAAAGCGGGAAATTGTGGTTTCGACCAGGAAATCTGGCGTCTGATTTTATACGGAATCAGGTAATGCTACTTGGCAGATTTTGCTGTTGGTTCTGATCAAAATTAAGAAATAAACCCGTCACACCAATCACAGAATCTCTTGCCTAACACATCTCTCAGAAAATAACAGAAAAATAAATCTTAACTTCTCACCAGAAATATATTTTTGCTCAAGCTGAGTCAAACAGAAAAAAATTAACTCTGTAGGCCCCTTGCATTGCTAGCCTATTTAAATCTATATAAAAACAAAATAAAATAGGACAGGTGCAATTTAGCAAGCTACAACAAGTTGTTTGGCTCAGAATAAAAGAATGGGGTGAAATTCTCTGGCCTGTGAATGGGATACTGGAAGTCAGACTGAGTGATTGATTAGGCCCTTCTGACCTTAAAAACTATGAAGAAATGAACAAAAATTGGAGCAAATAATTAAGGGATCAATTTGCAAATGTTTAGAAGATAGTAAGGTGATAAGTAACAGTCAGCATGGATTTGTCAAGAACAAATTTTGTCAAATGAACCTGATAGCTTTCTTTGACAGCCTTGTAGATGGGGGTGGGGAGGAGGGTACAGATGGCATATCTAGACTTTAGCACGACTTTTGGTATAGTCTTGCATGACCTTGTCATTAACAACCTAAATGAGTGTGCAGTGGAGGATATAAATATACAAGGCAGGGCGAGTGGGGCGGCTGCTCGGGCCCCGCGCTTCAATAGGCCCTGCGCACACGCTACTACCTGTCAGCTGTGGCTGTGGCGCATGCGTGAAATTGTGCTGCCCCAGGCCCCGCGCTTCAATAGGCCCCACGCCCTGGGCCCCGCAAAACTCTCATCCGCCCCTGTGAGTGAATACATAACTGGTTGGATAACAACATTTCCCAGAGAGTAGTAATCCATGGTTCATGGTTATCCTGGAAGGGCATAACGAGTGGGGTTCTGCAGGGATCAGTTCTGGGACTAGTTCAATAGCTTCATCAATTATTTAGATGTATTAGCAGGAGTGTTGTGAGCAAGACACAATTCTTACGCTCTACTCTGCGCTGATTAGCCTCAACTGAAGTATTGAGTCCAGTTCTGGGCACCACATTTCAGGAAAGACATGGACAAAGACATAGCTTCATTGCAGAGAAGCTAAATGAAATCTTTGCTTCAGTCTTCATAGCTGAGGATATTGGGGAGATCCCCAAACCTGAGCCATTCTTTTTAGGTGACAAATCTGAGGAATTGTCCCACATTGAGGTGTCATTAGAGGAGGTTTTGGAACAAATTGATAAACTTAACAGTAACAAATCACTGGGACCAGATGGCATTCACCCAAGAGTTCTGAAAGAACTCAAATGTGAAATTGAGTGACTATTAACTATGGTTTGTAACCTATCCCTTAAATCAACTTCCGTACCTAATGATTGAAATATAGCTAACGTGACACTAATATTTAAAAAGGGCTCGAGAGGTGATCTTGGCAATTACAGACCAGTAAGTCTCACGTCAGTACTGGGCAAATTGGATGAAACTATAGGAAAGAATAAAATTGTCAGACACACAGATGAACATAATTTGTTGAGGGAAAGTCAACATGGTTTCTGTAAAGGGAAATCATATCTTACTAATCTACTAGAGTTCTTTGAGGGGGTCAACAAACATGTGGACAAGGGGGATCCAGTGGATACAATGTACTTAGATTTCCAGAAATGCCTTTGACAAGGTCCCTCACCAAAGGCTCTTAAGTAAAGTAAGTTGTCATGGGATAAGAGGGAAGGTCCTCTCATGGATTGATAACTGGTTAAAAGACAGGAAACAAAGGGTGGGAATAAATGTTTTCAGAATGGAGAGAGGTAAGTAATGAGATCCCCCAAGGGTCTGTGCTGGGACCAATCCTATTCAACCTATTTATAAATGATCTGGAGAAACGGTTAAACAGTGAGGTGGCAAAATTTGCAGATAATACTAAACTGTTCAAGATAGTTAAGAACAAAGCAGGCTGTGAAGAGCTTCAAAGAGATCTCACCAAACTAAGTGATTGGGCAATAAAATGGCAAATAAAATTTAATATTGATAAATGTAAAGTAATACACATTGGAAAAATAATCCCAACTATACATACAATATGATGGGGACTAATTTAGTTACAGCTACTCAAGAGAGACATCTTGGAGTTATTGTGGATAGTTCTCTGAAAACATCCACACAATGCGCAGTGGCAGTCAAAAAAGCAAATAGAATGTTAGGAATCGTTTAAAAAGAGATAGAGAATAAGACAGAGAATATCTCATTGCCTCTATATAAAACCATGGTATGCCCACATCTTGAATATTGCGCATAGATGTGGTCACCTCATGTCATAAAAGATAAATTGGCATTGGAAAGGTTCAGAAAAGTGCAACAAAAATGATTAGGGGTTTGGAATGGGTCCCATATGAAGAGAGATTAAAAACACTGGGACTTTTCAGCTTAGAAAAGAGGAGACTAAGGCAGGCTATAATAGAGGTCTATAAAATCATGACTAGTGTGGAAAAAGTGAATAAGGAAAAATTATTTACTTATTATCACAATATAAGAACTAGGGGTCACTAAATGAAATTAATAGACAGCAGGTTTAAAACAAACAAAAGGAAGGCACAGTCAACCTGTGGAACTCCTTGCCAGAGGATGTTGTGAAGACTAGGACTTTAACAGGGTTCAAAAAAGAGCTAGATAGATTCATGGAGGTTAGGTCCATCAATGGCTATTAGCCAGCATGGGTAGGAATGGTGTCCCTAGCCTCTGTTTGTCTGGAAATGGATGACAGGAGAGGGATCACGTGATGATTCCCTGTGGTGTTCCCTCCCTCTGGGGCATGTGGCACTGGCCACTGTCGGCAGACAGGATACTGGGCTAGATGGACCTTTGGTCTGACCCAGTATGGCCGTTCTTATGTTCTTATGTACAAATGGAAAAAAGTCTAGAGAAGAGCAATAAAAATAATTAAGGAGCTAGAAAACATGGCCTACGAGGGATGATTGAAAGAACTGGGGTTGTTTAGTCTGGAAAAGAGAAGACTGAGAGGGGACATGATAGCAGCTTTCTAATACCTAAAAAGTTGTTACAAGTAGAAGAGAGAAAAATTATTCCCCTTAACCTCCGATGATAGGACAAGAAGCAATGGACTTTAATTGCAGCAAGGGAGGTTTAGGTTGGACGTTAGGAAAAACTTCCTGACAGGACACCCCCCCGCCCCCGCAGTGCTCCTAGGCAGAG
The DNA here is from genome assembly GCA_032595735.1 of Pelochelys cantorii. NCBI lineage: Eukaryota > Metazoa > Chordata > Testudines > Trionychidae > Pelochelys > Pelochelys cantorii. The sequence continues at coordinate 46,431,230 of CM064332.1, read as the reverse complement.
GTAGCTCCTGAAGCCTGTGGACTAGGCCTCGGGGCCGTATTTACCCTAATAGAGGGGAGTACTACAAGGACTAGGCCTCAGGCTGTATTTACCCCAATAGAGGGGAGCATTGCAAGGACTAGGCTCCAGGGCCGTAGTTACCCCAATAGAGGGGAGTGTTACACAGACTAGGCTCCAGGGCCGTATTTACCCCAAGGGGGGGGGTACTTCAAAGACTGGGCCGTAGGGCCGTATTTACCCCAATAGAGGGGAGTACATCACAGACCAGACCACACGGCCGTATTGACCCTGATAGAGGGGCATTGCAAGGATTAGGCCTCCAGGCCATATTTCCCCCGATAAAGGGGAGTACTCCAAAGACTGGGCTGCAAGGCCATATTGACCACGATAGGGAGGCACTACAAGGACTACGCCTCTGGGCCATATTTACCCTAACAGGGAAGAGTGCTGCAAGGACTAGGCCCCAGGGCCATATTTACCCCAATATAAGGGGGTGTTACTAAGACTGGGCCTCTGGACTGTAATGACCTCAATAAGGGGGGGAGTGCTATAGGCACTTAGGCTGCTGAGCCACACTGGCCCCAAAAGAGGGGGATCTGGGACTCAAACTCCGGCCATTGGTCTGTGCAGTCCCTAATAAGTCGACCCGCGGGGCGACTTTGACCACGGGAGTCCGCACGAGGGGAGCCCGCCCCTCGACAGATATTCTGAAGTACCCCTCAAGCTTGTCTTTTTTGATCAGTTGCTTGTTATCAACACTGTTGAAATGGTCCATTAGAAGGGAATTGAATTAGGTAAGGTACTTGAGTCTTGAACCAGATCACAAAAAGTGATCCTGGCATAAAATAATGTTATCAATATTTGTCACAGGTGGAATAGCTGACAGGCAGGGAAAGGGAGATAGATGTTGCCTTGGATGAATCTTTTCCAAGATCGTGCATTATTTTATCTACTCAATGCTTCTACGCTTGTACAAAAGTGCCTTTGTTAATCAGCTCTGTACGTGACTTGCTTTACGATTAAAATGGTGAATATAAATATTTATAAAATGTGACTCCATTATCCAACCTTTCTCCGTATGTGGGTGTGTCCCACAACTTCAGACTTCTCTGTGTATAGCTAGTCTCTCCATGTGACCCAGCTCAATATCACCTCTAAGTAGTCTGAGCTGATATCTGTGATGACACCTAATATAGAACCCAGCTGAAGTGTGAGCAATCTGCTGTATGCTTGGATTATAGAAGCTATATATGCAGGCAGACGCTTCTCCTGAATTTGCGGAAGCATTTAAGTTCCTTGGCTAAGCCCTCCCCCATCCATCCCCTGAAAGTGCATGATTCTTTGATGGTCGTGCCGCAACTCAGCTAAATTGAATATTATTCTGGTGGGGAAAGGGCATTGGTTTGCGTCTTTTCACTCCACACCTTCTTTTATGTATTCAGTGCTCATTTGCAATGGCAAATCAAAAGAAATAGCTCAAATGCTTAGTGGGGCTCGGTGGGGCCAATAAACAGTATTATCAAGAAATAGGGTGGAAGGTGAGGATCTCTCCTGGAAACCATAGATCCTCCCACGCTATTGTAAACACATAGGCTGTGTCTATACTGGTGCGATCTTGAGCCAGAGCTATGCAAATGAGGCTCAGCGTGGAATATTGCCGAGCCTCATTTGCATAACTAATGAGCCGCCATTTTTGCGGAAGAGGCTCTTGCGCAAGACGGAGCTGTCTACACTACCCCTTCTTGCGCAAGAAAAACCCTCTTGCGCAAAGCCCTTATGCTGATTATTTTCAGGCATAACGGCTTTGAACAAGAGGGTTTTTCTTGCGCAAGAAGGGGCAGTGTAGACAGCTCCGTCTTGTGCAAGAGCCTCTTCCGCAAAAATGGCGGCTCATTAGTTATGCAAATGAGGCTCGGCGATATTCCACGCTGAGCCTCATTTGCATAGCTCTGGCGCAAGATCGCACCAGTATAGACACAGCCATACTGACTCTTTCTGTCTCCCACCTGCCCCTCCCCTATCTCTTTAACAGAACGTTATAAAGCCTTCTTTTTTGAAATGTTTTATTTTAAGTGAATACATGCATAATGTGTCCTATTTATTGTTAAAAAATCTAGCTCAGATTGTAAAGAGTATTGGGTTGGTATTTCAACTGCATTCATGCTTCTCATGACTTGTATTGAAAAAAAGCTCATATACAAAATTTTAACATTCTTAAGAAAAGGAAAGAAATGAAGTGGTAGGGAAAGAATAAAAATCCTGCAGATTCCCATGCTAGTAGGAATGGGCTCTTGTTTCTGGTCTAACAGTGAAACTGTTTCTGAACTCTTTATTGATGGCAGCCAGAGATAATACATTTTTATGAAGTATTTCAATGCTTATTCCTTAGTGAGTGAGATTTGTGTGGTTTCATTGTTACCCAAAGGGTTGTGTGAGACTTAGATATATAGAAAGTGAAGTATACCCTAGAACCTTGTTGGGAACTGGCTGCTAACTCCTCCTACCTGATATTGAACTAGATCAGATATTTATATACCAACAGTTGACCAAGATGTTAATAGAGCTGAGCTATATGGATCAGTCATCTCCAGCTATCACAGAACATGGACCCTGTGGGTGACTTGCATCTATGCCGTATCTTTCATTGCAGGGTCTCAAGATGTTTTGGTCAGACATTTTTGATTATATGAACTAAGCTTTCAGATTCTAGCATGGCACCGTTTTCAGGGGTGTATTCTGTTCTTGATGTGTGTTCAAAATGTCCATTAATAATGATGCAAGTTAGATGGACAAATGATGGGAGGATAGGTGAAATTAATATCCCTTCCTACTCCCATGTAGGATCTAGTATAGGGGAAGGTAGAGTGTTAATACGGTGCCCCCAAAAGTTGTGGGGTAGCTCCACAGCCTTTCTGCAATACAGCTGCTAAACCTACACTCTCCCCACACAGAAATCCACTGACTCGGAGCCCTTATTTAGCCTATAGTGTCTACTTGGTTTTGTTTCTTGTATATCATCATGGACAGCAATTAAACAAAGTAAGTAGGAAAGATGCCCATCTCCTAGGAATGTTATTAGAGCTGCAAGAAAGAAACATATTTAATTTAATCTTCAAATGGTGGTGAAAATCTTCACAAACAATTAGGAAACTTTATTAAATCAGTTTTAGCTATTACGTATGATCTACATGACATAAATTCTCAGTATGGAATAATCATGTTTTCAAGAGTTAGACATAGGTAGTGGAAATCAGTTGTTGGCTTAGTTTCAATAGAGTTTAAAAGTACATCTAATATGTAATGTATCTTGCTTCCTTGTGTTATGCTACCTTCTAAAATGTAAGTCTAACTTTAGCTCTGCAAACTTTTATTATTTCAGGGAGGTAAAGAAACACATTCAAGAACTGAGGTAAAGGGATCCTTTCTACAATACAAGGATCATGATTTGGCCCCTCCTATTCTTCTGCCTTTAACTTTCAGAGTTTGTGAACTTTTTTGAGCAAATTATTGCACTGAATCAAAACTGGTGTTAAACCAATGATACCCTACAATTAATCTTGGCACATATTTGCAGACTCCAAACACATTTATTTTGTATCCACTACTGGGGAATGTTACATAAAATTAAGCACCAAGTAATGACTTAATTTGTGGTTAGTATTACACAGATGATCACACTGCTAGAAAGTCTATCTCTGGGGACAGTAACAGATACAGGCAAATGAGAATTTGAAACTGACAGTGTGCGAGCTATACACATAAAAGGGAAAAGTAACATATATACAGTCAGTATTTCTGCTTTCTTTACCACAGAAGCCTCATGGAAGGATTTTATCAGGAGAAGCCATTCTGTATGACCTTTTGTGTTTCTTAGATTACTTGCAAGTTATTTTTGACTTCTTGCCCAGAGTAGAGATTTTTACAAAAACTGCAAGAGGCCAGCTCCTAATAAGTTCCCACAATGGCCTAAACCAGTGTTTCCCAAATGGTGTTCCGCGGAACCCAGAGGTTCTGGAAGTAAAAATAAGGGTTCAGCGAGAAAATTCCATTACAGTAACATTTTATGATTAAAAAAATAATTAATATTTATGAATTTTATTGAAAACAATTTTCATTTGTGTTTGCCATGATAAGTGCCCTTGTGTAATGCCAGCTTAGCCAGAGAGTGGGGACGATGATGTCACTACTCAGTGCTGCGCGCACAGTCAATCCGTGGTGCAATCGCCTGTTATATACCACCATAAATCCCCATACTCACTCTCAGAGAGCGTGGATCACGTAAGTGACTGAATATGAATATACTAGCGCCGTGTCGGACAAAGTTGAAGCTTCAGCTGTCAAACCAGTTGCCTGTATGGGAGTGCGCAGGCAGTGCTCTCGCAAATACTTTACTTCAGTATAGTCGCGTGATTTCTTGACTGTTGATCTCATGACCTTATTTAGCATTTGTTTATTATTATCCTTACTTATTTGTGGTCTACTTTTTCATCTCCATATATAAGACTGTTATTAGGGGTTCCGCAAAATTCTTTCAAGTTTAAAAGGGTTCCGTGGCCAAATAAAATTGAGAAACACTGGCCTAGACTCCTACACCTTAGATTGAGCTACAGCATTTCACTAAGCTACTGTAAAACTTCTTGGCAACTGATGATAAGTGGGCATGCCTTATGAGGAAGCCTTTCTTCCTTTTTTTCTTTTTTTCACCTTTCCTTTTTTTATAAAGTAAAATAAAATTCTGGACTTAATTTAGAATGAAAGTAAACACTCTCACCATGCAGAAATAAAAAGGGTAAGTAATATGTTTTGAGATATGACGTAGAAAGGCTCAGTCTAGGTCTTAGGCTCAGCCAAGATCAAATAAGAGGTTGGCACATGACAGCTCTACCTCAAAAGAGCAACAGAAAGGAAATCTGATTCACAAGCGTTGCCTTCTCCCTGCTCCTTACTGCCCACTTGCTCACAGGGCAGAATATTTGGGAAGTTAGACTGCTTTCTACACTGGATCCAGGTTGTCTGATACTACTACATCTACTACATGTCAGTGTAGATATGAATTCTAAGGATGTGTCTATCTGGCACTGTGGGTGAGAGTCCCAGCTCAAGGAGACATATTTGCAATAGATCTAATTGAGTTACCCACGAAAAATAGTGTGCATCTCTGTTCTCAGGAGGACCTAGCCATCCTGAGTACAAAACCATCCAGACTCTGTGGCTCCATACATAGTATTGGCTCAGGCTATACACCCATGGCTACACTATTATTTTAATACAGAACTCAATGACTTTAATATACTGACTAGTGTGGGAGCTAGTGTGGGTATGTCTCTTTGAGCTGGGAATCACATCTCCTTTCCAAATGTAGACACGCCTATGATAGACCCAGAATTGGGATCTAAGAAGGCCAAGCATGAAGGTGGGAAGGGAAGTGGTACTCTCTCTTTTTCCTTTGTTTGACTGAGTAAGTCTTTGTCTATGCTAGAGTCCTTAATGTGGTGGAGCTGTACAGCAGCGGTTCTGTAAGGTCTCCCCTATAGCCACTCTATGTTACTAAGAGAGTGCTCTTCCATCAGCATAATTAAACCACCCTCAACAAGCAACAATAACTATGCCAGAAGAGGAGAATCTCCTGCCAACATAGCACTGTCCACCCTTGTGCTTTTGTCCTTATAAAATCTTTGGTCTATAAACACTCATAGACCTAGGTACTGCTGATGGGTGTGCTAAGCACTTTCCTTTCAGGCTAAATGGATGAAAGAGCTAACCCTATTTATATAGTAAGATAGCTGGAAACTAGAGAAGGCATGGCCCGAACCAATGAGTTGCACAGTAAGCCCTAATCAGAATCTAAGCCTGAGGGCTTCTCTGTTTTGCAAATGCAGGAGAAAGTTGATTGTTTTATGGGTAAGCTCTCTCAGGCCACATCTTCACTTGCCGTGTCAGAGATTGATCATCTGGCATTCGATTTTGCGGGTCTAATGAAGACCCATTAAATCAAACTCTGAGGTTAGCCTTGGTCATCACTGATACTCCTGACAGTCATGAGGCGTAAGGGAAGCCAACGGGAATGTTTGCTCCTGTCAGCCTCCCTCTGTGAAGATGGCACCAAGCTCGGCTTAAGGTAAGCCAACTCCAGTTATGTATTTTACCTAGTTAGAGTTGCGTACCTTGATCTGGCCTGAATGTGGCAGAAAGGCAGTAAACAATAAGTCATGATCATGACTCTGAGGGGGAGCAGAATACAGAACTAACTCAAGGGGAAGACTTATAAACTGCCTGCTGCTATTGGTTTCTACAATGTTCAGAGAAACTGGACTTTGTGTGCATTCATTCTAAATAAAGAGGATTGCACCAACCCTCCCCCACATCAGTTTCAAATAATTCATTTTTCCTTCTAATGTAATAGTGCTGTAAGGCCCAAAATATTGGCTAATCAGTTGAGCCAAAGGCAAAATACAATTAAAAGAAGGAACAAGAAAATATTTCTGGGTACTCAAGATTTTTTGAGTGAGTTTTGACTATTCAGATGTCTGTTGGATAAATTTAGATCAATGTTGAGCACTGTCTGAAGCAAGGAGCTCAAAAATTTGACTAAAATTCAAATGATATTGGCTTTGTGCTCCATGCAGGAGAGCTTGGACCTGGGAGCGGATAAGGCAGAGAACTTCTACTCTTCTAAAAACAGTCCCAGTATACACCTCATACACAGGCTACTCACTGGTGACAGTCTTCACTCTTGAGGGATTTTCCTCCTACCATCAAAAGGCTTCCCTTCCACGTGATCTTTTTTACAAAATGTAATTACCGTTGAAAAATATAGGTTTAAAATTCAGGAAAAGGTCCTGAATAAATAACTATTCCTGTACCCACTTCTTATGTTCACATCTTCTAAGTACTGACAGAGTATTAACATAAAGAGTGAGAAAAAACTACCAGAACTTTTCAATTGATATGTGGTTTTTTTTAATGACATAGAATTTAGATATCTTGATTTTTTTTTAAAAAAAGCATTAAAAACAAAAAAGGCACATGTCCTTTTAATTTCCTCATGTCATGATGTATTATAAGCTACAACAAGATAATCATATGTTGCAAATAATGAGTCAATGTTTCCAAAGCAAAAGGTGTATTGTGCATTCAAATATATAAGGCTATTTCTAATTATCTACATACCATTTTAAAGTCCAGGATTATTCAATGTCCACATCTCTACTTCACCTCTACTTATTTCCATTACCTTGCATATTATGGATGTCAAATTGATGAGCCTGCAGTTCCCTAGAGTGGCCATTATAAATATCAGTACTATAGTGAAATGCTTCCAGTCTTCTGGAACATCATTTGAACTAAGTAAGTTCTCCATAATGATCATTAATGATGTATTGCTTGCACATAAATGTTGGATATTAATCTTTTGTATATTTACACTATTCTGTCAGAGAGGTTTTGTTCATCCCTCTAATACACTGCTAATCAATGACTGAAACAGTACTGTGCTTATGAGAATTCTGCATGTATACTTAGTGAAGTACTATTTTTATTTTTAGCTCTTTGGTGGTGAGCTAGCTCCACCATAAGAATTTGATTCTAACTCTCTTCTGTTGAATGAATGGTAATGTCCTTTAAAATCAAACATTGAATATGTACTAAATAAATTAAGATGTACTCATCACAAAGAATTTTTGAGAGCTGGGTGAATATATTCACTCCGCTTTGCACTTGTTTTACATGAACGTTCAAGTGATTGAATCACACAAGACCAAATGTTCATAGAATGTGAATTGCAAAGTTAGAGAATTTGATGTGAATTTATGCATCAAATTAAAATGTGAAAGTACTTCTCTATCATCCGTTGAAGGAACAGGAAAAAAGAAGCTTCATGTGACTTTTCTGACCAATTATGATGAAGCAGTGCAGCTTACCTAACAAGCACTGAATTCTGTCAGTGACTGTTCATGATCCACAGAATTTAAAAAAAAGTTTTTGTGCAGGGGAGAGAGAGTGAACAGCAAACACATTTGAGGAAATGATCTGCTTATTGACATTCCACGAGGGTGTATGTGAGGAAAGAGGCTAACTTGGTTGAGAAAATCCTAAAATTAGGGGTGATTTTTTTTCTTGTGTGGGTTTTTACGTGTGTATTTGCATTGGAATGGGGCACACACAGAAGAATAAAGCTTTTTCTGAGGTAATGATAAGGGGCCATTTCAGTCTTTTTTTTCATTGTTGCCAGCTGTTATGATTTGATCACCAGTCTCCTGATATTTGAGGGTTTTCTTCATGCCCTGGATCCTGAGGGCATGTGAATCAATGAGTATTTAAGCTTTTATTTTAAAGGAAAGTCAATTGCTAGCCCTCGTGGTCATGAGAACAATTTGGAAAAGCTGCCTAAGTGTCCCATAGGGGCTTAACTCAGAAGCTTTTTTTAAAAAGTATTGCATTTTAAGTCAACCTCATGTATGTGAGTGGGGGGTGGTTTTGTGTATGTGAGGTCTAATTCAGGAGGTGGAATGCTGAGACTTAGCAGTAATGCTGCCTAGTTTTCATTTTCTCCATATTCCAAAACTAATGATGCGACTTTCCTTGGAGTGAAGAAACCTAGGCCCTCCTACCAGGAAATATGGTGTATTAGAAATATGTTACTAATATCAAAGAAGCAAAGAATAGTGTGTGTATTGCAAGTGAAAATTTTCAATGGCACCTAAGGCCCAGTTTCTCAGAATGTATTTAGGCTTTTAACGTCCATTAAAACCAACCAAAAATAGGCCTTTAAATGTCTTTGAGAATCTGTGTATCAATGTTCTAGAAGCAGAGCTACCATTGAAAGGGCCCTGTGGCTGCTGGTGTAAATTGGTGTAGCTCCATTGATTTCAGAGAAGCTACTCTTGTTTACACCAGGCAGATAAGGATCTGGCACTCCCTCAGAACATAGATCAGTGTCCTCCTGCAGCACAGTCAGCAGCCAAGCTGTTGGCTGCTGCTTGTTATAGACGAGACATGCAATGTGCTCTCTAAGGCTACATCTACACTATGAGATTATTTTGAAATAACTCCCCAAACAACTATTTCGAAATAGTGCATCCACACTGCAAATCCCTATCAAAATAGTGCAGATTTATATTGAATTAATGCGTCCACACTGATTGGAGCTGAAATTGCATTTTAAAACCCCCCAGATGTCTGGGGAGGGCAGCAGGAGAGCAGTCACTTCCTCTAGCTGCTTGCTGAGACTTGTGCTTAAAGGGGCTCTACAGCTGCATCTCACACTCCTCTTCTCCACTGCCTACCCCCTCGGGGGACAGCAAACTCATGCCGCTTGCTCTGGTTGCCCTTGCAGACACCACAGCACTTCCAACATGGAGCTGAAGCTGCTTCAAAGCAGTGCCAGGCTCTTTGGCCTCCTGCTGCACTTCATGGTGCAGTTCATGCAGACTGCCCACATGGCACTGCAGGAGGATGATGACCAGCCCAGAATGGGGGATCTCCTCACTGAGGCCTGGGCACACCTCGTGCACCACTTTCCCTTCCATCCTCCGCTACACACCGTGCAATGCTGCCGGGAGAGCAGCTCCAACTGGTGGGACTGGGTCATCTTGGAGCAGTGGGGATGAACACCAGTGGCTCCAGAACTTCCACAGGTGAAAGGACACTTTCCTGGAGCTCTCCGAGTGGCTCACCTCTGCCCTCTGGTGATGGGACACCTGCATGAGACCCTCCATCCCCTTCTAGAAGTGTGTCACCATTGCACTTTGGAAGCTCACCATGCCAGACAGCTATTGCTCCATCAGAAACCAGTTTGGCCCGGGGAGACCAATGACTGGGGCCATGCTCATGCAGGTTTCACTCTCCTACTATTTCACTAGGAGGGTGGTGTAGCACTGGAATGAGTTACCTAGGGAGGTGGTGGAATCTCCATCCCTAGAGGTTTTTCAGTCCCAGCTTGACAAAGACCTAGCTGGTATGGTTTAGTTGGGGTTGGTCCTGCTGTGGGCAGGGGCTTGGACTTGGTGACCACTTGAGGGCTCTTGCAACCCTGTGATTCTATGTTCCTATGATTCTATAGGTGGTGAAGGCCATCAATGCCATCCTGCTGCAGAGGGTCATCACCTTGGTCAACGTCGACCCCACTGTCACTGGATTTGCCACCATGCACTTCCCCAAGTGTGGGGGTATGGGCATTGACAGCAATCACATCTCCATCCTGACCCCCAACCACTGGGCCTCTCACTATATCAATAGGAAGAGGTATTTTTCAGTCATGCTGCAGGCCCTCATGGGGGCCGGTTCACAGACATTTATGTTGGGTGGTTGGGGATGGTACATGACACCTGCATATTCAGGAACTCAAGCCTCTCCCAGAGGATGCACGCCAATGCTTTCTTCCCCAACCACACCATCAGGCTCGGGGAGATGGACATGCCCATGTGCATCCTGGGCGACTCAGCCTACCCCTTGTTTCCCTGGCTTATGAAGCCTACATGGGAAGCCTGGACCCCACTAAAGAGGCCTTCAATGCCAGGCTCAGCAGGTGCCGTATAGTTGTGGGGGGTGTTTTCGGCAGCTTCAAGGGGCGGTTCTGGAGTCTCCTTACCTGCCTAGAGCTCAGTGATCAGAACATCCCCCAGCTGTTGGTAGCCTGCTGTGTGCTCCACAACATATGTGAGAACAAGGGGGAGACTTCCCTGTCAAGGTGGGGGGCAGAGACTGAGCGGCTGGATAGGGCTTTTGAGCAGCCAGACACCACTGTCATTCTGTGAGCCCATCAGGGGGCTCTGCTCATCAGGGAGGCCCTGAGGGAGAGTTTCAGCCAAGGCCACCTGTGAGACTCTCACCCGGACCTTCCCACAAAGGGCCTCTGCATTGCCCCTGAGTGCTGTTCTTCCCCTACGTCTCCCTTTCCCTGCCCTCTCTTCCCACTTTTCCTCCCTCCCCTGCAGACCACACAAAGAAGTCTTTTTTGTTTGAAAACATAACTGTAATTTTTATCAGGGGCAGCTCGACTTCCTTCCATATCCCGCACACAACGGGTCTGGCAGTGGCGGCATCCTGCAGAAAGAACTTCTATCCCTGTCCACTGGAGACGAGGAAGAGGTGTGTGTGAGTGGCAAATCCCACTTTCTGGGGAGACTGCTATTGGAGTCCCCTCCTCTGTCTCCCTCGTCAGGTTCCCATGCAGGGGATAAGTGTCTGCCACATCACCATGCTTGACCAGGATCAGATGCTGCCTGAGAGGGTGGGCATGAGCCTGTGTCATGTGCGACACTGCTATATGTTTCTATGACCCAGCCTCCTTAGCGGTGGCTTGTCATGGGAAGGTGTCCCACCACGCAGTCCATGCAGGAACTTCGTGAGAAGGCTTGAGGGGTTCCTGTGTGAGAGCATTATGGAGCAGAGTGCTCCGGACTGGTGCTTTATGTGCACAGATGTGCACAGGCTGTTGTGTGAACCCTGGGCTGAGAAGGCCAAGTGAGGAGTGCTTAGCCCCTCATCACCCACCACCTGCTCTCAGGTATGTATAGGGAAAGTGATGGAACTCACCTGAACTGCCTTCTCTGGGTTTGTCTGAGCCCTGGGAGACATCCTAGGAGGGGTTAGGATTGCCTTTAGGTAGATGATGACCTCCTGGCTGATGGGCATAGTGTCCAGGCAGGCCTGCTCCTTCTCCTCATCATTGTCCTTCTCCACAGCCCTAGCCTCATGGAGGCTGACAATGGGTGTGCCTTGGCTGGAGTTGGAGATTGGCAGGGGGAGGTGACCAGCCCCCCTGCCATGATGGCATCCAGCTGCTTGTAAAAGCGGCAGGACTGTGGTGCTGCCCCAGCATGGGAACTTTGCTCCCTGGCCTTTGTGTAGGTCTGCTGCAGTTATTTAATTTTCATCCAGACTTGGTCTAGGGTGCAGATGTGCCCCTTCTGGGCCAGGATGGTGGCCATCCATCTGTACACAACGATATTTAGCATCTGGTGCAGAGATCCTGGAGATTTGTCTCCTTACCCCAGACCTCGATGAGATCCAGGATCTTTGCACCAGTCCAGGCCAATACCTCTTTTGCCCATGGCCAGGGGCTTCAGAGATGGCTGCAGGTGTACTTGCAGCTGTGGGGGGCTCAGAGGGAGTGCTGGGGTCACTCATGGCTCCACTAAAGGAGGCTGCTACAAGTCCTTTCACTTCTTCCTGCAGCGTTAAAGGGTGCAGGAGAAGGGGAGCACTGGAGTTGTCTGTTGTGTTGGTCAGAGCGGCCACAAGGGCAGCCATGAGAGACCTCGGAAGGCCAATTATTTTGAAATAGCAGCAGCTGAGCATCCACACTAACGCTAGTTCTTAACATTAGTTCTGTTAATTTAAAAGAAAGGTCGTGCTGTCTCAGCAGATATTACTCTTTGAATATGGAAAAATGAGGCACACATTTTCAATTTGAGAGACTCCTCGTTGGTTCCATCAGGAATTTGTAATGATCTAAAAATAAAAAATGAAGACTACAAAAAGTGGAAACATAGATGAATTGTGAAGGAGAAATACGAAAGAATAGCACAAGCATGTTGGGCAAAAATCAGAAAGGATAAGGCACAAAAACATCTAGGAAGAGACAAAGAAAGTAAGAGGCTCTTTAAGTACATTAAGAGGAAGAGAAAGGCAAAGAAAAGTGTAGGTTCTCTAATTAGCAGGGAAGGAGAGCTAATAACTGGTGAGATCAAGACAGCAGATGTTTAATGCTTATTTCACTTCAGTCTTCATTAAAAAGGTTAATGGTGACCAGATACTCATCACAATTAATATTAAGAAGGGAGAAGGAATGCAAGCCAAAATAGGGAAAGAACAGACTAAAGAATGTTTAGATAAGTTAGATGTGTTTGGTTAGATGTGATTGTCACGCCGCCCCCCAGTCCAGGTGGCTATACCCTCTTCGCCCAATAAGCCCAAGTTTCCCGACAGACCGGTGCCGGGTATAACGCTCACTTAGCCCTTTAACCAGCACATCATCATGTGCATCCTGGCCCCTTCACCAGTCTCTAGTCTATGTCAATAAGTCCAATCTGATGAACAACCGCTCCATACCTCATTCTGCAGGGCTGCCTCTTTCCAACCCTGCGGACTCCCCGGAGGTGGTAGGGGGACCCGGGTACTCCCTCACTCCGAGTCCCGGCCCAGGGCCCTGAGAGCAGAGAAACTATTCCTCTGCTCAGTTGGTGGGTACTCCGCCCGAAACTCACCAGCTTACAGGGTCTCTTGCTTTGACAACGCGCCCAGACTACCCCTGCCCTGGGTCACTTCCTACCCCCTTCTGTGTTCGCTCCACCCAGGTAGTCCCTCAGCAGTCCAGTGTCAGCTGCCCCCAATTCTTGTCCCCTGTGACCCTGGCCCTCGCCAAGTGCTGGCCCTGGCCGGACCTCCGAGACCTCGCCCCGCCTCGGGTCTCCTTTCCTGGGTTGCCCCAAGCCTCTGGAGCCCTCCTCCACTCCGACAGGGCTCCGAGCACTGCCTCCAGCCCTGCCACCTACCTCCACCCTCTCTATTGGCCGGCTCCCTATATGCGGAGCTCAGCCGCACACATGCTGGTGCCGGCACAACGCTCCCTTCCAGCATGCCGTCCCCGCATCTGACTCTCTGCACCGGGGCTTCTGTGCCTGTGCCAACCACAGCCGTGAGGGCGCTGCCTCTTCGCCCCACCACGCGGCCCACCGTTCACCTTCAGTGCAGGGTCTGGGTGCCGCCACCTCACGGGACTCCGGCACCCCATCACACTGATGAAATGCCTCAATGATGTAGTAGGTAAAGCAATCTCAGAACAGTTAGTAATTATCTTTAAGAATTCACGGGAGGATGGGTAAAGTCCCAGAGAACAGTAAATATAGTATATTTAAAAGGAAGAACAAACAGGTATCAGGGAATTAGAGACCAGTCAGCCTAATTTCTATATCTGGATAGATAGTGGATCAAATTATTAAACGATCACGTTATAAGCACTTTGAGGATAATACTGTAAAGAATAGCCAGAATGGATATGCCAAGAACAAATCATGCCAAACCAACCTAATTTTCTTCTTTGACCAGGGATTATGGGCATAATGTGTCTTGCTTTATTCTAATAAGGCTTTTGGACACAGTTGCATATGATATTCTCATAAACCAACTATGGAAATACAATCTAGATGAAATTAGTATAAGAAGGGTGCACAACAATTTGAAAGATCATAGTCAAAGAGTAGTTACTGAGGGTTCACTGTCAAACTGGGAGGGCTTGTCTAGTGGGGTTCCACAGATGGCAGTGCTGGATCCAGTAGGAGTAAATATTTTCATTAATGACTTAGATAATGAAATTGAGAGTCTATAAAATCTGTGGATGACACCACGCTGGGAGAACAGGATTAGAATTCAAAAGGACCTTGGCAAAGTGGAGAATTGGTCTGAATTCCACAAGATGAAATCGTATAAAGAAAAGTAGAAAGAACTTCACTTAGGAAGGAAAAATCAAATGAACCACTACAAAATGGCTGGGTAATAGTACTCCTGAAAAGGATCTGGTGATTGTAGTAGGTCTTAACATGTGATACAGTTCAAAAAAGGCAAATATTATTCTGGGGTGTATTAACAGGAGTGTTTGTATGATAGACATGGGAAGTAATTATTCAGCTCTACTCTGCACTGGTGAGGCCTCAGATGGATTATTGTGTCCCGTTCTGGGAACCATACTTGAGGGAAGATGGCAATAAATTGGAGGGAGCCCAGAAGAGAGTAACAAAAATGATAAAAGGTTTAGAAAAACCCATCTCTGAGGAAAAAATTTTAAAAATTGTGGATGGGAAAAGAAGAGTGAGGGGGCACCTGATACCAATCTTGAAATATGTTACTGGCTGTTATAAAGAGGACTATAATCCATTGTTCATAGAATCATAGAATACTAGAACTGGAAGAGACCATGAGAGGTCGTCAAGTCTAGTCCCCTGCTCTCATGGCAGGACCAAGCATCATCTAGATCATCCCTTGTTCTCTATGACCACTAAAAGAAGGACAAGAAGTAATGGGGCTTACTATGATCTTACTTTGGAATGTATATAGCACTAACAGCTAAGATTCCGCACCATTCTGATACGATGAATGAAATATATAAAAGCAGACATAGTAGGACATGCAGCGCTTTCGTAAAACATGGTTGAAAGGTGCTGTCTGGCAGTACTAATGGACACTGAACATCGCCTAGCTACACTGGCATATTTAATGACTTGTCACTTGTATTTTATAACCCTTTTGTGGCCTTGAAAATTTGCTTAGCTTGTACCTTGGAATAAAAGCTTGTGGCAAGATTTTTTTATTATAAGAGTACCCCACACCCCCACTTCTTCCACACCATAAAGTGGTAAATTAGCATTCTGCAGCTCAAATGATTTTTGTGTCAAAAGGTATGATTTTGTTGTATGTTGCTGCAAAACAGGCTGGAGCCCCGGGAGTACTCTGTGTCAGAACAAATTATCTTTGACAGAGTCATTTCTTTTAAGGAAGCCATTTTGCCAATCACTAATTTATTTCAGTCAGTTTCACAATATTTTTTCACATTACTGTGTGTGTGATAATTTACGAACTTATCATGACGGCTTCTAATGTGTGGCAGAAGAGTTGTCTTGACACTGTTTAGGGAGGAGCTGAAGAACCCGAGAAGTCTATGTAGACCTTGAACACAGGGCTGTCTTGCCTGAACTTCTCTGCAAGAGATGCTATATTTGAGAGCTATTAGTTTTTTTTGCTTTTGTTATCAATATCCCCTTCCAAGGTGTATATGCCTGTAAACTAGAGTGGAAATTCAGTATCCTAGGTCTGAATCTATATTCTTATCTTCTACTATGGAAGTAACTCACTGCAAGATTTCCCGCTTCAGGGACAGTGAATTTTAGAGCTTGTCTACATGGAGAAATGTATCCACATGACAATACTTGGGTCTCTCCAGAAACTGTAAAAGCTAAACTAAAAAATAATACTCAGTCCAGAATAGGAGTGACCATAGAGCAAGTTATACCAGTATGAATCTGCTGCTGTGTGCAGGGTAATAGGCTTCCCCATGTGGCAAAGCCCTGAGTCACCATTGTAACTTTCTTAAATTGCAGTTTCTGAGTATGAATAATAGTATACAGAACCACAGATATTACAGGTGGAAATGATCAGCTAGGTTATCTTGTCAAACCACTGGGGGGCCAGAGCACGATTGTATCCACCATATATTGTTAGTGCTTTGTCCAGTCTAATTGTTGCAAGGAATGTGATTTCACCATTTCTACTGAGACGCAGTTCCACAGCCCATTCTTTGTAGTGTGAAGAAGATTCCCTTTATGCTGTGCCTGAATTTTCCCTTAATTTGGTGGCATTTTCAACTGTCCGAGGAATTAACAAAACAGGGTGAATATTGTACTAATATTCACCAGGGAACTAATACATTTTTTCTCCATTAAAAAAAATATTTCCTCAATGATAGGGTTAATAAATATTATTCCTCATCTGTTTTTTGTTGTCAAAGAGGAACGAATAGTTTTCAGAAAACAAGCTGAACTTCCACTATAAATAAAAGGAAATATACCCCTGATTCTGTGTCATAGATTTCTACTAATTTCACAGATCTGATTTAAATAAAGATGTTTCTGGGCCATTCTACAAACAAAGACCTTGAAATGAAATGGAGAAGAGGGAGTTAATGTTAAAAACATACTGGCTTCCTCCCCAACGGGGATTGCTGACACATATAATCATATTACTAAAGTCACATCAGCAATGAGATATATTAAATAAAAACATTGTCTGCAGCAAGACTACTTTGTATTTTGTTCATGAAAACACTGTTACATCAATCTGCCCAGAAAAATGGGATACATCAGAAAACAATGTTAAGAAGGCTTTTAAAACACATCATTGAGATTACAACACCTTTAAAAATAAACAGCACTGAATACCAACACAGGTAAAATGTCATTGTGAAACCAAGATCTGAAATTCAACGGCATGCTTTATAGCTTTCCAGTGTGTGATAAAATCTGTTCACCAGATGTACTATCTGTCTCCTGTGTAGCATACTTGAACATCATGTAGGCCCGAGGCCCATTTATTTCATGTAATTGCCTTCCCTGTGTACACCTTAGGGCACCCTAATTCTCCATTTTATTTCAGGCACTGTTCAGGGTACCATCTGGTAGAGTTAAGCTCATCTCATTTTACTGCGTGACTGCAATGGCTATATTCAGCCCTATAGCATTTTTTCAATGGAGAGAGATCACTTACTGCCAGCTATTTATTGTTGCCTGAAACAAAGTAATCTTTACCTATACACATGCAGAGTTCCCATGTATGTCAGTATTACCTGAAAAACAGGTCACCCATTTCCACTTCACATACTAAAATAGTGAATAGCTAATGTTCGGGTACAGCCATACCAGAATGGCGTTTTCTTCTGTTAACTTGTAGAGCAGTAATTCTAAATTCTTCTCTTTCTACTTCAAGTACTGATAGCTTTTAGTATCTCATTTTTATTATTTCTATTAAAATGAGCACAAAATATTGTATCCCCTTGGATAAAGGTACCTCACTGAAATGGCTTAATATTTAAAGGATGCAATATACCTCTCAACTATACTCCATTACAAGGTTCATTGCTATTTTAGGCTTTATTCCATCCCTCACATACCTGGTATTATCTTATTGTTTTTTTACTGTAAATTATTGACGTAAAGTGGTGAAACTTGAAAGAGAAATAATGGGAAATTTCATCCATTTCCAGTGTTTTCCTTCTTCTTTGCTATTTTTATGAGCTCTCTTTGCCCTCCCTCTCCCCTTTTGGATCTTGAACATGTATTTTAGTGACCTGACTCCCCCCCCCATATAACTTCCTTTTTTGTTCCTGCAACTTTGAGCCCACAGTTATTACACTTAGATATCTTTCTACCCTATTGTGCCTACAGATTAGGTGGCTAGTTAATTGCTCTCAGTTTGTGTGTGCTAATTGAAAGCCCCACATCCTTAACTCTGACACGAGGAAGGTATGTGTCATCTTCAAACTTTATGGATTTGAATTCAAATGAAGAGCCAAATTCGGTTCTGATTTAAATCCCATTGACTACAGCATAGCTGCAAAGTGTACAAAATTTGCCCCACAACAGCAGCTTTCTCTTGTAGGAGTTGCTATGAAATGGTGCATGCATCATATAAAAGACTCCCATTTCCTACTTTGGATGAATCCTATTGAAGCCTTTAGGTAAGATCACAGAACTTGGCTCAGTGTTTCTTAGATGTGTGACCAGCTTCTCTAGAACAAAAATTAACCACTATCCTTCAGTGTTTATTTCTATATTCCTTATGAACCCTAAAACTTCCACTGAGGTGAGTGGGATTGTTGACTATGCAAATATGCAGGACCAGGTCTGTGGCCTTGAGAGAAATTGATCCTATTTTTCCTGTCACAGCAGCACACGTTAAAAAATGAGCTGCTTTTCTCCTACTAACCTCTTTTTAACAAAACACGTGAATCACACTTCCATTGCATCTCCTTCACCTTGTCTTGTCCTGACCTTGCCTGGAGTTTCTCTCCAGGCAAGGTCAGGACAAGATTATGGCAATTTGATGTAAGCACCCTGCAACGTGGCCCTCTGTGGCTTTCCCTCCACTTCAAGTGGCAGTTGCAGCAGCATCAGGACACCTCCTACTTTTCACCCAGGTTAGGTCCACTGCACTTCTTGATACGCATAGGGTGACTTTGGCAGGATGTCCAGAACACTGGGTCTTGGAGTTAACACCTCATTAAGATTATTTCATACCTCTTGTATTATTCCAGGATGATATTCCTGCTTTGATGACACTCAATTCTTGTTTTCAAACTTTTCTTTGCAACCGTGAGGACTAGAAACTTACTTTACATTAGAATTTCTTCTTTTTTTAAAAAATCACATGACTCCAGGAACTGTGCCCCCAGGCACTGTCCAGCAGTGTCCATGTTTTAACCCTGGTTAAGGTGAAGAAGAGCTACTTTTGTGGTTTGTGAAAGTACTGCTGCTCAAACAGGGAAGGGGTTGTAAGTGATAGCTTACCTGACACTTTTGTTAGTTCTCTGCGTTATCTGCAGCATTTGACAAGGAGATTATTCCAGAATCATTTACAACATGATCTGTTACGGCTGAGGTAACCAGCACATACAAATCCTCAAAGACCCAGTTGCTTCTAAAAATGCATCTTTTCCCCTTCTCCTTTGTTACAATTAATGATTTGTAATAGTTGGACGCTAGCATTTCACAGCTGCATGTGAGAATTCTGCATGTAAAGGTAAACTATAACATAATTCCACTTTTAAAAAAGAGTTTGTTGAATGAATTCTGTATGTTTTACATTCACAGGCAGTGACAAATGTAGGTAGATGAACCTGGATGTACTAGTGTGTTTTGATATAAAACAGGGTTGTATGAAAATGATAATTCCGACTGTTATCCATTGTTATGAGGAGAGTTTATTTTACTGGTTTTAAGATCAGCAGAAATCCAAAGTATTGGATTATGATCAGACAAACTGACAAATTAATAGTCATAAAAATGCCTTTGGCTGATGTCGTGTAAATCACTGCAAAGTGTCCAATGACCAAAGAGATTCATATTTATTTTCCTAGCAATTTCCCCCTTTGAGATTGCTTGAGAGCTATTCTATAAAAATGTTAATGTTGATCTCAATCTGAAAAATAAATTCCCCCCCCTTATCCGCTGCCCCCCCTCGCATTCTGTCAAACATAGTTTCCTAATAATTACACTTGCATCTTCGTGCTGCAAGCAAAGTGGGTTAACAAAACAATCAAAGGCCTTTTTGAGGACTGAGAGCTTGGACATTTTTAGCATATAATGCTATGCTGTGGCTTTCTGGACAAACCAAATATGCCAAGAAAATATTTCTTAGATAAAGGAAAAAAGATCCCCCAAGGTCTCACTCTGCAATTGATAGTGCATGGTGCCATGCTATCATTCCAGGATTGGAAACTTAACTATAATTAAGGCTGTCTATTTTCCTCCTCATGAGATAGACTAAGGCCAGAGCTATTTCATTGATCAAATAGGCAAGTCATAATTTAGTTTAAAGAATAAAAAAAAAGGAAAAGTCATGCAACACAATTCTTTAATGTATTTTTCATTAGTAAAGTGCTAATTATAATTAATTCATAGAAAAACACTCTCTAAATATCCAGTCATGTAAACAAATTCTCTGAAGGAGTCTTATTCTTATGTGAACACACAACTCAACAAAAGGGGCAATAGAGTGCAAACCTCACTATTTTATCCACAAAAATAATTTATCTGACAGCCTTACAGTCTTAGTTATGACCATGTGAGTTACAACTACCTAGTCAATAGTTGCACTGAATGCAGTTGCAGTGATAAAAAAGTGACACTGAAACAGTCTTCCTTGTTCCTGCCATTATATAGTGAGGAAAATATGGTTTCCATTGTAAAGCCTTTCAGAGGAATTTCCATTGTAGCATCTGAATCCTAACTCATGTTTTCTTAAATCCTGAAGGGTAACTTCTTAGCATAAGTTCTCTCTTAATGCTGGGAGACAATGGGGCTGTCTGGGTGGGAAATAATATCTTTCATCAGACCAATTTCTGTCGGGGTACATCTACACAGCACGGCTAAAGTCGAATTAAGCTACACAACTTGAGCTACGTCAATTGCGTAGCTGAAGTCTAAATAGCTTAATTCGGCTTTTGGCGCTGTCTATATAGCAGGAAGTCGAAGGAAGAATGCTCTTCCTTTGGCTTCCCTTACTCCTCGTGAAATGAGGGTTACCATGAGTTGGAGTAAGAAGTTCTCCAGCTCAACATTATTTTGAAATAAAGGCTTGTAGTGTAGATGTGCATTTTGTTATTCCGGAATAAAGCTGCTATGTAGACATAGCCTTACTGAAAGAAACAAGCTTTCGACCTTATGCCACTCTTTTTCAAGACACGCTAAGCTCATTCTTGATCAGGTCCTATTGAATTTAATGAGATCTTTGCGTACACATGGCAGGCAGCAATCCCCCACCCTCTCCCCTCACATGTCTTATATGCTGCCATTTCCGGTTTATTTCAGGCTCTGATCTGGATCTTGAAACATAAGGCCTCAGCTGGGAAATACTGTTCTTATTAAATGCAATATGTGTTCAAATTACTGACACAAACTCTTTGGCTATTACATTTTATAGAATATTCCTGTAATGAAACAATTGGTTCATTTTTCCTTGAAATGAAACTTGCAGAATTTCAGCCCATAAGATGGGGTAGGCCCTTTTCCCAGTTATATACAAAATCCATAATAATCAATCCCACATCTGAGGTAGTGAAGATTAAAATCAGCCATTGTGTAGTAGATGAGCAGTAACTATTTTTCATAAGGATTTTTAATACCCATTTGGGATTATGATTTCATATTATGCACATACATTTTACAAATCCATTACACAGAAATGTGTACTATTGTTAATACACGCTTGCTGCCTATCATATAAAGGCTCTAAAACAGCAATTTTGGTGTCTGCTGTCAATGTGTATTCTGAATAATAAACAAAACATGGCTCGACATATTCTGTATTATGGAGCAATAATAAAAAAATCATACTGTTGCTAATATGCAGTGACAGCATATACTCTAATGGCTCAGAAGGAGCTGTTCCAGTGCAAATGACTGTTAAGAATACAGAAAAGTTGTCTAAACCATAAAGGATAGCAGGCAGTGCTGCTGTTGAGTCAGCCGGATCAGTGTTTCATTAAGAATGAAGGGGGAAAACCCCAAGTGAAATAGATGCTCCCAGTTCTCAGTTCTACATGCCATTCACCACTTAATTTTATAATGGGCTAGTCCTTCTCTGTGAAGAATTTGTCAGGGCAATTTGTTCCAGTGCCAAGGCCAGTAAAGTATAAAAGGCCCATATTCATACTCCACTAAGGAGCTGCCAGGAACCAGCAACAGACTGAACAACCTAGCACCCGCTACAGAATTCTGATGGGTACTTTCATATGGGTCCTAAATGAAAAGGTTGTAGGCAGTGTTCTGTAGCCATATTGGTCCCAGGATACTAGAGAAACAAGATAGGTGAGGTAATGTCTTTTATCAGGCCAACTTCTGTTGGTGAGTAAGACATGCTTTTGAGTCTTCTTCAGGTCTGTGTAGCTTGAAACCTTGTTTCTCTCACCAACAGAAATTGGTCCAATAAAAGATATTGCCTCATCCTCCCTTGTCTTTCTAAATGAATAAGCTCACATGTAACTAAAAAAGGTACTTACAATACTTCACCTAGAATCTAAACTCTAGCTGCCAGGGAATTATATTTAGTTTGAAAATGACATAACACCCACAGGATCTGATTTTTCCTTCTTTAATATTAAGTAAAAGCAAAGTAAACCACTGTATATCCTACCTTCAGTCTGAAATATGTCCACAAATTATGAATGCAGCAATTAAAAATGATGTGCAATTAAAGGGCATGCTCCTACTTCCACTGATTTCATGTACTTCAGACCTATATGTTGAATCACCAATAACAGATTCTACAAGCCTCTCTGTTGTGATCCCACTAAAGAATATAAAAAAAAAATCTGAAACAACTGCTCATGAAGCTCCCTGATGCTGCTCAGGACCAGTGGAACTGCTCACTACCAGCTCCCCAATCCCTGACTAGGAGTTTTCTATCTGCTATCCAAGATACACAAACCTGGAAATCCAGGATGACCCATCATCTCAAGCATTGTCACACTTACAACAGGATTATCTGACTATATTGACTCCTCGGACCCTATGCCACCAGCACCCCTAGCTACCTTTGCAACACCACCGACTTCCTGAGGAAACTACAAAACATCAGTAATCTACCTGAAAACATCATCCTGGCAACCATGGACATAGAAGCCCTGTACACCAACATTCCACATGAAGACGGATTGCAGGCTATCAGGAACACCATTCCTGATGACAGCACTGCACACCTAATTATAGAGCTCTGCGACTTTATCCTCACCCACAACTACTTCCGATTCGGAGACAATTTGTATCTTCAGGTCAGCAGCACAGCCATGAGAAGTGAAAAAACAGATTGATAGAGCCAAAAAAGTACCCAGACCTGAACTCCTTCAAGACAGGCCCAAAGGAGAAAACAGCAGAATTCTGCTTGTCATCACCTACAGTCCCCTCCAATTCATTATCAGAAATCTACAACCTATTCTGAAAAATGACCCCTCACTGTCAGAGGCTTTGGGAGAAATGCCAATTCTCACTTACAGACAACCCCCTAACCTGAAACAAATTCTTTCCAGAAACCCACCCCTGCAATCAGCCCTGGTGCCAACTCTGCCCACACATCTACACAAGCATTTTCATCACTGGACCCAACCACATCAGCCACCAAATCAGAGGCTCATTTAACTGTACATCCACTAATGTGATCTATGCCATCAAATACCAGCAATGTCCCACGGCAATGTATATCAGCCAAACTAGACAGTGTTAATGGACACAAATCAGATATCTGAAAAGACAAAACACAAAAACCTGTTGGAGAACACTTTAATCTTCCTGGACACTCATTAAAGGATCTCCAAGTCACTGTTTTGTTTCAGACCAACTCCACAAGCCAAATACACAGAGGATTGGAGCTTAACTTCATTCACAAGTTTAATTCTTATACTTGAATCGTGATATCGGATGACTCGCACGTTATCAATCAACCAAACAATGAAGGTGCTAATGGTTCTTGATGTCTGTGTAGAATCTGGTGTTGGTCATCTTCCTTTCCAAGTGCTAACTAATGGTTCTTATCAGCCTCTTTTAACGATTTAGTCTTTGAGATGCTACTAGACTAATTGTTGTTTTTAAAGTTTTTCCATTACAGACTCACTCGGCTGTCCCTATGAAGCTTATCTACTCACTGTCTTCCTCCCCTTCCATTTTTTTCCTTTGCCCCTCCCCCCACTTCCGTTCCCCTTATTTATGTTTGGATCTGGACTTCCAACACTCTAGTCATCTGAAGAAGTGGGTTGTGCCCATGAAAGCTCATGATACCATCTACATGTTTTGTTAAGTCTTTAAAATGCTACTAGACTATTTGTTGTTTTTTAAGCTTTTCCTGTTACAGACTAACTCAACTACCCCTCTGATCCTTTTATATAGTCCATGAAGCTTGCTGGTTTTACTCTGCTGTGATGTCCAGAATTCATCTTTCTCTGGAATCACTGCTCTCAGGGAAGCACGGCTGGAACCTGCTACATAACGACGCTCTATAATTAAAAAAATGCTACTCATTCTAACTCAGTGTGTTGGCTCCACACTCCAATAGTGTTTTAATAATATGTATGATATCACATAACAATTCCTTCTGGCGTTTCACCATGCAGTTGGACAGTGCATCTTTGGGGGAAACAGAGGGAAATGGACAAATAGGTCAGTCTTGTTTGTGTGACCAAGTATTTAGCTAGGTTAAAGGAAATGATTTTGTTTAATTTCAGGTCAATTTCAGGTTATAAATTAAACTCTTATCCTCAGTGAGGTTATATGGCGTTTGCTTGCTGCATTCAAAGGAATCATGGTCATATAAACTTTAGTATTAAAAGTCTTAATTTTGGATTACTTGTACACATGGATTGAAGATGGGTGCTGAATATTACTATTTGATTATCATTCTGTAAGACTTAATTGGAGCTATATTGTGGTATCTCTAGCTTAACAGTCTCTCTGCTGGTAAAACTAGAAAAAATTAACAGAAGAGAATGGATCAATACAAAATGCCTGAAAGGCAAGATCGCTAGAAAAATGAGTTTTCCTCAAACGTACTTTTCTATTTTGAAAATTAATGCAAGTGTTCATTAAAAAAAATCCATTTCTCTTGGAATGTTACAAGCATGGCTTCCAAGACAAAAGAGATGTAAACACTCAGAATTATGGGGTTTTTAATGAAAACTGCATAACTATAAAGCCTTTTTTTCCTACTGCAGAAAACATTTGTATAGGTAATTTAGCAAACATTTGGAGAATTGGAAGTACTTTTCTATCCATATGGTTCTTTATGAAGAGGTAGTTTTTATCTGTGCTCCATTCAACTGAATATTTATAAGTCTGCTTGGTCTAAAAGGTATCTGCTAAAAATACAATAGCTCTAGAATGCCTGTAGTAATATCTATCCAGTTACCCTTTAAGTACTTTGCAAGTTATTTCCATTTTCTTGTTATAATTTTGACCCTAGTAAAATCTTGTATTTTTCTAATATGCCTTATTTTAATTGGTCAATTCACAGTTAGTTGTACAAATAAGCAGTCTTATGTTTGAGACTGTAAATCAGCCATCCATTTAAAAACTCTATTTCCTCATACTGCAAGTTTGATTCATTTAGAAGAGAAAAAACGTTGGCATGGAACAGAATTATACAATGTCATGGACACATTAACATTTGGATCAAAATTTTACATCGTGTCAACCAGTAAACAGTATAAATGGTTCAGATTTGCAATAAATAATTGTCTATTAATACTCTGGCATGGTGTAGCAAATTAAAGTCTCACTCCAGTAAGCACAGATGTAGGTAAGAACTAGGGCCTAAAGCAAAGCAACTGTCATACAGCATCGAATAGTAAGAGAGCATCATGAAGAATTTTCTCATTTCTAGAAAGAAAAAAAGTATCTACAAACTTAAACAGCATTATAGACATATAGCAGGAGGTACATGGTGGTGGATGAAACTAAGTCCAAGCATTTCAGAATTAGGACCATTTTGTTTTTGGTGTCTTGGTGGTAGGAAACAGATTAAGAAGGACATTCTTATTCATAAAATGGTATGCTCTTCCTAGATCTAAACCAATAATTTGTTCCATAAAGTTAGCCTCCTTTCTGTTCACAAATTGTTCACAACTATTTTCTGATTTGTTTTCAAATGCATTCAGTAATTGAATCTTTTTGCCAAATTATTTCTATGACTTTCTTCATCTGTAGATTGTTTGTTTGCAAGCAGATTATCTTGAGTAGTATTTGATAGCAGAAATTCACACTTCAAGGTGCATTGGTTATTGTTTTTTCTTGGACACATAGGTTATATGGTATTTGTTATTTGATTCCATGATTTACACTCATTGACTCAGGAATATGATGAGTCTACTTGTGTATAAGAGTCCAGCATTCAATTTCTTAGCATAAAGCATTTCCTTGACCATTCCTCCAGATAAATAGTTCAGGGTGGAATGTGAACACAAACTAGGTATAAATGGTTGACAAAGCAAATTCATCTAAAATTCAAATGAATACAAATGTTTGTTATTCACCCAGCTCTAGCTGATACACTATATGACCATGACCTTAGAATCCAGAGTGGTGTTCCCAGTGTAATATTCATTTTTGTTAGGATCCACTCAAAATTGTTATTACTGTCTAATCTAACTGCATCAGTTCCTACCATAACACTATCTAGTCTTTCTCTACTTTAATGAGAAGGCCTTAGCCAAATAGGGTGCTGTCTGTTACATTAATTATAGAGTAGAATTTCCTTTTTCTCTTACATATACTGTATGCTGAATGACAATTCTAACACAATGTCTGCTTGGCTGGCCAGAGACCCTCTTATCTGTCTAGGCATTTCTACTAGGTTCATTTCCTTGGTATCTGGATGCTTGGATCAGGGGGCTTTTGTGAAAAATGTATTGGTCCCCCAACATATAGGGAATGCACTTTGCAGGCCGAATAAGCATTTAGGGTCAAATTGGCCATGACTCTTATGGAGGTGCACAATTGGGAAGAAAGAATTTCCTTCATCACGTGTTACTTTAAAGGCTGCAGCTCTCAGGGGGACTCAGAGACCAATCCCTCCCTGCTTTATCCACTGGCCCAGGGCCAGTAAGTGGGGTCATATGCTACATCGAGATTGAAAGAGAGAGATAGAGAAAGAGAGAGAGAGGGGTGTGCTTATTCCATGTGCAACTCGAAGAGAGAATTCTGCAGAGTGTGTCTGAGGATTTCACCTGCTTCAAACATCAATGGCTACTAATGAACTAAAAATCATCCATCTACTAAAACCCTCTGTCACTCCTTAGCACTCGTACCTCTTGTGCTGATCAGTGATTGCTCTATTCATGCAGCATGACTACTCACATAGTCACACTGAAATAATGTCTGTTATTACAGGGCTAACTACACAGTAACTTCTCTGGAAGCAATGGTACTTACAGAGTAAGGTGTGTTCAATGTCATTTAGTAACTGTGTAATTTGCTCAGGTCACTTGTCCAAATCAGAGTCCCTCTGTAATTCCTTTCCCCCCTTTTCCATGAATGAGAAGCCTCTTGGGAATGCATCCACATATCCCATAAACCCTTTCAGGGCAATAGGCTGCTCTTGCTTTCTGTGACATCCATTAAATTGTCCATATGGTGCAGGTAAACATTCATTTTTAGCTGGCTGATCCAAATCGCACCCAGGAATGTACCATCTGAAAAGCCTTACCATCTGATTGCTGCTTAGTGGCCTACACTGAATGTGTTTGGTGTGCTAGCACCACTGGCTCTGTTACTCTTTTATGTCATCTCAGCCATATTGATTGAATGTCATCTCTAGAGGTGATCACTCCAAATCAGGGTGGAGGCGTGCTGTATGGGTATGGGGGAAGTCTAAACTCTTGCTGTCCATGCTACATTTGGCCTGTGGACAAATTTGTGTCCTTGGAGACTTAATTTTCATGAGCATCACTTTTACCATTTATGTGACTCGGCATTCAATGTATGAAAGAGTCCCTTAAAGACAGCTTTCAAATTCTTGCATCTTAGCATAAAAGAATTAACTGGATGATACATGACAAAGCTACATCAACTCTCCAGAAGACTGCAGAGCATTATGCAGATAAACTCTTTTATAAGGCACAGTACATTTTTTCTGTCTCAAATACATCTCATTGCAGCATCAACATTACAAAAGCACACAGACATTGTGCAGAAAATATGATCAGCATGTAGGAATTTTCATAGTTAATTATAAAATTCAAATAAAAAGCAACAAAGGGAAATTGTAGGTGAGTGTATTAGACTAATTAAAAATATAAATAAAATGGGCCCTGACTGAGCATTTGACAGACCACTAAAAACATAAAATTGAGTCAATTAGAACAATAGATTCATTATAACAGAATAAAATAGTGAGGTCTGAAATTACACTGTTTTCGTATCTCTTGCTCATCTTAACTCAATTTCCAGGGTGTGATATAGTGCAATGCTCAAAATTTCAAGTCCCATGTAATTTACTATATTAAGTGAAAGATCATTTGCAACTTTGTCATGTTTTTTAAATCATTATTTATTTGACTAGCAGCATCACCACTTCATTGCATCTTCATTGGTCAAATTTTAACCATTAATGAGTCATTTTCAATTACTGTATCTGAATTTTTTTTTCAGCAATACATCTTTTGTTTAGAAAATATTTGGTGCAGGTGTATCATCTTTGTTATTGAAGTAACCTGTAGCTGTAGACCATGGTCTAGTAAGCATTTTTTTCTAGTATCATAGTGTATAGGTTGCTCCCATGGCTCACTTTGTGAATGTCTTTATTGTTGGATTTGGTGATACTTGTGGGTATACTTCTCTTACTTCCTCTTCAGTGACGTTCCTCCTGATTATACCTGTGTAAGGGAGAATCAAGCCTGTTGTTTCTGAGGCTATCTTTTAGGATAAAATTCAGCCCTCATTCAGGCACACACAATACCAATTCACATCTTCCAGAGATTGCATTAGAAGCCGACATGAACGTACCTTTCCAGCTAAGACAGTTTTGCATCCATAGCTCTGTTTATGTGTGAAGAATAGTGTCCCTGTTATGACTGGAGAACAGCCAGGTGTGCCATTGTGTTTTCAGCAATGTTCTCCTCCCCCAAATGATTTGACAATTAGGAGTAGAGCAGGAGTCCTCTAATTAAACAAAAAAGATGAATTTAGTGTGGATTATTGACTAGACAAGGAGATTTCTAAGAGTTTTTTGCAGTGTGTAGCCTGGAAAGCCCACCTCACATCAGCTTCAGCACTCGATTTTCAATTAAGCCATACTGCTTTATATCCAGTTCCTATTTTGGTTAATTTAAGACCCACATACATCAGGCTTGATACCAAACTGAGGAACAGTCTTGAATAAAGTTTCAACCAATTTGGGTTCTAAGGGTATGTCTAACCTAAAGCATTATTTCGAATACAGTGTCTACACATAAAATGCATTTTGAAATAGCGTTTTGCTATTTTGAAATAGCACATCCATACTGATTGGATGCTGAATTGCATTTAAGGCCAGTTGAAACCGGTTCCAGCAGGGCATCAGGTCAGGAGTTACTTTGTGTGGCTGCTGCCTGAGGCTATCTGAGGCCTGTGCTTAAAGGGACCCCCCTGGACAGCCAGTTCTCAGGTTTCCCTGCTTGCTTGCCTACCTCGCTGAGGGACAGCAAAGCATTTTTTTCTCTGCGTGCTCTGGTTGCCCTCACTCGGGACACCACAGCACTCTGCACCATGGAGCTGGAGCTGCCCCTGAGCACTCTGGTGCTTCTTTTGGATGAGTTGCTGCAAGCCTGGCTGTGCTTTCTGCAGGCTGCCTCGCAGCATCTGCTGCAGCCCCAACCCCCATGCCATCATCCGGACCCTCCTGGGGTATGTGGAGGAGCAGCTGCAGCTCCTGGATGCCAGCGTGCCCCGCTGCATAGCAGTGACTGGTGGGACCACATCGTCCTGGAGTGCTGGGGACAACATCAATGGACCCAGAATTTTAGGATGAAGAAGGACACCTTCACGGAGCTCTGTGAGTGGCTAGCCCCTGTTCTGCAGTGACGGGACACGCACATGAGGCCTGCCATTCCCCTCCAGAAGCATGTGGCCATCGCCCTCTGGAAGCTCTCCACGCCGGATAGCGACTGATCCATGGGGAACCAGTTCAGCGTGGGGAGATCCACCATCGGAACAGTGCTCATGAAGGTATGGCAATCTCCAGCCACTGTGCCAGGAGTGGGGATTTAAGGAGGGGATGGGCTGCCCTAGGGAAAAGTGGGGGAGGTGGTGCAAGTCCCCCTCCCTGGGAGGGTTTATTCTGTCCCACCCACACTACAGACTGCCCGCGGTGGCCAGGATTGGGGTGGGGGGGTTGCTCCTGGGAGTAGGGGCATGGGGCAGTGGCGAGGAAGGAGCACTGTCAGCCACCCTGGCACCCCAGTGATTCTCGGTTTTGTGTGTCCCTCTGCAGGTGGTCAAGGCCATCAATAGAGTGCTGCTTCGCAGAGTCATCCGCCTTACTGATGTGGAAGCAGTGTCCTCCAACTGTGGGGGAGGGCAATCGACGGGACACACATCCCCATCCATGCCCCGGAACACCAGGCCTCCCTGTACATAAACCAGAAAGGATGCTTCTTCATCATCCTGCAGGCTGTGTCTGACCACCAGGGCCATTTCGTGGACATTAATGTGGGTTGGTCCGGCAAAGCACACGACGCGTGGGTTTACTGCAACTCCTCCGTGTGCCAAAGGCTGCATGCCGGGACATTCTTCCCCGACCGCCACATCAGGACGTGGACATGCCTGTGTGCCTGGTGGGGGATGCAGCCTTTCCCCAACAACCCTGGCTGATGAAGCCTGACACAGGACACCTCAACCCTCCCGACAGGACTTTAATGCCAGGCTCAGCAGGACCTGCATTGTGGTGGAGGGGGCGTTTGGCAGGTTGAAGGCCTGTTTTAGATACCTCCTCACCCGCCTGGACCTCTCCAAGTGGAATGTTCCATACGTGGTGGTGGCATATTGTGTGCTGCATAATTTGTGTGAGAGGAAGGGGAGGCTTTCCTGCCAGGCTGGATGGCAGAGGCTGAGCGCTTGGCTGGCCTGTACGTGCAGCCCCGCATGGCTGCCAGCCGGGAGACCCATCGGGGGGCTGTCCGTATCTGGGAGGCCCTGCAGGAGAGCTTCCACCCAGAGGAGGACTAAAGTCTCCCTGATGTGCCCCACTGGGGACTTGTGCCTCATTTCACCCTCACATCCTTTCACTGACCCCTCCCTAACCCCCCCTTCCTCATGTAAATAAAGACACATGTGTTGACAAAAACAAACTCTCTTTATGGAACAAAACTGGGGTGTGGGGGGAATGAGGGTGGGAGAGGGGAGGCGAGAGGGTGGGAGAGGGGAGGGGGAAACCTGGGAGGAGGGAGCTAGAAGGGGGAGGCAAGGGGAGGAAGGGGGAGGAGAAGTTCAGGGTTGAGGGTCTTGCTGGCCCTCTTGTCTCCCAGCACTTCAGGTGCAGGGGCCTTGGCATCCCCGGAAGGGAGCAGGTATGGAGGGTGGGGTGGCTGTGGGGAGGAAGAAGCCGGAGGGGGAGCAAGAGTGGGAGGAGGAGCGGTAGCTGGGGCGGCAGCGGGGGCTGGAGCGGCAGGAGGCAGCAATCTCTGCACCAGGGTCTGCAGGTGGTCAGAGATGGCACGGCCCTGGTCAAGCAGCTCCCGCCAGCTCTCCCACTGCAGCTGCAGGTCTTCATGCACCCAGTAGTCCAGGGTGCGGTGCTGGCCTTGCAGGATCCCCAGGTGCTGCCTCTGGTACTCCTCCTGGTTACGGGTCAGCCTGCTGGCCCGGGTGCGGTAGAATGTCCTGGGTGGGGTGGTGCGCCCTGCACTCGCAGCTGCTGCGGCTGTGGAGAAACAAGAGAAGTGGTCAGTTATCCCTGGGGACATAGTGGGTGAAGCCCAGCCCCCCTCTGCAAGGCGAGGATGGCAGGTCTCCGCACCATCGGAGCCAATCTGCTTGCACAAAGGCCATGTTCGGCATGTCCTGCTATCCCCAGGAGTTGGAGCTGGCCTGGGACTGCATCCATGCCCCTGTGCTGTATATAGTGCAGGGGGGAGGGGAAGATGCCCCCTGCCTCTGTGTAGAGGAGGCTTGTGGAGGGAGGGCATTGTGCAATGTCCCACCCCGGGGTCAGGAGCACGTCATGTGCCTTCATACATACACGCGTGTGGGTAACAGGCCAAGGCCCCTGTGTGGCAGCCATCTGGGGCCATGTGCCCAGGAGTGGCACAGCACATGCACAGGTTGCTGTGTGATCCATGGTCTCCCTCCCCTCCCCTCCCGCTGCATAAGGGGACAGTGATGGCGCTCACATGTCGTTGCCTCCCCAGCTTCAGATGACACTGGCGACAGGCTTGCTGGGACGGCTCGGGCATCCTGGGTGCACGGCACGCTCCCTCCAGGCTCCTGTGGCTCATGGCTGTCCTCCTCCTCGGTCTCATGGCCAGGGCCCTCTGCCCCAGGGTCGATGACCACCTGGGGGGCATAGACCATCTGGCCCCCCAGGATACGGTTCAGGCCATCAAAATAGGGACAGGGATCTGGGTCTGCTCCTGGCTGGGAGCTGCCCCTTGTGGCCTTGGCATAGGCCTGCCGCAGCTCCTTTATTTTCATGCACACCTGCTCCTGGCTTCGCATGAAAATGAAGGAGCATGTAGACAGCTGCATTCCTCCATCTAGTACAGAGATCATGGACACTGGAGGATTCCCCCCAAACCTCAATTAGGTCCGTGATCTCCGCACTGGACCAGGAAGGCGCCCGCCTTTTCTGGCCCCTGGCAGGCTCCTGGGAGCTTGCAGACTGGTCCTGGGGAGCAGTGGAGGGCTGGCTGGCACTGGCTGCCTCACTCATGTTGAGGCAACTGGGTCAGGGGCAGCGACTGCTGGCTCTGGGCTGGCAGGCCTGGAGCTGGGACAGGCACTGTGGCCAAACAGACTCTACCCCTTTAAGGGCTCCGGGGAGGAGAGGAGTTTTCCTGGTTGTGGCCAGAGTGGCCACCAGGGCACCTTGGGAAGGGCTGGAGGGCCCCCCCATTTCGAAATAAGTGTCTATACAGCACTTATTTCGAAATAGCAATTTTGAAATTGGTGTTATTCCTTGTGGAGTGAGGTTTACCAATTTCAAAATAACCTCGTCCGCTATTTTGAATTAATTTTGAAATAGCGGTTGGCTTATGTAGACACTAGTGAAGTCATTTCAAAATAATGGTTGTTATTTCAAAACAACTTTGCTGTGTAGACATACCCAAACAGAATTTGGCCAACCAGGGACAGGGCCAAACCATGTTTTTAAAAAACCCAATCAGTTCTAGTCTAGTTACAGAGCCAGATGCTGCACACTTACGGGCCAGTGCCTAAAGGAGGGAAGGAAACACAAACTGTCCCCCATCCTCAATACCAGCACGGGGAGCAGTCAGAATCTTACGCTGAGCATAAGGGATTGGGGAGAGGGAGGAAATGTAAGTGCCATCAGGAGTGTTAGACGTTCCAGGGGACAGAGCAAGGGAAAGGGTGTGGCCTTTTCTGTACCCACTGGTTAGCGTCTAGAGTCCATCACTGCCAGGTGTTTTCACAATACCCTTTTAAATGGTGTAGCAGCTGCTGCCTCAATCTGTCACCCCCAGCACGCTGGAAGTATTCTACCGGACCCTCTCCTTAGTAGGATTCATACCTTTGGCATTTGCCACTGGCACTGTGGACCTCAACACTTTTTCTACTGCTCAGCATAGCTGTGCTTTAACAGCCACATTCCAATGTTTGGATAAAGACAGTTTTACTCTGTTCCTATTCAGCAGATGAATCATGTTAGAAAATATTTTAATGGGAGAAGTGTTCTGCAGAATGGAGAAACCATATTTAAATTCAGTTATGGCTCTAGTGTGGATAGGACCTGAGAAACAAGGTGAAACAAATAGCCCCAGTTCACCCTAGATCCTCCTAGTACCCAGCTCTTTTCTGCTGCCAATAGATCACATGGGTCTCTTCTGTAGCATCAAGGTTCAGTCACAGGATTATAAACATGCTAAAAACAATAGAATGTGACAGAAAATTGCTTTCTTACCTCACTGCTACAACGAGCTGCTTCTTAAATTCTCGGGAATGACAATGAGACATTTTTGTGTGTGCAAAAAATACCACTTCTCTGTATGAATGGCCAAGTTATGTACGGCGAAAACATTCCACTCAAAATGTTATCCTTTGCTAAAATGAAAACTTCCCTTTTTTTAAAGATCACAGGGAAAATCTTAACCTTCTGAACACAATAATACCAATAAGTTAATATTTATATACTGCCTTAAAACTTTTCTCCCAATCATTCTTCTTCCAGATAATGTTTGCTTCAAACTTGTGCCAAACCCTCGAAAGACCTTATTTTTCTTAAATATTTTAAAATCTACTCACAAGAGGGAATGCTCATAAAATTCACTTTCAGCCACAATCTGGACTATGGCCTGCCAAGCTCCACAGAAATAAATCATCAAGTCATTTTGGCATCCTGTGGGCCAGAAGGGCTATCTTCCGAGTTAGATTTAAAGCGACATTGCTCTGCAAGCTATGCCCTCTGTGAGAGAGATCGAGAAATAGGTTGAAAGGCTGTATTTTTGACTCTCACTTACTTGAATTTCTGCAAATGATCATCCTAAATAAATCATGGCATGTGTGTGGCAGGGGAAGGATGGTTAATTAAAAAAAAAAAATCACAGCTCCCAGGGCTGGGCATGAGATTTCCAGTTCAGCAGGAACTTGAGGGACACTGCAGTGACCCCTCTAGTTAACTGAGGCACGGCAACAATAGATCCAAAGGAATCCTGTTCATCCGACTCATAGGAAAGGAAGATTTCTTGGGGAGTGGTCTAAAATATAAATCAGAGCAACTTGTCTTCTCCATTCAAAAAGGTAAGTGACAAGAGACCACAGTCTTTCACTGGTTTGTCAAAAGACCTTGGGCCAGACCCTTTATTGATTTCAGTGAATGGCACTGGAGTTGTGGCATAATGATAGACACAGGTAACTTGGCTTATTGTATTTGGACTGTGTGAAGCTACTGCACAGTAACAAATGCAATCCAGAGGAAAACTTGCTAATGTCGGGTATTGTAAGAACCTAAAATTTGGGGCTGATTCACCAACAGATTCAGAACCAATAGTCATGCATAGGCATGTTTACTTTGTTGGGATGAAAGCAAGCAAAAAATGATGGCCTTGAATCCAGGCAAAAGTCAGAAGTTTAGTCCGAGTTTTGCTTTGATTGTGGTTTTGCTGCAACTCCAAGCAAAATATGTTGGCGTGCAAACTAGCATGAACTGAAAAAGGAAAATATTTGAACTTCCTGGAAAATGAAGTAGCAGAACATTGCAATGCTCCAACTGAACCATCAGTGTAGGAATAAGTGTTTTAGGCCAGCTTTGGTGGGATGTAGCTGACACAGCCAGAACCTAGGAGCCATTTTCAATGGTCACCTGTGAGATGTGATCGCATTAAAACAATAGTGGTTGTGCCTTCTAAAATCCTAATGGAAAATTTCCCCTTGAAGTTAAAAACAATATATGCTATGTGAAGATACTGTTTCCTATTTCTGATTAGCAGAGTTGAGCCTATGCTCCAAAACTTGGGCTTGGATCCAGATCCAAAATCAAATTTCAAATACCAGAGAGTTTTTGGTAGTTCAGAGGCAGGATTTGGCTGGGCCATTAAATATACACAGCAATATTTTAAAATATTGGGATCTTTTTTTCCCACCAACTCTTCTCAAAGCTGAAATTTCAGATCATTCTTATTTATATAAAGCATCTTGTTAAATATTTTTGGAGATAACTGAATCCAAATAATGTTCACCAGGTTGTGTAACTGCAGATTGTGTATCAGGTTACAGCAGTATGGCCTAATTCTACTGAGACATGACAGTAGGTACAGGTTCGACCTCTATGGTTTGGACGTCTCCAGGGTTGCGGAAAAGCTGCCCCCCCCCACCTACCAACTGCTTCTCCATCCTCCCAGAGCTTCCAGTGTGCCAGAAGCTCATGGAGGGACAAAGGAGGGGGAGAGGCAGGATGGGGCTGTTGTGGGAAGAGGCAGGGTGGCTGTGGAGCCTGCAGCCGGGGTCAGGAAGTGCAACCCCATGGACAGTGGTGCGGGGCGGAAGCATAGCCTGGCTGCTGCGGGACTCAGTGCGCTCCCATGGGGCTCTGCTCCTGGGGCTCTGAATCCACCCTGCCTCTTCCCCTGAGTGCCCACCTCCTCATTCAGTCAATAGCAACCCCTCTGCTACTGCTGTAGCAGAACCCCACAGCTGGTGGCAGCAGAGGGGCTGGCTGGCTGAGGGCACTCAGGGGAAAAGGCAGGATAGCTGTGGAGCCCCATGGCTGTGGGCCAGGAAGTGGAACTCCACAGCCATTGGCCAGTTCTAGGAGCTCAGCCCAGCTGCCACAGGTCTTGGTGCGCTCCAGTGGGGCTGCACTCCTAACCCCCGTCCGTGGGGCTCCTCAGCCACCATGCCTGTATAGGTATCACATAGGCCCTCCTTGATATCTCTTCAATTAAACCTCTGTAGAAGTGGCAAGAGGATTTCTGCACTGTTTGGTTGTGAGAGCATTTATGCACTTATTTCCTTCATACATTTTTGAGCTGCAAAGAGGTACTGAGAAATACATACCAGGCAGTTACAGGTTAAGGATCATTTGCATAAATTAGCAAGTTTTGCAAATGAATTCATCTAGTGAAAAGTAAGACACGGGACACTGCATTTTAATAATTGACATTCCACATGAAATGCAATGTTCTTGAGGAGGAAATTGAGCTCCAGGTTGCTATTAGACCCAGCGGAGCAGCAAGAGCTGGAAAGAAATGCCATCTCACATTACGAGAGTTACTGCTCCTGCATAACAACTATCTTCCATTCCGATGGACTTCTTTTAATAAAATTACTAGTAGGCATTTTACATAGAGAGGGAATCAGGAGAAATCCAGGCATCAACAATACTGGACAGGAAAGTAAAATGAAAGAGGTCTTTATGATGTGGTCTCAGCATCAAGCCATGAATTTATTACTCTGCCTCAAAGATAACCTTTCATTTTCCATTTTATTTGACAGCAAAAATTGCTTTACTTTATAATTTTACTAAATACTGATAAGATTACTTCAAAGTATGGAGGTCTGAGTGGAAATTATAAGTTATTTAATTTTTTTGTTCCCTGTCACAACATAGGTTAAATTACAAAATAAAGATAAGTGATCCACTTATCTGCCTCCTGCTGTCCTGATCAGTTTAAGAACACATTATGTTACAAATATTGGTCTGGCTACAAAAGTAATGACTTTCATAAGGTGCTAGTCAGTCAGTCAATGTCACAAAACCTACATGGTGTGCCATAAGTACAAATTATGCTCAGGAAGAGTTGGAAACAAATCTGGCCTTAATGTTTCCTACTGTAATTTAAAATGAGCTTAAAGTGAATTAAATCATTTTACTCAATGATATACTTTCCTAGGTTCATGTAGAGTAACTATGTCATATTAATTAAATCTCAATGAACTGCAGCAGTTGATATAATTTTCCCCATTGACTTGCAATATTCCTAGATATTGATGGGAGAGTTATTGTCATTAATCTGAGTATAAACCTGAAATCATGTAGGGAGAGTGTTCTGATAAACTTCCTGCACTGGAAACATAAGCTGATTAACTATACTAGATGTACACTATCTTTACCATATGGCTGTCCTTTCCTACTGTGAAAATTGTATAATGCTAGCCTTTTACTTTTATACATGTATTGTGTTCTCTCCATATCTGCAGGTAATCTGCTAGTCAGTTAAGAATGGTGGGGTGAGAGAAAGATTCTGTCCCTCCAGAGTTTAGGAAATATACTGCAGTGAATAATGCATTACTGTTAGCAGGATGGACAAGTTCACCTAAAACTCTAATTTCTAGGATACTTTGGTTTTAAAGAATTCTTGAAAGTTTTTATTCTTGAATATGTTGTCTTTCCTTCAGCAATGACCCCTCAACCTTGTTAATGATATTTATTATGAAAACAATTAAGACTTTTAAACTTTGGAATACAGATACTGAGATTCCTAATTGAAATGAGTTTTGTGGTCTCAGTACTCTGCTGAGTTGTTATAGGTCTCTTTAGCCTAAAAAATGCCACAGATATTATGTAGACAAATTACAGTGCATGCTGAAGAGTGAATCCGTTCAAAGTGAAATCTTGGTCCCCATTGAATTCAGGGGGAAAATTGCCTCTGACTTCAGTGGGGATAGGATTTTAACCATAGAGTGAATCCTGTAGCTCTCAACCTAATAAATATTTTCTAAGTCTTTTGGGTATATGGCAATGTTTCTTAAGGACAGTTTACCAGCCTATGGATAAATAGAACTTCAATTCTTAAATCCCCCACAAATATGAATAGGCATGTTCATATAGTTGTTTTTCAAGAAAATGAAAAACAAAGGGTGTCTCAGATTTTTCACTGTAGAATAGTTTCATATCTTTTCCCCATCAAAGTAACACTGTACCTTAGACCAGTTTAGCACTACAATGTGTCGTGTGCAAAAGAAGCAGTCAGCTGGCCGGCCAGATGCCCTTAGCTCCATGGATACTTTAAGATCGTGGTAGCAGCATAACGAGCCTTTTCACCAGTGTATTGCTGATGGATCTGAGTTGTTTTTCATGTATGCAAGCTACAGACTCCTTATATTTCTACATTCTAATAACAGTGAACAGCATAAATTATCTCTGATTCTTGATTCTGCAAGGAAGCAGCCATCTGGTCTAATACCACTGTGACAGTGATATAGGACTGAACACTCTGTGCTTGGTCTGTTGCACAGAAAAGGACAATAGGACATATTTTAAAATGTCAGGATACATCAGAACCATATTCAGGAAAGTTTGCATTTATGAAAATTGATTGTATTGGAGATATATCATTATGCAGATCTAATCATGGCTGCTAGTATGGCGAATTAAATTAAGAGCTGATTTGAATTTTTCTAATTAAAGATGTTCTTCCTTCTCCCATCATGCTTTTATTCCCCATAAAAGAAGCTTATCTAAACAATTATCAGGAAAGCTTTGTGGGACAAAAAGCAACAACAGAGAGTTCTGGATTCAGTGGTCACACAGGTGTAATGAGTTTGGTTGACTTAATGCTGTATTCAGTGGGCACTTGTTCATATCCCAGAATGATCACTGGTATTTGCATAATGCTTTTTAGTTGAACTGGACAGGCTTGGTAACAAACATATCACAGGTACTGCAGTGTAGTATGGAGGTACATAGGCAGAGTGGTTTGGAGAGCCTGCATAGAATATAGGAATAGCTTTCATCTTAGAAAAATCAGTTTAACCTTTGTCCCAGGAAAGATAATGGCACAAGTAAATAAGGAATTCATCTGCAAACACCTGGAAGATAATAAGGTGATAGATAACAGCAAGCATAGATTTATAAAGAACAAATCATGTCAACCCAATCTGATAGCTTTCTTTGATAAGAAAATTAGTCTTGTGGATAAGGGAGAAGCAGTGGATGTGGTATACCTAGACTTTAACAAGGCATTTGATACGGTCTCGCATGATCTTCTTATCAATAAACTAGGCAAATACAACTTAGATGGGGCTACTATAAATTGGGTGCATAACTGGCTAGATAACCATTCTCAGAGTGTAGTCATTAAACATTCACAATCCTGCTGGAAGGGCGTAACAAATGGGGTTCTGCCAGGGTCTGTTTTGGGACCGGTTCTGTTCAATATCTTCATCAACGATTTAGATATTGGCATAGAGAGTACGCTTATTAAGTCTGCAGATGATATGAAGCTGAGAGGGGTTGCAAGTCCTTTGGAGGATAGCGTCATAATTCAAAATGAGCTGGACGAACTGGAGAAATGGTCTGAGGTAAATAGGATGAAGTTTAATAAGGACAAATGCAAAGT
Organism: Pelochelys cantorii; assembly: GCA_032595735.1. Classification (NCBI taxonomy): domain Eukaryota; kingdom Metazoa; phylum Chordata; order Testudines; family Trionychidae; genus Pelochelys; species Pelochelys cantorii. Next base: position 46,391,491 of record CM064332.1, on the reverse strand, counting down.
ATTCCACTTAGGAAGGAACAATCTGTGTCACACATACAGAATGGGAAGTGACTGTCTAGGAAGGAGTACTGCAGAAAGGTATCTAGGGGTCATTGTGCAAAAAAAGCATTAACAAGAGTGTTGTGAGCAACACACAAGAAGTCATTCTTCCACTCTACTCTGCACTGATTAGGCTTCAATTGGAGTATTGTGTCCAGTTCTGGGCACCACATTTCAAGAAAGATGTGGAGAAATTGGAGAAGGTCCAGAGAAGAGCACCAAGAATGAGTAAACGTCTAGAGTACATGACCTAGGAAGGAAGACTGAAAGAATTGGGCTTTTTAGTTTGGAAAGGAGAAGACTGAGGGGGGACATGATAGCTGTTTTCAGGTATCTAAAAAGGTGTCACAAGGAGGAGGGAGAAAAATTGTTCTCCTTGGCCTCTGAGGATAGAAGCAATGGGCTTAAACTGCAGCAAGGGAGGTTTAGGTTGGACATTAGGAAAAACTTCCTAACTGTCAGGGTGGTTAAACATTGGAATAAGTTGCCTAAGGAGGTTGTGGAATCTCCATCTCAGGATATATTTAAGAGCAGGTTAGATAGACATCTATCTAGGATAGTCTAGATGGTACTGGGTCCTGCCTTGAGGGCAGAGGACTGGACTCAATGACCTCTCAAGGTCCCTTCCAGTTCTAGAGTTCTATGATTCTATGAAATCATGGAAGTCGGGAGAGATTTCAGAAGACTGGAAAAGGGCAAATATAGTGTCAATCTATAAAAAGGTGGTGAGACTATCTGCATCGATGAAATCACAGATCTTCCAAGTATTGCAAGAATATCATGAAAAAGCAGTTTGAACTTCCTTTGACTAGCAAGAGAACTTCACCACTTATACAGCTTAATTATTAACTCCAATTCAGTGTGCTCTCAGATTTTTTTTTAAAGCATACAGTTTTGAGAGGAGGAAACGGAAATAAAAGGATAGTTTCAGTATATTTTCTGATTAAAAGATTTCTGACACTCCTGGAAGTAGTTAATACTACTTCCTTCATACAGAGGAGGAAGTATGTGAAACACAATGAAGTTTACGGGATGTAAGAGGAAAGGAAAACATTACGAAACATGTCTGGGGGGTGTATGGGGTTGCACGGTAGTATCGATTTTTACCAGCACCCAGCTCTCACCCGTGGCTCCACGTAGTTGCTTTGCATGCAGCAACGACCACACCCTGGGCAATAGCTTTGACAGGCCAGCTAAACCAGGTGAGGGTAACTGATGGGACTGAAACCCTCGGTGAGTTAGGGATTTGCTCACCCCAGCATGCGAAGACTGCTTCGATAGATCAGGCGGAGGAAATCCTTATTATTCAATGGCTGAGAAGGCATTGCAGCAGCACACTGTGGAGTGTGTGGGGCATATCAGGGCATTTAAGGTGACATGGCCATCCAATGCAGCCGAGGTAGTCTCCAGAAGTAACAATTTTTTTCGTGCCACTGGATCCCGACTTCTGAGGCCGAGAGAGTGGGATCATCTCTGTGCAAAGGCTTTCCCACTATAATAATATTTTTCATGCACAGGTTATGTTGTGCAAAAAAAAAGAAGTTGGTAATGGGAGCATGGAACATCCGTACACTCATGGACCGTGAGGACACAGTAAGACTGCATCGGAGAACAGCCTTAGTCGCTAAAGAGCTTTCACATTATGGTATTGAGATCGCTGCCTTGAGTGAAACCAGGCTTGCTGAAGAAGGATTTCTCACTGAGCTAGCTAGTGGCTATACCTTCTTCTGGAAAGGGAAAGTGCAGAATGAGGATAGGATTCATGGAGTTGGCCTGGCCATTAAGACTAGTCTGATGAAACAACTTTCAGACCTGCCTGTCGGTATTAATGAGAGGCTCATGAAGCTACGCCTACCCCTTAGTCACAAGCGGCATGCAATAGTCATCAGTGCATATGCTCCCACAATGAACAACACAGAGGAGACAATCGAACAGTTCTACATCGATCTCAGTTCTATTCTGTGCTCAGTGCCGGCCAACAACAAGTTGATCTTGTTGGGAGACTTCAACGCCCGAGTTGGCTGTGACCACAGTCAATGGGAGGGAGTGTTAGGCAAACATGGTGTTGGTAAGATGAACAGCAATGGCTTATTGCTGTTGAGCAAATGTGCAGAATATGACCTCCTCATTACAAACACAGTGTTCAGGATGGCAAACAAATACAAGACTACCTGGATGCACCTTAGATCGAAACAATGGCACATGATAGATTATGTCATTGTTCGTCAGCATGATATTCGGGATGTCCTTATCACCAGAGCCATGCAAGGAGCAGAGTGCTAGACTGACCATAGGCTTGTCCGCACTATTTTCAAAATACACATTGCTCAGCATCACCCAACGCTCCCAAAGCTCATTGGAACAGCCTTTAACATTGCCAGACTCCAGCAGCCTTCTCATCTGCGCAAGTTCCAGTCAAGCCTTGATGAAAAGTTGACTGCTAATGGACCATTGATTGGAGGCCCAATTCAGAAGTGGAGCCAGTTTAGAGAAATGGTGATGGAAACAGCGAAGTCAGTGCTGGGTCCCAAGAAACGCAAGATGTTTTGATGAGAATAACAGTGCTATTGAGGACCTGCTTGCCAAGAAGAACAAGGCATTTATGGAGTGGCAGAATGACCCAGGATCCATCTCTAAGAAAGACAGGTTTAAGTTTCTCCAGGTCCAGGCTCAGCGAGAAATCCGCAAAATGCACGATCAGTGGTGGGAGAAGAAAGCTGAAGAGGTGTAACACTATGCTGACTTAAATAACTCAAGGGAGTTCTTCAGCTCCATCAAGTCAGTCTTTGGTCCTTCCAAGTCTGGCTTTGCCCCCTTGTTGTCTGCAGATGGAACCACATTGATTAAGGATAAGGCTGGCATTAATAACTGATGGAAAGAGTATTTCAGTCAGCTCCTGAATCGTCCATCATCGGTCCATCAGTCAGCACTGGAACAGATTCCTCAGAAGCCAACCCTTGAAGACCTGGGAGATCCTCCATTTATTGACGAAGTTAGAAAGGCCATCAGGCAGATGAGTTGTGGCAAGGCATCCGGCAAGGATGGAATTCCTGCAGAACTGTACAAGGCATTTAATGAGGAGTCACTTAAGGTTTTTCACAATGTCTTGACGAGTATTTGGGACGAGGAAGAAATACCGTCTGACCTCCGCGATGCCGTGATAGTTGATCTGTACAAGAATAAAGGTGCAACAGCTGATTGCGGGAACTACAGAGGTATCTCACTGCTTTCTGTTGCCGGGAAAATCTTCGCCTGCATCATCCTGAACAGGCTGATTTCGACAGTTTCAGAAGTGAGTCTCCCTGAGTCACAATGTGGTTTCTGCCCTAATCACAGTACTGTCGATATGATCTTCATAATGAGACAGGTGCAAGAGAAGTGCCTTGAGCAGAATATGAACCTCTACTCCGTCTTCATTGATCTGACGAAGGCATTCGACACGGTTAACAGAGATGCATTGTGGATCATCCTCAGGAAGCTGGGTTGCCCAACGAAGTTCATCTCACCCATCAAGCTGTTTCACGACGACATGACAGGAGAGGTACTCTCGGATGGTGTATCATCTGAGAAATTCAACGTCTCCAATGGTGTGAAGCAGAGCTGCGTACTCGCCCCGGTGCTTTTTAACCTGTTCTTCGCTCAAGTCCTCATGCATGCTGTCAGAGACTTAGATCTTGGTATTTACATCAGATACCATTTGGATGGTTCACTGTTTGATTTGAGATGCCTTACTGCAAAGACCAAGACACTGGAGAGGCTTATCACCGAAGCGCTGTTTACTGATGACTGTGCCCTTATGGCACACCAAGAGAACCACCTGCAGACCATCACTGACAGATTCTCTGAAGCATCTAAGCTGTTCGGTCTCACAATTAGCCTCGGAAAGACAGAAGTCCTCTTCCAGCCTGCACCAAATAGTGCTCCTCCACAGCCATGTATCACTATTGATGGTACACAACTGAAGGTAGTGGACAGCTTTAAGTACCTGGGCAGCACAATATCAAGTGATGGATCCCTTGACAAAGAGATTACAGCAAGGATCCAGAAAGCCAGTCAGGCACTTGGGAGATTGCGTATTAAAGTTCTTCAGCACAAAGATATTCGCCTGTCAACTAAACGCAAGATATATAATGCCTTGGTCCTCACCTCTCTCTTGTATGGCTGTGAAACATGGACCCTGTACCGTAGGCACATCAAGCGGATGGAGCAGTTCCACATGCGCTCTCTACGGTCAATCATGCAAGTACGCTGGCAGGACGGAATTACTAACCAAGAAGTGATTGATAGAACTAGTTCCACAAGCATCAAAGCCAAGATCCTCCAGATCCAGCTTTGATGGTCTGGCCATGTTCTCCACATGGACGAAAGCAGGATCCCGAGGCAGCTGTTCTATGGGGAGCTGGTATGTGGTAGTCGCAAACAGGGATGCCCGAAGAAGAGGTATAAGGATAACCTGAAGACCAACTTGCAGTGGACAGGCCTTCAACCTCGACAATTTGAACTAGCTGCTGCAGACAGGATTAATTGGTGTTCCCTTACGAGAAAAGCAGTGACAAAGTTTGAGGACGACCGCTGCCGATGCCTCGCAGCTGCATGTGAAAGACGACATAGAACTGTGTTCTCTCCTGTCCTGACAACCGGCGTCCCATGCCCTATTTGTAGCCGCATGTGTGCTTCGACCTTTGGGCTCCAGAGCCACATGCATTTCCACAAATGAAATGCACAACATGTCTTCCTCGGCTCCCGAGAGACAACCAACAAAAAACAATATGGGAAATATAGAGAGCAGGACAATACAGAGGCTGGATGGTTTTATGCTATATTATATCCCCATATTTTAAAAGGCTGAAAAATATTTTTTCTGGATTAGTGACATAAATAATACATTTTTGTGTTCACTCAGTAGACTATTAGCAAACATTTTCCTTTCAATCAATCACGCAAGCAGTCAAAATCTTTAGCCACATAAAAGTCTATCGAGAACAAGTTTTATTTACAATGGTGACCTGGCCAAGAAGGTGCAGAAACTGCAATATGTATCATTACTTATAGACATACAAGCACTGTTATATATTATTAGAAAGACCAGAAACATATCACCATACATAAATCAATTATATAAAATACCATAAACATCAAATAAAACAATAAAATAGAAAAGGTCATAACACCACCAGACATGTCATGAATAACTGCAACTAGCATCAGCCAGTGATTGATCCAGACTATGAATAAAAAGACCAAGAAATATACAAGTTGCTCCTGTTGGACCCTTTTGTGCTGTGTTCAAAAAAGCGCTGCAACCTTTCATGTTGTCTGTGGCCTTCATTACTTTGGTCTATGTTTCATTATAAGACATTAATTTTAAACCTTTGGTATTTCTCAAAACTGGGTTTCACATGTTTTGTATAATGCTCATTTTTAACAGGTACATGTTGCTTTACAGTTCATATGTTTTAGGCTATCTTTATGAAGATTAATAATACCCGGCAAGTAGTAATACTGTCTGAGTGCTTGTAGAACCATTTATCCAAGAGAATTGGTCAAGGAACATTGTTGGTGACACTTTTCTAGATAAACACTTTTTCCATAATTCAAAGTAACTGATTTCATGAACACTGACAGTCTGAAATAATATGGAGAGGTTGAAATGAATGGAAATGGGGGGTACTCATGGCTTCTAAGAATTTGGCTGATTGTTTGTAATTATATGTATTTGTCTTAAGTACAGACAGACAAATAGGAGATATAACAACCATCAAGTCAGTGTTTAGAGAGCTGATATAATCGGCATGTTTGAGCTATCTGCAGAGATAAAAAAATCAAGGCTAATGCTATAAATGAAATTTTAAATACAGGATCAGGGCTTTCTTAGCATGGATTGAATTAATTTGTATGTCCTATTCTCAGGTGCTGATGCCAAATCTCCACAAGCACTGAAGGTGCTGTTTCCCACTGCCTTGTACCTTATGAACTCATTTACATCTGTGTAAACCAGTTGGTCTCAACCAAGGGTAGACACACTCCTGGGAGGATGCAGAGATCTTCCAGGAGGTGTATCAACTCATCTAGATATTTGCCTAATTTTACAGCTGCCTACATGAAGAGCACTAGAAACTTCAATACAAACTAAAATTTTATGTAGACAATGACTTGTTTATATTGCTCTATAAACTACGCACTCAAATTAAGTATAATATTTCTATTCTTTTTATAATTATATGGTAAAAATGAGAAAGTAAATAATTTTTCAGTAATAGTGCACTGTGGCACTTTTATTTTTTTCGGTCTGATTTTGTAAACAGGTAGTTAAGTGAGTTAAAATTTAGGGTACACAAGACAAATCAGATTAATGAAGGGGTACAGAAATCTGGAAAGGTTGAAAACCATTGTAAACTATAGGCATAGTTTGACTTCTCTATTTGGCTGGGCCAGTGGGCTGCCACATGGCGGGAAAATTCCATGCCTGCCCAAAGCTTGCAGTTTTGGAGGGGTGCCCCATTTCACACCAACTATGCCTGTGGTATAAACTTTGCCATTCTCATTGGTAGCATCTTACTCTTGCTTTGCTCAAGCACAAACAACTGCCTCAGATCAAGACAATAGAGAATCAAGTGCTGATACTAAATTGTTTGGTATCTTGGAGTTTTTCAAAATTAGAATGCTGCATATGAAATTCAGAGTGCAGCATGTATAAAAAGATTTATTTAGCACTTTCATTGTACAGTATGAAAATCATGTAAACATGCACCAGATGCTAATCAAATGTGCCAGTAAATCATGTAGCATGTTGCATCACTAGGTTGTACGCTCTCAGCAATAAGACCTGACATAAGTCAAAGCTCAGACCTTTCCAGTGAAAATTCCAGCCATTTATATTCTAATAATGTGCAATTCCTGTTCTCCTACCCTGGGCAAAGTTCTTTGCTAAGCTAGAAACTGAAGTGCCCTGCTTGAAATAGTATTCATTGATTTTAAATAAAATCAGACAAAAACCTACCATCTTTGTTACTGCATGTAGGGATTCCAACTCCCCCTACAGCGTCGCCCGTCGTTGGTTTTGGGGAATTGGCTCTGGCGGCGGCAGCGCTATTCTATTCGGGTCACTGTCCTCCGACAGTGTCCACACAGCCTGGGCTTTACCCCTTCCGGGGTGTGTTCGGGACGTCCGAGCGTGGACGGAATAGTCTGGGGTCACCTTACTCTGTGCCCTTATCTCCGCCATCCATGACGCACCTTTCTCGCCGGACCCCGGCGACACATGTCCGAAACACCCCTTGTTCACTCTCTCGGGCATTTTCTTCTTAGCTACTCTGGGAGAGAGAGAGGGAGAGGGGGAGAGGAAAAAGGGGGGCCCGGGCCCACCCTCACTCCCGGGCTCCAGCTCAGGGCCCTAAAGGACACGGACCGGTCTTGGTCCAGGTCCAGCTGGCAGGGGCGTCCTGCCAAAACCTGCCAATCTGCGGGGTCCTTATGTCACCCCGCCCTGGGCTACTTCCTCTCCGTTCCGGATCCCCTCCCCTGTTACTGGCTTACCCGGCCCTCCGCGGGCCAGCTGCTCGTTGCTCCAGACGGCCTTCTGGACCCCGTTGCTCCACGGGTGTCTGAAATGTCCTGCCTTCCACAGCCATGGGTTCTTGGTCTTGCCCACCCTCTGGGGTCGAAGACTCTGATCTCCGGTGTTTGTCTCTCCGCCGCATCCCCCCCTCTCCTGCACAGCCCAGGGGCGGTGTTTAAAACTCCCGCCGCGCCCAGCTCCGGAGGGGGATGTCATGCTGATGTCACCGGGTAGCTCCGCCCCTCCTGCAGCGTCCGTGCCGCAGCCGCCGCGCCTGAGGCTGCCAGCTGGTCCGCGGCGCACGTACACCCGGCACAATGCCGGTATGCACCTCCCCGCCGCCCAAATAGGGTGCTTGCCATGGGGGCTTCAGTGCGGGGTTGCGGGGCCCTGTCACACTGCACCAATGGTTTGTTGAATGGAAGGGTAAATGTGTCTGAAAATAATAGCTCAGATAAATTCCACCTCTTTCAGCTCCAAATATGACCATATATTTTATATTGAAATTCAGAGAAACAGGATCATCCAGATGCTGATTCCATATCTCCAGGCTTCAGCTGGTTCAGGGGAAAAAAACTTAGAATGCTAAGCATTTTGGACAAAATAGTGTTGCTTCATCAATGGCATATGCATTTAGAAACAAATGCTGCCCATTTAAAAACAACAACAATCTCCTACAGTTTACAAATATGGAACCCCCCTTACATACAGAGCTTGAACAATCTGTTTTGCAACATGACATGCAATATGATTAAGAAATGTAATACATACAAAGAAAGTCTTAGATAATTTACACTATGTATTAAACTGTTTTGCATGACAATATAGTGTGATGCAGACAGCAAAAGAATTATGCCTTTCATTAAAAGGTTTGAAACTCAGTGTGCTATGATATAACTATAGCAGTTTTTCTGTCTCAGTGAAGGCTTTTCATTGAAAACCAAGGGATGCATATGCAATAGAACTACTTTAGTGATATGTTTAACTGAATATCACCTCTTTGTAATTACAAGGTGTCAGTTTATCTCATGTCCTGGGGTTATGGGTGAACAATTGTTTCTATGAAACTTTCAGATATAGAGAGGGGAAATAGAGCATGATTCACCTGAAAAGGTAGCTCACATGTTGGGGGAGATCCTGGCTCTTATGCCTACTTACTCTGTACTGCTTGAGTGGTACAAAGCAGATGAAAATTTGATTTACCTGCATAGGATAACCCCCATGGAGTATACCACATGCATAACTTGATCATACCCCTATCCCATCTTTGTTGCCCTGCACAAGGGTGGGGGAAGTAAAGGAATATGGCCATGATGTTGCTGCACTTAGTGGCAGAACTGCCACCCATGCGACTCAATGTCTTGAGGGAAGTTGATTGGGTTGGTAGTGAAGAGGAACAGTCCCAGCAGTGAGGGAGGAAGACACTCAGTGAGGGACACTGGTTAGCTCCTCCCTCCCTCCTTAGAGTTATTGGCCAATCAGGGGAGGTAGATGGTTTGTGGGACTCTGGCCAAGGGTATGACTGGTGGTCCTGCAGGTGCCCATTCAGGGAACCATTCTGAAGGGGCCAGGTAGCATGCTCTGTCTCCTCTCAGGATGATGGGAGGTGGGCTGGGCACACCTAAGTTTTGTGTGCCGAGTGGTAGAGGCTGCTGCCCTTCTGTCACCGCCCCCGACTCCCTCAAACAAACAAATGATCAAAACCGCTCCACTTTACCAGCATGATCAGGGAAATGAAGGAAGATTTAGCAATTTGAGGAAGATTTCTGAAGGAGTTTAACAGGTGTTGGGATGATGCTCAGACTGGTTGCTCAAAGCCAGGCTTCAGGTATATAAGCCAACACCTTGAGGAATGGATTTTTTTGGTGGGGAGGGTATTTTCAAGGTAAGGGATGTGCTCAGAAGTGGTCAAAAAGTTGGGTAGCTCAGGGCATTTTAGGGATGTCAACTTGCTAAAAGCTTTTTCCCCCCTGTAGTGGAGACAGTCACTATTTCTGGGGTAATAACTTATCTGTGCAACGCTCCATATTGTAAGCACACCATTGGCTAAGAATGCTTGGCTCATGGGGCAGGTGAGGGCTGTCATTTTACATTGCCTGGCATTAACTATCTTTTCTTTTAATACATGTACTGCTGGTCCCATGAGTGAGTAATGGTGCTGCTGGGGCTCTATCTTAATTTCAGGATGGCAGATTCTCACCCCACCTGTAAGCAAGGATGTGTGGGCGATGCCTTTAGAACCTGGGCAGCTGTGGCACTAGTGAGGACTCAGTTGCTCTGTGGACTCAGTGGGCCTATAAGAGTTCATGGAATTTAGGGTACAGTAAGGGTTTCACCACAAATGGCTTATACTTGTACACCAGGTGTATAATAATTGCATATGCGGTGTTTTTGGCTCCCTCCACTATATCCCACCATCAACAACCAGTACCCCATGTGGGCACCTCACTGAGCAGACACTCTTAATAGGTTGTCTAGAGAGAACAACAGGTATGCGCAACAGTGGAGACCCTGTATTAAAAACTCTTGTGTGTGCAGCTGTAGTAGGGAGGCCATTTTAGAGTGGCATTTGTTGCTCCCTCCTTTTGCACTTTCAGAATCAGTGAGCTGGAACTTTGGGAGCCATAGACAGATCCTTGTGGGTAAATGGAGAGTATGGGTGAAAGGGTTGATAGCGCCCTCTCCTATCTCTAAGTTAATACATTAAAAGTTGTGAATTGCTGCTTAAAATCCATCTATGTGTCTGGTCATTTCACCGCTGTGCCTGGAGCAATCTTAGAAGAGACAGCTATAAGTCTCTGGCCTTTTGTGTGTATTTTAATGCTATTCTAGAAATCAAATCCATTGGCATAGATTCCATTTGCAGTAGCATTTTTTAAAGTAGTACATTGCCATTCAGGTGATTTCCTCTCTTCCCCATTCCAGGCAACTCACTGCTGTAGCTTCTACGTTCTCTGTTGTTTTTGCCTTCTCCAGTCAGCCTCCTACTTTGAACATCTCTCCTCAAGTTGCAACTTGTGTGTGTAATGCCTAGAAGTGTATTGTGTTTTTATGATAAATGCTTGGAATGTAGTTAACAAAAACTTTCCCCTTACTTATTAGCAGGAAATGCACATTGAAATAATTCTTTGTCTTTCTCATGTGCCATCTCCACAGAGAAACTGGGCATGTTTCCATCAGCTGAGGGCTCCAGAGGCAAAAGCCAATCTTATGGCTGTTTTTGGGCACTGGAATTAAGAGCAGGGATCCTGTCTCTCTTCTACTCTGTGACCTCCTCTGTTGACACCCAGATAGTGTGTAAGAGGAAGCCCTGTGATTTGAATGTGGAAGGATAAAATCTGGAGTAGAAGGAGGGAAAGTATTGGATTTGAGACAAGGACTCTGATAAAACTGGGACTGGAAGAAGGTAAACATACTGGCTAGGCAGGGAGACTGGGAGTGGGAACTATGGTGTGGGGAAGGGAGGCTGGGACTGGATGAGCAAGAAGACAGGCTATTAATTGGTAAGAGAAGGGGAGTGACTGGGGGGCAGTTGGCTGATGGTGAGAAAATGGGATTGGGGAAAGAGCTGGGATAGGGGAAGAAACTGGACCAAGAGTGAGACTGGGACTAGTGGTGGGGAACGGGAACAGGGGAGGGGAAATAGAAGTGAAAAGGAGTGGAAGAACTTGTACTGGTTGGGCTATCACACAGGGCCAAGGAGTCAAGGAGGGAAGACTGAGAAAAGGAAATGGGAGGGTGATACTGAGGCTGGATGAGGAGCCTAGGGAGGGCCAGTGGGGTGAAGAATGGAACAGACAAATCTGACGAGGCACTGGGAGCAGCAACTGGGAATGGCTAAGCAAAAAGATTTGGACTGGATGTGGAAATGGGGAGAGACTGGTACTCAGCAAATCTGGAGGGAACTAGGACTGGCTGGAAAAGGAGACTGGATAGTCAAGGAGAGTGGGACTGTGAAGGACAGAGGGTGTGGAAGAGACAGAGCTGTGAAAGGGACAAGTTGAAGGGATGGGCAGAAGGGGATCCACCTTAGGGTGAAATGGGCAGATGAAACTGTGCCCACTACTCCCCTTCAGAGCCTGAAAAGGAACCCAAGATTCCCGAGTCTCACCATTCCTCTGCTTTCAGTAAATATCTGTGAAACCCTCTGGCAAAGTGTGTGCTTCATTCCTCTCTAGTGCTGGTCCACACAAAAGATGACAACTTACTAGTGTTATTGGTTACTCTGTGTGCTCAAGAGGCAAAGATCTGTGTGTTCCATCTAAACGTTTTAACTCTGTTGTGACCATGTGGGTGGAATTTCTATTTGTTTGTTTTTTTTCAGTTTGTGCTCCTAAAAACCTAGGAAATTATACATACATAAACTACATTGGAAGGGCATTATTAAAGTTGGAAAGTCAAGCACTCAAAAGTTAGGATATGCGAGAATTAAAGTTGTCTGTATGACCTTAAATCAGTCCCCTTGTGCATCTGCATTATCATACTCTCTTTAATTACAAGATCATAAGCTATTTTCCCAATATGTCCCCTGCCTCATTCACTGTGTAATTAACAAACATCTATTCAGTATATTATGATAATTGTACATGCAATTCTGGCATTTTCTAACTGTGTTGACTATGTGGCTTTGCAACCTTAGAGTATGACTACACTGTAGAGTTTTTTTCAGAAAAACAGCTGTTTTTCCGAAAAAACTTCACTTACGTCCACACTGCAACTGTGTTCTTTCAGAAATAAATTGAAAGAACAGAGGGGGTTTCCTGACATTGGTAAACCTCTTTCTACGAGGAAGAAGCCTTTTTCTTAAAGAGCTCTTTCGGAAAAAGGCATGTGTGGACAGGGAAGAGGGAGTTCTTTCGAAAGAAGAGGAAAGAGGAAAAAGCACAGCTGCCCTGGTGGCCATCCATAGTAATCACAACTGAAATGTGAGATAGAATCCATTCAGTGTGGACTCTATCTTTCGAAAAAGCAGATCACTTTTTCAATGTGCTTTTGTGTGTGGATGCTCTCTTTCGGAATAAGTTTTTCTGGAAGATCTCTTCCAGAAAAGCTTCTTCTGAAAGAAGCCTGCAGTCTAGACGGAGCCTTAATGTAGCTTTTTAGTATAATTATTATTTCTATATATATTTGTTGTGACCTTGAAAATCCAACTTGATTTCTTATAATTAAGGCCGTAATCTATTTCTTTTGACACGAAGTAGTAGGGAACTACTAATATTTCACTTAGTCTATAAATCTAAACAGGAGCAGTCTACGTTTCTACTGATGAATATTTGTATCCATAACTAATTATGAACAATTATCAATAAAATGTAGGGAATGTTGCTTCTTCTATAGTGTGAAGTTTTATATAAATCATTCAGCTGAAAAGAGATGCCCTAGAGATATATAATATGTTGAATTTTCAGAGGAAAATTATGTCAGTCTTTCCCATTTGATTCAGTGATCGCCATGGCAAATGAAACCATTTTAGAAAAATCTGTATTTTACATAGATTATTATTCTTATTTACTTTTTTCCACACCAAGGAGTCTTAACTTTGTGACAAGGAAGTTTCTCTATACTTTGATTATCCTTATTTAAGTTTCAGGCCTTACACATATAACATTTTGCTCTCTGCCTTCTGGTAGGTTGAATTATGAAGATTCAAGATATTGAGGTGTACAATGTTGAGTGGAGACAAACTTAGGGTTCTGAATGGTTGGCCCTTGGTGCTGTTGCCCTGAGATGGGAGATTCCTCTTTTTTTTTTTTTTTTTTTCAGGACTTGGCTTTTTCCCCTTCTGAGGTCTATAAACTTCTCTCTACTGGAGAGGAGGGTTTTGATGGAAAGAAGGGATGTTCACTTCTGCACACAGTTTCCTATGCCAGTTACTCATTACTGTGGATTTTTTCATCAAAACTGATTATGTTAATCCCTTTATCTGGTATAGTACTGTATTTCTCAAACTCTTGAATAAATAGTGAATGAAGGACTATCAATCCCACTACTGAACCAAATATATACCCTATGGCATCTGCCTGCTTTTTTAAAAAAATGAAGTATCACTTAAATTTCACAACAGAGACATTAAGGGCTTTTGTGCATCTTCATTGGTATTATTCTGTACATATCTACATCATCTGACAAAACACATACAATGTTCCTTTTTTGTCTCAGTCAAAAGAAATTATATAAAATGTATGACTGATCCATTACACGGGGAGATGAATACATAATGCTGCCTCAAAATAAGATCGAATTTCAAAGTTTCACTAATAAAATCTGAAAATCAAAATTAAGGTTTAAGTTTGTTTAACTGGCTCTGCTGTCATCTGTTTTTATCAGGGATGTTAATGAGTAAAAACCTATAATATAAGGCCTGTTACAGAAATGTGCTGAGCACCTGAAACTGAACACAATAGGAATTGCAGGTATTTAGCATGCTACAAAATGTTATATGTTTCAGCACAAAGTTTGAAGCAGAACACCTCTGCAGTACCTGACTTCCTGCTGACTGACTCAGAGACAGGAACCAGTTGCTCAAACTGGGACAAGAAACAGAGTCAGGATAGATCATAGCAACACCAGTAATGTGTTTACTTCAGCAGTTATTTATTGCTAGTAGCTAATTCATAAATTATTTTAAAAGCTGGCCTCACTCATTACTGAAATATTATGCCCCAAATTAAGCCCATTAGAGCAAAATAGCCCACTGTTCTAACGTTTCTGAAATACATCAGACTACGGTACAGTGGCCTTAAGTCTACATTTCCTTGTGTGTAATCACTTTGTTAGATCTTTAATTTTTAATCTTTGTTCTGCTCTTAAATATTCCTGTTCAGCTTGCACTGAGGTGCCAATGTCACCTTGATGCCAAAAAGTTGCCTAGCTAATAGGTTGGCTTTGTACCACCTCTTAATTATTATCAGACTTCTATACACTAAGAACTATGGAACAGGTTTTGAGTTTGCCTTATGCCTATAATTTATATATTTATTTGAGCAGACCTACAAATTGGACAGTACAGTATCATAACAGACATTAGATATACTGAGTTCCCCAAATTTCACTTATCATATAAATAGAAAAACTGGGTTTCGTTTTTTAAAAACTGGTGTAACTCTTCTGCCAGGTAGAGTTAGCAGCAGCCAGGGCCAGGTTCAATATCTTGAGATTCCTCTCCATCCATCCAATATAGAACTGGCTCGAGCCTCCACCCAGTAACTTGGGAAATTCACACACCACCCCTGGGCACCTCTGAGAGGCAATGATTCCTCACCCACAACCACTGAATCTGAGTGTGGAAAAGACACTTTTAATAAAAAGTGAGGGAAACAACGTGGCATTAATTTGGGAAAACACCACAGAGTTAATAAACAAAACCATGTGTAAAAGTCCCATCCCAGGTAGGTTGGGCAATATCCTTTTCCTCTCAGGTTTTTAAGTCCAGCAATGTAAATGTCCTCTTCACATGCCCAACCCTTCTGTGAACCCCACTCCCAGTTGCTGCCCTTGGGCAGGGCTGACCCAGACTTCAGAGATGCATCTGCAGAGTTCACCTCCCACCACAAGTGCGGGGAAGTAAAGAAGCATCTTACTC
The DNA here is from genome assembly GCA_032595735.1 of Pelochelys cantorii. Classification (NCBI taxonomy): domain Eukaryota; kingdom Metazoa; phylum Chordata; order Testudines; family Trionychidae; genus Pelochelys; species Pelochelys cantorii. The sequence goes on along the minus strand of CM064332.1, from coordinate 46,376,312 downwards.
ACTCCGCTGGTCACTTACCATCTGCCTGCTCGCTGCTGACACCCTTCTGGCCATTTGTCTCACTTCTCTGCTGCCGCCCTGCTGGCCACTCATTACACATCTCCATTGCTGCTCTGCTGGTTGCTCATTGTGCTGCCTCTGCTCTGCTGCCTGCTTGTTATGCCACCACCACTCTGGCTGGCTGCTCCTTGCATCTCTCTGCCACCAACCTGTTAGCTCTCAGTCACCTTACCTTCTACTGCCATCCATTTCTTGGCTGTGACTTCTGCCCATCAGTCTCAAATGCTTTCAGCTCCCAGTGATTTAAATTCTTAGCAAGCAGGGTAGAAAAAACATAACTCCATCACAATTAACATAAGAAGGGAGGCACCTAATGCCTATTTAGCTGTTCTTTGAATAGAGGGGCAGGTCAAACCAGTCCAGGCAGGGGAAGCCATGTAGCCTCCAGACCAGAATAATTTTCCCTCACCCCTTACTTGTATAGAGCTCTGAAAAGTAGAGCTTCTGCATTTGCATTCTTTCTGCTAACTGAGCCCTTTCATTTGGAACAATGTAGCACAGTCCTACTTTTCTGTATTCTCACAAAATTACAAACACTGGTAACCATATTTTAGCTATCCCTGCATTTAATACAAACATAACTGTATTTGGGTCACAAATTAATTACAGTAAACAAAATACCACTCCATCTGCTGAATATCTAACACATCTAAACAAAGCAGGGGCAAAGTGTATTTACAAAGACACATCCGGCATTTCTCTCCCATTCCACCTAGCTGTAATGGAGGCATTCCTTCGCATCCTGCTCACACCGGTAAATATGATATACAGTCAAATATATTGTCTTAGGCAGTTAGAGAGATCCCTAAAAGACATGCTAAAGCAAGCCTTGTTCTTTTCACCAGTTAGAATACATTTGAAAATTATTTGTAATCCATTTCAGTGGCACAAAAGGAAAAATAAAGGCCTCTATTTCTGGTAGTTGGCAATATCCCTCAGATCCTGAAGTCTGCCCTAGGGCCTTGCGGAATCTGGTGCAATATAATCTGCTAGTTTGAAAAATGAAGCAGAGAAGACTGATGTAATAGTTCTATCACACATTTCAGTGTACTGTACATTAATATTTATGTGCAGGGAGTCTATACTGCACTGAATTGCAGCCCCATTGACTTCCTGTCACAAGGTGGCTGGCCTCAGTAAATGAAGTAGGTATAGCTCCCCTATAACAGTGCATGTCTATCCATGTGGCCAGTTAGGAGATGATGAAGCACCTTGGGCTTATAAAAGGTCAGGGAGAGACCAGTGAGTCCCAGTTAAAATAGATTTTGTCAAGTCTCTGGGGAAAACTGCAGAGGACTCCACAGGCATTCCTGGGGAAGATGGAGGAATGGGATAGTGTACACTGGGACCTTACGAGAAGATAGTAGATATACAGGCAGAGTTTGCTGACTAGCATCCCTGAGCCTGGGCCAGAGGGCCGAAGATAGGAAGAGCAACAGCAGGAGGAATTGCTCAGTGGCGCTAAGCTGGAGGGCTGGGGCCAAGAGATGAGGGAGAGTTGAAGATGGGGGACTAGCAGAAAAAGCTGCTGACATAACCATGGCTAGAGAGCTAGACCTGGAGGAACTGTGAGAGGGAGCCAGGTGAGTAAGAGACACTCCACCGGCAGCCATGATCCCAGCAGACAGGCTGTGGGGGTTCCTGCTGGGAAGAGTGGGGTTGCCCCACAGTTGTCCTTCCTGGAACAAGACAGGACAAGTCCTGGCTTGAGATGGTTGTCCTGGAACAAGGACAGGAGGGATCTGTGCTGGAGAGCCAGGGTAGGGTAAAAGATGGCAGGGCTGTATGGTGCATGTATTAGGACTATGCTGAAGGGACTCTGGACTATGGTTATGGGATTTCTGTTATGATTTATGTGCATAGAACTGTTGTTGCAAATAAACTCTGTGAGGGCTGACCTTATACTTGAGAAGATTCTGTGGACTAATTCTGCCAACTCCGAAAACTGCAGTGGACATGTCTTCCATGCTGTAGACAGCTGTAGGAGAGTGCTCTGGATGAGGTGACCCTGTGACACTTCCCAACATTCTGTAATAATTTGGCCTGGTATTTACCAGTGGGTTATTTACACCATTGGCTCTCAACATTTCCAGACTACTCTACCACTTTCAGGAGTGTGATTTGTCTTGCATACCTCAAATTTCATCTCACTTAAAAAGTACCTGCTTACGGAATCAGACATAAAAATACAAAAGCGTCACAGCACTCTATTACTGAAAATTTGCTCACTTTCTCATTTTACCATATAAAATAAATCAAATGGAATATAAATATTGTATTTACATTTCAGTTTTTATTATTTAGTGCAGGATAAACAAGTCAGTGTCTGTATGAAATTTTATTTTGTACTGATTTCACTAGTGCTTTTTATGCAGCCTATTGTAAAACTAGACAAATATTTAGATGAGTTGTTGTACTCTTTGGAAGACCTCTGCGTATCCCTAAGGGAACGTGTACCCATGTTTGAGAACCACTGATTTACACTACCTATGGGTACATCTACATGGCAGTGTTATTTCGGAATAACTGAGGTTATTTCAAAATAACAAAATGTGCGTCTACACAGCAAGCCATTATTTTGCAATAATGTCAAGCAGGAGGACCTCTTACTCCTGTAACCCTCATTTCATAAGAAGTAAGTGAAGCTGAAGGAAGACAGTTCTTCCTTCAACTTCCTGCTGTGTACATAGCACCAAAAGCTGAATTAAGCTATATTGATTTCAGCTATGCAATTGACGTAGCTGATGTTGCGTACCTTAATTTGACTTTTGCCCTGCTTGATTATCTATAACTATAAACAATGTTGTTCCCTTCAGTCCAAAATGTGCTGAGGCCCCATTCTTGCAAACACTTGCACATATACTTGAGTTCAGTGGGCTTAAAGGTAAGCATGTCCATACATATAGCAGAAGGGCCTTATTATGTCAATGGGGGATGGACTATTTCTGTTTGTTTGGGAAGAAGCCTGAATTTCAAATGGGGAAAAAAAACTCTCTTTTTTTTCCTGCTCAGAATCCAAATGGAACTTTTAAAACTGGAGTGTCTTTATCCACAATGAAAATCCTCGCTTTGAAGCAAACCATGCTTTTGAAGTTCTGCCTTCGGTTCCATATGTGGAACTCCCACTGGTGTCCAGGGAACATTAGCATGGTGAATTAACTGAGGACAGTTAGCCTCATCCAAGCCCATGTAAGCCAATGGAATAATTCCCACTGACTACAACGGACATTGGATTGGGTCCTACAAGGCTCAAAGAGATCATTATAAAGAATTGCTATATAACAGTGGACCAAAAGCGTTGAAAGGCAAAATTCTTCTCTGTCATGTGCATTGATATCTGCTTATCCAGGCTACTGATCATATAGTTCTGTGTATTCTACACAGAATTCTCAGTGCCATCAATGATACGTGAAATGAGTGCATGAATTGTGGATAGAAATACCACTAAGGACATGTTACCTTTCTTTCTTTCTTTCTTTCTTTCCAAAAATACTCAAAAACCTATACTTTGGAGTCAGACAGCACTCAGAATAAAGCCTTGTTTACTGTAATGCTTGCAGGGTTATTTGTTTTATGTTGAAGGTGTACATCAATACACTGTAGTTGATTGAGGAAATGTCTCATAGTGAATCCAGAGTTTTTCTTCCAGAATACCTTTTTGTGTTGGCAAACATAACATTTAAATGTGCTTTCTCTCTTAAAGTTTTCTTTGTCTTGGATCATGCATATACAACATTACAAATAAATTCACTGAGAAAAAATAAATATTGAATGATTCAGTACTAGAATAAGAAAAATGTGGGGATTGGAAGAGACCACAAGGTCATTGAATCCATCCCACTCCCCCTGATGTGAAGCTGGTTCAAGTATACCTTAAATATTCATTGAAGCTAATGAATGACTCTTTCCATTGATGTCAGTGGTCCCCACTAGGCATTAAAAATCATAAAAGGGTGTGTGTGTGTGTGTCTGATTCACTCTTTTTCTTCTCCAGAAATACAGCACATTAATTGTCTAAAGGCTTGTTTTTAATCTTTATTTATCATGCTATTTGGGCCACCTTGCTGATATTTGTAGTACCATCCAGTCTTAAATTGTGTGTGACACAAATTAATTATACAAATCCTGAACATGGGTATAGTTTGGAAGGGAATGGGGGAATGTTGCCCCCACCCTAGATGGCAAGCCTTAAGCAAGTGTGAATTTTGCCCCCACATGCAGCCCCATTGGCCTGACTGGCACTGATCCTCTAAATCAGTGGTCTCCAACCTTTTTAAGCACAAAAGAGCAATCCAAGATCTACCTCAAACCCAAATACCCTTGCTCCTGCCTCCTTTGTGCCCCTTCTCCGAGGCCTCGCCCCTACTCATTCCATTCTCTCTCCCTCCCCCATCCTCCCTCAGGCTCACAAGGCTGGGGCAGAGGGTTGGGGTACAGGCTCTGGTCTTGGATTAAGGGATTTGGAATGTGAGGGGCTCTGAGCTGAGCTTGTGGCAGGCAGTTGGGGTACTGGAGTGAGTTCTAGGTGCAGAGTCTGGGGGTATGTCTAAACTGCAGAGTTTTTCGGAAAAATGGCTGTTTTTCTGAAAAACTTCACTTATGTCCACACTGCAACCTCATTCTTTTGAAAAAAAATCAAAAGAACAGAGGGGTTTTTCCAACATTAGTAAACCTCTTTCTATGAGGAAGAAGCCTTTTTCCGAAAGAGCTCTTTTGGAAAAAGGCATGTGAGGAGGGAAGTTCTTTCGAAAGAAGAGGAAAGAGCAAATAGCACAGCTGCCCTGGTAGCTACTCTGTCCATAGTAATCACAGCTTAAATGCAAAATAGCGTCCATTCAGTGTGGATGCTATCTTTCGAAAAAGCAGATCGCTTTTTCAATGCGCTTTGGCTGTGTGCATGCTCTCTTTTGGAAGAAATTTTTCAGAATTTCTCTTCTGGAAAAACTTCTTCTGAAAGAAGCCTGCAGTCTAGACGTAGCCTGAGAGCGCATGTGGATGCAGGGGTGCTCGGGAATAGGGCAGGGGTTTGGGGTGCAGGAGGGGGTCCACGACTGGGGTAGGGTTTCATGATGTGGTCTCCAACTGGGCCCTGCTTACCTCCTGGGTGGTGGTGCAGTGGGCCTAAAGCAGGCTCACTCCTGCCCTGGCCCTGCACCATTCCCAAAAGCAGCCAGCAAACTCCCTCCATCTCAAGCCCTGTTGTGCCCCCTTCTCTGCTCTGTGGAGATAGTATACAGAGGGGGAGGGGACACTCTGACATCAGCACTCTCATTCCCTCCCCTGCCCTGCCCAGCAGGCAGGGGAATCCTGAGGGGAACAGCTCCAAGGCAAAGGGCAGGAGGTGCGACGCGGTCAGGAGAGGGGTAACTGAAGTGCCAGCACTTGATAGCCTCTTGGCGAAACCAGTCAGGATCACCTGTCAGAGGCTCCAAGATCTACTGGTATATCCTAATCTACTGGTTGGTGACCACTGCTCTAAATATAGAAGTCGAACTATGCTTATGCTTACTAAAGCAAAACTCCCAGAGTTTAGTAGGAGCTTTGTCTTAGGATGGCAAGGCCAGACTCATAGTAGTTTCTGAAAGACGGGGCAACTCACAATTACTGGAACTGCAAAGTAGCTCCATGTTAAGAATACCAAACTTGCTTCAGCATTGCTTCATTGTCTATTGATAATGATGCACTTAACTCAGATCACTGGTTATAACATGCTACAAATAAGGAGCTTTGGAAAAACATATATTCCAAGTGTGAAATTTTGGCCCCATTGATTTTGATGGTGAAGCTCTCAGGTAAACAAAGCTCTCTGTGTTGTAAAATCTTTTGAGTCCTTTTGCAGTCAAAACTTCCCTTGTCTTTAATCAAATTTAAACACATGAAATGGTCTGCAAGATCAGGCCCTTAAAATTTTGCTGTTCCTGAAAAGATTAGAACATAAGAATGGCTGTACGGGGTCAGACCAAAGGTCCATCTAGCCTAGTAGCCTGTCTGCCGACAGTGGCCAGTGCCAGGTGCCCCAGAGGGGGTGGACCGAAGACAACGATCAAGTGATTTGTCTCCTGCCATCCATCTCCAGCCTCTGACAAACAGAGGCCAGGGACACCATTTCTATCCCCTGGCGAATAGCCTTTTATGGACCTAACCTCCACGAAATTATCTAGCTTCTCTTTAAACTCTGTTATAGTCCTAGCCTTCACAGCCTCCTCTGGCAAGGAGTTCCACAGGTTGACTACACACTGTGTGAAGAAGAACTTTCTTTTATTAGTTTTAAACCTGCTACCCATTAATTTCATTTGGTGTCCTCTAGTTCTTCTATTATGGGAACTAATAAATAACTTTTCTTTATTTGCCCTCTCCACACCACTCATGATTTTATATACCTCTGTCATATCCCCCCTCAGTCTCCTCTTTTCTAAACTGAAATGTCCCAGTTGCTTTAGCCTCTCTTCATATGGAACCCGTTCCAAACCCCTGATCATTTTAGTTGCCCTTTTCTGAACCCTTTGCAAGGCCAAAATATCTTTTTTGAGATGAGGAGACCACATCTGTACATAGTATTCAAGAGGTGGGCATACCATAGTTTTATACAGGGGCAGTAAGATATTCTGTGTCTTATTTTCTATCCTTTCTTAATAATTCCTAACATCCTATTTGCCTTTTTGACTGCCGCTGCACACTGTGTGGAAGTTTTCAGAGAATAACTCCAAAATCTCTTTCCTGATTTGTCGTAGCCAAATTAGCCCCCATCATACTGTACATATAGTTGTGGTTATTTTTTCCAATGTGCATTACTTTGCACTTATCCACATTAAATTTCATTTACCATTTTGTTGCCCACTCACTCAGTTTGGTGCGATCTTTTTGAAGTTCTTCACAGTCTTCTTCTGTCTTGACTATCTTAAACCGTTTAGTATCATCCGCAAACTTTACCACCTCACTGCTTACCCCTTTCTCCAGATCATTTATGAATAAGTTGAACAGGATTGGTCCCAGGACTGACCCTTGGGGGACACCACTAGTTACCCCTCTCCATTCTGAAAATTTACCATTTATTCCTATCCTTTGTTTCCTGTCTTTTAACCAGTTCTCAATCCATGAAAGGACCTTCCCTCTTATCCCATGACAATGTAATTTACACAAGAGCCTTTGGTGAGGGACCTTGTCAAAGGCTTTCTGAAAATCTAAGTATACTACATCTACTGGATCCCCCTTGTCCGCATGTTTGTTAACCCCTTCAAAGAACTCTAATAGATTAGTAAGATATGATTTCCCTTTACAGAAACCATGTTGACTTTTGTCCAACAAATTATGTTACGTGCCTCACAATTTTATTCTTTACTATTGTTTCGACTAATTTGCCCGGTACTGAAGTTAGACTTACCGGTCTGTAATTGCCAGGATCGCCTCTAGAGCCCTTTTTAAATATTGGTGTCACGTTAGCTATCTTCCAGTCATTAGGTACGGAAGCCGATTTAAGGGATAGGTTACAAACCACAGATAATAGTTCAGCAATTTCCCATTTGAGTTCTTTTAGAACCCTTGGATGAATGCCATCCGGTCCCAGTGATTTGTTAACGTTAAGTTTTTCTATTTGTTCCAAAACCTCCTCTAATGACACTTCAATCCAGGACAGCTCCTCAGATTCATCACCCACAAAGGACGGTGCAGATTTGGGAATCTCCCTAACATCCTCAGCCGTGAAGACTGAAGCAAAGAAACCATTTAGTTTCTCCGCAATGGCTTTATCGTCCTTGGTTGCTCCTTTTATATCTCGGTCGTCTAGGGGACCCACTGGTTTTTTTAGCAGGCTTCCTGCTTCTAATGTACTTAAAAAACATTTTGCTATTTCTTTTTGTGTTTTTAGCTAGCTGTTCCTCAAAATCTTTTTTTGTTTTTCCTATTACATTTTTACACTTGATTTGACAGTGTTTATGTTCCTTTCTATTTAGCTCACTAGGATTGGATTTCCACTTCTTGAAAGCTGCCTTTTTGTCCCTCACTGCTTCTTTTACATGGTGGTTAAGCCACAATGACTCTTTTTTAGGTCTCTTACTATGTTTTTTAATTTGGGGTATACATTTAAGTTGGGCCTCTATTATGGTGTCTTTAAAAAGTTTCCATTCAGCTTGCAGGGATTTGGCTCTAGTCACTGTGCCTTTTAATTTCTGTTTAACTAACCTCCTCATTTTTGTGTAATTCCCCTTTTTGAAATTAAATGCCAGAGTGCTGGACTGCTGAGGTGTTCTTCCCACCACAGGAATATTAAATGTTATTATATTATGGTCACTATTCCCAAGCGGTCCTGTAATGGTTCTCTCCTGGACCTGATCCTGCGCTCCACTCAGGACTAAATCGAGAATTGCCTCTCCCCTTGTGGGTTCCTGTACCAGCTGCTCCAAGAAGCAGTCATTTAAGCCATTGAGAAATTTTATCTCTGCTTCTCTTCCTGAGGTGATGTACCCAGTCAATATGGGGATAATTAAAATGCCCATTATTATAGAGTTTTTTATTTTGGTAGCCTCTCTAATCTCCCTCAGCATTTCAATGTCAGTATCACTGTCCTGGTCAGGTGGTCAATAATATATCCCTACTGCTAAATTCTTATTATTGGAGCATGGAATTATCCATAATGATTCTATTGAACATGTTGTTTCATTTAAGATTTTTATTTCATTTGATTCTATTTTATCTTTCACATACAGTGCCACTCCGCCACCCACACGGCCTGCTCTATCCTTCCGATATATTTTATATCCCGGTATGATTGTATCCCACAGATTTTCCTCATTCCACCAGGTTTCAGTGATGCCTATTATGTCAATCTCCTCCTTTAATATGAGGTACTCTCGTTCACCCATCTTATTAGTCAGACTCCTAGCATTTGTGTAGAAGCACTTTAAAAAATTGCCAGTTTATTTGTCTGCCCTTCCCTGATGCATTGGATTTCCTTTATGTGCGGTTGTTTATCTGCTCTGGCCCATGGTTTGTCCTCTCCCCTCCTCTCTTTCTGACTACAGCCTAGAGAATCTCTATCAATGGATTCTCCTCTAAGAGAAGTCTCCGTCCAATTTACATGCTTCTCCGCACCAATCGGCTTTCCCCCATCTCCTCGTTTAAAAAGTGCTCTATGGACTTTTTAATGTTCAGTGCCAGCAGGCTGGTTCCACCTTGGTTTAGGTGGAGCCCATCCTTCCTGTATAGGCTCCCCCTCTCCCAAAAGTGTCCCCATTCCTAATAAATCTAAACCCTTCCTCCCTACACCATCGTCTCATCCACACATTGAGACTCTGAAGCTCTGCCTGCCTACCTGGCCCTGCACGTGGAACTGGAAGCATTTCTGAGAATGCCACCATAGAGGTCCTGAATTTCAGTCTCTTTCCTAGCAACCTAAATTTGGCCTCCAGGACATCTCTCCTACCCTTTCCTATGTCATTGGTACCTACATGTACCACGACCACCGGCTCCTCCCCAGCACTACACATAAGCCTATGTAGATGCCTTGAGAGATCCACAACCTTTGCACCAGGCAGGCAAGTCACCATATGGTTCTCTCGGTCATCACAAACCCAACTATCTATGTTTCTAACGATCGAATCACCTACTACTAACACCTGCCTCTTCCTAACAACTGGCGTTCCCTCCCCCTCAGAGGTATCCCTAGTGTGAGAGGATACCGCAACATCCTCTGGAAGGAGGGTCCCAACTATGGGATGGTTTCCCTCTGTTCCCATTGAATGCTCTGCTTCCCTGAGCCTTTCATCCTCCTTAAGAGCACTGGGGCTCTCAGACTGGAGGTGGGACAGTACTACAGTGTCCCAGAAAGTCTCATCAACATAGCTCTCTGCCTCCCTTAGCTCCTCCAGTTCAGCCACCCTGGCCTCCAATGCCCAAACTCGGTCTCTGAGGGTCAGGAGCTCCTTGCAATGGGTACACACATATGCCACCCGCCCACAGGGCAGGTAATCATACATGTTACACTCGACGCAATAAACAGGATAGCCCCCACTCTGCTGCTGGGCATTCTGTCTCCATTTTTCTTATGAATAAGTTTAATTATAAACTGGGCTTTTTTAAATGTCTGGAATATAGATTATTATAAAAGTTATGTTTAAAGAAGGTCAGAAGTCACTAGTGCTCTCTAACCTCCCTCTCAAAACTCCCTGTTTGCTGCTCCTGTTCACAAGCTCCCTGGTCACTGACTCACAGCTTTATAAAGCCCTGGTAGCTCTGCCCCCTGACTAAGGCTCAGCCAATTAACAGAGGCTTCTAGATTTCAAACCTTGAGAAGCTCATAGCTTCCAGCTGCTGGCCACAGCACATGCTCCTTCAAACAAACAAACAAACAAACAAACAAACAAACACAAGCTCAGCGCACAGCAAGTAACCCTCCCCCCCCACACACACACACAAACAGCCACTTACCTCAAGGGTCCCATATTTACTCCTCCTTTACCTGGAGAACTCCCTCTCAAAACTCCCTGTTTGCTGCTCCTGTTCGCAAGCTAGTAATATCTATAGCCCCAGTATTCCAAAATCCAGCATGTCTATGTTCTAGTTTGTCAGCATGTAAGACCTTTTATACAAAACATGTTGAATAACCTTTCTAAATCTGAAGTGAAATGTTACTTTTATCTAAATTGCTTTTCCCACTCTACCTTGAACTTCATGTATTTGAGTACACAGGTATAAATTCCCGGATAAATTAATACATTGGAGAGAGTTCTAATTTTTTTGTAAAGTCTTAAGACTGTGCATGGTTTGCCTGTGTTTTTATTGTAATTTAATTATTTAATTTAAAATATAATTACTGTTGAAATTCCATTTTCTTCACATATTAAAGGGAAAAATGCCAGTTTTATGGAATCGTTTTTCCAGTGGTGATAGAGAACTGAGTACAACTATGACCACATATATACATGATCTTACCCAAGCAGTGTGTTAGCCTTTAGAATCAATCCTTACAAGTGAAATTATAGAAGCTTGGATGGTCAACAGACTCCAAAGAAGATAATTGCAACTTTAGCAGGCTGTGCTCAAGTAAATACTATCACTGCCTGAACCTGGTAATACATTGCATTGATCATATAGGTTACCGAACCTCTATCGGTATCAAACAAAAGACATTATATTTTGACAGTGGTCCCTCCTTTCTCAGCTTCTGGAAGTGTTGTACTGTGCTACTTTGAATGGCTCATTTAATAAATGTGTGTACATTTTAAAGATGAATATTATTACAATCCATGTAAAATATTTGGACCATTTTAGAACATTTAATTTTAAAGAGCAACTTCAATTAGGTAATACTTCTTAACTACAGTCATGATAATATTATCAATATTTGTTTGTTGCAAGGCTTTTGCTAAGTACACCAATCATACAAGAGTGTCATATGCAATATTATGTGATCAGTTACTGTGAGTTTGGCAGGAGCAGTGAAGAGAAGAGTCTAGGGGTGAAATCCAGGCATTGGAGTCAATGGGAGTTTTCTATGTTTATTTTATTAAGGCGCCGTTCCTTCGTAGACTTAGGTTCATTAGCATTGTTGTGCTTGTGCAAGGAGTTATAGATTAAGTGAACAATCTTAGTTTTTAATATGATAGCATATTATTGATCTTGCCACACAGGACTAGTACTCAGAACACATTTATGTGCGGCTAAAATATTATGTGATTATTTATATTATATAACAGTAGGCCTGGCTTAACATAGTTTCTTGTTTCATTTCTTAGTGAGCATAATTGGGCAGATGAATGGACAGTTAAGTTGTAAATATGAACTGGCAAACAGTCAGGCTGCGTTAGCTAAAATAAGGTGCAGCACCTGGATGCTAGGGAATATGGACCAGATAAATACAGAATGTAAAGATCAGATTCCAGGTGAAGAGGAATTGATTACTGCAAAGTAATCAAGCCAGTTAAAAAATGTGTAGTCTAATGCACAGCAAATGCAGTGTGACGTAAATAAAGGAAGAGATTCTCTGTGTAACTTTGGATGTGTGTGGTATGCCCTATCCTATGCCTACCTCTTACACTCAAGTCTGATCAACTCACCATCGGTTTGCTGTATTCCAATGAAGGGAACCTGAGTGATGAAATCTAGAATTAAACTGAGTGTATTGGATCTCAGAAGTGAACAAAGTGTTCTGGACAAGTCAAATGGAAACATTTGGGAGGAAATCTCAACAGTAACATTATGCATTTAAAACAACAAATTGGAATTAAAAGGGAAGTTATAGCAACCCCCAACTATTTAGCATATAACTGTCCAGTACATATTTTCTATATCTGGCACCACATGTACTATGGGAGGGCCCCTTAAGTCTTATATAGAAGGAAAGCTGTCCAACTATCTCAGTCCTTAATAAATGGACATATTCCTGCAACTGCATTCCCTTGCTATGCCTTTCTCGTGTGAGCGTTACAGGTACAGATGAGGGGAGTCTCAATCCGCATTCAGTGAGACTGACAGTTGACTTGCATAACATACCACACCCAAAGCTTCCTGAGTTTATTTAGGTTATCAGTTTTTTAACCAGGAATTGGAAAAGCCACAATGCACAGAGGGTACCTGCAAAAGTTGAGACATAAACATGCATAACACAAGAAACTATAATCTTCTGGCTGCTGAGGCGACGCTGCAAACCCATGCTCTGCAATTTTGGTATCATGGGGAAAATTGCTTCCTTACCCCAAAATGCCATTGAACTCACCACTAGAAAAAAAATATCCAGCACTAAACACATTAAATAAATCACAGGGTGGAAGGAACAGTGGATGTCAGATATGGTAGTCAGTGTAACAAATTCTCAAATTTCATTATGACAATAAAAATTACTACAAAAGCCTGAGCCCTGTTATCTAAGTGTACAGCTAGACTACAAGTTTTTGTCGGAAAAAGGTACGCAAAATGCGTTCCACATTTTGTGCACCTTTTTCCGATTCTTTTGTTGGAAGAGGTTTTTCCAACATTTGGCCCATCTAGACAGGGCCAAATGTCGGGAAAAAACCCTCTTTTGGAAGCCCCCTTCTTCCTCTGAGAATGAGGAATACAGGGGCTTCTGAAAGAGCGCATTTGCTCTTCCGCAAAAAAAAGTGGAAGAGCAAATGCATTCCCTGGATGCAGTGGAGTTTTATCGGGAGTTTTATCAGTTTGAGAACTGCTGATTTAAGAGAACAAAGAAATCCCCGAAGTGATGAGAAGTCCACTTCTTTGATTGTTGGACACTCCTGCCCCACAACAGCCAGTCAGAGCGTGCTGGGCATTCACACATCTTCCACCATCACAAGGTGAACAAGAATGTAGAGCAAGGGGGGAGAACCTCCAGCTCCTCAACATCCTTGACCAAAGCCCCACTTATGTCTGGCTGACCAGCTTGCACTCCTATCCCTAGGAGCAAGGTGGGTGTTTTTTGTTGCCCTCTACCATTCAGAATAACATTTTTTTGCCAAGATCTCCATTTTGTAGCCTCATTTTAAACTGTAAAATGTATATTTCCCTGGTTTTCATTACCACATCATTTCTTGGGAGACTAAAATTTATCTCTTTACATGACCCGTCACCATGGTATCAGTATGTTATTAATCACTAGGATGTCTTATATTAACTCTCCTATTTTGGCTTGTGCTCTTCCTGTTCACAGGCTGTGGGCCTGCTAGTTTTGAAGTGAACTTTGGTGAGAGCAGGATCATACTCTTTATTGCTTCCTTTATTTTTTATGACTTTTCTCAGTTCACTAAGTCTCCATGATAGTTTCCACATTCATATCTGGTTTCCCCCCACCCCCACAGTTTGTATGTAGTAGTATGTATACTTACCAACATGTTGGCAGAGAACCAACAGATGGAAAATGTTTAAAGTGAGCATGTGGCTAGTTTTGAGCATTGTCATTAAAACAACTGGCTTTCCCATCCAGAGCTCAGTATTGATAAACACAGCACAGACTGAGATGCATCTAATATTTCCGTTCCTTCTTAAAAGAGAAAATCAGATCTTCATTTCTTGGTATTTATACCCAGTCAACAATGGATATTTTGAAGCAGTGGATTGTGAGTGTTGAATGTTTCAATGTATCTTTTTCGGAGCTTCTTAGCTATTTCTTAACTAATTTGGCTCCCACTTTTAAAGAAGGAGCCAGGTACCACATCAACTATCTTATCTGGCTTCAATAAAAAGTGTTTGGAATTCAAAATAAAATGTCCCTCGGGGTATGCCTGCTAACAAATTTTCACTAATTGACATTAAACTGGTTAATTTCCATATAATAAGTGTTGACTGATTCAAGGGCTTGACTCAACTGACTAAGACTTTCCTTACAATGCTCACATACAGGCAACCTGTTTGGAACACAAGAGTGCAATATTTAAGATCTTGCCAAATTTCAAAGATTCTGGGACTTAGAACAGTGTTTTTAATCTTTAGCTCTTTTGGCTACTAATTATGTGGCAGAGGTATAAACTGGGTTTTGCAAATCATTATTTCCATTAGAAAGGTGTTGGAAGCAATTCCACTGAGGATTTCCCTCCTATTTTTGCAGCTGTTACTCTCAAGGGAGGAGGCCATTGCGGTCCTGGCTGAAGCATGGGCTTCTGTTCTGTTTCCACAGCACTTGGAAGAAAAACAAAATAGGACTAATGAAAAACACACACGGGAAATGCTTTATTATTTCATCATCCTCACCTACTGAGATCTGGCACCACTCTGTGTTTAGGAAGAACTCCTCCCGCCCTCTCGCTCTCTCAGAGTGTGGTTATATAAGGCCGACACTCTGTCATTTCCTGTCAGATCATTTAAGAGGAATTTGCTCTTATTTCCTCCCAGCCTCATCCTGGCCTCAGCATTGGCTACATGCCCCAACACCCATGCTGTGTTTACTTAACCACATGGAGTGCTGGGCAGGCTATGCTAGAAGTTCTGGGGAACCATACAGCCATGTTAGTGAGACATTGCAAAACTTACCCTTCTATTCTAGAATTTACATCTCTGTAAGGAAAACACTCAGGGTCCAAAACAAACTTATCCACAGTTTACTCAGATTCGTTATTGGTGGGTTTAATCTTATACACAAAATTCTGACAAAGAGGTAATTCAGCCAAAATCAGACTTTGTTGGATTTTAGGCATATCAACAAAGCTCCTCAAGATATGCATCTTTTTCTTGACAATTATAGCTGGTCAAACATGGATAATATGTGTTAAACATATCTATACATTTTTTGATTCAAACTGCATTACTGACCAATTAATCTGACCATTTAAAAACCCAAATAAAATTAGATATTTAAATAGACTGAAATTAAATTGTAGAAATACTTAAAAACCCAATGAATGTATGAAAATAAACCAGCTGGCAATGGGACATTTATACTTAACACATGAGGTTATTCAGTGCTTAGAGTGGTCACAGTTGGGTGCCTTAAAAAAAGATTTAAGTTACTAATAATCTTCATACTAAGATTTATGGTAAGGGAGGGAAAAAGGTAAATTATCTGACTGAGGAGTCATTTCTTCCTTGTCTGGCAGTACAGGATTTGTTTAAAAGCTGTTAGGAAAAGTCCAATTAAAATAATTTCTGTCAGAAAGCTAGGAGATATGTAGCTCCAGCCCCAGTTCAGTGGTCTTCATCTGGAATGACAAATCTTTACTTAATTGGTACTTAATATGGTTGTGTGGGATTGGTGGTTCTCCAGGATAAAAGAAGATGGTAAATAGAAATCTCTTGCTGAGACAGAAAACAGTGGAAATTAGATTAATAAGTACTTCCCTCTGAAGTATATAAATCAGCAGTCATGACTTTCAACATGGCTTATGAAATGCTAGGTAATTAATGCATTTTATGAGATCTTTTAAATGGCCGTTAAACACAAACACCTATCTTCAATGGAGAAAGAGAAACTAATGCCTACCATTCCATTTGTTCATTCAATGTGTAGAGAGGGTCTCAAGCAGTAAGATCATGCAATCATTGCACACCTATGAGAGTCTGTACTTCTATTGCCTGGAGAATTCCTAGTGGATCTGTAACACCAGTTGAGATCTGAAAAAATTATAGTTGCCCTATTGATATCGTTTTTACATTAATTTATTTTACTTTATTGCTTTTATTAAAATGCATTTAAACATAATAGATACAAACAAGAAAATAGCATACAACATTTCTATTGGCACAGTATAGGTTTTTTAAATATAATAAGATAGCAACAGAATTTTTAGAAATCATCAGTGGTCATTATAAATATTTAAAACTGATATTAGAAAAAGTTTTGATAGCCAAGATAAGAATACACCATAAATTCTAACACAGGTGGAAACTCTCTAGTCTGGCACTTTCTGGTCTGGCAACATCCGTGGTCCAGCATGATTTTAATTTAGCTGGATGTCCACTTATCGTGGGTGTGGGTCAGTTTCCTGCAGTCCCACAGAGTGTGTTTACAGCCACCAGTCTTGGTTCTCAGTGTTCTGTGCTGTTATTTTGCTGTAATTTACCTCTAAATGTCTGCTAAGAGCCCAGTAAGCAGTAGAATTGTTGGTAATGCTCCTAGACAATAATGACCTCCTGTGGTTTGGCAAATTCTCTGGTTCGGCACCTGTCAGGTCTTGAAGGTGCCGGACTAGAGAGTTTCAACTGTAGTATCAGAGGCATGTTTCTCTGTGTTTAAATATTTGCTGCCAATGTAATATTACAGCATCAATATACATGTACAGGACTGGATTCTGCTATCTTTAATCACACTGAGTAGTACTTACCAATAAAACTTCCTATTTAAATGAATGGACCAGCAACTCGGCCTGAATAAGAGTTGCAGAGTCTGACCCATAGAAACTACTGATGAATCAGGTCGTCTAGTCTTCCTCCTACTGTACTATAGTACATTTCCTAGTACTTTATCCAGTTTCAGATGTCCCAAGAGATGGGACCCTGCATCACTTGCCATGGAGAGTTTATTACACAGTTTAATTGATCTCATTGTCGGGGTGTTTTTCCTGATATTCATCCTAAGCTTTTTATCTTATTTCTTATTATATTTACTCTGATGTTCTATTATTTAATTTCATACCACTGTTAGTCCCACTCATTTAGGCAAGCTATATACATGGACCACTCTTGATCTTTCTTCATATTTCAGTCCTTCTGGGTTCTCCTAGTAATTAAGGTCAATCAAAAATATTGTGTGTTTTCAGTGAATTTTTTTGGTTTTTAATTGAAAAATTCAATTCCACAGAAATTGAATGCAAGTATAACATGTTATTGCTAGATAACATTGAGTAAATAACTTACAACCAATTTTGCATTGGATGTAGTAAGTCTTTTTTTCTGATCATGGCAAATCCCTGAGTTGACAGTGATTGTCTTGAGTGTATTCAACAACTCTTTTTACCTCAACGAGCTGATCATGAACAACTTTGCTGAGAGTACTCACTGCTTGATAGTCAAAATCTTAGCTAAGTGGCTTACTTGTGATTTGGCAGATAAGCCCTATCAGTCTTGCCCTCTTTGTATTTATACCAAAATCATCATGGTCCTAGAGGAGAATCTTAAAATAAAGTAAAATAGGTGATTTATTGCCAGACAGTTATCCCAGTCATCTGCGCCTGTAATAGAGTGTCTAATCTCTGAATGGATGAATTTGCAAGGCGAAGGGGAAAAGAATTTATTACTGGAGTATGGAGGAACCTGAAGGGATTTGCACCTCCTCACAACTTCATCTTGTACTGAGATTGGCATAAGCCATGAAAGAAGCTTTCCTGGAAACAAAGTGCAGTCTACACAGGGGTTTAGACTGGTATAAATACGTCATCTAGGAGTGTGGATTTTGCATATCCCCTAAGTGACCTCGTTATACCAATATAGGTCCATAGAACAGACTAGACCTCAGATAAGTATTTGAAACACTACATGGCCAAAGCTAAATATTAGAATTTTTTTTTAAATGTTTCTTCAGTGTTGATAGTATGCTAAGTACCAGGAAACAGAGTTCCTATTCCAAAAAGCTTCCAAATAACTATAATCTAACTTTTTTCTGGCATTTGGTCCAATATACCTCTTAGCAGCCAAATTCTGATGCATATTTTTTTCTTTGGGTATGTCTACGCTGCAAAGTTATTTCAAAATAACAGCCGTTATTTCGAAATAACTTTACTAGCGTCTACACAGCCAAACCGCTATTTCGAAATTAATTCGAAATAGCGGAGAGCTTATTTCGAATTTGGTAAACCTCATTCCATGAGGAATAACACCAAATTTGAAATAGCTATTTTGAAATAAGTGCTGTGTAGACACTTATATCGAAATAGGGGGCCTCCAGCCTTCCCAGGGTGCCCTGGTGGCCACTCCAGCCTCAACCAAAAACACTCCTTTCTCTCCCCGGAGCCCTTAAAGGGGTTGATTCTGGCCACAGTGCCTGTGCCAGCTCCAAGCCTGCCAGCCCAGAGCCAGCAGTTACTGCCCCTGACCCAGTGGCCCCAAAACATGAGCCAGCAAGCCACTGGCAGCCAGCCCTCCACCGCTCTCCAGGAGCAGTCTGCTAGCACCCAGGAGTCTGCTAGGGCCCGGAGAAGGTGGGCACCTTCCTGATCCAGGGTGGAGATCATGGACCTTATTCAGGTTTGGGAGGGATGCCCCCAACGTCCATGATCTCCCCACTAGACGGAGAAATGCGGCCGTCTATGGCAGGATAGCTGCCAGCCTGGCCACCAAAGGCCACATGTGAACCCAGGAGCAGGTTTGCATGAAAATCAAGTTGGTCCAGTGAGACTCCCAACTCTGAGCCCTGAGCTTTCCCTCCCCCTTCTTCCCCTTGCTTCCCCCTTCCAGCTCCCTCCTCCCAGGTTTCTCCTGCCCCTCTTCCACTCTCTCTTCTCCCCTCTCCCACCTCCTTTCCCCAGTCTCACCAGAGTTTCATCCCCCCCCCCCACAGTTTTGTTAAATAAAGAGAGTTTGTGTTCATGAAAATACGTGTATTTTATTTTACATCAGGAAGGGGGGTTAGGGAGGGGTAAGTGGAAGGATGTGAGGGAGGAATGAGGCACTGGGGGAGGTTCTTCGTGCACCTCAGGGTGGAAGCTCTCCTGTAGGGCCTCCTGGATACTGACAGCCCCCCCATGGACCTCCCAGATGGCAGCCTGCAGAAAGTGCAGCCAGGCTCGCAGCAACGTGTCCAAGAGAAGCACCAGAGTGCCTGGGGCAGCTCTTGCTCCGTGTTGCAGAGTTCTGTGGTGTCCCGAGTGCGGGCAACCAGAGCACGCAGAGACAAAATGCTTTGCTGTCCCTCAGCGAGGTAGGCAAACAAGCAGGGAAAGTTGAGAACTGGCTGTCCGGGGGGGTCCCTTTAAGCACAGGCCTCAGATAGCCTCAGGCAGCAGCCACACAAAGTAACTCCTGACCTGATGCCCTGCCAGACCTGGTTCTGGCTGGCCTTAAATGCGATTCGGCATCCACTCAGTTTGGACGCGCTATTTCGAAATAGCAAAACGCTATTTCGAAATGCATTTTGTGTGTAGACATGTTATTTCAAAATAACTTATTTCTAATTAACTATTTCGAAATAACACTGTAGTGTAGACATACCCTTTGAGAAAAGTGATTAGTGGCAATGTTTGTTAAGCATTCCAAATTCACTATACCAAATCACGTGCACATACATTGTGATGCCTCATGTTACTTAGGAATCAGTTTTGCACTCTGTCTAGTTGAGGCCTGGTGGTGCTATGCTTTAAACTGAGTAGCAATCAATCTTGTTACACCAAAGATAGAATCAAGCCTTGTAGGAAGTCTGGTTATGCACATTTTATATGTTGGGAATAAAGACATTACAATACTTCAACTTTAATGCAAAATAAGATCCATTTGATTACTTTTAAATAGGAGAATGCTATATGTACAGTAAAATTATGTTGCTTCAACAAACTTGTACAGGGACTTGTTTTCATTAATTCTGGCTTGAATACAATTTAAAATATTGTTTTCTTTTTTGTCTTCCTGCCCTTAACTATTCCTCTGCAGTGTGAAAATTCCACTGCTTATGTTTGATGTCTTCATCACAGTGGAATGCTTTTAAACTTAATGAAGAGTTGCTATAAATCAGTACATTTCATTCTGCTTTCTGTCATCTACACACATATATTTTCTTTGGCATTAATCCCTTCAGAGGTTCTTATAAAACAGTAGCACAAGCTAGAAGTAATTGTTATTAACTTATAAAAGTACAATGCTGGCTTCAGACTTGATAGTTATCTTGCTTTCTCTGAAATAACAGTTTGATATTGCCCAATTATTAATTCTTAGATATTAGAAGTAAAACAGCATAGGATAGATTATGTCATTTAGTCCAGCCCTGCTTTGAGATGATGAAGCCCATGGGACTTCTCACTGTACATAAAATTAAGCATGATCACAAGTGTTTGTAGGATTGAGACCTTAGATTTTAAGCTATTTAGGACAGGGACTATGTCTAACTTTGTGCTTTTGTTCAACAGCTAGCATTATGCATCCTGATGGAGGGCTCTGGGTACTACTTTAATATTATACTAATTGTAATCATATATCTCAAACAGACTTTGTCAAAATTTTTGCTATATCTTAGTTCCAAGCAAGCAGCAATATTTTCTCTAGATATTTTAGTATTTACCCATCTGTGAACACACAGAACAGGAGGTACAGATGGGAGTGAACCAAACCAGGAAGTGACAAAATACACTAAGAATTTTAAAATAAAACACACACTCATCTCATTGGCATAATTTGAACCTCCTGATCAGTTTAAGTTTGGATAAAAATTAGGGCCGTCAATGAACATCACAATTTAAAAAATTAATCACAATTAATTACACAGTTACACAATAGAATATCAATTGGAATTTATTAAATATTTTTTATATTTTTCTACATTTTCAAATATATTGACTTCTACTACAAGACAGAATACAAAACATATAGTGTTCACTTTATATTTTGATTACAAATACTTGCATTGTAAAAATGATAAATAAATAGTATTTTTCAATTCATCTCATACAAGTACTATAGTATAGTCTCTTCATCGTGAAAATGTAACTTACAAATGTAGATTGTTTTTATTACAAAACTGCACTCTGAAACAAAACAGTGTAAAACTTTATACCCTACAAGTCCACTAAGTTCTGCTTTTTGTTCAGCCAGTTGTTAAGACAAACAAGTTTGTTCACATTTACAAGAGATAAAGCTTCCTGCTTCTTATTTACAATGTCATCTGAAAGTAAGAACAGATGTTTACATGGCACACTTGTAGCTAGTATTGCAAGGCATTTACATGCCAGATATGCTAAACATATGCATGCCCCTTCATGCTTTGGCCACCATTCCAGAAGGCATGCTTCCATGTTGATGAGGCTTGTAAAAAAAATGCATGAATTAAATTTGTGACAGAACTCCTTGAGAGAGAATTGTATGTCTCCTGTCCAGTTTCATCCATATTCTGCCATATATTTAATGTTATAACAGTCTTGGATGATGACCTAGCATGTGTTTGTTTTAAGAACACTTTCACAGCAGATTTGACAAAATGCAAAAAAGGTACCAGAGAGAGATTTCTAAAAATCGCCTCAGCTCTCAACCCAAGATTTAAGAATCAGAAGTGCTGTCCAAAATCCGAGAGGGATGAAGCGTGGTACATGCATTCAGTCTTTTAAAAAAAAAAGAAAATCAACTTTCTGCTGTTGGCAACAGACTCAGATAATGAAAATGAATGTCAGTCCACTCTGGTTTGGATCATTATTGAGCAGAACCTGTAATCAGTAGGAAGGGAGGCATGTGCTTTGGAATGGTAGTTTAAGCATGAAGGGACACATGTATCTATAGCACATTTGGCACATAAATATCTTGCAACATTGGCTACAACAGTGCCGTGTAAATGTCTGTTTTTGTTTTCAGGTGACATTGTAAACAAGAAGTGGGCAGCACCATGTCCTGCAAATTATAACCAAACTCTTTTGTCTGATCGACTGAACAAGAAGTAGGACTGTCTGGACTTGTTGGCTCTAAAGTTTTACATTGTTTTATTTTTGAATCCAGTTATTTTTGTATATAATTCTACATTTGTAAGTTAATATGTCATGATTCAGAGATGGCGTTATAATATCTGCATTAGGTGAACTGAAAAATACTATTTTATTTTTATAGTGCAAGTGTATGTAATAAAAATAAAGTGAGCAATCTACACTTTATATTCAGTGTTGTATTTGAAATCAATATATTTGAAAATGTAGAAAACATCTCAAAATATTTAAATAAATGGTATTATGTTATTGTTTAACAGTGATTAATCGTGATTATTTTTTTAATTGCTTAACAGCCCTAATAAAAATTCAAGTGAACTCTTGCACTATCAGAGCTACTTTGCCCACCTTTCCTCTTGGTGATAAAATTATATCTTAGTCTAAAATGATTAAATAATGCTCTTCTGTGGCACTGATAGTCACTGGCTATGAGGGTTTACGCCCATGTCTAAATGACAGTAATAACCTATTAAGTAAAAGTGAAAACAGTGAAGAATTATCCCAAACACTTCTTCATTTCTCTTTTCAACCTGTTTTATTATATCCTTTGGTGAAAGGAGACTGAATATGCGCTTTTTACAAATAAGAGTCTATTTTGTAGACATTTGTAATGTGCAGAGCCTGTGCAAAGTATAAGCAGACTAAACAATTGCTTAGGGCCCTGAGCAGCTCTAGGGGGGGTTCCCTATTAATTATGAGAATGTGTTGTTTGTGTGGGCAAAATATTCTTGCATGGGGCCCCTGATGGGCTAACACCAGCAGTGATTACGTGATGTGATGTCTGACGTCTTGATGGTCTGAAATTGTAAAAGTCTACTAAGGGGCAGTGCCCCTTGCTTGCTACACTCACCAACCCCTGTCTGTGGGGGTAAGCAGTCCTAGCTTCTTGTCCCCCCTGCCAGCAGCCAGGGAGAGCTGGGGCCATGCCAGCCCCAGCCTCTCAGGTCCTCCGCCAGCCACTGAGGAGGGGAGGGCCGGCGGTTGCACCAGCCCCAGCCTCTCAGTCCCTCACCTCTCCAGCTGCTGGGGCTATGTCAGTCCCTGGGTAGATAAACCCAGCTCTTGCCCCAGCCAGCCAGCCACTGGGGAGAGCCAGGGATGTGACAGACCTGGCCTACCATCCCTCCTTCCCCCTCCCACAGCTGCTGGGGAGGGGACAGGAGGGCTGGGGCCTATGCCAGACTGAGTCACCAGGGAGGGCCAGGTCCATGCCAGACCCAGTCTATCGGCCCCTCCTGGCTGCCAGGAAGGGGAGGGCCGGGGGCCGTGCCAGCCCTGGCCCCTCAGCCTTACCCCCCTCTTCCCCGGTCACATCCAGCTCTGGCTGCCAGAGGGCCAAGGCCAGGCCAGCGGGCGGCAGGGGCAAGGGCAGCAGATCTTTTCTACGCTTAGGGTTGCCAGGTGGTTTCAACAAAAATACTGGACACACTTGATATTGCATCATAATCTACATTACATCTTATTTAGAAACTATCAGACATTTTAATTTTCTCAATGTGTTTCCCAAACAGAAAGCTCAAATACTGGACTGTCCGGTTCAAAACCGGACACCTGGCAACCCTAGCTATGCTCAGGGCCTCGATGCTCCAGGACCCAGCGGGAAACCGCTGCCTCTGAATGCCTCGGGCCACAGCCAGAAGCGTTCCAGCCTCAACTCTCCTACCCCCTGCAAGAGCAGCACACCAGCGCCAGCTTCCTGTGGGGCAGAGAGGAGAGGAGAAAGCCCTGAGACTCCTCACTGGAGAAGCAAAAAGGAGGTGGAATCTGCCCAGGCCAGGCTGCCAGGCAGATTTGCCAGTCCTTGAACGGGGAGGCCATGCAAAGGCAGAGGCTGTGGGACACGGTGATATGATGATGTCACTCTGTTATCCCACAGGAAAAACTTTTTTATATTGATAGATAGTTTTATTAACCTATGTTTCACAAGAGTCTAAGATATTAAACTCTAAAGTCATCACGTTTTTTGTCTAGAAAAGCTAATTTAGGTCATATTTAGAGATGTTTTGTTTTTACTTGTCTCTTCGTCTGAGTCCTGGACTCTGGCTAACTCAAGCACCTAACTTATAGGTAGAGAAAGACAAGAAATAGTTCCAATAAGCATTTTTAAACTAATAATAAAACATTTCTAAAATAGCTATTTTGCAGTGTAATAGTTGCATACAAAATGTTTGATGGCATAAACAGAGTTAAAGTATTATTGGCACTTTGGGATGATCTGCACAAGAGCTTGAACTGGGGGATAAAGGGTGAGGTAAAGCCGCGATGTATTAGTACTCTGACAGACTCTACCCACATGAGTTAACAAAGGGTGTGTGTCTATATTACAGGGTTTTTTCAAAAAAAGTGGCCTTTTTTCAAAAAAAATTCACCCGCGTCTAGACTGCTGCTGCGTTCTTTTGAAAGTAAATCGAAAGAACGTGGCAGTTTTTTTGACCGCAGAAAACCTCATTTTACAAGGAATAATGCCTTTTTTCGAAAGTGCTCTTTCAAAAAAAAGGTGCTATGTAATGCAAACTGTGCTTTTTTGAAAGAGAGCATCCAGACTGCCTGGGTGCTCTCTTTCGAAAAAGCGGCTTGCTTTTTCGAAAGTACTGGTTGTAATCTAGACACTCTTTTTCAAAAGAGGCTTGCAGTCTAGACATAGCCAAAATGAGCATGTAGCATAGGCGGTGGAACTAGGAGTGCAAGAAGGGAAGGGGTGGGGTGGGGTGGGGTGGGATGGGGAGGTGGTGCTGTTGCATCCTTTGGGTTGAAGTGGTTTCCATATAGGCTATACAGTTTTGGTTCAGTGGCTCTCAGCATCACCTTTATACAAATTTTTTCAGTACTCCTGCCAATGCAGGTGCTAATCAGACAGTGTCCACTTGGCTTCCTCTCATTTGGGTCAGATGCACCTTTGGACAGGCCAGATTAAGATACAGGTCTAGATCCTGGTCTCTCAGATTTGTGTGATGATCTCAGAATCTAGGTTCATTTTAAAATATTTTAGCCCTTGTGGTATTGAAGAAGAGTCTCAAAATGAGACCTAAGTGTAATGAATATATCAACGTCTGCCTGACTCTGCTGACAGCCTCCAGCAGAAGGCAAGGAGTAAGAACATGTCTTCATATCCACAACAAGAGCATACGTCAGTGGAGGAGAGTGCTAGCTTGTTGGATTGCTTCAATGTCGCACATAGCGCTGTGGCAGTGGCTATCCCTCAGTGTGATTTGGATGATGCTCTCCTAATTTCTATACTATTAGCTCTTTTTTGGTGATGCTTACATACGATCCAGGGCTCTGCTCCACCCATGTGACCTTTTGACTCCACAGGTCCTGTTGAATGGATGTAATCTCCCCCCTCCGCCAAATTATAACCACTTGTGCTACCAAAATAAGACAAGACTCCCAAGGCTTGTCTACACTTTGGAAAAGATGGATTCTGCCGCAGTCAATGTTCCGGGGTTCATATTAGCAGGTCTAGTGAAGACCTTCTAATTCAAACTAAGAGGGCACTCCCATTGACACTGGTAGTCTGCTCCTCATGCAAAGTAAGGGAAGTCGACGGGAGCGTGTGCTCCCATTGACCACCAGCTGTGTGGACAGTGCCAAAATGCAATTTAAGATACTTTGACTCCACTTACATAATTAACATAGCTAGAATTGCATATCTTAAGTCGACTTTCCCCTTTAGTGTAGACCAGGCCCTAAAATGATGACCACAGATCTTCACTTTCATATGTGCTTAGCTAGCAGTGAAATTGTTCAGCGTATAGTTTAAATGATCTCTGAGCTTCTAAGTTAACACTCCGTTTTGATGAAATGAGTATTCACCGGCCTCAGAGCTAATATTTCAGATTTGCTGAGGATGAAGATATGCAGCACTGCATTGGTTTACATTTATTTCATATTTTAAAGGTTTTATCCAGTCATTTTTTAAAATGAAAACTGAGATTCGGAGAACAATACAGCAGCCTCAGAAAACCCAGAATGACTTATTTAGGCCAATTTGAGCCTTCATCTCCATCTTTTTCTTGTGCATGGGTTCCCAAACTGGGGGGGCGTGTGAAGAAATTCCAGGGGGGGCCCCCCATCAAGTTTTGCTGCCCTGTTCGGTTCCTTTTTTACTTTTTTTTTTTTTGCTCAACAAGTTTTGCTGCTATTTGGGGGGGAGGGGCGTGAGGATTTTTCAAAAATCAGAAAGGGGGTATGATGCCAAAAAGTTTGGGAACCACTGCTCTTGTGGCTTCTGCAGTGATCAGGAATGTGGCCATCCCAAACTCATGCCAATAAAACCTATAAAACTCAAAAACGAAACGTTCTTAAAACTATTATTTATTTATTTATTTATTTATTTATTAGCTGTTGGATCCCAAACAAAACTTTTAAGATTTGTGATAGTGTTATGTTATGTTACTTAGCAGTAGATAATACATTACCTTAAAGATGATTGTGATGAATGGCATCTACATTGTACAATAGACTATAATTTAAAGAGCAGAGTACTTGAATATTAAGAAGTATTAATAAGAAACTTGATTAGAGCTTTGGAACACCCATTGACTAATCAACCCTTTGCACATGTGCAATGAAATACCTAGGTTAAAAGGTTTCCGATTGTCTCTGCTACTAACGTATGGCAGCTATACTTTATGTTTTGCCCTTAGGCTAAATCCATTTTCTTTGGCTACTTTGACAGTTCCTAAATTCACTTTGGGATTATGAAGTTTACATTTTATAGGTGTCAACATATAGATACAATAGTTAGCTAGATGTTTTATAAAAGGAGTCTGACTCTCCTTTTGTGGGCACTGAACCAGATTGGCTCTAGTAGTTTATTGCCCAATACTCTTTACACTGAAGTATTTAGTTTGCTTGTTTGTAAAAGAAAAGAAAAAGGAAAACAGTCTGCTAGTTTTGTGTAAAATCACAATTTATGTTGAAATATAGGTTTTTGCTATTGGTTTGCTCTTTATTTTTGTGTGAAGATAACTGTGTAACAAATGGCTGGATTTACTGAACAATTGCAGTATTGTTGCACTTAAATTGCTCCTAGAGGCCCATTTTAGTCTGATTAAAAATTTTAAATGAATAAATTAAACTCTTTCAATGTACAGGCATTTTACTGCAGCTAATAACTTCAGAATTTATCTCCTTTGTCTTTTTTTTTTAAAGTGTGTGTATATACAGCACATGAAGAACATGCCAAGGTTTAATTACTTTTTATATCCTGTGTTTACTGAAATTGTAGATCTGAGATACACTGTATCAAATTCTGCTCTATATTCCCTGTGTGTACAAAGGACCAGGAATCCCTGTGAGGGACCCCAGAGAGCAGAATTTGCACCACTCTGGGTTTTTAAAAACATGTATTTTAAAATAGAGCCCTATTGAAAAGTTAAAATTGTTAAGTAATCCTGCAGGTTATGCAGTCCAATTTTAAAGGACTTTTTTTTTGAAAGCTTCAGATAAGTAACAACATCTTGCAAATGTATTATGTAGAGATGCTCTTTTAACCAGGCACAGAACAAGACAGAGCTAGGAAAGAAACTATCAATTTGTCAAAAGCAACCTAGTTTGAAAAATATGCAATACAAACTTCAAGAATTCTTTGTGTTATAGAGGAGAATATGTGATGAACTGGAAAGGTTAGTTCTTATTGAAGACATCATTTAAACCTATCTTCTTTTATAGAACTAAAGGTGTACCTACCACTTTTACAGGCATATAAAAAGACAAGGTACTTATCCTGGTGCTTAAGTACTTTGATGGATCGGGGCCTTAATCAGCCCAAACTCACAGTAAAAATGAAACAGAAAATTGTGGGTTGAGGAGAGAGCAGTAAATAGGAAGTGAACACTGCTCTTGGGAAAGCACTCCCTAATCATATTAGATGGCACTGTACAAACCCCAGAGAAGCCAGGGTCTTTACGTCAAGGAGCTTACATGCACAATTTGACTGACAATGCACGTGAAACGTATTAGATACCAGATAACCAGAATATTGATCAAATCAGTCCAGACATTTCTTTTCCAACAAACAGATTAATAGTGCCATGTTTCATAGAAGAAATGTGATTTTAGGTTCTTGGGATGAATTTGAATGAAGGGATAGGGTGATTTTTTTCAGGGAACATGGAAATAGATCCAGTTCCAAGCATAAGGGGAACTATGAAAGGAGGCACGAAAATGAGAAGGATAAAGGTACTCTAGGGTCCTGCCAGAATGAAGAAAAGGGTACTATGACCGGATGTGTATACCCTGCACTGCATCAGGTGAGGTTAAAACCCTATGGGCAGAGGAACTCCCGCCCCTCAACCCAGATTGGGCATGCTCCAAATACTGGCCATCAAAGGAGAAGGACATCCACCAGGAGTACCAGAGCTGCGCCAGTCAGAGACTCAGACAGTGGGACCCAGAAACCCAGGAGACCACTACGAGCTACCAGTGCCAGAGGAGGCCCAGAGAGAGGCAGCGGCAGGGGAACCAGAGGATCCAGACACCTCCTGGAATGGACCTGTATCACTGCTGGTAGGAAGTGACCCAGGGAGGGTGTTGGAGTGGTATCTCCCACCCAAGTGAGCTTGGCATTTTTCGGTTGGACTCCCCGCTGAGTGAGTGGTAGAACACTCTATGACTCACAGGGCCCTCGGTCGGGACCCGGTGGAGTATGGTGGGCCAGGTTCCCCTAGTGGGGTGGTTGCTCCCCCCCCCCCAGCTTATTGACTTTCAGTGCTTACCCTGAGTTGAAGAGCCACCCCATATTGACTGTGGACACTAGGCCATGCTGCCCTGAGTTAAAGGACCAATCCCTATAGACTCTGGCTGCTAGACCATGCTGCCCTAAGTTAAAGGGCCATACCTTATTGACTGTAGCCTTTAGGCTGTACTACTCTAGATAGAGACTAGTTTGTATAGACTGAGAGAGGCGGCGGACAACCAGGCAGTGGCCACACCCCTGGGTACTTGAAACCCGAGGATGAGGTGTGCATACCCCATGACAGGTACAAAGGGTTTTTTTTGTGTTTTTGTTTTTAAGAAAAACACACATTTAATTATCTTTCAAATCGTAGGATAGAACAAAATGAGCATGAGCATTATGGCTACATTCTCCCACAATGGCACTCCTACAAGGGCTAGATCATGGCAGTCTCCTGCAAAGAGAGAACAGTTTTTCAGGGGCAAATTGGCAGGGAAAATCAGGACACCTGTTACTTCTGCTTCCACCCAAAACTGAGCTTTGTTTAGTCACAACATAAATTTCAGCCAGAACCTCTAAGCAGAGAATCCATTTATAATGAACAGTCACCCGAGACAAACCTGCTTGTACAAAGGTTCAGATCAACTGATTACAGACAGCGTGCATGTCATCCAATCCTAGTTTGCTGAAATGCAGGTTTTTCCCTCATCTAGAATAAGATTTGGAACTGGAAATATATAATCTGGCAGCAGACACATGCACAGGCATGTGTATCACACACACACGCACACACACACACGCAGAACATTAAACCTACACTACAGATTGGACCTCCTTGGTCCGGCACACGCAGGATCTGAATGGTCCTGAAGGAAAGAGTTTGCCAGACCAGGGGAGGCCAGGTGTTTGGCTCTCCCAGGGCACCCCTTCTAGTCACTGGCCCTGACAGGGCCCCAGTCCCAGCTGCCAGTGGGGCTTCCTTCCCTCTGGCCAATGGGGCTCCTTGATCCCAGCTGGTGGAGGCCTGGCTGCAGAGGCTCCCTGGGTTCCATGCCCCAGCCAACAGCAGCTCCACGCCCCGCAGCTTCAGGGGCTTCCCGGCCCCTGGCTACTGGCGGCTCCACATCTCTGGCTGCAGGGGCTCCCTGCTCCCGGCTGACAGCAGAGCCACATCTCTGGCCATCAGGGGTTCTGTGTCCCCAGCCAGTGGCGCTCCTCTCTTGGCTGGCAGTGTTTCCCACCCGGTCCTGCTCCTGCTGCTGACTGGGCTTCCTGCCTCCAGGCCACTGGCCCTCCAGGCTGCCTGCTGGCTGAACTTCCAGCTGCTGGCAACCTCTGTGGCTGAGCAACATCCATGGTCCTGCTGGACCACAGGGGTTCAACCTGAACTTAAAAAAAAGGGGGTCAGTTTAAAATTTTTTTTACAAGGTAAGAGACTATTTCTGTGCTTGTTTAATTTAAGTTAAGGATCATTTTTTTCTGTATTGTGAAGGAGCAAAGCTGGATTAAGTCAGTGTTCAGTTGTAAACTTTTGAAAGGACAATCGTAACATTATGTTCAGAGTTATGAACATTTCAATTATGAGCAATCTCCACTCCGGAGGAGATTGTAACTCAGGTTGTACAGCATGTCCTTTTAAATCCAGTCATTTATAGCAGGCTTATCAGTTTCCTGCTAAAGTCGTTATTGTAAGAGGCATAAATTTAACATTAACGTTTTGAGAAATAATATTATAAATCTCATTTAATGATAATCAGGAAATCAAAGCTACACTAATTTTCACCTACATTGCAATTAAACACAGAAAATCCCTCAATTCATCTATTTCTGAGTAAAATGAATTCTGTTTTGTACTAGGTATGTGCTCCACAGCTAGCACATTGGGCCTTGGTGCAAGCCTCTAGGTGCTATCACAATGCAAGTAAATAATGATGGTGAGTAAAAGTAACTGTCAGTCTCCACATATAACTGGCAACCCACTGCATTTAATTTTCGCAGTTATGGATTTGTGTACAAAGCCTGCCTGTGACTGCTGCCTCTTAATCACTCACTCCCTTGTGAGTGGAGGAATCAGGTCTACCTGAACAGCCTTTGTGAATATATTACAGAAAAGTAACAAACCTGGTGCGCAAAATGGTATAAATAACTATGTGAACTGTGTATCATCAGAGCAGGCAGTGTGCACAAAGCCACCAGTTTGCGAGTTCAGCTCCAGTGAAGCCTCAGCTGCTAAGGCAGCAATTCAAAGCAAATGAGTTCCCCATTAGCTGCTTCTTAACAAAACCAAAGAAATAACTTCTAGGTATTTAAAATTAACTCACTGAAGAAAACTGTGCCACACTGGCCATGCAAAGTTGTAAAATGGTCAAATATCCAATTTATCTGCTGGTCCCCAGATATGTCTGCTTTCAGAGGTACCTGAAGTTTTTTAAACTAGGTCATTTGAGTCCATATTAACCGTAAAAGAACAAGCTATCAAAGAAGTTAACATGAGTGCTACCCAAAGAGTGAACATTAGGCTTCAGTAAATGCCTGGGAGATTAAAAAGCAATGCCCACAACCATTACATTGTTTGTATCCCCAAACCTGGCAACCCCCTAATTGCAAAAGGCGATTCCAACCAATTGTGTGGTGACCCGAATGTGCAGGGAAAGAATTTGTCAGCTATGCAATTAGCAACAAAATGTGCCACATATATTCCCACAATGGTCAATAGGGGTACATCTACATAGCAGCGTTATTTTGGAATAACTGATGTTATTCCAGATTACACAGTGCGTATCTACACTACCAGCCTTTATTTCGAAATAATGTTGAGCTGGAGGACTTCTTACTCCAACTCATGGTAACCCTCATTTCATGATGAATAAGGGAAATCGAAGGAAGAGTGTTCTTTCTTCGACTTCCTGCTGCATAGACAGCTCCAAAAGCTAAATTTACCTATTTCGACTCCAGCTTTGTAATTGATGTAGCTCAAGTTGCGTAGCTTAATTAGACTTTAGCCCTGCCGTGTAGATGTATCCTGGGAGAGGTACATGGTGGCACCCTGAATAACGTAAAACCAAGGATCCCTTTTTAATAAGCTATCTGAATTCTAGCAACATTCTGTGCTCAATCATCGAGGCTTCTCAAAATCTGGGGGTTTTCTAAAGGCTATTAGTTTGCAAGACTCAAAAACTTGTCCATGAAAAGATGAAGTGGCTCAGCAGACTCAGCCAACATTTTAAGTTACATGCATCACTCTGAGCTATGTGCATACAGAGGTGAATAGACTAGAGTACAAACAGTGCACGGCCAGCTCTCGTGGTATAAACAGCAGTGAGATGATGAGACTAAGAATAGACTGGAATCCCCATGTGGGAATCTCTCCCTGCCAAGCTAAATACCTACAGGGCTCTCTATATTCCCAGTCAGTGCTTCCCACAACTACACTGCTGTTTTTAGCAGTGAGTGTCCTTCTGCCTCTCCCACCCCCCATGACCAGTCCTTTCAGTGAAGCCTGCCTTTCAATGCATTGTGTTGCTACCTTGCAGCTGCATAATTTACATGCTGCCTTAAATATAGACAAAGCCTAAAAGTAGTGCATAAAATCTTGGGTGGGGGTCATTATGGGGGTACTATATGGAGCACAGAGGCCACAGGCTGGGTGCTGGTGATTGCCTGGTGGTTGCTGCTGTTGGCCCTAAATGAGAGATGTTTGAGACTACTGTAATTTTCATTGGTGGGGGATGCAGGGATGAGTTGCTCCCTGAGCCCCCAGAGTGAGGTAAAGGTGGCATAAATCACCTTTGGCCCCCTACACACTGGGATCTTCTGATGCACATAGCTTGGGGTGGGCCCAAAGGTGGGGGAGGGGAGAGAGAGAGAGATAGAGAGACAGAGAATGGGAATGAAAATGGCAAACAGGCTAGCTGGCAAAATGAATAGAACTTACATAGCCAGAGCCATCACTAGATATAAGCAGACTAAGGAATTGTGTGGGGCCCCTATTAATTATTAGTATATATTGTGTGGGCAGGAGGGGGCCAAAAATATTCTTCTTGGGGCACTCAGTGGGCTAGCCCTGGCAATGTACATGATAAGGGGAGAAAAGATAGTCACAGGAAAAGCAAATACGCAGAAGCATGTGAAATAAACTAGACTCATCCCCTCTTTATATGTCTGTATGAAAACCAAGTTAGCAACTGCTAACTCAGCCCTGGCACCTCTCACTGACTTATACTGTGGGCTTCCACTTATTTGCAAATCTATGCTGTTATAAAAGGAGAGGTGTCCATCATGCAGTCTGTCATAGAGAACATTTGAAGAGACTTGAGAAGTTTCTAGGGGGAGGCAGGCCTCTAGCTCCACCTATAGCCCCGCTTCCTCTGCTGTGGCCCCACCACAGGGAGAGGAGGAGGAGGAGCAGCACCTCTCCCCACACCATAGAGAGGGGAAGAGCGCATGTGCAGGCCCCTCAGCATCCCCACAGTAGCGGGGAGGGAAGAGGACACACACAGTTGTTTAA
This sequence comes from Pelochelys cantorii, assembly GCA_032595735.1. Taxonomy (NCBI): domain Eukaryota; kingdom Metazoa; phylum Chordata; order Testudines; family Trionychidae; genus Pelochelys; species Pelochelys cantorii. The sequence continues at coordinate 46,343,038 of CM064332.1, read as the reverse complement.
TCTAAGGGTTCCCCTGAGCAAAGCAGGACATGGCCAGGGAAAAGAAGCATGTACAGAATGGCCTTGTAACAGCTTATGCCATGGTTTACTGTAGTGCTTAATTTGTAATGAAAAAGGTGTCGGGGCTCAAGCAATTATTTTACTTTCATAACTGACACAGCAAGCCCAAAGGTGCCAGGGTTCTGAAATGCCAAGCTTAGATGTGCCAGGACTCAGCCTTGACAAGCCCTAGCACAAATTAAGTACTGGTTAGCTCTTTTGTAGGGTTAGATGGCAGCCATTTATATTCATAGGCTGCTAGGCCTCTTCTGTTCACATCTAAACTTCTTTACCCTAACATTATTGGGGTGCTCTCCTATCATAAAATATGTTATTTACCTCAAACTTATAAGCATATGTTAAGGTAACAAATTGATTTATTCTTGTGTTTGAACATCTACTGATGTTCCAATCTTAAAATGTTGAGTATCTTGTGACCGTCTATCAGCAATTCAGTCATACTTCTTTATTACAGCGTTTTCTGTCTTATGACACATTGTGATAACAAGGTTACCCCTCGTTAGCTACCTAAGGCTTCTCCAGCCTTATAGTTCAATTTGCTTAAGCTATTGGCTTCCATGCTGGGAGACTGTAGGCCTCTTTACATTACTGCCTTGAGTTATGACTAGTGAATACCTGTATCTCTGGATTGCAATGTCTACCTGAAACAGTAGGAAACATTTAGCAAACAGGACAGCTTTGCAGAACTGCTACTTCTGTAGTGCTTCCAGAGATGACGTCTGTATGCATTACAGTATCCGTCTCATGAATGCTGGCTGTGTAAGTTAAAGTCAGCTGGGGAAACATTAAATTGCGATCTTAAAGTTTTCAGAAACATTCCAATGCTTTTAATCATAAATTGGCATCTTTTGATCATTTATTGCGCTAACTTCTCATTCTGTGGGCCTCTCAGATTTCAAAAGCTTAGCAGGAGTTGGGCCTGGTCATGAGTTAGTTGGAAGACATCTATATGTAGTACATAGGTGTTGCAGAAAATAGTGTCCAGTAGGCAGCACTCTTCTATATGAGCAGGCACAAAACCAGTGCCCCAGTATTATGTTAAGGAATGTTCTTCTGTGCTGCAGGAAGTACCACGTCTACACTGGATTTAAGGCCAACATCCTCACCCCTGGTGGTCATTCATGATCACAGGTAAAATTTTCAGAAGTGCCTAATTAATTTAGAAGCCTATGTCTTATTTTCAAAAGTGACATTCTCCCATAATGAGACAGGTCCCTAAAAGAACACATTTTAAAGGTATTTAGGCAACTAAAGAAGCAGATAGGGACCTAGTGAGCTATTTCAAATGGGAACTAGGTACTTAAGTCCCTTTTGAAAATGCCACTAGAAGTCTATTTGCAGCCTTAGTCACCTACATACCTTTAAAAATCACACCCCAAGTTCTTACATCAGTTTTGAAATTGGGATTCAAACTCCTACATCACTGAAATACTTTTTGAAAATTTTACTCCACATGTCAGTTTTCATAAAAGTTATATTTTTTTAAAAATCAGAACTGGGTGAATATTACAAAACAATTTCATAAATTATCCGTAGAATTCTTAAATAAATTTGCTTGATTGTGCTCATGTGCTTTCTGTGTGTGTTTTTCACAAACATTCTAATTGGCAGGAATGTTCCTTAAAGTAGAAATTTTTAAGCTGTTATTGCGGAATATTCATAGTAATAAACACTTTTCAAATTAGAGACAGATATAAACCAATTTTGTGAGCAGTATTCCAACTAAGCAGCATGGATATTGATTTGTGTATTTCCCATACTCAGCAGTATTCACAGCAATTCATGTTCTGCAATGTGTTCCATACAATATTTGATGAAAAATGTCAAAATCAGCACATTTGTGGAAATTGTTATATATTCATGGGAAATTCATGAATGAAAAAAAGTTCAGGTTTACCCAGAATTATTGGTTAACCGGGATACCATCTGCCTATTGTACCTAAATTCCCTCTGCTATTCAAACTGTGAACGGTATACTTATTTTCTCCTTCTCCAAAATCTGTAGTTTACACACCATTTAGACTGGTGGGTAAAGTAATCCTCTGTCTATAGTTCGGTTTTTTTATATAAAGTTGGGCTTTGGGATTCTTAAGGATGAAAGTCGTAATATAAATACAAAATATTATTAGGTATGTTTCCATTGTATTCTAATTCTCTTTCTCTGCTTTTAGGTAGCAAAACTCACTTTTCATTATCACTTGTATATTGTGTTATTTAGCAATTACAGTATAAATTAAACTGAAGAGGCACATAGCACTATGCTTTTTATGTAATATACATGAAAATTGATCTTAAAGTGATAAGGAAGATTCATAAATTGGGTTGTATTCCTCAGTGTGTATACCTAAACTCTGTTTCACAGTGAATAGGGCTCTCACTGACATTTAGTTAAATAAGACTGGTTTCACTAGATTGTATAGATTCAATTAAATCATCTGTTATTCTGAAAGTCAGAATATGACACCAAACTCCCACTGTTCATTAAGAAAGTATGCAACTGATCTTTGATGTATCTGCCATCCATTATGGTGTGCACTATCATATTTTATCAGGGCATATTGAGTTGTGCCACATTGTATTAGTTTGGATTCCATCAAATTCTGGCTCACCTTATTAATATAAGAAAATGTAGCAGTTCAGCTGTATTTTCTCTGTTCTTCATTCAGGATTCTAAACAGTCGCTAAGCATTGTTTCAGATTCAGAATGATGAGAGGGCTGCCTGATGTTCCTATATACTATTTTCCTTTCTGTCTGCAAGCTCATGTTTAAGGAGAAGTCTTGTGTAAATTATTTCACACCATTATATAATATTTTATCATATTAAACAGATCACCTGCTATTATCCAGATGGCCTTTATGCAGAATTTATTGAGTGCCCACAAAACATAAGCTGGTTGTAAATGGTATTGTTATAGCTTGTGAATTCAGAAATAAGCTCTTTAGTCACTCTATCGTTTTATCCCCATACTGTAACTGTGAGATTGGGTTTAGTGCCAGCATAGAAGAATGAAAAAACATACACTTGCCATTCATTTTCCTATGAATTGCTACCTGATCGTGGGAAGTGCAAGTATAAAACAGCCTCTGAAGGGCCATTGAGGAGGGGAGCGGAGGACCCATAGTCTCACATCCTCCACCCCCAACAAACTAGCCAGCAGCAATTCACTTCCCTTCTGAAAATGGGAACTAATTTATGAGTTACAGTCTGGTTCTTGGTTTGCTTCTGGGATAGAACAACTCTTTGCATCCCTTACTCAGGGTTCTTGGCAAAGCTGAAAAAATGGTTTTCTGGTCCCTCAAAAATTATTCCTGACATTTAAGAGATTACTTCTGAAAACAGACAAAGGCAAAATCTATCCCAAATAGAATGCTTTTTAAAAATTAATGATTTACAAAATAAATTCCTGATTGCTCACTTTTCAGACTCCTATATCTTATGGGGAGAACCTTCTCTTCAACTTATAGGGAGAATCCTCTGTATCATTAGGTAATAATAGAAGAATGTGTAGAATTTGACTAATGTGCATTCAGAAGCCTAACTTTAAAGAGACTTAGGTGAAGTAATTGTTAGCATCTTGGTGAAGAAGATGGCATTAGTTTTATTTGCTCAGTCTATTGCTGATATTTATTTTCCTGAGATATATGTCAACAAACCTTATCCCACTTTAATCATGAATGAATCCTCCACTTGTTATCTTGAATGAACTTTACATTTATTTTTCCTGGTGGTAGTGACAATGAGCTCAAGTTAGTTTACTAGATAATTTTGCAAACAGGGAGCTAATTAGCTCTTTGCTTTGAGGGTAATAGTGAAGTCTGTATTATCATTTTAAACTGGCTTTGTGGATTGCCACACAGAATTAGCTTTAAGATGCATGCGGAATCAGTCTGTGAGAAATATGTCAGCAAAAAGTTGTCTTAGTAGGCAAATTTTAATGCAGTCTATTAAAAATGTAATCAAAGGAGAAATCCTTTGTTTATTGTATTTGTTCTTAAGACAGCTGAAATTTACAAATTAAATTGTATTTCCAGAGCTCAGTTAACTCACAGTATCCCAAAATCCAAAGATTATTTTCTTTGTAGTATAAATAAACTGTAGAGCTAATTTTTAAGCAGTTCTCTAGGATAGTTTCTAAGTAAGGTGAAATGTAACATATTCTCTAGGCTTGTGATATATATCAACTCTTGCAGCCTTTTCAATATAACATGAAGTGCTGCAGTCATTCTGTGGTGTCAAAAACTGTTTGGACTGCAAGACAGATGGGACTTTCAAAATGAAATGTACCTATGACTGTTTGCTGCTATATATATATATAAAATGTCTCATTTAGTCTCATCTGTGATTTTCCAAGAGGAAAATGTTACCAGAAGTAATTTATCTCAGTCCTACAGGTTTGGAACATTGAATGACCATCTCCAGACAGGGCTAGCAATTGCTTTTCTATTTTTTAAAACCAAACTTATGCCTTTTTGCCTGATTTAACATTAACACTTTCATGCTATTTATGAAATTAAAGTTACTAATAAATTGACAGGCTCATTATAGGATATTGAAACAAGCCTGTGTAAAGAAAACCTGAGAGAAATGGAAGTTATTTAACTTCAAGCTTTCAGGACCCAGTTCATCAAACTATCTATGCGTGTGCATAACATTAAACATTTTGAGCAGGATTCAAGAAAGCATCTCTGTTCAGCATAACCACAAGCATAGGCTTTAATGTTAAGTGCTCTGTTGGACCGAGCCTTACCCCCTTGCTTGTTTTACTTGTTATACCCACCTTTGGTTATATAAATGACAATGTGCCAATTAATGTAATTTATCCCACTAACTTTACTTTTGTTAGAGGGCACAAGTGTAATTAAGGGTAAAATTTGTTCCATAATCTCTAAGGCTACATCTAAACTGCCAGCCTCTTTCGAAAGAGGCTTTTTCGAAAGATACTTTCAAAAAAGCCTCTTTTTAAAACAAGCATCTAGACTACAACCAGTACTTTCAAAAAAGCAAGCCGCGTTCTTTCGATTTACTTTCGAAAGAACGCGGCAGCAGTCTAGACGCAGGTAAAGTTTTTTAAAAAAAAAGGCCACTTTTTTCAAAAAAAGCCTGCAGTCTAGACACACACCCTAAAATACAGCAAAAGTTATGTGTGCTCAGTATTGCTTTAACACTCTTACATGTGGATATATTCCATTATTATTTACTGCTGGCTTTGGCCTTGTCACCATAGGCACCATCTTGTGAAATTATTAAACGCGCACAAGTGACTTAGAAGCCTATAAGTGGGATTCATGAAGATGTTTAAGGACTAACTCCCATTGAAATCATGGCGGATAGGCACTTAAGTACCTTTGTGAACCTAAACCTAAAGTCTTCTTTTCAAATCCCAAATGGGGAAAATCCCATTGCTTTTCATTTGGATTTAATCCACTTGGATTAAGCTAATTCAGAATAAGGCACTCTTACCCAAGAACAAGTATGTCCACATAGGGAGTTAAATAAGAATAATTAACGAGGAATAGCTATTCAGCTTTAAATCCACTCCCTCTCCTTACCAGAATTAACTTCCTTGAATAGGCAAGTCCTGAGGGGTGTTTATACACAATGGGGACTGTACCATTATAGTTATATCACTGTAACTATGTTGACATAACTCTGTAGTGTAAATGCAGCAGGGGTTTTCTGTTGATTTGGAACACCACTTCCCCAAGCTATGATTAAGGAAAGCACTTTCCCACTGATCTAGCTGCACCTACCTTTGGGGATAGATAAGTTGACATAGCTATATCACACGAGGGTTGGATTTTTCACATCTCTGACCAATGTCAACCTACATTTTAAGAGCAAACCAGGTGTTATTCTCTCTGTAGAGTCCCTTCTGTGAAATGGGTTTGATAGTGTGCCCCTAACTCAGAGAGGTTATGAGGATAAATAAACACGTTGACGATTGTGAAGTGCTCAGATACTATGGTGATAGGAAAGTACCAATAATATGTAGGTCAGTCACTTGGGGTCTTTTAAAATTTTACCCCAAGTTTACAAAGGTCTAGTCTACACACAGGGTAGTTCCTCTTCTTCCCCCAGTATATTGTTGAAATGGTTAATGGAAGAAGTGCATTTTGAGAATGAAGAGAAAGTTATTGTTGCTGCATACAAAAAAAGGATATGGTTTCAAGCATAGAGTATGCCAACTCATTCCCAGAGATTATCAGAGAAACTCTGCTGGAGTCATATTACATCTGAATAAGCAGTTCTGTTGAAATCTAAAGAGTTCACAAAATGGAGTCAATTTTACCAGAAATTATGGAAAAAACCTAAAAAAAGTTACAGCCATGCCAAAACATCCCACTTGGGCAGTTTTGGAAAGAAACATTTAATTTTTTCATTCTGACATGACTATTTGCTTTGAAAAAACTTAATTTTTGTATCATATTATCTATTATAATAGAAAATAAGTAATAATCAACATGAAATATTTTACTTTTGTTGAAATAAAACATTTTGATCAACCCCTGATTTTTTTTTCTTCAGAATTTGCCTTTGCAGAAAATTCTGAAACATTCAATTTTTGTTCCAGTTTGGAATGAAGCCAAATTTAAAATCTCAAAAAGCCTAAATTTTCATCTTCTGCTCAGCTCTAATACTTACAAGAATTACCTTGCAGAGAACTGAGTATCAAATGATTTCTTCTTTATGAGCTATCACAATGTATATGTAACTAAACAGAATGGATGTCTAACTTCAACCTGCAACAAGGGCCGATCACAAGGGAGTAAAAGTTGAGAGACATGGTTCTGTCTCAGGTCAAATCTCTATAGGTCAAAGAGTGAGGTCACTAAATTTGTATTTCAGAAAAATAATTCACTTGCCATAAACTGCTTCTTGTCTTATCTATGGAGTGTTATTATACCCTGTGAGGCAGCACACTTTGAATCCAGACCCTTGTTCAACAACTTCAGTAGTCACCCTAATAATTAATCCTTCTTTCAATGATAACGAATGAAAGGATTTTACAGGCTGCAATAGAGGAAATGGAGATTTACCTGGATAAAGAGGAAAACTGATTTTTTCCCTCGTTATTTTTTGTATCAGAAAAAAAAACCTGTTCAGTGAGAAATAAATTATGTTACATGAATACTGAGACTGCTATTTTGTTTCCAGTTAAGTTGAAGTTGCTCCCTTATGTGGTTTAATTCTTTGCTCAGGACACTAATGCTGTGTTAAGAGCCTTTTTTATATAGACTTCCACTGCAGAATGTGAGGGCAGCCTTGTAAAGGACATGACTGCAGTGGGTCTTCCTTTAGCTTCCCAGGAAAAACCCTCTAATAATATACTGACTTAACACCACATCCCCTTTTTTGTCAATTTTATGGGAATTTCTGCAGTAATTTTTTATGAATAAAGTAGATGTTGATGCCTGGGGTTATGTATACATTTTGAACGAATGTAGTCCTTCTATAAAATGATACTTTTTTAGTTTTATTCAGCTATATTTTATTTCATGTTCTTTCTTTCTTTCACATGTACATGTACTTTCTCTTTTATTTTGCATTATATTATTGTGAATGCTGATGAGTGGAATTTGGTTTATAAGGATTTTTCCCTATTCTTTCTTGAGTAGAGCTCATTCCTATATGACAATACCTGTTTTTAATTTTTTAGCTGTAGTCAAAAAATAAGCAACGAATAAAAATAATTTAACTTGCATTTCCGGGCCATGATAAAAGGAAAGAGGGTGTCTGGCAAAGTATCTTTTTCTCTTGCAAAAGATCCTTGATACTGAAAAATATCAGGACAGAAAAAGAAAACTGCCACCAAAGAACTAATTAAGAAACATGTCTTATTCCCTATCTCCCACTGCCAGACGAGTCTCTTATGCCGAAGGAGACACTGCAATTTCAATTACAGAGGGAATACAAGGATGCTAACAGTACAGATAGAGCATGCAGAGAAGGGAGTCTAGGTCTGAGAGTTGGGAGTTGACTTCTACTCTGATCTGTCAGTAATTTACTCACACAAAACTCCCATTCAAAGCAATTGGAGTTTTGCATGATTATATTCTAGGTGACTGAATCCTATACCATGAATTAATCACAGGGCAAAAATAATTTAGCAATGTCATTTACAAAGGTGGGGGGAGAGGGGGAACAAGAAGTTCCCAAATAGGAAGGCTGGGAACTTGAAGTTTCTTAGGTGTTTTCCAGACCAATAGTAGTATGAACAATGTGTTGTTAATTTCTTCTTATTTATACAAAAATTTCTAACTAGCACCCATCACGTCAGCACACAGGCACCTTACAACAGTAAAACCACACTCAGAATAGGCAAAAATTAAATATTTTGATACTCAGCTGGATTGGTGAATTCATGGGCTATACATGGGAGGTTAAATGGACACTTTATGCTATATTCCTTTAGCTACATATCATTCTCTTTTTCCTTTGAGATCCAGGCCCTGCACACTGTGCATATATCTCATCAGTCCCAGTGTAGTTAGTTACAAACCAGACTCTCACATATACAGAGGTCATGGAGTCAATAGAATTCACATTTCTTTCTGGCCACATGTCCTTTCTTTCTTGGCAGAGAAAAAAGTAATTAGCTCTCCCCTCAGCTCCCACACACAGAGGATGGAGTTCTTCATTTCCTTTTAGAGGAAAGGGTTATGCATCCTTTTTCTACTGGGTGATCATCAGCAAATGAAAGTCATTAGTAGGTTCAGTGGATTTATTCCACAAAGGGTTTGGTGAGCTTTTGTTTTGTTTTGTTTTGTTTTGTTTTGTTTGTTTGTTTGTTTTTGAAGGGAGGGCAATTCTATTCATGTGGCTTTGCATCTAAAATTTTGGGTGCAAAAGGAGCCTGAAAAGCTCAGAGAAAAACTGGAGATGAGAAGTTATACCTAATTTGAGGTAGAAACCATACTAAGATCCTGATTCTGTACAGGAAGAGAGACCTCTATAGTCACATGAGTAATTCTATTGTACTCAATGGGAGCACTCACATAGTGTTAGCAGTTCTATGAGCAAAGCTGATCAATTTTGCATGGTTTCTAGACAAAGCCTTAAACCACCCCCTTTCTTCTCTTTCCCAAGATGCTTGCTCTGGTCCTAACAGAGCAGAACTCTTTTGCAGTTTTCTTAACTCTTCCAGTCCCCTCTACCATATACAGTAAAAATTGGAAAAATACAGTAAAAATAGTTATCACCAGTCTCATCTGGTGGCTCCCACATCTATGCTCAGAATTTCAGTGTCCATATTCCTTTTGTGACAATACCAGACATCAAATGCAGACTATTCATTAAAAGAGTTTATGTAAAAAATGGGGGCCAAACTGAAACACCTTAAAAAAATTCAGTTCAATACAAATGGAAATAAAAATATTTCAAAATGTTTCCTCACATTGAAAAAGTAAAAATGGATATATATTTTGAATCAACCAAAACATTTGAATTGATTTAAAACAAACAAAACAAAAACCAAGGTTTTCATTTTGATTAGGTCAATGTGGGTTTTTCATTCCCCCCTTTTTAAAAACTGCCTGAAATTGAAATACCATCTAAAAAACTCAAAACATTTTGACGTTTCCTAAAAAATTTTTTTGAAATGAAAAAGTTTCAACATATTTAAAAATTTCCAGCCCCCCACATGCAATTGTAAAAAGAAATCACTCAGATCTATTAATTAACCATCCCAACAAACTTTGCTTTGCTACTTTTACTGTGTGAAAATAATTGTAAGTACACCTACTTTATTATATATTATTTTTTTTATTAAGAAAATGATGCAAGACACTTTCCAACTACAAGCACTGTAGGTAAAATTCTGGCCCAAATGAAGTCAACAGCAAAGTTCCCTTTACTTCAATGAGGCCAGGATTTCATATACCATTAATCTATGTTCCTGTCTTCTTTGAGTCTCTGACTAGTCATGTTCCTTCTCCTGACTCATTCCTTCACCAGAGTGATGTTAGATATGTTTTCAGCAACAAATCATTGAAGAGTCCCCTTTATTCAAACTTCTAACACAAGAGGACTAGAATCCAAAGAATCATATTATGATAGCAATGCATATAAATATCTCTAGCACCATTATATAACTCCCTCTGTAAACTGGATAGTTAAATGGAATCACTTCTGGTGATCAAAGACCAAACGTGAAATCCCATGCTACTGACCTGTGACCTTATGGGAGAGGGATTGGAATAGAGAATGGAGCAAGGTTATTGGGGGGTGAATAAGATTGGAGAATGTAGAAAATGCAGCCAGTGTTGCAATAATTTCTTCCCTGTCTTCTCCTCCTGAGGGATCTGCTTGCTGGAGAATGTAGATTCTTAACAGGAACGTTGTGGCAGGTCTCATCTTCTACAGAGTAGTTTCACAATGGGCTTCTTTTACACCAGCCACATATGAGACCAACCCTGGGAACTGCCACTTATTCCTTGGATTGGCTGATATATAAGGATCTGGTAAGCCCTTATGCTATAGAGGAGGAGGGCTTTGTCATCTGCCTGCTGTGATCACCAAAAGAGGACCTGTTCCCATGAAAACAGTGAGATTTTTGTCATTGACCTCAGTTGGATCGGCAGCAGGCCCTTATGAACAGTAATTTTAATGTTATAAAGTCCAGGGCCCACTTTTGCAGAAGGTGGCGTCTCCAAATCTCCCATTGATTTCAATGGAAGTAGCTGGTGCTCAACAACTTGAAGGATCAATGAACCGCAAGTTAATGAAAATGCACCTTTATTCAGTTTAATATTTTAGGGAAAAAGGAATGTCCTAAGACTAGATGATACTATTATTGTACAGTACAGGTGCCATTTTTAAAGTAATGGTGGATCACTGAGAATTGAGTTTGTCATTCATTTTCTGTAGCAATTTAAACTATTTAATTAATCTAGCTTCCTTCTTTTTATTATGTTTTTTGCAGTACACTATCAGTTTAGTTCACTATTTTTTGTCTTCTTATGAATCTGATGAATGCCATTGCTAGCTGTCTGATGGATTGCATTGCATGAAAAACAGGCTGGGCTATCTGGATAAACGAAGTAAACATCTACAGTGAACTTCAGTATGAAGAAGAGCAGGAGCATGGACTTTCAAGTTATAAATACAGAGGTTTAGTTTATTTGCCTTTTAAAACTTTTTTTCCTGTTTCTTGCAGTATACGCCAATATTTTGACTGGCTGTAGACTGCATTGTTTGAAAAAAGTCTGCCTGGAACAGGAAAACACAGACAATATGCAGTGACATACTGAGAATCATTAAGCTGATATTATTTCAGATCAGAATGTAATCAGATTTCCTTGAGTTGGAACGGTTTAATGTATTCCTATGGGTCAGACCATAAAGTAGAACCATATACCAAAATATCATCTCTTTGTAATGCTTGAAACTGAACAATGTGATAACGTCAAATAAAAGAGGCTTAATTCTCAGCTGTGGCAGGACAGATGGGGAGAAGTGTGTCTCTGAGCCAGCTTTCCATTTCCTTGATCTTGCATCAGCCTGAGGCCAAGATGACTCTTTGTGTAAATAGAGACAGCCTAAGGACTGCTCTAAATTACCTGGCCTGCAGCAGGCCTTGTAGCAGTGTTTACTCATGAATGCCTGCACTGTTACACCTCTGAGGCAATCCCTTGCTCTCAACCTCCCTCCTCCCCTTCACTGGAGGTGTAGAACTGCTGGAAAAGAGGGAATCCTCAAATACCCCTTCAGGGCAACTTTCTGAACTGTGCCCAATGATGAGAAGAAAAGAGTTAGGGCTTGCTACTGCCATTTTCACTCATATTAAGTAGCATCTTACTTCACAAGCAGTTCCATTGATTTCATTGTGAAGTAAAATACTAATCAGTGTGCATGAAGGTGGCAGAATCTTGCCCTTAGATACCTCACCTTCTAATTGAGTCACTTAATTTTGTGTTCTATGACTATTACTTACTATTACTTATTACATACTACACAACAAACAGAAGAAAATCCAGAAGGAGCTTTCAAAACTAGAGAGTCTCATAAAAAGCCAAGCTTTCAGACAAACTCTCACATGGCTGAACTTTACAAAAACTAGACAAGCCACTTACAACACTCACTTCACTTCCCTACGGAAGAAAAAAAGGGCAATAAACTATCTAAACTCCTACATGCCACAGGGTACTATCACTTCAGTACCCTCAACTCATCTAACAATATTGTTAACTCTATCCAACCACACACTTTAGTCTGGCAGAAGAGTCTGTCCTATTTAACTAAGGGACTCTCTTTCTGTCCCACCACCCTCACACACATTATACAGTTCTGAAGTGACTTAGAAGCCTATTTTCACCACCTTCCAACTGAAGGAATATTTCCAACATGCCACTGAGCATCACACTGACCCTCACGATCCCCCTTACCAGCCCTACAAGAAGAAGATTTCTATATGGACCCTTCCTGTCAGTTGTAATGACAATCTGGACTTCTACATTGATTGTTTCCGCAAATGTGCATGGATGACATTGTGAACAAACAACATGTGACATATAACCTCAGCCATGAGAAACACAATGCTATCCACAGCCTCAAAAACAACTCTGACATTATAATCAAAGAGGCTGACAAAAGGGGGTGCTGTAATCATCATGAATAGGTCAGATTACAAACAGGAGGTTGCCAGACAACTCACCAACACTAAATTCTACAGGCCTCTTTCTTCTGATCCCACTGACGAATACCAAAAGAAACTATACCATCTGCTCAAGAAACTCCCTGCTATAGCTTGGACCAAATCCACAAAAACACACCCCCAGAGTCCTGACCAGGAGTATTCTATCTGATATCCAAGATCCATAAACCTGGAAATCCCAGACGTTCCATCATCTTCAGCATTGGCACCCTTACAGCAGGATTATCTGACTATGTTGACTCTTTCCTCTAACCTATCTTTGAGACATCACTGACTACCTGAGGAAACTACAGTGCATCAGTAATCTTCCTGAAAACACCATCCTGGCCACCATGGATGCAGAAGCTCTTTACACCAACATTCCATGTGAGGATGGACTACAAGCTGTCAGAAACCCAGTGGCTGAGCTATGTGACTTTATCCTCACCCACAATTATTTCCAATCTGGGGAAAATTTCTACCTTCAAGTCAGCGGCACTGCTCAGGGTGCTTGCATGGCCCCACTATATGACAACATTTTTATGGCTGACCTCAAACAACGTTTCCTCAGGTCTCATCCCCTAGCCCCCTTTCTCGTCTTATGTGACATTGATGACATATGGACCCAGAGGAAGAAGACCCTTGAAGAATTCCAAAGGGATTACAACAATTTCCACCCACTATCAACCTCAGCCTGGACTAGTCCCCGTAAGAGATCCACTTCCTTGACACTACAGTACAAATAAATAATGGTCACATAAACACCACCCTAAACTGGAAACCTTCTGACCACTATTCTTACCTACATGCCTTTAGCTTCCATCCAGGACACTGCTTCAATCCCACAGACAGAGACAAACATCTGCAAAATCTTTATCAAGCATTCTTAAATTTTAAGAATGCACATCACTAACAATCTACATACAACTTGTCCTGGAAAACAATTCCTCACTCTCACAGGCCTTGGGAAATAGGACAGTCCTCACTTACAGACAATCCCCTGCCCCACCTGAAGCAAATCCTTTTCGGCAGCTACACATCACACCTCAGATATATTCACCTAGGAACCTACTCTTGCAACAAAATCTGTTGCCAACTCTGTCCACATATCTTTATAAGTGACATTATCACAAGACCTAACTACGTAAGCCAGGGGCTTAGCATCAGGGGCTCATACAACTGCACATCCTCTATGTTATATATTCCATCAAGTACCAGCAATGCCCCTATGCCATGTATATTGGCCAAACTGAACAGTCTGTACAACAAAGAATAAATAAACGCAAATCAGACATGAGAAATTGTAAGACCCATAAACCTGTAGGGGAACATTTTAACCTGCCTGGTCACTCAATCATGGATTTAAAAGTAGACACTCTTCTACAATGGAATTTAACCACCCAATTACAAAGAGAAACTGCAGAACTGCAATTCATCTACAAATTTGACACTGTTACCCTGGACTTGAATAAAGACATTAATTGGTTAATGCATTACACAGCCAATTTTCCCTGCCTTTAACAGCCATATTTTCACATCAAAAGCTATGAATGGGACACATCGAGCCCACTTAATTAACCTCATTAATATGGGTCCTACAATTGGACAGGTACTTTCTTTGCTTTTATACATATCTTGTTTTCTGTTATTTCCACTCCAGCTCATATGAAGAAATGTATTTTACCCATGAAAGCTCATGATACTATATATTTCGTTAGTCTCTAAGGTGCCACAGGACCACTCGTTGTACTTACTACCATGTTCTGCCATATACACACCTGAAAAAGTAAAGCGCGAGTTCTAGCTGGAAAAAATACTCCACAAATCTGCCGTGTTCAGAAGTATACACATCAAAAGATAACTTTTTTATCTCCAATTTATTCTGAAAAAAACACTCTGGGGATTTTATTTCAAAAGATGAAAAATGGACCAAGAGTCAGTGGTGCACAGCTACTATTTATCTGTTTTACAGCTATCATTTGAGTGCTAGAATAACACTGGAAAAAGGAGATGCTTTCCTGAACATGGTATAACAAACATTGTATTAATACAAAGTGAAAGTAAATTAAAAGCAGAAAGCTAAGTCTTAGATGCTAGACATTTTTTTTTCTGGACAGTAACTCTATTTTCTCCTGACAGTACATAAACATGCTTTATTTACTTTTGCTGAACTATTACATAAACTATTTTTTTTTAAATTTCATATTGGTCTTGGAACAGGGGCACAATTCAGAATTCTTCCTTGACAGCAAATCAAAGATGTTAACAGCCCATTTCCTTGATTGAAATAGTTAATTTTACCACTGCTGTCTGTTTGACATGGATTAAGATGACAGAAGCTGTTCATTTTGCTAAGCCAAGTGGGAAGTGCACACGGACACCTCTGCCTGTTACAGACACATCTGCAGAGCTTGGGAGAAGTCTTCAGATGTGACTGATGATCAGATTTCAAAACAGCAGAAACAGGCTAACATAATACGGTTGATGGGTTATTGCATTTAAGTAAGAAAAAGGAGACAGTCATTAGAAGTTATGTGCATCCTGCCCTGTTATGGCTTTTTGAATAATCAGAGATCATTTGAAGTTCAACATGTGACACTAGTTACATTTTGACATTTTCTTTCCAATGCTAATTATGTACAAAATTCTCTTATCACAAGCTATAGGTAAAGATTTTAACTAAACAGTGGCAAGCAAAACAAGAATGTTGCTGTATTTGAAAAAAATCTCCTTTGTGATAGAAACTCTAGACTGCACACATGGTGCCTTCAGGACACCAACTGAGAATAAAGCTGCTTTCAGAAGTAGTAAGTGATTTCGTTCTATTAATGTCCAGGTGATTTGTGATGCCCATTATAGCATCACTAATGTGATAGCAAACATTTCCTGGGCATACCACATTTTCAATGTTCTGCAGAACTTAGTCAGCTCATGTGCTTGTGCAATGCCTGATCGGAAAAGACAGCCCCTGGGATTTATTCTTTTAATCAGTCAAAACTAATTCTGAAGCAAAAAAGGAGATCTAAATAAAACCACACATTGTAGAGGTATAGAAAGGTTAAGAGAAACAATCAGAAAGCACATCTATTCTGTTCTACATAGGTTCTTTTACTGGACTCATCACCCTATTATCTGAACTCTTACCATTAGCGGAGTAAGCAACTGTGTCTAACATCTGCTGCATAAACTTAAAAAACAACAAATGATCTGGTGGCACTTTATAGACTGACAAAACATGTAGGGTATGTCTACACTGCCACCCTAGTTCGAACTAGGGTGGCTAATGTAGGCATTCGAACTTGCAAATGAAGCCCGGGATTTAAATACCTGGGTTTCATTTGCATGTTCCCGGGCGCCACCATTTTAAAATGCCCCATAGTTTGAACTACCTGCCCGCGGCTATACGCGGCATGGACTAGGTAGTTCGAATTAAAGCTCCTAATTCGAACCACTGTTATTCCTCCTGCAAGGCTGGTAGGAGCAGTGGCAGGCAACCAGTGGCGCGGCGTGGCTGGTAGAGCGGCGGCAGGCGACCAGCGGAGCGTCCAGTCAAGTGGGATGAGACAGCTGGTGGAGCATGGCGGAGTGGCTCACGTTAAAGACTGCAGCAGAACCCTAAGGAGAGGTGGGGCCGTTGGCCTCGGACCACGTAAGGTGCCCCTATCTATCCCCCCGCCCCCATTTCTACTCAGGTTGGGAGGTAAAACCCTGCAGGTGAACTTTTGGACTGTGGGCGGCACTGACCAGGGACAGAGACTTTTGGGGTGTCGGACTTTGGGACTTAGGGTGATTCTTGGCTGGGAGGGCGGGGGGCTTAGCTCATGTTTGGGCTATGAACTCTGTTTGTGGTATTTTCCCAATTTAATGCCGTATGACTTCTCTCTCTGTTTCATTAAATGTTTCTTTCCTACACTCAGACTCTGTGCTTGTGAGTGGGGAAGCATTGCCTCTCAGAGGCACCCAGGGGTGTGTGAATTTCCCAGGTTACTGGGTGGGGGCTCAAGCTGGTTCTATGTGAGATGGACCCCTAGATATTGAACCCGGCCCTGGTTGCTGCCAGGCCTACCCGGCAGAAGGGTTACACAGGGATAAATGACCCAGGCTCCCCTCTGTTCTGACAAAAAGAGGAAATATAGAGAGAGAATGGCAGGGAAGAACTAGGAGTCATCATCATTATCTCTGCATCTTGTGCCCCCCAATCCAGAGTCTGGAAAACCCTGTATGCTAATACCATGTTGTGGAGAGTTTGTTGCTGTGGAAAGGCACCTCAGATGGTCAAAACTGAGGAGCAGCCATTCTTCACGGCATGATCTCCTCAAATACCAATAGAGTTAATACAGCGAGAAGCAATATTGACTTCTCCCTAAGGGGATGTGGCAGGGACCAGGGCATGGTCCAAAGTTAAAGAATCAGCCTGAAGGGTGAGAGGCAAAAATGTAACATGGCTCTTGAGGGAATTGTGCTGTAATTGAACAACAGGAGCAGCAGAAAGGACAGGACTCCTACATAGATGTCCATGGATATGCGGTGTTGATAACTAAGTTCCCAGCAATTTTCCGAACAGCAGGAGAGAATGAAGCAGCACTTTCTGCCCTCTCTGCTAGGCCACAAACAGGGAACATGTAGCAGAAGTTCTGTGGGGGTCATCTGGTCCAGTTTCTGTGAGGCCTCTTTCCAATTCTTACTGTGATTACTGTAGGAGGATATGACATGAGCCCAAGTGATTTCAGGTATAGGAATGCATTGAATTAGAGATTCTGCTCCATAGTGAAAACCTATGAGAAATTATGAGAGCATTGCAAAGGTACAAGCAAGCCATTGGGCCATCCTGCCTGTTTTCTTTTTAATTTCTTCCTTCCATGACCATCAGCCTATTTGGTCATGGCACAAAATCGCCACTTCCTACTGAACAGAAAACAAGCTTGTGTTCTGGTTTGTCTTTTTGTAACGTCAGCACAATTATCTATTGGTGATCCAAAATTATTAACTAAATCAATGGGATTTTAGAATGAAGATAATATATCACTTTATACACTGTATTGAGATTTGGATCCTATGTAAAACAAGACAAATAAATCTAAAAAAACCCCCAGTAAAATCAATAGTGATTATTAGGAGTAAAAGTGCTGTAATTGAGGCTGTAAAATCTTTTAAGATCCAAGGAAAAAATTTCCAGTAAAACTACAATAAATTACTCCTGAGTAACTAGAATATTTGCATGACATTTAATGTCATTATATCAGACTTTCTTTAATAAAATAGTGTATTACTATTTTTTGCCATGAATGCTATTATAGGCATACGTATTAGCTTAGTATTATTTTAGCAAGTTACCTTTTAAACTAATATTTCATTACATTCTACAGGAACCTGCTTTTCAAATCTCTCAGATGCTTTTAAGATTGCACTTCCCATTAGTTCTTGTTTTCTGTCCCTTTGACCTTTTCAAATATGACATAATAGTGTTCTTATTATACGACAACAAGAGTAAGCGCATTTAATTTATGGAGGGCCCCAATTTTTATAATCTGATATTGGTATGAACTATAAATCTTTTTAATGACTGATAGAATAAGTGGAAATCTAACATGACATTTTTATTATCACCTGTTCAATAGCCCCAATCTAGATTTTTAGTGTATTGTATTTTAGACATTAAGCAAAGAAATAAAGTCAAAATGGCTTGTGAAACTAGATCTTCCTTTGATTCAACATGTAGAGGCTGATTCACCACTGTGTTAACCCCTTTTTATGGCAGCATATCTTGGACAACATGGCAAGAAAACCCATCAGTGATGAGTGTGCATGTCTGTTTGTTGATCTGGTTCATAATCTAGGGCTTCAGTTAGTCTCTTAGCTGCAACTAGATGACCCAGTAGCAGCAATCAATGACTTGGTCAGTTTTTGTATAATTTACATAGAGCCAAGTGGTTGTGACTGTCATCACCCAAAGATAAGATGCTGTAATGCTTTCTGCATAGGGCCAGGCTATAAAATCATAAAAAAGCTGCTACAGAATGCAGTGGTAGGTACCATCTGCACTGGCTTGGCAGGTACCATCTGCACTGGCTTCTTGTGGGTTCGTGTGTGATGTTTAAAGTTTTAGGATTGACTTAGAAAGCCCTAAATAGCTTAGAACTGACTTACCTGAGAGACTGTCTCTCTTCTTGTGCCCTTGTGCTGCAGCTGAGATCAGCAGAGATACCCGAGCTGAAGCCCACAGGTACAGATGAGAAGGGGCTGTTGGCTAGATGATGTGGTTTCACACTTTGGAATTCACCCTGACTCTTGGTCTAAAAGAGATGGAATCTGATGACCTTGGTGATACAGTGCAAATATAATCTTTTTTGATTGCCCTTGGACAGTGGGGAAAATTGCCAGTCTTGGGATTGATCTTTAAAACTTCCAGGTGGTGGATTATCGTGATGTGTACTGATGCACTTAGGGTGTATCTGTGATATATTTTTAAGTTCTGTCAAGAGAGCATAAAGTATATGAATAGGTGTCTTTTTCTAGCATTTCTATTCATCTAAATACATAAATAGTAATATAAATAGTGAAGTTACTTCAGTTTTATGATGGCTTGCCACAGTGTTGATCTTCATTCTATACTATGGTGCAGCTTTTCTACAATCCCAGTATATGTCTACACGGCATGCTTATTTCAAAATGAGCTATTCCGGAATAGTTATTCCGAAATAGCTTATTTCAAAATAGCACGTCTACACTGCAGGGAATTCTCATAATTAGTCCAAGGCAGGCTTCCTCAATGTAGATGTGCTATCTCAGTTTAGAGCCCCAGGAGGCACTCGGAAGGAGTAACTTAGAACGGCGCTGGTGAGGGGCTATTTCAAAATAGTAGCAGTGGAGCATCTACACACGTCTTATTTCGAAAAAGCTATTTCAGAATAGGCATTATTCCTTGCAGAATGAGGTTTACAGATTTTGGAATAAGCCATCCATTATTTTGAAATTATTTTGAAATAATGGAATGGCTGTGTAGACACTCACATTGTTATTTTGAAATAACACTAGTTATCTTGAAATAATGGTGCAGTGTAGCTGCACCCCCAGAGTCCAGCTCAGTAGCATGCTGGGCGAGGGGCATACATGCAGGAGTGTGCATGAGAGAAATCTTCCCCTCAAGGATCAGAAGTAGTTACAAAGCTTGTCCATGGAGGTTGCTTCAGCAACTGGCTGAAGTAGCCCTCTGTCTAGCCTCTGAAACTTGCTGTAAGCAAAGGGCAGAGGATTCATGCCACGAATGAGTCTTGCGGCCAGCCTGGCCTCATTCCAAAGGCACAAGAAGCACACACCATGGGTGGGTTCCCCATCTCCTGTACCTCTTTGTCTAGACAAGGGTTCCTATCCATTGCAGTTGACAGCTTGCTAGTGTTTGCCACTTTACAGAAATAGGATGCAGGAAAACCAAATATTTTAACTTCATGACATACCTAGCATTACATCTGTGAGAAATTCTTCATGGCTGGGATTTCAACCCAGGAGCCTGGGAGTGCAGGGTATTGATGCAGGAGTTGACCTACAAGTGTAGCATGGATTTCCTAGGGCTGGGTTTTTTTTTAATTTATTTTTTTGCATGTGTGTGTGTGGTTTTGCACCACTTGGTTCATTTTAAATTGAGGTTCATTTGTGCCTAACACGGCAAAGGAAAAACTTAGGATGAAACTGGTGGATTTTATTAAATTAATTGGTGGTTGAGACAGCCTTCTGCTCTGCAGTTCCTGCCATCTGGAACAGCCTTTCTTTATCTCTCTACCTCATTGACTCTCAATCTGACTTCAAATCTCAGCTGAACACACCTCCTGTGCATATTCTCTGTATTTTCTTTCTTCTGCCTATTATTTCTTATTTAGCTCTAAATGCTTTGGGATAAAGTCTCAGAGATACCACACAAAACACAGAAGTATAGTACTGTTATTTTAGTCTAAGGTGCATCAAGCCAGAAATTGGTAATTATATTTATATTATAGTTTGATTTTTAAAAGAATATTAACACATTTAAGTTATCCAGATGTTTGTCAATCTTGTCATTTCATCTGGATATTTTGATTGTTGGTTTGATGGATTTATTTCTAGGAAGGTTTTTGTTATAAATATTTTATATCTTAAATCTCAGGCACTCCAAATAGCAATGTCTTTGGGTTTATTTTTGAAAAAAAGTGAATCTTGTGTAAATGTCCTGTTTGTTTGCAATGACTCGCAAATTTGATGTAGAATTTTAAAACATAAAACAAAAACTGAATAAAAAAGGTGAAAACTAATATTAAAGTTTAAGTGCATTGTAATAAATCATCTATGCCATTTAGTATCTGTTGCACACATTTTAATAGAGAATGTAACTATAGCAAACTTTATAATTCAAAGTTTTAAAAAAAACCCCAAAATCCAGAATTGAGTAGCATCGTCTTAGTTACAGGTCTCATAGAGGCCCAGATCCTGAACCCGAGCCAGCAGTTAGGCTGTGAGTAAGGTTTGTTGCCTGGGCAGATGAGGGAAATGAAGCCATAATAGCTCTCAGAGCTTCCGTGTTGCTTCTTCCTAAGGAGACCAACAGTTGGTGGCCTTGTTCTGAGGTGGATCTACCATCCCTTTTTGTGTCCTCAGCCAACATCTATCTCATCCCTAAGTGACAACACATAAAGACCCCCTTCAGATAGGACTCCATAGTATGCAAGCAGTACTCACCCTCTGTATACATTCCACAAAAGTCTTGCCCACCCTTTGCAGTGGGAGTGAATCATTTTGCCTCATCTGGGGCCTACCACCACAGTGGAAGGGAGGACAGGATTTTCTCCACTGATGTCACTGAAGTCCAGGACTGAACTCTTAGTAGCTCCAGTAGGACTAGGATTCAGCCTATAGAACAATGTGTAGCATGCAAATAGTACCCACCTTCCCAGATTCCTTGGACAACGTTAACCTCTAGGAAGACCTTCTTTGCAAATGATAGGCTAATCAGCTAATTAAAACTAGACTGTGGACAGATGCAGAGACATGTTTCTTGCAGCTGTATAAATGAGTGTGCATAACCTACAAATGTGTTCCCTTAAGATGGGACCGTCCCAGGCAAGTCAGGACATGTGGTAGAGTAATGTGCAGTGGGCTGAAACCAGTGATCATAAACCATCTTGAAAAGAAAACTACGTGCAGTTTACTGCCAGAGATTACTGAGACGAAGAAAACCTGTTTTAAATCAAGAACTGGAGCCATTTCAGTCCTTAAACTAGCTGCATGTTAGCCTTGAAGAGAGCACTGTTTTATGCCCAAACCAATAGATTTAATCCTCTATAAAGGTAAGTATTATAACAAATGAAACCCAATATCATTTCTTTACATTTTATACATTTCCACTGGCACTTGAGATCAATGCCTTTGGTAGTGGATCATTATTTGCTTAATCGAATATTATAACTTGCTGGTAATAATTTAAAACCTAATTGTGCCACACATTAAGCAACAACAGCTTCCACCATGTTGATTCTAATAGGAATTGAAGACACTCAGAGCTAGCTTCACAAAGGGATTTAGGCACCTGACACTTTAGGTGCCTATATCCCAGAATCAGCACCACTGTTATTAATAAAACCTCTGTTCAGTCACCACCAAACTCCGTAGGCACATATGTTCAATTGGCACCTACATTTCTGCAGTAAAAGCTCTCTAAGGCCAGATCTACACTAGGGAGCTATTTCAAAATAACTCCTCTTATTTCAAAATAGCCAGCGGAGGGTTCACACTCCCAAGCCTGTTATTTCAAAATAAGGGGCTGGTTATTTCAAAATAATAACTCCGGTTTTCCATGAGGAATAACACTTATTTCAAAATAGTTATTTTGAAATAGTGGTAGTGTGGATGCTCCACAGTTGATGTTTCAAAATAACTACTCCCCAGAATCATTCAAAGTAATTACTCCCCAGTGCTTCTTGGCGCTCTAAGTTGGGAGGTAGCATTTCCACATTGAGGGTGTGTCTAGAGGGTTTTTTCGAAAAAAGTGGCCTTTTTTCAAAAAAACTTCCCCTGCGTCTAGACTGCCGCCATGTTTTTTTCGAAATTAAATCAAAAGAACACAGTGTTTTTTTCGACCACGGTAAACCTCATTTTACGAGAAAGAAGCCTTTTTTCGAAAGTGCTCTTTTGAAAAAAAGGCGTTCTTGAATGCAAACAGGGCTTTTTTGAAAGAGAGCATCCAGACTGCCTGGGTGCTCTCTTTCCAAAAAGCGGCTCGCTGTGCTTCCCACTGTGCCGTGCACATGCCGAGTCCAGCAGTGGCAGCGTCCCACAGGGAAAGGACTAGTAACCCTGCCTATTGGATGAGACGGGGGCAGGCTGTAGCGGGGGGAGGTGTGTTTGAGAGGCAAACGCTCCTGCACTTCACCGCACTGTCCCCGGGAGTGGGTGCTGCCCTGAGCATGTGGACATGCCCGTGTGCTATGTGCAGCACTGTTGAGTGTGTGTGTGTGTGTGTGTGTGTGTGTGTCCAGGTTCCCAGTTTCCTTCTAGTTGTGGCTTGTGGTGGGAGGGTGTCTCAACCCGAGGGTGTCCCACCCCAGTGTCAGGAGTATGGCAGGCCCCTCAGAGTCTGTGAGCAATAGCACAAGGGTCCTCTGTTGCAGCCTCCTAGGGAGGTGTGCCTCGGACTGGCACTCCTCCTTCCCCTATGTGCACAGGCTGCTGTATGATCCCCAGGCCGAGAAGGCCGAGGGAGGAATGTGCCCCAGCCCCTCGCTGCCCTCCACCTCCACCCATGTGTATGTGTAGGAGATGAAATGGCACTCACCTGATGGGCCTTTCCCAGCTTCTGATGATGCATGGGAGACATCCAGAGTGTGGGGTACCTGCTCCAGGGCGAGCATGAGGTCCTGGCTTGTGGGCATGGAGATAGTGCTGGCCTTGTCCTCTTCCTCCTCCTCCTCCTCCTCCTCCTCATTTGTCTCACTAGATGTGGCCCCCTGGAAGGGTGATGATGGGCATCTCCAGCCCTGAGTCCACGACAAGGGGCAGGGAAAGGGACTGACCTACCCCCCAGAATGCGGTGGAGTTGGGCATAATGTGGGCAGGCCTGCAGCACCAACCTGGAGCAGGAGCTGCGCTCCCTGGCCCTGGCATAGGCCTGCCTCAGCTCCTTCACTTTCATCCTGACATGCTCCTGGGTGCGGCTATGTCCCTTGGTGTTCAGGCTATCGGCCATCCAGCCGTAGACATTGGCATTCCTGTGTCTGGTGCAGTGAAACTTGAAGTTTGATTTCTTGCCACAGACCTCAATGAGGTCCAGGATCTCCACACCAGACCAGAAAGGTGCAAATCTCTTTCAGTCCCTCTCAAGGTCCTGGGAGCTGCCTGAGGCAGAGCTGGGAGCTCTGGGGGGGCTCAGCTGGAGAGGTGGGCTCAGCCATGGCAGCAGGGAAGGCTGTGCAAGGTCCTGCTGTGTGGCATGATGCGAGCAGGGCCTGCTTCATACCACAAGCCCTCTCCCTTCTGCCTGCAGCTTTAAGGGCAGCAGGGGAAGGGAAGCTATACAGTTGTAATGAGTGTGGACAGAGCAGCCAGCAAGGCACCTGTGGGATTCCCTGGAGGCCCCTTAAACTCCACCCACCCTGTCTACACACACACTATTCCAAAATAGCTATTTCAGAATAGGTGTTATTCATCGTAAGATGAGGGTTAAAGAATCTGGATTATGCCACCTGTTATTTCAAAATAATGGACTTGCTGTGTAGAAGCCTGCAAGGTTATTTCAGAATAATGTTGGTTATTCCTAAATAACGCTGCTGTGTAAATATGCCTGAAGTGCGCCTGTATTCCTGGGCACTATTTTGTCAGCAGAACCAACGGGAAATAAGACAAGTTAATGGAAACCTATTTTTCTTGAAATGGCAGAAAGATCAGGTATGGGAATAGTTTGCCTTGGTAAGTGGGTCTTGTCTTGGATGTGGTTAGTTCCTGCTGAGTACTAACAAGAAGGAGAAGGGGCATCAGTGAGATACAAATTCACAATAATGTTTCTCTGTAAACTGCATTTACTATCTATCTCATCCACTCAACATTCAGCTGCTAGGCTTCTCGGAAGAAGAGCAATAGCTATATTGTGAGACTCTGGCTGGAGGATCTGATCAGTTCAGCTCTGGCTCCTCTTAAAACACAAACAAAAAACCTGATGCTTGGGGAAGGATCACAGCCAATGAGATGTAGCTGGGAACTGCAAAATCTCCATTCTGCATGTTTGTAACAAGTCCCTCTACTAGGTGGAAAGGAAAAAAACCTGTTAACTACAAAGAAGGCCAGTCCTTACAGATTTGTATTAGGGTTCTCATGTGGCAATAGCAATCTGTGTCTAACTCAATGCCCCATTCTTCAGTAATCTCACCTAGTGGTTGTGGAGCACAGGAAAAGCTGATGGGTTACCAGCTTTTACACAAAGGATGCCAAGAAGCACAGGTTCATAATTCAACAAAATTAAAATGACACAGCCCCATTTGATTTTTGTTAAATAGACTCCTGATACAAAATGGGTGTTTTCAGGTGATCACGATAAATGGTATTAAACTCTAAAAAACCAGCATTAGGGATCTCTAACAAATGTAAGCATTCTGTGTACAATGCAAATGTCATCACTCATGCCAGTCTCTTACATGTTCTAGGATCCTGACGATTTGCCACTAATAATTGTCTGTATGGTAGACAATTTTACACATAATTTTTTTGGTTAATTTACTGTCTTAGCCCAGTGATAACACATTGATATCTTACTGCGAAGCATGGACTTCTGATAGATAAAATGGAGGCTTTGGGGCATTCAGAAACCCTCCCTCAGAACTAAACTTAAGGAAAAGGTTCAATTACGAGACCACAGAATTGTGTAGAAAATTCCCAGATCCTTTCTATTATCCTGGGTAGAAGTCTATAGTTACTGTTACATCTGATGTAGATAAAATGAACAACAGCAAATGTAGCATCATATATTTATGGAAGGTTTTGTTATATTGCTAAAGGGAAGATTTTGACATAAACATTTATTCTTTAATAATCCTAAGAAAAGCTAGCTTTGGTTTCATATAGCTGTTGTTCACTTCAAGGTTTATGGAATGCAAAATGTAATTTATCTCTAGACAATAACTAATTATTACTGATTACAAACAAATAAGTCAACAAAGATATTTTCTTGTTTACATTCTTATCAGACTGTATCAGGACCATCTGTATTTTCAAGTCCTTTATCCCAAGGGATAAATCATTTGCATTGTTCACTGAATATATGCATGCAAACATGGCATTTGGATTTGATGCACAGTTACAAAGCCATAGCCAAAACACTTTGGTGGGAAAACACTCATTAATATACAGTCAGGAAAACACACACAAAGGAGTAGAACCTAAACACCACAGCAAATTGATTGCTGAGCAAATATATAAGGATCTGATTGTACTGGAGTAATGTTTGTGTTTGAAAGCTATTCTTTGTACAATTATCTCCATATTCTGCAGATATTTGTGCAGATTATATGATCATATTCATATATCTATATCTATATATACATAGATATTAGATGTGGCAGTTACTTTTAATTCAATGCTGGCATGTCATCCTCACTGCGGATCTGGAGTAGGAGGCATGAAATGGTGCAACTTGAACTTTAAAAACTTCTGGATGAGTCTGTCCTGTGGGCTCTAAGCTGTGAGACTATTGATATCCTATGTCTCTTGTTCTGTCAGCAAGAATTCCCAGCTCACTCCTGCTTCCTTTTCCAGACTAGTCTGCTCCCTCAGACAAAGCCCTCTCTTGCTCTCTGCTGAACTGAAAGGCCTCCTCCCCCTTCCAGCAGGCCAAGATTTTCAAACTTCCTGCCACACTCCTCTCTGCTGCCAGCTTCACTTAGCCCACTCTCCCGGCACTCACAGGGTGCTGACATAGCACTGGTGGTGGTGTTAATTATTTCTTCTATAGAACTGTCCTGACTTTTTTCCATAGCTCTTTCCTGGCCCAAAGGAAGGGTCAGAAAAAAGGCAGGAAAGGCCTAAGGTAGAGGGGTTTCCCAGTGGTTGGCAGGACAGCTCAGATTTGAACTAGCCATGAGTTCTAGCTTTCTCCAGCAGCCAGAAACCCAGCTAATGGCAGAGTATTTGGTTACACTTAAAACATGGCAAGTGTCCATCCTGTGAATCAGGGGGTCTCCTAAGCATTAATTTTGTGTTTTATAAGAGATGCTGAAAAATACTCTCCAGGTGTAGATTATTATTACTAGCCAATAACCCGTCATACAACGGGATTTTTCAGGACTCTCCTCCATGTCCGTCTCTCTCTCTCTCTCTCCTCCTTCTCCTGCCTCCCCCCTCTCTCTCTCAGCTCTTCTCCACCACCTGCCTCTCTCTCCGTCTCTGTTTCTCTTCTCCCCCTCCTGCCTCTCACTCTCCCTTTCTCTTCTCCTCCCCCTCCTGCCTCTCATTCAGGGGGCCGCGGAGCCCAAATGGCTGTTTGGGCTCCACGCTCCTCGTGCGGGGGGCAAGCAGCACAAGCGGCTGTTTGGGCTCCATGCTCCTCATGCAGCACGGGGAGCGCGGAGCTAAAAGGCCGCTTGCGCCGCTTGCTCCCCCACGGCAGCCCGGCGGAGCGGCACAGAACTCAGCCGAGCGCCACGGCGGGAGGTGAAGGAGGGTGGGGCAGTGACGTACATGGCCCCGCCCCCTGGCCATGTACGTCACCGCCCCGCCCCCCTTCCCCTCCCGCCATGGCGCTCGGCTGAGTTCTGCGCCACTCAGCTGGGCCGCGGCGGGGGAGCAAGCGGCGGCAAGCGCCCGTTTGGGGTCTGCACTCCCCATGCAGCGGTGAGAGCTATTATGGCTGCGCGCTCAGCTGGGCCGCAGCGGGGGAGGGAGGTGGGGCAGTGACATACACAGCCTCGGCCTCTGGCCGTGTACGTCACCGCCCCGCCCCCCCTTCCCCTCCCGCCGTGGCGCTCGGCTGAGTTCTGCGCCGCTCAGCTGGACCGTGGCGGGGGAGCAAGCGGCGGCAAGCGGTTCTGCATGGGGAGCGCGGACCCCAAACGGCCACTTGCCGCCACTTGCTCCCCCGCCGTGGCCCAGCTGAGCGGCACAGAACTCAGCTGAGCGCCACAGTGGGAGGCAAGAGTGCCCCCCAGGGGCGAGTCTGTAACGCTACAGCGTTGCAGACTCTCAGACATTGGGCTACTGTATATATGATGATTATTATTTTCATCTTGGTAAAGCCCCAAAGTGCACAAGGCCCTGGAATGTATAAAGCTTTCAAACCAGATAAAGCTTTACTTTTATTTCTTTGTGCTTCTCTGTTTGCTGTATCCTAGGTCCTTCCTGACACAAGTAACAATAAATAACAAGCTGTTCTGACTTGAAATGGAAATGGTGGCTGTGTATACACTTTATGTAATACCTGCCAGTTCCCATGCCCCAGCACAATGATACAGTCATGATCATGCCACCCTAGGAGCAATACATGGAGACAGTTTGCTTGCATATCTTGGCACCTGCTACAAAGTTCAAGTGCGGCAGTGCAATAAAATCATGATGCTCTTGGAGCCTAAATATGGTGTAAAAATGTACATATTTCACTTACCTGCTATTACCCATGCGTTAGCCTCTTAAGTCTTATCACTTGTGCCAATCAGATGGTATTAAAATATGCCTAATTGAAACCTAGGGAAAATACCCTTTCTAGGGATCATTCTCACCAATACTCTTAATGGGCTAGAGTGGGACTCTGTGTCCTGAGGAAGTAACAGGCTACCTCATGGCAGTGAGAGGCTGGACTGTGCGCTACACAAGGCTGATTAATGGAGTGATTAAAGCACCAGAGGGTTACTGCTCTGGCAGCTGGGGCATCGGAAATGGGCATGGGAGAGGGGAAATATGCAGCTCCCAGAAATCATGGGGCTGAGTTCCCCTAGCAAATACTTTGATGTTGGAGGTGGGAAGGAAGAAACACATCAGGCAAAAAAAAAAAAAAAAAAAGGCAGCAAAGCACTTAGATGTCTTATGCTTACTAGGGAAAGCTCCCAACTTTACACTTGCTTAGCAGAAGGCAGTAAAATTGCCAATTGTGAGGCTTGTTTTGACGTATTGCTAACCAATCTCAGGCCTGAGGTTGTGGGTTCAGGCATCAGAAATCTGGTCCCTTGGAACAACAATACAATAAATACTGACTGACAGATTCTCAAACCCAGGAAGTCCAAATAAAACACATTGCACAGGTATAGGCAACGTGTGCTTCAGCCACATCTGGTACTTTTCCTATTCCCTGGTCCAGTTCCTCTGTGCTTTACTTTACTCATAGGTCACTAAACTTTTAACTAGAGATGATGCAAGATCACAACATTTGAACATAGATATAAGTTCCCTTAAAATTGGCGGTTTGGATCCAGTATTTTGGTTTAAGCCCTTTGTATGGCAGTAGATGTACAGATGGGTTTTTTATTTGGTGCATTATACACATAAGGACCGCCACAGGGCTGGAATCTGCATCTGGATTTAAAATTCTCAAGGTTCAGGGAGGTTTAGATCAGGTATCTGGGAATGGAGCTCTGCATTATAGCCCTAGACATCTGATCTAAAATAACTAAACTTGTAACTATTTTAATGTTAGCTTCAACAATTAAAACAAAACAAAACAAAACAAAACATGGGAATCTTCATTCTTGGGCTCCTAACATAATTTCTCCATGCTTTCCAACATCACACTTGATAAGAAATACTTTCAATATTAACATTCAGCTCCTGTATCATGCATGAAGGTTAATAGCCAAGAATACCCTTAGAGAGAAGGTGCACTGCATTTAATAAATGAAGACCAGAATGGGACATGAAAGGAAAGTAAAATTCACCATCAAACCACTAGAGGGTGGCTCCCTTCAGATAAAGACTGAAACACTTCATACCAGTCTGAGCAACTGTCTGCTTTGTTTGCCTGCACTTTACTTGGCTTGCCAAAAAAAATATTAACATTCATTTCTGTGTGTGTGTGTCACTCACACACACACTCTCTCTCACACACACACACACACACATACTCTCGCATGTGCACACACTCACATGCTAAGCTTCAGTTTCTAATTTAATAAGCCACAACAAAACATCACAATTCCGTAATGACTCTGCTACAGCCACATAGGAAATTAGCATACGAGAACAGTATGTATCTCAAATTACATTAGCCATCATAACCTTTTTTTAAAAATAGACAACTGGTCACTAAAGCAATGGATTTACTATGTAATATGGATTAACAGGTCCTCATGTTTAAATGCCCTTTATGTTTAGTGGTATTTGTAGACTACAGACATTGTTATGAAATGGATCATTCATAAGCATGAGAAGGAAAGCACATATATTATATATAATGCAGCTTGAAATCTACGCCGCCTTCAACATGCCAGCTGTTTCTCTTTATGACACAGAGTTCTTCATGAAATCCAGAGAGACATTTTGTAGTAAAACATGCTAGCTACTTACTTTTTAAGCCGCTGGTGTTGCCTGACCATCTAGCTAAATAATTAAGGAAGCAATGTACAATTAAACATTATGTGCCATCTCACTTTTTTCCCCTCATCAAAACCTCATGGTAAGAGGAGGCAGGAACTGGAGAAAAATATGTCTTAAAGGGGTTGCTAAGGTGTTGCTATCATATGTACAGAAGGTAAAGAGAATGATAATATGTGTTTCTGGCTAAAATTGTGGTCACTGTTCAGTGTAACAAACCTTTCTGCTCGCTGCAGTACAGTAAATGGGGTGTTTAATTTGGGATTCAGTGTAGTCTGGAGTCAAGGTGCAGCAGTTTTATAACAGACATACAATTTTATTGGAGGTTGAAGGTTTAAATTCCACCTTACATATATTTATATAAACAGAACTTCAGTTCTGCAGATGTGCGGAATCTATGTGTGTTTGCGTATGTATAGTGTGCTCTCTAATTTCTGAATTTGAGGAGGTGGAAGAATAATGGTGAAAATACATTTATTTCCAAATATTTATAATACAAATGCACTTACAAGCATTCTAAAATGCAAAAATAAAAAAATTAATGCTCACCAGGCAGTGTTTCTCAATTTCTCCTTACATTTTAGAGAACACGCTTGATATCTCTGTTTCTAGTTTATGACCTACAAAAGAATTATGTTTTGACAAATATTTTCTTTGTTTAGCTTTTCCCAGTAAACAGCACCAAAATCCTAAGAAAACATATTTGGATCATGTAATTGCTTCTTTTATATTTATCTCAGGACAGTGTTTTTTCTGTGCAATGATTTTCTAGCAAGATTACAATTTAATGTATATGTTTGGAAATCAAATTATTTAGAATTATGACGATGTCATCAAAACAAGCCATTTTGAAATGCACTGCCAGCTCACAAAACAGATTGTATGGGGAAGAAATGGATAACACTTAGCTGGAATGCATAAAAATCTAAACACTGAGGACTATTTCATTTTATTTTCCTCAAAATATAAATCTCAGATCATGATATTTAAAACTGTTCCTAGGGTGGAGTCCTTAGTGTATGAATTTTCATTGATTTTTATCAACACCACATTCTGTGATTTAACCACCAGGTGGTGCCCTTAGTTTATGGACATCTATCCTGTCCCTCATTCCCAAAAATACAGTGAGATTAATAATATCGAGCAGGAATCCTGTTTCAGACAGGGGATTTAACACCCACAGATCAAAAAAAGGAAAGCTTCTGCCTATACTGGTATAATAAACCTGGCTTTAAGAACCTTGTTACTACTAGATTTAATGGCCTACACATTTTTTCCTCTGTTTACAATCCTTGCACACTGAAGACAGAAAACAACATGGTTGCATGGGCCATAAATATGTTTCTGTAGATCTATTTTCTACAGGGTGAACTGCATACTGACTCTCAACTGTCAGCGTATTTCTGTTTCATTGGTAGCTGCTTATGTGCTGTGAACCTCTGCTTACTCCAGTATAGTACAGTAACCGTGGATCTGAGAAAAAAGAAATTATCTCTGGGCAGTGAAATGAAGATGCTAATTCTGCTGTGGGTAATCAGTGGCAATTTCCATTTCATTTACCATTTTTTCTAACTTTCCTTTTGCACTACTTCAAAACTAGCTAGTGATCACCCACTCTTAGAGTTTATTATGGCTTCTGTTTAGTCACACAATATTTACACTGACAAATGTAATCAGCTTCTCATCTGTAATTTTTTTAAAATAACTGATTAACTTACTTGTGAAAGAAAGACACTGATAGTCTAAAAATTAACTCATTTATTCATACATGTACATAGCTGCAGAATGAGCTAACTCAGAGTGTCTTGCCAATGACCTCAGTCTTGATCTGGAGGGACCATTTATTAACAAGCAAAACATTTATCTTCAATGTAAACTGGTTCTGAGATTGCTGACTGTGTGACATCTGGGGCTCTATGAATAACAGAAATACACACATCCTCAAAATCACTATGCTTATCCTTGTTACTTTGTGTGGTTATATGTATTGTAGACAATTACCTGATCATTCCTGGGGAACTGTTAATTTATAGTCAGGCTTTGTACATTTCACAAAGAAAATGTGGGTTTGGATTAAATGTGGGGAGATGCAGGGCTCAGGAAGTATCCTGATATAGACATGAAGCCCACCATGTCTATTAGAAACCTTCTTTATTTTTGCCAGTGCTATGAAATATTCCATGATCTTACAATGAACATGTTACATGTTCTTGTTAAGGAAACTCCTAGTAACCACCATTTTGCTGTCTGCCCACAGCAGCAATAAAATGGTGGTACAGAAGAAAGCTAGGCACATCTAGCACGGTACAAGAGTTCCTCTGCTCACACTAACCTCAAATCCAACAGGAACCCAGCAAACATAATGTAGTACTTGTTATTAAATAGCAGGAGTATTTAGATTAGAGAAAGACAAGGAAATGATAAAAAAAATCAGATGTGCATCAGCAAAACACACTGAGTAAAAAATTAACCTTGACATTGAACCCCCTCACCCCACAATGTATCTATTCATTTGAAAGCAGCCCTCCCATGAAATACTTTGATAACTACAACAAGGTAAATTCTATTTTGAAAGTATACAAACCTCCAGTACTATATGTGACCTTGTAAGGTAAGGAAAGTATTTTAAAATATAAATTCAGAATGTAGAAATAATTATATCCAGGTCCAAGCAGAAATTAGACTCATCCCTGCAAATAATGCACAATATTTTTGGCAATATTTGGAGTGTAGCTAGTCTCCTTTTTTCAGGGGTCTGTTTACTGGACATCCATTTGGGGATATAATGGAGGGTTGGCCAATTATATATGTGGAAAGAGAATTTTAGTGATTAAGAAAATTGCAGGCTGAGAGAGAGAGAGAGAGGGAGAGAGAGAGAAAATGTAATTTCTCCCATTGAAGAGAGAGCTGTGGAAAATGTATGTGAATGAAACACATTGCTCGTGCCCATATGTAATATGTAACACAGTCCACCAGGGGCTGAACTGAAACCACTGCTACTGTTCCTTGGGGCCATTAGTTAGTCTTAAACCAGGTGTCAAAAAGGGAAATACCAGAAATACCTAATATTGCTTAGGTTATTCCAGCCACTTCCTTACCTTTTTGACATTTTTTCCTTCAAAACAAAACATAGCTCATAACACTGGGCTCAAACCATCTCAGAGGAACTAAGAGAAGCAGTGCATTTTATCATTTTGGTCTCTGACCTAATAATGCTTTCCAGTTAAATTTAGGTGTTGTCTGCCACTTCAATTCAAAGCTAAGGAAAGACCCTTAAGCTTAATTTTTATTAATTTTTCCCTGTAGAGCTGGGTTTTTTTTTACTTTGTACGGTTAATTTATTTGGTATTAAACAGTGAATTCAAACCCAACTAAGATCAAATTGTATTTCTGTGCTTTCTTGACCTAATGGGGCAATTATCAGGGGAAAATAAGTTCCCTTTACAATACTGAAGACAGTCTTGTGCCTTGACATATACTAATTTTCATTGGATCATATAACTGAAACAAGAATAGTTTGCCAGTCTAATAAATCAAGGATTCTGGGCAAGAAATAAATGTGGTGTCAATAACCCTTTAGCCAGATAATAGAAAGGGGATTATGTGATTATTTTGTCAAAAAATTAGGTTTCTTGTTTTTAATTGGTGTCATATCCTGTTGAGAGCCTGTTGGGTTTAAATCACAGTCCAACATGTTAGACGGAGAAGGAAGCATTATAGTAAATCCTTTCATCCAGTGGTTTCTGGTTTTTATGTGTAGCCCTAATTTCTGTTAAAATACTTCCCGGGAAAGATAACAGGAAATAGTAAACATGGCAACACCACAAAATAATTTTCTGATGCACTATTTCTATCAGTGTTCAGAGAATAAGTTGTACAGGCTGGAAAGGAAACTGCTGTATCATTAAAACCCATACAGACTAAACCGGTCCCCCTTTCACCCTTTTGTAAAAGGACCTCCCTCCCCACCATATCTCATAAATCTTTCAAACGAGGCTAGAGCCATGTATTGACGCTGCCTCTTGCATTAATGGCTGGAAACTGTTGTGCATCACTGTGCTGCGTTCAAAGGGAATCAAGAGTATTTAAAAACAACTTCTGGTGTAGGATGCAATTATAACTGACAACCAGATGTCTGCCCTGTCTGGCACAACAAGCCCAGCAGAGATTGCAAATGGTCTTGAGACCCTTGGATCTAAACAGTGCGTCCAGAGTGACTGATATTCAGATAAACAACAATACCACAAATCACTGACACAAACGGAGGACCTGCTAGAACTGATAAAGATTTTAGAAGTCAGGAAGCAGCTGACCCCACTGCCCTTGCTCCACTTACTTTTTACTGTGCCAAACCACAGTGTATTAGTGAAAAAGGACCCAACACATAAAGTATGTTTATATATCCACTGCCAAAAGTTCATCACAGAGGGAAGTCCTATGGGTAAGTGTTTAGATGGACTCTATGCTTTGGTTAACTTACTAAGTTCTGGAATATTTGCATCAATCTCTATACTGCATTTAGGTTCCTTTGCCAATTAAGTATTATCTACTGGAAGCATTTAATAGTGCTTTTACATCCTAAAGATAAAAGCAAACCCTTCATCTCGCAGAAATCTAATTTGATCACTAGGAAATCTGACACGCAGCGGGTATAGATTTGATATGAAAGTGAACTTCCAATAGGAGTTCAGGCAGTTGGTTAGAGATTTGCTTTTCTTTACTCAGCACCTATGTTTTCTACGTACAATACACTCACAATAAATTGCCTAGGGAATTTGTGGAATCCCCATCGTTGGAGATATTTAAGAGCAGGTTAGATAAACATCTATGATGGTGCTGGATCCTGCTGTGAAGGCAGGCTCTGGACTTGATGACCTCTCAAAGTCCCTTCCAGTTCTAGTACTCTATGAATCTATGAAAATCAGTATGTGCCTAGACACACATTAATACCCAGAGAATCATGAAAAGTTCCAATCAGACCACAGTTTGTGAGAGGGCAGAGCAGCAGAACTCATCTGTCTTCATATTCTTTATCAAAATATCTCGGTGGATTATTCTTTATGGGACCATAATAGGTAGCAGGTTTAAAACAAACATACAGGAGTACTTCTTCACAAAATAGTTAAACTATTCATTTGGAACTTATTGCCATAGGATGTTGTGATGTCCAAAGGTATAGTTGGGTTAAAAAAGGAGTTAGATAAATGCATGGAAGATAGCTTCTTCAGTGGCTAATAGTAAAGCCCTACTAAATTCAGAGTCCATTTTGGTAAATTTCATGAAGAAAGCAATTTAAAAATATTGAATTTCACAGTTACAGATATTTAAATCTTAAATTTCACAGTGTTACAAATCATAAATATGTATGTAAAATATACACTTGTAAAGCCTTTAAGTCAGCATTTCTCAAATTGAGAATCATGAGCCAAAATGGGGGTCTCGGGACTATTGGGGGCAGTTATGGTAAGCCACCATTACTTCTGCTTTACCTTCAGAGCTGGGTAGTTGGAGAGCAGTGGCTGCTGTCCACAAGCCCAGCTCTGAAGGTAGCTCTGCTGCCTGCAGCAACTCAGAAATGAAGGTGTCATTATACTGTATTGCCACCCTTACTTTTCCACTTCTGTCAGTGGTGATGCAGAAGAGTGGCAATACCATACCATAACACCCTTGCTTCTGCATTGATGCTGGCAGCAGCTCTGCCTCCAGAGCTCAGCTCCCAACCAGCAGCCATTGTTCTCCAGCCACCCAGTTCTGATGGCAGTACAGAAGTAAGGGTGGCAATACCACGTTCCCCCTATAATAGCAAGATTTCATGATGGAAACCAGATTTCACACAATGAGATGCGTTTTTCATGGCTGTGAATTAGGGAGGGCCCTAGCTATTAGCCAAAATGGTCAGGTATGCAACCATCCCTAGTCCTCCAACTGTCAGAAGCTGACGTTGGACAACGGGAGATGAATCACTCAAAACTGCCATATTCTGTTCATTCCCCCTGAAGCAACTGGTTCTGGCCACTTTCAGAAGACAGGATACTGGTTGATGACCACTGATCTGATCCAGCATGGCCATTCTTATGTTCTTAATCCAAAGCCCATTAAAGTCAATG
This sequence comes from Pelochelys cantorii, assembly GCA_032595735.1. Taxonomy (NCBI): domain Eukaryota; kingdom Metazoa; phylum Chordata; order Testudines; family Trionychidae; genus Pelochelys; species Pelochelys cantorii. The sequence goes on along the minus strand of CM064332.1, from coordinate 46,306,712 downwards.
AAAACACACCTGATTTTTTTCCACATGAACATTGGATCAGTCCATAAATATCTTCTGTGACATTTTTACAAGACTGTTATCAAACTGACATTCTTTGAAAATATCACTATTTTAGACGTAGACAATATCTGTAAGAAAATTTGAACAATCCTAGTTTGAAATAGGGGATCATGAAAGCAGTTATAAAATAAACTAAAAATAAGCTAATTTGTCTTCACAAGATCTTTTAATTGGATTTTTATTTTCATCTATTTTAAAGACACTCTTGGTGAGATATTGCTATTGTCTTTTTTTAATTATCTCATTTATAAAATATTTCTCTACTTTGAACCCTCTTATTTTTTGTAGTATATGTCTGAGTTACAGACATTAACTCCAAAGGATCTGGGATCCTTATATTTCAGTAAGGAAATACACTGCTTCACTTTACCTCAAGTCTTCACTGTGTTAAAAAAGACAGTCTATGCAGCATGTAATAAGAATGAAGCTAAGGGACTCTGTAATACAAAGATGGCATCAGTGATGGGAAAACTGCAATTTTGAAAGGGACCCTATTCCAACTATCAAACTTGAAAGATTTAGTGTCTTGAAACATCTCTCCGTTTGGAGCAATGTCACTGTAACAAAAAAAGATGTCACCCACATCAGAACAACATGATGTGCAAGCTTGTCCTGGTGAAAAAATTGCCCAAGGTGTTATTCAGAGAACTGATATGGCTAATCTAATAACCAGTCCAATTCTTTGCTTACTCTTTGAAGCAAACTTTTTTCAATGAGTTGAAAATGCATGGTTAAGGACTCTACCTATGAAAGAGAACCCAGAATAGCCTCTGCTCTCTGTCCTTATTCTTCTTGACCTCAAGTTTGGCCTCCACTCCTCACAGCCTCCCTGCAACCCACTAACAAACCCTGTTCTTTGTCTTTTGGGATTCTAGAGCAGTCACTCTCAGAACCTCTGCTCTGGACCCACACTGCTGCTTATTCTATCTGCTGTGGGGACAACATGCACAACATGGACGCTTAGCTCCATCGCATGAAGAACTTATGTTAAGGAGCAGTGGGGAAGAGTAGAAAAACTAACACAGCTTCAACCTAAGAGAGGAGACATGAGAGCATGGGCCTAAATTGCTGGGAGGGTGGGTGGCTGCTGGGGAGAGAACTGCAAACCAAGTCTTTCCAAGAGAAGCTGAAAAGTACAGACCTCAAGTTTTGCTCAACAAGAAAAGGAGCTCCCAGGAGGCTTGATATGAAAGGAGAGAGGAGGAGAGAATAGCTGGAAAGCAAAGATTTGAGCCTTATTCTCAAAGGTAGAGGCCTGAGGGGAGTCCCACTGAGGGGGAGAAGTGGAGCTTAGTGAGGACTGAAATCAATGGTCAGCATCAAATTCTAGATAACAGTTTAGCAAAGCTTTAAGTAAGCATCCAGAAGATTCCATGAACCAAACTAAACTATGAAGTTATTCTTGGTTTTGTGCCTCACTACCTATTATTCCTTCAACAAGTTGATATTTACACTGGGCCTTCTGTTTGTCACCAGAATCCTAAAAACTTCCTTTTGATATGTCACATTTATATTTACTTATTAGTTTTAAAAATGTATTACATTTATATATTTATGTATGTATGTATTTATTTACTAATATTGTGCACGGGAGCATTTCTTTCTGACACCTTTTTTGTTGACATTACAGAATTTTAAATAAAATCTCTTGCCAGTGTAACATCATACTGATGCAATTATAGCAATCATGGCCTTTTTAGGTTGGGAATCGTTAAGAAAGGGATAGATTATAATGCCCCTATTTAAATCCATGGTACACCCACATGTTGAATACTGTATGCAGATATGCTTTTCCCATCCCCCCAAAAATATATTGGAATTAGAAAAAGTTCAGAAAAGGGCAACAGAAATGATTAGGGCATGGAACAGCTTCCAAATTAGGAGAAATTAATAAATTTGTGATTTTTCAGTTTGGAAAATTGAGTACTAAAGGAGGATATAATGGAAGTCTATACATTTATGATAGGTGTAGAAAAAGTAAATAAGAAATGTTACTTACTCCTCATAACATAAGAACGAGGGGTCACCAAATAAAATTTATAGGCAGTAGGTTTAAAACAAACAAAAGAAAGTATTTCTTCATACAACATACAGCCAACCTATGAAACTCTTTGCCAGAGGATGTTGAGAAGGCCAAGACTATAACAGGATTCAAAAAGGAACTAGATAAATTCATGGAAGATGGGTCCATCAATGGCTGTTAGCCAGGATGGCCAAGAATGGTGTCCCTAATCTGTTTGCCAGAAGCTGGCAATGGGCATCAGGGGAATGGATCACTTGAAGGTTACCTGTTCTGTTCATTTCTTCTTGAGCACCTGGCATTGGCCACTGTCAGAAGACAGAATTCTGGGCTAGATGGACCTTTGAGCTGACCCAGTATGGACATTCTTATGTTCTTTGTACTGAAATCTCATATATATAGTGAGCCTGAAAGTCTACTCAAGTGAGTGGTGTGCATCAGAAAAGCAGTAGATCAAGAGGTAAGAAAAGGTGCAAGAGACACCAAATGTGTCTTTTGCTTAAGCCCCACCCAATGGTATATAACTGAGACACAGTCTATGTTGACAGGTAGTGTGATCTGCATGCTGTGGACAATTCCAGTGTGCACATTCGGCTTCTCCCCGCCCCCCCGCCGCACACGCTTCATGCAAGCTGTATAAGAAAAGTGCATTCACAGAACAAGAGGTAAAGTTGCCTCACATTCCTCATAAAAAGACCAAAGACTACCTTTGTCAATAAACGGCGACATGGGAAAGATGGGCTGTCCAGATATTGCACCAAAGAACTAAGTTTAGAAATCATGGTACCATAGCCATAATACTAGATTTGTGGAGGAAACAACTCTGTATCCAATTTGCTATAGTGGATCACAAGTTGAATCTGAGCCAACGTGATGCTGTTGCAAAAAAGGCTAATAACATTCTGGAGTTTATTAACAGGAATGCTATATGTCAGACCTAGGAAGACATTGTTCTGTTCTGCTTGGCGTTGGTGAGATCTCAGGCAGAGTAGGCTTAAAGACTTTAAGGTCACAGGGGACCATTGTGATCAGTCAGTCTGGACTTCTGCATATTTCAGGCCATAGAACCGCACTCAGTCACTCCTGAAAGAGACCCATGACCTCTGGCTGAATTACTGAAGTCCTTAAATCATAACGTAAAGACATCAAGGTACAGAGACGTCACCATTTACACTAATTTAAATCTGCAAGTGACCCATGTCTCCTATGCTGCAAAGGAAGATGAAATTCTGCCCCTTCTCCCAAGTCTCTGCCATTCTGCCTGGGGGAAAATTCCTTCTTGACCCCAGATATATTGATCTATTACCCTGATCATGTGGGCAAGACACTCCAATCCCTGGCAGATACCTCGAAAGTATTCTCTGTAGTAACTCAGAGCTCTGCCCATCTAATGTCCAATATCCAGTCATTGGGGATTTTGGCTACAGGCACTTGCCGATGGGCCATATACCACTGTAGGAAGGCCCATCATACCATCCCCTCCATAAAATTATCACGCTCAGACTTGAAGCTAGTTAGGTTTTTCCCCCTGCTGCTCCTCTCAAAAAGCTGTTCCAGAACTTTTCTCTGATGGTTAGAAACCCTTCATCTAATTTTGAGCCTAATTTTCTTGATGGTCACTTTATATCCATTTGTGTCTGGGTTTTGGATGCCACACTTTAGGAAAGATGTGGCCAACCTGGAGAGAGCCCAGAGAAAAATCGACTAAAATTATAAAAGGTTTAGACCTAAGAGGAAAGGTTAAATATGGGTTTATTTAATCTGAAGATAAGAAGACTGATGAGAGACCTGATAACAATTTTTGAATATGTTAAAGGCTGGAATAAAGAGGATGGTGATCAATTGTTCTCCCTGTTCAGTGGAAATATGACAAGAAATATAATCAGATTGTCTGCAGCAAGATTAGGGGAAATGGCATAACTATAAGGATAGTTAAATACTGGATTAGGCTTCCAAGGGAGGTTGTTTAAGAACAGGTTAGATAAAGAGCTGTCAGAGCTGGTGTAGGCATATTTTGTCCTGAATCAGCGTGTGCGATGGAGATGATGACCTGTTGAGGTTCTTTTAGGTCTACATTTCTATGAATCTGTATGGAAGCTTGGCAGCTACGCTGTGTTGGCTTGTGTTTACCAGCTGCATATCTCACCTTCAGTGGCTGTTACTTGCAGCCATTTCATCTGCCTGGGGATTATTTGTTTGAAAAAGAAGAAGGGGATGGAACAGGGATCTGCTCACTTTTAAACACCTCCAATGACAGCTAGCCTGGTAGCAAACATCCAGAGGAGTGAGATGCACAGGGACCTTTGCTTCCGCATGAGTTTCATTCAGGGGATGCCTGAGACAGGGAATAATTTCTTTACATAAAGAAGAGGGGGAATTAATATTTATAAATATGAAGGAAGAGGCAAAAGAAAGAAAAGGAGAGAAAATAAATAGAAAAAAGAACCAGAGCAAAAGCCGGGCCAATTTGGTGTCCTGGAAATAGTGACCTTCAATTCCTTACACCAATTTCCCCCTATTTGCACTGGTCACTAATGGTTTTTACTAAGTAGAAGATCATAACTTTTTCCCCTATAGGGAATTGTATCATCCCCTCATACAGTTCCCCCTCCCCCTTAGAGCTGCCTTTTCATCTTCTCCCTGCCACCAAAGAATCAAAGCTGAGCCCCTGTTGCATGCTAAGCATTTACTCTGCCACCAGGAGCGCTAGTCAAACCCTTCCTCTCATTTACCACCTCTCAGCCAGAGAAACTCTGGAGGACATGCCCAAGTGAGATGTAATGACATTGATTTGGTGTGCAACATAATATAGTAAGAAGAGCATGGAATGGATTTTATTAACACTATTAAGCTGCTTGTGAATGATTTTGTGACTATGCAAATTGGCAGCATCTTTCTCAGAATATCACTGTAATTAGCAGTGAAAGGTGCTAGAGCAGTGAAAGCTGTTACCATTTGTCATTGGTCATTTTGATACTTACTTCCTTACTATGGAAACCAAGAAGTTGCTAAATCTAGTGATAAAATTGCTGAAGTGGCAACCCTGGAATAATAGTTCATTATAGAAGATGGCACCCCATGCAGTGAAAGAAAGGTCTAGTGGTTAAGGGGCTAGCCTGGGACCTTAATTTTCCTAATCTACCATTTACTTATAGAAACATGGGGTTGGAAGAGACCTCAGGAGGTCATTGAGTCCAACCTCCTGCTCAAAGCAGGACCAACCCCAACTGAAGCATCCCAGCTAGAGCTTTGTCAAGTTGGGACTTAAAAACTTCTAGGGATGGAGATTCCACCACCTCTCTAGGTAACCCATTCCAGTACTTCACCACCCCTCCTAGTAAAATAGTTTTTCCTAATATCTAACCTAGACCTTTCCCACTACAACTTGAGACCATTGCTTCTTGTTCTGTCATCTGTCACTCCTGAGAACAGCCTCTCTTCATCTTCTTTGGAACCCTCCTTCAGGTAGTTGAAGGCTGCTATCAAATCACCCCTCATTCTTCTCTTCTGTAGACTAAATAAGCCCAAATCCCTCAGCCTCTCCGCTCCAGCCCCTAATCAATTTGGTTACCCTCTGCTGGATTTTCTCCAGTACGTCCACATTCTTTCTGTAATGGGGACTCCAGAATTGGACACAATATTCCAGATGTGGCCTCACCAGTGCCAAATAAAGGGGAATAATCACTTCTCTAGATCTGCTGGCAATGTTCCTCCTAATGCAACCTAATATGCTGTTAGCCTTCTTAGCTACAAGGGCACACTGTTGACTCATATCCAGCTTCTCATCCACTGTAATCCTCAGGTCTTCTGGCAACAACTACACTGTGTAATTGGAAAAGTCACTCTCTCTGGGCCAGATTATTAAAGATATTTAGGTGTCAAAAGAAGCAGATAGACTCCTAGTGGCCTAACTGCCATTGATTTCAATGGAATCTGACACTCGGTGCTCCCTCTGAAAATGAGGATAATAGGACTTACCTGTCTCACAGGGCTTGTGTGTTAAAGATTGTGAGGTGCTCACATATTACGGTAATAGGGACCATGTTAATTACCTTAAATAGCATTGTCCCTTTGTGATCTCTTTTTCTTCAGCTAATGCACATTTTGCCTTACTAATACAGCGAGATTCTGCACTGATACTTTTCCTTTGTTCTCCGAAAGGACTTCGCTGCAGTTCTGATATTGCCCTTCATCTGTACTTATTAGTCATGTGCACTGAGTTTTCACATAGGATCCTGTGAGCATGGGGGCCAGTATGTGTGTGTGTGGGGGGGAAGAGTGGGAATAAAGTATTATGGTGTTCTGAAATTCCTACCTGATCAGTTGTCTGAACAATGTAATTTGGTAGAACGTCTCAATTTAAGGTATAATAAAGTTCTCCAATTACCCTTATTTTGTTGTAATTATTTTCATTTCCTAGGGCAAAGGGTTGCCTCTCTAGACCCCTCTAATAGTACTGAGTAGTGTGCTTCGAAGGTGGTCTTATTAGACTCTGTTCCTCCCTTTATCTTCTACTACTGTTACCATAAATAACATAGCCTCCGCAAGGTAGCAAGAAACAGACTATCAATAAACATTACCTTTTTTGTTGAATACTAGTAATGGGCTGTGTATGGTACAAATATATGAAAGAAAAATGGGACCATGCTTGAAATAATAAATAAGAAAACTGATATGAGAATGACCACTGTCTTAAGTACATACAGAAATATCCAACTCAACCTATGTTGAATTATAATTGATTATCATGTGCTTAATTAATAAATAAATCTAAATAAATACATAAATAAATAAATTCCCAGCGCCTTTCTTGAGAGTCACAATGCTCTTTCCTTTCTGCCTTCAGCAGGCAAACCCCATAGCCTGAGCTGCTATCAACTACCTCAGAGGGAGAGCTGAGTCTTCAAACTCATTAGATGAGCCAGGGGTTTGCCTCCACCCTCTGCTCCAAACTAGGGTCACAGAAGAAAACCCAAGGAACTAGGCAAGTATTAAGTTGAATAGATGCTTTGTTGTTTAGTTGATAGCTAGTTTTCCACGCAGTTTTGCTTATCTCACTTTCCTCTCGGGAAAACCTTTTTTATATGATACATTCTGTAAGGGCTCTTTTAGCAACTGGAATGCAGCTAGCACCATGTTCATTGGCATATGAGCATTAAATTGCACAGCTAGAACTTTCACTGTCTTGTTATAACATTTTTAGTGCACATCATCAGCATGAATTTTTGCTCTATTGTGTCTGTTTCCAGCATTTCTATGTACTTGGGGATGTGGGTTTATCATCATTTCCACACCTTGCATTTTCAAAGAGCCAATTGTGACTTAACCAAACAATTCACATTTCAACCAATAGGAGTTCCGTGGCAAAATCCCAAGCAATTCTTGTAAACCATGTTATCTTCTTTAATCAGAGGTTTGTGGATTGATTTTCTTTGTTTATTGTTTTTGGAGTTGTTTTTAAAAAGAAGTTGTTATGGAGAAGTGTGTGTAAAAAATGGGTATACACACAATCAATTATTATTTAGTCCATTACATCAGTCCATAGCATAATCCTGAATAATGTCCATTGATATTATGACCCCATGATAATGTTAGAGTAATGCATATTAACAACTGTCACTCACGATGGCAAGTGAATGGTAAACCTTTCCACATCTTCATTGGGAATTGGCCCATTAAGGTTATTAATATGTATATATCTATGTCTCAGACCTACACTGCAGATGTCACCTCGCTCTCCATTCACTAAGTACTGAGCACTCCCTCTGACATCACTGGGTGTTCCAACCAAGTGCAGAATATGTTGCTGAAGTGACCTTACTAGCACTGACACCAATGGTGGTGATGCGATGCCATTCATTGGAATGGTATTTGTGGAGGTTCAAGGGTTAGAAATTTTTCTGCAGAAGCTACTTCTTACCAGCTATTGTAATGAAACCAGCACTTCAAAGTCCTGCTCACCCATTTTACACCTCACCTGAGCCACCATTCCAGTCATTGTCTTGCTCATCCTCCATTTCTTCACTCTCCATGGGAGTGGGGCTCAGTCCTCAATCTCTTTCTCCGTCTTCTTTGGGGTTTTCAAAGAAAATCCAAGGTGCTATGGAATGTTAAATTAGATGCTTCATTGACTAAATAATTTGTAGATAGTTTTCATATTTACACTCGAGTTTCTCTTGCGCTCTCTCTTTGTCTCTTTAAAGGAATAATTGAAAACTTCTCTTGCAAGGTTAACAATTTCCAGTCCATCATGCCTTTTTGTACATCATTTCCTCCTGAAGATTTCCAATTCAATGGTTACTAAAGGTTTAAAAAGTGTAATTTGACCTTGGAGTCTATAAACAAATGATTTACAGTTGTTGATATTGTTCTGGGATAACTGAACTTTTGGCTTCAAGCAAATCTAAATTAAAAGATTTGCTTTGCTTTACTTACACTGGGCTAGAGTCTGATGCACTGCCTAACACTGAGTAGTACCGTAATCTCCCCCCCCCGCCCCAGCACCTTTGATTTCAAAAGCATTGTCCCAGGATCTGGTGCCACTCAGTATGGACAAGGGTATCAGAATGTGTTCCACTGTTACTGGAGAAGGAAAGTCCTTTGTTCTTAAGATTGTGATAATTTGGAAGATAAACCATTTGATTAATTTCCCACTCTTTATGTTCTTTTGCAGAGTAAGTTCATGTAAATTCTTACGACATGCATTAAAACCAAATTAAAAAGTACATTTTTCTTTCAGAACATCCCTTTTAGCAGAATCATGGGCATCCTTGCAACATCACACAAGTGTTTATGTTAGAGGCAAACCAAGCAAGTATATTTGAATATGAAAATATATTTTAGTTCTAGACTTGCAAGGGACTATTTTAAACCACAATGAATAAAACAATTATTTTTAAAATGATCGACTGCATCTTGCTGATGTGTCTCTGAAGCTGAAAATTTAGAACTATGTTAGCAAGACAACACTAGCATTTAAAGAAGTGTGTCTTGTATCATCGGTCTCTTTTATCTTTTTTTTTTTTGGCATGCTCTTTAGGAAACAGAAGAGAAAGAAAAATATGAAACTGAACACAGCAAATTTAATTATAAAACAAAGCCACCCACCTTGCTTTCAGGGTCAGGAAGTATAATCGCCTCCTTCTGACGCAAGAATGAGTTTAACGACATATGTTAAATGAACAATTATTTAAAATAAAAGGAAATGACCTTAAAAACAGCTGCTGTATCTCAGACTATAGAACAGAAAGCACTGCAGAAAAAACATCCCATTCTAGAACTCAGACATGCACACCACCAGAGTTCTCCAGTAACTGTACCCTTTCAAAAACAAAAAGCAATTGCTTCAAGAATATTGCAATACACCTTGTCTATATTTGATCTCACCACTATAGTCTCTCTCCTCTTGCTGCAGGAGCAGATCAAAAGTCACTGTTAGCTGCCAAATGGTGCTATAAAGTGTATTTTCCAATAAATGTTTTTACTGAAGCTTGCGAGCACTTCTGCATTAAAAGCCAACTAAGAAGAATAAAAAGAAAATAGCATATTGCAACAGAATAAATTCATTTTTATTGAAACAGTCAGGAGTCACATGACCAAGCATCTAGCCTTTAGGATAGCAACAGAACTAGCTTGAAATGGTAAAGGAATTAACCAGTCTGCCTCCTCCTTCCACAAAGCTTTTTCGCCTGTCGACGCATTGCATGTCCATATCCTTTGCGGCGCATCTGTAGAGCTATTAAATTGGATAATCCCTCTGGCCTTTGATACATTTCTGGACATGATTATTTCATTACATGCAGTATATCAGTAGGATCATAATAAAAAGGACTTCTGACAACCTGCCAAGAGTTTTGTGGCCTTGTAAACACAAAAGTGCTCTAATAAAATTTTATTAAGTGTTAAAAAGTCATAAAAAGTGAAATAACATAAACTACAAAATTTACTGTCCTCAGCAAATGCTGAAAATATCGTCCATAGTAAAATTAAATTAGCATGCACTAGACAGAGAAGCCGAGAGGAGAGGGTTTAAAAGAGGATCCAGGAAAAAATTTCATTGGAACTGGGTCCTCGGGATTTAGTTTATGGAGATCCTTTCTTTTTATTGGAGGGAAGGTAGAGATGAATGAATATGCAGATTATGGACAGGGGCGTTCTAAGGTCATTTGTGTCCTGTAGGTTGTCGATACTTCTTTGGAAGAAAAATATATTGCAGGCTTTAATAGGGGGAGGGAGGTGGGAAGTGAGTCAAGTGTGCGGTTGGGGTCCACTAGGGAGCGCTATGAGACTAGGAATCTTTATACCGCACCTAGGGAGGGAATGGGACCTAAGAGAAATAATCCTACAGCTCAGTAGGAACCCCTCCCTCTCCCCTCCCCCCCCCGTAGAAATTATATTTACATTTTTGGCGTTTTCTTACAAATCAAAAAATGGAGTGAAAAACAATGCTGTAGGGTGGAGCTCACAGACTTTCTCACGAGGAAGGGAGAGAAGAGCTGGGCTCCTTTGGCTGCAATGGCCATGCCTTTCTCCTACAACTTTCAGTCCTGCCGCCCAGAGGGGAAAGAGATGCCCCCGGGCCCTGTTTCAGCCTCAAGCGCTGTGCTGTCCCCTTGCTTTCCTAGCATTGCCCCGGAAATGCCACGAGGGCCAGCCTGTGGAACCAAGTAAGTTGACTCTTTTGCTTGCATTTGGTGCCCTCGAAGCATCGCCTTGCCGAGCGGCAGGGGCAGGGGCTCTGCTGGTGTTTGTAAGAGCTGGCGGGTTCGGACGGGAGGCTCTCGGAAATAATCCCACAGTTCAGGGAAATCCACCTACTACGGCCCCTCTCCCAAAAGCTGCGGGCGGTGCAATGGGAGCCACAAACTCCTCGCCTCGCCCAGAGAGCTGCCGCTCGGGGGCTGCAGTAGCGGGGTTAGCCCGGCCCTTGCCTGGCTTAAGGCCCCGGGGCTGGGCGGAGCTGCGGGTTGCAAGGAATGGGGGGTGCTGCGCTGCGGGTCTAAAGCGCTGTGAGCCCAGCCCGCTGCGGCTGGGGCCCTATGCAGCCCCAGGCCTTCCAGTGGCCCAATAGCCTCAGTCTGGCCCCTTGTCGGGCCGAAAAGGAGCCTCCCTCCTGTGCAGCGGCACCCACAACCCTTGCCCTGGCCTGGGCCACGTGGAGAAGGTCTGCGGGGCTCCTGAGAACGGGGGAAAAGCCTGCGGGGCGCTGAATCCAGCCTGCAAATGCCCAGCTGCCCCGAAGAAGGGCGACAGCAATCTGCTGGCCACTGCCTGGTGCATTGCTCTGCTGACCGGGCTTGAAGCAAACAGGAAGTAAATGAGCAGGCAATGCCAGCGTGTCCTGTCATCGCGCTCTCAGGATTTCCTTACTTGTTTTGGCTCCAGGAGGAGTTACCTGAATTTTGCCAGGAGGAAGCCAACATATTCCATTCACACTCCCTCCCTAGGGTGCTGGCAAAGCTGCCCCAAAGAGAGAGTGTGTATCTGTGGGGGGAGGGGGGAGAGAGTTATACTGATTCACGGACATTTTTAAAGTTTTCCTTTTTTTTTCAGCTGAAAAGGATAGTTGATTTTCAGGTGACAGGGCTGATGTTCAAGGCCAAGCAGAGCAAGATACTAAGTTACTCAATGTAAAAGCCTGTTTTGTCTCTGCCGAACACGTACTGAATGCATGCTGTAAAAGTATACTAGAAGTGCAGCGCTACCTGTTTGTGGAATAGGCGTTAGAAATATTTGTAAGGAAAAAAAGTTATACACACATACAAGTAATCAAGGCCATTGCTCTTATCAAGAAAACTCCACATAAAGTTGTTTTAAGAGTGAGATGAGCAATTATGTAAGCAGTTAGGTTTTTTTAGCAACAGAGGCGTTTGAAATAAAACATAGTTATATGCTATTATTTTGAGCCATAGAAAACAAGAGCTAACGAATAAGTAAGCTGTAGCCACAGCCTTACAATACTGCTTGCTTTACACCGAATGTTATAAATTTGCTAGTTTCCAAAATAATGTAGACATTGATAGTGACTAGAATCATGTGTATACATAGAACCTACAAGCATAAAATATACATTCACTGCTATGTTTGAAGGATATAGTAATAGTTTAAAAATCCTAATTTTTGTCCCTTTGGAGTTAGAGATATGAGAATATTATTGTGTGTTCGATAGTTATATTAGCAGACAAAGAAAATGTCTTTTTATGCAGACAGTGTATTTGACTTGTAGCAATAGTCTTCACTCTTGATCTAACATTTGATTTTTGAAATAAGAAATATTAATGTAATATTAACAACTAATTAGCAGCACTCAGAATATTGTATAGAATGTTTTGCATTTTTAAGGAAAGTTAAGAAAATTACTACATCATATAGTCTCTTCATTTAAGATGTCAAATATCGTCTGCATAAAAATGCATATTTTAAATATGAAATCCAAAGAATTATTTTATATGCTACGTAGGGACGTTTTAAAATTCCTTTTACAAAATGTATCTTAAAGACCAAAAAATATGTGTAGTGCAGCAGAAAAATAGGATAGTCAAGACTTTGAAATTAATATCTGACTAAGAAGTCACTGAAACATATGTGAAGAATGTCTACATACATGCATATAACTTTGAAAGAATTTTTAAATGAAATGAAGAGGTGTTAAAATTTGCATTACTGGAAGAATCAACACAGTCATTAAAATGTTGGAACAATTGCCCTATTGCTCTGATTTCTGAAGCACCCTGAAAAAACTGCTTTGGACTTTGACATGAAGATGTAAACATAATTGTTCTTTTTAAATAAATATTTTCAAATGTCTCATTATATCAACTGATAAAGTATTTGTAGTTATTTTGCTTTGCATTCTTTTTAAGGCCTTAGTTCTGCCTAAAACTGTATGCAATTAAAACTCAATCATGCAACTAATCGTATTTACTTCAGTGGGACTGCTGACCTGAGTAAATACATTACTGGATCAGGGCTTAAATTATTTGAAAAACACTTTCTTTAACCTTAAAAAACAACAAATAATCTGGTAGGACTTTAAAGACTAACAAAACATTTAGATGGTATCATCAGCTTTTGTGGGCGCAGCCCACTTCGTCAGATGACCAGAGTGTTGGTGTCCAGAACTAAAATAAATAGGAGAAAAGGGAGGGGGAGGGAGAAGGAAAAAATGAGGGGGGGCGGGTACAGGAAGAGGCAGTGGGTATAAAAATATCAAGGGGAAAGCCGAGCTGGAATGTAACAGGAAAAACAAATAGTCTATATGTATTTACGCTGGGTATTGTGAACATGTAATTTTGCGGGTGCAAAGGATTTTCCGAATTGGCTTTGTGGGATGCAACATTGGAAAACTACCAAAGATATGCAAATTAAATCTTAAAACAGGAATTGTAAGCTTAAATGAATTAATAAAAACACAAATAACCATGTGGCGATCCTGAATGCTGCAACTCCTATTTAAGATTGTCATTTCAATCCTGTTTGTTTCAATACATGAATCATTATATATTTGTTTTATAGAGTGCCAAAGTGTGCAAAGCACTTCACCTGAGACTTGGCTCCTGCCTGAGAGAGTTTACAATCTGAATTACAGACATGACACAAGAGGTGAGGAAGACAAGCATAATCAGGGGAGAGGACAATGCTCGCAAGAGGCAGTAATGGATCAAATTCTATGCTCAGAATCTAAGAGGTGTGTGTACCTTATTTTTCTAGGTTTCTTTAGATACTTAAAGATTTTTAAACAATCCACTACCCAACACTGTCCCGTCTCTCTGATTATACATACCTACATCCAGTGCTTTTTTTTGTGATGGTACTGCCCGGTACGTAGTACCGTTACCTCCAGTCAGAGCTCAACAACTTGTCCCCTGGAGTACTGGCACTTTTTTTTTTAACAAAAAAAGCACTGCCTACATCTTTCTGAATTAATCAGTGGCTTTAACACTGTATTACAGAAACAGATAAGTGAAATCTTGGCTCCATTGAACTCAATGGCAAAATACAGTAGGGCCAGGATTTCACTCATTCTGTGATAATACTTTACATCAAATGTAAGATAGAGATTTTAAATTGTCTTTAAAATAACTGAAATTAACTGTTTTAAAAATTCTAAATGGTTGTTGACTCTTTTTTTTCTGATGGTAATAAGATAATTGACATAAATGTAAAATATATGTGACCAGTTCTTATAACATTTTAATTTAGTTTAACTACTGTGTATCAATAAACTAGCACTTTAGCTCAAAATCTACTACAGCTGGTCTATTTAACATATGTAAAGCATGTAAATAAGAATGTAAAGCTGATCTAAATTAACTAATCAGAATATGGATATTCTTAGTCAAGGATGCTAATTTCATCCACAATTTATTCAGATGTGCGGCACATTAATACAAGAGACAGGTTATGTAGGAAGAGGTAGTAGTAACTAATGCTTTTGTGCATTTGAGTCAAGCCTTTATTTAAATGTTTTTTCTAATTTTAATTTCCTTTGGGTTTTTTGCAGCAACATAATAATACATATGTACCACTTTTTACCTGATACTAAAAAAATCAAAGCAGAAAAACACAGCATTGGAGGGGTTTTTTTTAAGTCATTTTCCTTCTACAGCTACCAACATAGACACCTCTTCGCTGACATTTTTCAGGTCCATCAGTCGTTCAGACTGAGATGGAACCAATCCTTTGTATGTTATACATTTTCAACATTAGGATGGAATTCTGAGCCATATTCATCCTGCCCACAGAATGCATTCTCCTTATATGTTTCATTCCTGTGTAACAATACAGAGTTCATTGTGTAATTCTTAAATTGCAAAGCTACATTTTCTTCTTTGAAATTCTGCATTGTGTTCACCCTGGGCCAAATTCGTTCTTTCGATATTCATGTGCTAATCCCAGTCAAGTTAGCAAGAGCTAAACACGTAGCTACACAGGAGGAACTGAGACCAATATAACTGAAATGCATTAGGGACAGTTCTAAAGGGTTATGAAAATTAGCTGCTGTTTATGCTTAATAAAAAGTAGTTTTTTGAGCTGAGTGAACTTGTCTGTAACTCATCAAATTGATTTGAGCCCTTCTCTTTCTCCACATGAAGGGAAAATGGCCTGCAATTGTTCATTTATTTTTCTAAAGTATTTAAACTATCCCCAAATAAATTCCTTTTTTATTCACATTCTTCTCTAATAAGAAAACATCTAAATAGGTCTACATTACATTTGGGATGGTAGGAGAGGGGTTTTCATTCAGGTATAGCACTTGTATATCAAGCTTCAGCCTGATGTGAAATTAAATGGCTAATCTCTATATTCCTCAAAAATGTGTGCTTATAAACAATCAATACACCTTTCCTTAACTACAACAGCCCTTCTTACTAGCAATTTAATATATACGAGGTACAGTCCATTAAGCTGGAACAAAAAATACAATCCTGAAAAGACTAGCTTTACATTTTTGTGAGTGTGGGTAATTTTCCATACTTCTTAGCTACCATTTTGAAAGCATTTCCTTATGTCCTGAGTTTAAAGTGCAACATAACCTCTTTATTGCTGGATCACTTAGCTTTCAAAAGTTCCTTGAAGTTTGTGGCCCAGAAGTCTTGGAGCCTTCAATAGAGCCCTTCCTACCAGATAGTCACTGAGATAATTTCATAAAATGTTATCTGCAGCTGTGTGATTCTCAGGTGCAAGTTACAGCCTGCAGATGTCAAACTCATAGTGTTGTTAGTACTGTATGCCTAGGTCAAAGAGTCAAAAATGAAGGCCTGGAGCCAGACACTCACCTGGGTGCAACTGCAATGAAGAAAGTAACTTTCATAATGAAAAAGCATGTATCAAAATTCTTGTTTTTTCAAAGCAGTAGGAGTGTGCTTTAAGAGCCTGATTCTGTTCACACTGAAGTCAAATAAGATTCTACCAGTGATTTCAACATAAGCAAGACATTAGCCCTGGCATTTTATCTAGATTCCAAAGCATAATCAGAGTCTAATGTATTCTAGATTCATAGATTTTCCATTGCTGAAAAACTGTGTGGTAGAATTAAAGCTTAGATTAAACTGTTAAGAGCATGTTGAAGTCAATAGAGCTTCACCAATTTACACTAGTGGATAATTTGACCTTACATTTCAAAACAGTCTTCCAAATATGAACCCAGTGCAAACTAATGAGTCTGCAGAACAGTCTGAGAAGTGTGAACTGTGCCTATTAATTTCAATGGTGTGTTAATTTAGATGCCTAAATAATAATCTTCACCAAGATGGATTGAGGTATCAGGAAAAGATACATAGATAGACTTTGTTCTTTATTCTTTTATTGGAGAACCTGTCTTATATCAACATCAGAACATATCACTATAATTCTAGTATAGGAACAGGCCATGATATTATAGTTACTTTAAGATTCTGACAATTCACAGGAAAATACTGCATGTCGTGGATGGGTGCATCAGCCTTTTCATGGGTAGTGGGGTGAAGGTATGGCTGGGGAAGGCAAGCCGCCCAGTCCTGCTCCCAGTCCCACCCCTTCTGCCCAGGCCATGCCCCCTCCCCTACATGGAGCATGATGGGGAGATGCCTGGCATGCGGCCCCAGTCTCTCTGGCCATGGACCATGGGGAGGGTGGGTGTTTGGAAGCAGCAACGCTCCGCCCCCCCCCCCCCCAGTACACCTACAGCAGGCATTCTGGGGGAGGAGCCTGGGTGGAGCCAGGCTGGTGGTTTGGGAAGGCAATGCCTTCCCCCACCTAGTATACCTGCCGTCCCTGGGCCTTACTTTGAATCTTATCAGTTTTAGCTTCTTTGCCTCACAACAAGTGCTGTGTCTGAGTCACACAGTTCCAATTCAGACATGAGTCCCCTAAAGTAGAGGATCAAGGATTTTGGTTCAAATCATCTCTAATGACATCTTTAATGTCAATAGTTTTCTACCTTTGTAGACTACTAGAGCCTGGTTTGTTGTGTGCATCCCAAGTTTTACTGCACTTAAAAACAATTTGCAAAGTTTGACATAAAAACACAAAAGTGTCACAGCATGCTAGTACTGAAAAAATGCTTACCTGCTCATTTTTACCATGGAATTATAGTGTAAGTTCATTGGAATATAAATACTGTATGTACATTTCAGTGTGATATTTGAGCCTGTTTTTCTTGTGAGTTTTGTCTGAAACCTGAGCCCTACTGCTCAGGGCTGAAGTTGGTAACTTAACTTCATGAGGCCCCCTATGGTGTGTGGCCCTGGGCATCTGCCCTCCTTACCACCCCTTAATGCTAGCTCTACACTTGCAACCCCCCTGAACCCATCTCATGACCCCCCTCAGGTTGAGAAACACTAATCTACAGGATCTGAGCACCCCCGTAAGATCTCTGTGTACCCTCCAGGGGATAAGTACACCTGGATGTGAACCACTGTTTTATATTATGTCAATGTAGATTCTTAGCTGAGAAGCAGATCACAAAACTGGCTTTCATTCTGCTTATATTTAATATTGGCATAACAAGTGGAAGGAGCATTAAACCCTAAGAAAAGAAACAGGGATTTTTTCTCCCATTACAATAAAAAAAAACCCACAAGCTAACTTTTTGAGGGTACACGCCATCCCAAGAAGTGAGGTAGAGCATCTCAGGTTCATAGCATTTTCCACCCTCACTTCATCTAGGCATTACAGTTTCCTTTTCTTGTATTGTCAGCCCTCCAGTCTAGTGAACAGACTCTGTATGAAACTCCGAGAGGATGTCAAAAAGAATTCTCATAATGTATGAGAGCATCATTTTCAGAAGGCTTCCAGCACCTCTTTGAGTCTGAGGTCATGCTCAAACTCAGGTTCCTTAACGGTACCAGCCAAGCCACTGACCAGGCCAGTCTCACTCTTTGGTCTCTTTATACGTTCACATTATTGCTCCATAAATTGTCTCGATCACCTCCATGCTCACATACCTGCATTATAAGAAAACTTGATTGGATTTTTAAAGCAGCATGAAGGAATGCCCCTTTGAAGAGCTCCTTGCACACAGTTTTATTGTGTGAATAAGATACCATCCGGTCTTTGCTTACTCTTGTTTAGTGCGTGTGTGCTGTGAAAGCCAGAGCCACAGAAGTATGATGAAGAGCTGAAATATCACTCATGGCACCCAGAGCTTTAAACCACTTCGAAATTGCAGAGCTGCTATTTCTTTCCTATGGTTCCCAAAC
This sequence comes from Pelochelys cantorii, assembly GCA_032595735.1. Taxonomy (NCBI): domain Eukaryota; kingdom Metazoa; phylum Chordata; order Testudines; family Trionychidae; genus Pelochelys; species Pelochelys cantorii. The sequence goes on along the minus strand of CM064332.1, from coordinate 46,288,451 downwards.
AAGAAAAAAAGTAATGGCTGTGTTAAAAGCATCCATCGGGCTGTTTAATTGGATAATAGTTGTCTGTGTAATTTCTTTTTCTTCTTCTGGTAATTTAAAATGAAGAGGAAGAAAGCTCGACATTTTCATGAAGACCATAAAATGTGTTTTAGTCATCTAGAGACCAAACTAACTCTACAATATTTACCAGGTGTACATGTAAATATCTTTACAATTACAATAGGCATTTTTAAAAGGTGCTGTGTCACCCACTTCAGTATGTACATTTGTGGTCATATTACATGTAATATGGTAGATTGCAGGTTCAGTGGTAACAATGGCATTTTTCACTTGCATCTCTGATTCTGTAAGTGTATTACACATATTAATTATATTCTCGGAACACCAGACTAGACAAGTATTTACTCCATTTAAGAGATGGATACAGTGAGGCACAGAGAAGTTCATGGTTAGATTGTACCTGTTTAGCCCAAAAGAGGCTTGCTTGTCATGCTGGAGGTGTGGATACTGCTATACCCCTTGAAGGGGTTCAGGATACTTCCCCTCATGTGGCTGGCTAATTCTGCCAGCTGGTGTGAAAGAGCCAGGTCTCAGCTACTCCTTCACTTTTGAGGTGCCCTATAAGGGCTGGCAGTAGACTCTCACAGGTTGTGCCCATGAAAGCTCATGATACCATCTATTCTACATGTTTTATTAGTCTCTAAGGTGCTGCAAGACTGTTAATTGTTTTTTATGTTTTTCTGGAATATAAGTGGTTTGCCAAGAACTGACAGAACTGATAAAATACCCAGAATTCCAATTCTCAGGCCCCTGCTTTAAACCCTATTCACAATAGTCCCCCTCCCCTCAAAGTAATAAACATGAATGGTGCTATTGAGATAACCATCACCATGAAAGCATGTCATGTCCACTTGAAACTGAGCTCCGCTCATGATAATGTGTATTGCCAGAAGATTCTGGGATGATCACAAATTTAACACAAATCTCTGTTATTTTAATGTGTACATTTTACTGTACAGTTTGTTAGATGTGTGAATTATTTCAAGGGAGACAATATGACCTATTGGCTAATGGCCTGATTCTAATACCCTTATACTGAGTTAGTATTTACTTGGCAGGTACTTCTAGGCTATGTCTACACTGCCCAGTTGTCTTGCGCAATAACATATGCAAATGAGGTGCAGCAATGAATATCGCCGTGCCTCATTTGCATATGTTTTTGTGCAATACCGGGCAGTGTAGACATAGCTCTACTGATTTCAAAAGGCATAATCCCAGGTTAAGGTGAGCAAGGTGTGAGTAAAGGTAGTGGAATCTTACAACACAGCGCTGCACTCTACTAGCACCTGTATACTACCCTATTACATTAACTGGGTGCTGCATAACATAGGTTATGTGTGAGTGGATCTGATTGCAGGATTGGAGCCAATATTAATGCACAGTTACTTATTTTAGCTGAAATATTCAGATACACATTAGCACTGAAAACATATTGAGGCTGTATAATTGCTGTCCCTGCACTCCCATTTTCTAATGTACAATACTATTTATAGTTGTTATCATTCAATGTCAATTAGTAAACTGGAAAACATGGGAATAGCTGTAAGAAAAGTTAATAGCATGGTATGCATGAAAACTGCATTTTGTATCCCAAAGCCTCATCCATTGTAATGTGCTCTTTTCCCCACTCCCGAATAATAGAAAAAGAAAGCTACTTGAATGCACAGGTCTACATTAAAAAAACCTATGATTTTAAAATTCAAAATGCTTTAATAGTTTTTAGTAATACAATAACTAGCCAGAAAACTTTTTTCTATTTCATTTTTGTGCTTTTATGTAACTTTAATATCCCACATCAATTTAATGTCAAATTCTATTAAAAACATATATTCCCATTTGAGGTTACAACCAAACACATCACAATCCAGAATTAATTTTTTGACCAAGATATAATCCCCTGAAACAGGGTCTGATAATGGAAATGCTGAGACACCTTTAAATGTAGCATCATGATTGGCATCGCTATCATATTGAAACCAATACACAAATAAACTTAAGATAATTGCTACATAGTTTAAGCAGCAATGGAGCTGCCATAACTTTTATGTATGACCACATTATAACCTTTAGATAAATTGCTTGATGGAAATCAGCAGTGTGGGGCCAATTTATTTTTGTCTTTCTTAAAAAGGGCTCAGAAAAACATCATTCCTCATCAAATGATCACTGAGAAGACAGCTTACAGTAATACATGGAGATAAAGAATGGGCTGAGGGAGGAATGTGCTGTCTTATCAGGATGGGCTCAATTGTCTCTAGCAGCCAATGTAAAACTGAATAAATATTATATTAAGTGATTTAATTGTTAATTAACCTGATTGTTACTTTGTCGGGCAATAATGCTGAAAATTTGCAAACACCTATTTTATGAGGCATTTAACTCGGCAGTGGTGCTGTTCTCTCACATATGTCAATATGCTGAGGAAGCCTACAGTATCTGTGGTGCATGTTTCTGTACTGTATATGGTTTGCTGTGGTAGGTCTATCCCTGCTGATCATATGTCATGACAAATTCTCCCTTTTACAGTACAGGGATTTTTCACTTTAGAGCCACATGAACTGGCTGTATTTCATGATGCATTGTCTCTGGGGCTTCGTCTGCACTGCACTCCTAGCTTGAATTAAGCTATGCAATTTGAGCTATGCAAATTGCGTAGCTCATTTCGAGTGAATCTTGAAATAGCTTTATTTCAAAATTTGGCGTTGTCTACACAGCACTTATTTTGAAATAAATTGCTATTCCGAAACGTCCCTTACTCCTCGTGGAATGAGGTTTACAGGGACGTCGGAATAGTGAGCCTGTTATATTTCGAAATAATAGGCTTGCTCAAAAGACACGGAATAGCTATTTCGGGTATCCCGAAATAGATCTGCAGTGTAGACGTAGCCTGGCGGAGGTGAAAGTAAGCTAGTGTGGCACTCTGGCAAGAAGCTGGCCAGCTGGGGCACTCGGCTGTAGGGGGAGGGACAGTGCTCCCAGCCCAGTTCCTGTCTTCCTGAAGGCTGCCATGCTAGAAGCAGACAGACAGGCATATTAAAGGGGCTGGCTGGGGGTGCCCTGTCCCCTGTTAGACTGTCCCAGTCCTGATCTCCCCTGCCACCATTTCGGGGTTTGGGGGTGGAGGGGCTGCAGCTGCCCTTACCAGTTGCTGTGTGAGAGGTTTTTTTTCCATGTTTGCTGTGACGAAAGCTGGGAGTGAGAGGAACAGCAGGCTCTGCAGTACTTTGCCCTCTCTCCCTAGTCACAGCAAACACAGGGGAAAAAACCCCACAGCGATCAGTAAGCGCAGTCCCCCACCCCCATAGCACCTGGCCCTCACTTATCCCTACACTCCCCAGCCCCTGCCCTGACTTCCTCTACACACAGCCCTCTGCCTTGAGCCTCCTGCCCTGAATCCTGCACTCCCACATCTCCCCTCCTCTGAGACCCCCCCCACTCCCTGTCCTGAGCCCCTCCTCATACTAGGGATGTTAAATGTAGATTAATCGGCTAATTGAATAGTTGATGCAATTCGATTACCCAATAAGGACCAGGGCTGTTGCTACATTACAAAGGTGAAAGCATTGCGGGGAGCATGGGGTCAGTAGGGGACTCAAGCTGGCCCCCGCTAGCCTCGTGCTCCATGCAGTGTTTCAAAGTAGCTGTGCTGCATGGAGCCTGGGGTCAGTGGGGGAGTCCGCAGCTGGCCCTGGGCTGCACTCAGCATTTCAAAATGGCCTAGGCTCCACGCAGCGCTGCTGCTTTGAAGCACCCTCTGCTCATCTCCCCCTTGCTGCCTCTTTCTGATATAGGCAGCGGGGCAGAGGGTGGGAAGGGGAGAGGGAGAAATGGAAGAAGGCAATGAAAGCTGCACTGGTGGAAGTATCCTTATACACAGGACTTGATTGTATTATTCCAGTTTTATAAAGCACTAGTTCCATTAAGAATAACAGAGCTACACCCATGTCAAGATGGATTCATGCAGTGGTAGATCTGGGCTGTCATTGCTACAAACAAAACAGCTATTTTTTTCCGAACAGAAAATCTTAGATGTTCGGGAAGGGGGATGTAGTTCAACTATAGAAGGGCATTTCTCCTTGTCCACTCTCAGAAATTGCTCAGCTCATTGAGGAGAGACTCCCGTGTTCTATACACACAACTGGCCCCGGCTTTCAATGCGTATCATTTTCCTCACTATCTGACATGCTACTGCTGCTGCTCGTATCCCATCAGCACGCCACAGAACATCGTTCCTTCTCTCAACATCTTACGTCTCATCTGGTCATAGGCATCTTTCACATGGCTTAACAGCAAAATGCCATCATTCATCCATTCTAACGTAATCACTAGTTAAAAGACAGGTTCTCATTTAGAATATCAGATCCCTTGGGTCACTGAGGGGTGAGAGTGTGAATTGTAAGACTGGGAAATGATCTGCTCCAGTGGCAGGATCTGCCCCAGAACAAAAGGATTCCTTATTAGTAAATAACACATTTAACTCACATAATACATTTCATTCAAGGATCTCAGAAGTGCTTTATCACAATTAATTCCCCCAACACACCTGTTAGGATGAGTATGCAAAAAGTAAGTGACTTCTCTGTGGGCTTGATTCATGGCAAGATGTCATGTAAGTCTTCTCTGATCTACCCCACTTTGAAATGGGAGTAGTTTAAGGTGTGCTGTGAACATTTTGGTACACATTAGCAGGTTTCTAATGGTGCACAGCAGTCTAGACTTACATCCCTGCTTGGCGCTAAGTGTGTATGTAGACAAAGACTGAAGGTCATGTGCAATTCAGAAGCATAACTTTGGAGTCCTACCTTGTTATCAAACCATAATACCTTCCAAAAATGCTGAAATATTTTGTTTACCATAATTTTCATCGTTCTCACTCCCTTTATTGAGCTTCAGATATAAAAATATTAAGTCTTATTTTGATAATCAGTAATAAATATTCTATGTGGAAGTTAATTATTGTGGAAACTAATGAAAAGAAAAAATATTGGTTATTTATCAATATTGAAAGAAGCTGCTTGGGCGACATTACATTTCTGGGGAATCTGGTCTGGTTTGCACTCTGAGGACACATGGATTCTTGTAATGTGTCCACTCTGTACAAATACCATTATGTTCCTTTCATTCTTATAGTGCCATTGGCTCTTCATTCTGCTTGCACAGAACACCATTTTTTCTGCTAATAGAGTTAGATCACAGATGCGACCACTTCATCTGAAGCACTGAAAGCCTACTGCAGTGGTCACCAACCAGTAGATCGGGGTCTACTGGTAGATCTTGGAGCCTCTGACAGGGGATCCTGACTGGTTTGGCCAAGAGGCTACAAAGCACAGCACTTCAGCTGCCCCTCCCTGCGCATCTCCTGCCCTTTGCCTTGGAGCTGCCTGCCCCCCTGGGAGCCTCCTGCTTGTGGTACAGAGCAGGGAAGGGAGAGGAGGGAGCGCTGATGTCAAGGTGCCCCCTCTTCTACCCTGTATTCTATCTCCACAGAACAGGGGGAGGGGGAGGGGCGGGGGAAGCGCAGCACAACAGGGCTTGGGATGGAGGGAGTTTGCTGGCAGCTTTTGAAAGGGGTGCAGGGCCAGGGCAGGGGTGAGCATGCCTTAGCCCCACTGCACCACAACCCAAGAGCCACCTGAGGTAAGCAGTGTCCAGCTGGAGCCAGCTCTGAACCCCTGCTCCAGTCATGAACCCCCTTCTGCACCTCAAGGCCCTGTCCTAGCCTTGAGCCCCCTGGTCCCAAATTCCTTTAGAGAGCCTGTACCCTGAACCCCCCTCCCCACACACACACCCCAACTCCCTGCCCCAGGCTCAGCTCAGAGCCTCCGTACACTTCAAATCCCTTAGCCCAAGACCAGAGCCTGTGCACCAACACTCTGCCCCTGCCTACTGAAAGGGAGGGAGAATGGGGGAGGGAGGAAGAGAGGACAGAGTGAGCAGGGGCGAGGCCTCGGAGAAGGGGCATGAAGGAGACGGAGCAAGGGTATTTGGGTTTGAGGTAGATCTTACATTGCACTTAAATTCAAAAAGTGATCTTGCACTTAGAAAGGTTGGAGACCATTGGCCTACTGGGTGAATCTGCTGCAAGTGTCTTATAGTTGTCTGGGCCTGGGTCACACAGATGCAAGTTGTGCTGCTATTTCCTGGGAGGAAACCCACAAAATGAATGCTTGTCCAGTTGGGGGGAGGGTATGTGTAGCTTATTCAACTGATATGTTCTGCTCAGCAGAGTGGATCTGAACTCTGATTTTCAAAGTTTTGTCAGTACACACTGTGTAATATTATCCTGCCATTTGATACGCAGAATGGATCTCAAAAGGAGCAGGTGAAATTTGTCTTTGGCTTGACAACAGCAGTATATCTGGATTCACAGTCTGAGAAAACAGCTAATATCACTCATCTTGGTAGACTTTGAATTGGAACAGATAACCTGATAGTATGGACATCCCACACATAGGGTGCATCTACACTGCACCATTATTTTGACATAACTAGGTTATGTCAAAATAACAATGTGAGCGTCTACACAGCCATTCTGTTATTTCAAAATAATTTTGAAATAACGGACCACTTATTCCAAAATCTATAAACCTCATTCCACAAGGAATAATGCCTATTCCAAAATAGCTATTTTGAAATGAGGCCTGTGTAACTGCTGCTATTTCAGAATAGCCCCTCACCGGGGCCATTCTAAGTTATTCCTCCCCAGTGCCTCCCGGGGCTTTAAATTGAGATAGCACGTCTATATTAGGGAAGCCTGCCTCGGACTAATTATGAGGCTTCCCTGCTGTATAGATGTGTTATTTCAAAATAAGCTGGAATAGCTTATTTTGAAATAAGCGTGCAGTGTAGACGTACTCATACTGTTTAAGTCTTCTAAAAAAGAAACCAACCTGTCTGATGCAAATGTACAGCTTCTCAATGCAGCTGAGCAGCAGTTCTCAATGACTGAAGGGTGAAATCTTTGGAATCCTCTGTAAAGCTGATGCAGATTGGAGTTTGGGGACATTGTGCAATTCTCCAAAACATCTTCAAATGACATCAGGCAGATTGTTAGCATGAAAACATCTATTGAAAACAGAAGTGAAAGTACCAACAGATACCAGATAAACAATCTCATCAAATAAGGACTTGTGAATGAAAGGAAAGATGATCCAGCCTGGAAAGTGGGATACCTGGATTCAATTCCTAGTTTGACCATAGATTTCCTTTGCAACTTTGGACAAGTCTTAGCTTCTCCATGCCTCAGTTCCACATCTGTAAAATGGAGATGATAGGACTTCCCTACCTGACTAGGAAGAGAGAGATACATTAAAGATGGTGAAGTGGTTAGATGCTATGGCGATGGGAGTATATAAATACCTGAGTTAAAGAGTTCTTCATTGATATACTTTTGATGTGCAATTTGATTAGACTCAAGAGATTGGCTGGTGTGCAAAACCTGATGCATATCTCCAGTATATCAACCTCTTTTACTGCATCTTGATTTTGACCTGTTCTCCCTGTCACCTGAGGGCGCACTCATGAGGAACTGCAAGGGGTTTAAGGAACTGTCTGCACTGTAAACATGGCAGGATGGGGGATCAGAGAAGGAGTTTGTAATGTGTGAATCTAGTCTCAGGTGGGCTGAACTGTGGAGTTCCACTGGAAAGAGTATAAGTCAAGGTCTGTCACCTGGAAGGAGCATCCCTGGGAGAGACCAAAGGTGCAGCTCATTCCTTAGCCATCCCATTACATATTAAGGAAAATATATAAGAAAGAACAAATATATATCACCGCCATGAAAGGGAAATTACAGAATTACAATGGCCTCTCTTTTCAGTTAAACAGCTATGCGCATCACTGCCTATAAACCCTTCCAGAGAAAAGGCCAATATATATCTTTTGTTGCTGGCAGGGATGAGTTAATTAACAGAAGATTGAACATCAAACACTAAACTTAGTACGTTGGTAAAAAATCTTGGCACTTACAAATTAGCTCTTAACTTCCCCAACCAATCACATTGCTTTGCTCCCTTCCGTCCCCATCCTCCCTTTCTTTGTCCATTGTCTGTTTACATACCAGTTCTTCATAGCAGGGATCTTGTCAGACCTGTCCATAAAGCACCTGATACACTGTCAGCACTATACAAGCAGTGGTGCTGGAAATAGAGGTGCTGGGGGTACTGCCACAGCCCCTGGTTTGAAGTAGTAATACTGTAATGAACACTAGATATGTGGCTTCCATCATCAGCACCTTTACTATAAAATTATTCCAGCAGCCGTGTATACAAGTAGTGGTTAATAAATAAGTTAATAATAAATAATAAAATAAATATTAAAGTAAATAATCATCATCGCCATTATCTGTATGATGCTTACTCAGCCCCCACCTCACTGTAAACCACTCTAAGCAGTGCTATTACTTTCTCATTTTCACAAATACCAAATCCACTCACAAACTTTAGGGTAAAGATATATGTTTCTTTATGTATTACACTGTATTTGACAGACAACAATAATTATAACACTCCATTTCCTCCATGCTGTTGCTGCACCATGACACAGTCATTGAGGCACAAGTGCTTTGAAATGTGGATGTTTCTAAGATATTTCGTGCTTGTCAGGTTGGCAACACATTTGTGCTGCTGATGAGATTAGTCTGCGTCACAAAGCGTTAGAAGCCTTTTTCTGTTTACCTTGCCAGTACATTTCTGACCAGCTGTTCTACACCAGGAGATGTTGATAAAGCAAATACACCAATTGAAATTGCCATAATAGTCAAAGCAACAGTCCAGCATGTGTTTGGCCCCATTCAGGGCCTAAATCTGTTCTCTTCTACCCAGAGTTTACAGTAGCAGTGGTGTGACCTACTCATATTTCCTCAAGATGAGTTGAAATATTTCTCTGGATGTTCCAAGCCTATCTACTCTGTGATGAGGTGTCTACCCCACACAAGACATGAAGGGGTTAAGGTGGTAAGTGGGGCAATTAACTCCCAGGCTGCACCTGGAGGATGAGCCAGGGAGCAGGGATTAATTAGACACCAGGCTCAGCTGAACAAGTACAGGAGGGGCTTGCATAAACCCCAGGAGCTGTGAACAAAATGGGGGCTGTAGAGGAAGCACTTGTTTGCTGGGAGAATGGAGGTTAGAGCTAGTCCCTCCCTCCCTGGAAGAAGTTTGGGCTGGCAAATCAGGAGAAATGGGGTGAGCCAGGAAGGTAGGAAAGGCTTAAAGGGTCAAAGAAGCAAGGTAGGCAAGTGCAAGTCTTGGTTGCTGATCAAAGGGCCCCCGAGCTGCAACCCAGGTTCCTCTACCAGCTACACAAAATGTGGCATAGACCAGGCAGAGGACCTGGCTGAAGGGCTGAGTTATGCAGCCTGTGGTTCCTGGAGTGAGAGGGGCTGCAGCATGAGAGAAGACAATGGGTGGAGAGATAGCCAGAAGGAGGCCATAGACCTAGAAGGAGTGGCCAGGACAAGGCACCCTAGGGTGTGTCTAGACTACACCTCTCTGTCGACAGAGAGATGTAGATTAGGCACATCGAAATTGCTAATGAAGCAGGGATTTAAATATCCCATGCTTCATTAGCATAAACATGGCCGCCGCTTTTTTTCTAAATGGAGTTTTTTCAAAAAAAACCCGGTAGTCTAGATGCGGATCTGTCGAAAATAAACCCTTTTTCAACAGATCCTGTATTCCTCAAAAAATGAGGTTTACAGGATCTGTCGAAAAAGGGTTTATTTTCGACAGATCAGTGTCTAGACTGCCGTTTTTTTTTTAAACCTCCATTTCAAAAAAAAGCGGCGGCCATGTTTATGCTAATGAAGCACAGGATATTTAAATCCCTGCTTCATTAGCAGTTTCAATGTGCTTGATTTGCATCCCTCTGTCTATAGAGGGATGCAGTCTAGATGTAGCCCTAGTGGTGAGTGAATGCCGTCACTGCCTCCAATAGTAATAGAGATGTAGCCGTGTTAGTCTGGTCTTGCTGAAACAAAACTACAATCAGTTGATTGTATCCCTTTGGTATATATGGTCATGCCAATTTTCTTCCACAATTTGATCTGAGGAAGTGGGTCTGGCCCACCAAAGCTCATCACCTAATAAACCATCTTGTTAGTCTTTAAAGTGCTGCATAGTCCTGTCTTTTGTTACTGTTTCTAATGATACCTACATGGCTTCAGACTAGATGTTGGCTGGCAACTCATGTGGCACTTCAAGCAATACTTTGTTTTCCTTGCTCCAGAGGGTAGCCGAGTTAGTCTGTACAGGAAAAACTTAAAACACAGCAAATAGTTTGGTAACACTTTAAAGACTAACAAAACATGTAGATGGTATCATGAGCTTTCGTGGGCACAGCCCACTTCTTCAGATGACCACAGTGTTGGATGTCCAGAATTAAAATAAATAGGGAACAAGGGGTGGGTGGGGGGAGAAGGAAAGAAATGGGAGGGGGGGAAACAAGAAGAGGTAGTGGGTATTTTCCTTGTTTTCATTTCCTTTATGTTCGCTCTTTGATATTTCTGTCTCTGTTTATTTAGGTTTTGTTATTTCTATGCTTAATTTCTTATGTTATTCAAGCATGGAAGAGGGCAGTCAATCCATAGTAGCACCCGCTTATACTGTTCGATCTCAGCTGCCTTTGGAATTCCCCGGCTTGCATGGTTTCTAGAACAGTGTTCTGTGTAGTGTTATCTCCATGATCATCACCATCAATGTTTGGGCACATATCACAAGATTTAGATTATACAGCACACAGAAAAGCAAGCATATGCTCTAGCAAATGAACCTCAGAGGGAAACCTAGTCAGTAGTCAGAGTACAAACCCTGCAGTTAATAAAACACCCGGATAAAGAGGTGTGGCTTGCATCCAAGCAAATGTGTCCAGTTTTATAATCAAACATGTTTAGAAGGTGTGAATTCCGGAAGCAAGAGCCCATTGCTGTGCTGTCCTGAGGATTTATGGGCAGTACGATTAAACTGGTGCCCCTATTTCTGATGGCAGCTGGGTGGCCCAGGATGGTTTTTTAAAGATGTGATTTTTATAGTCCTCAGCAACATACTAATGAAATATATATTTTTTTAAATTTAAACTAAGGTCCTGTTGACTAACATAGTAAATTCAGAAACGGACAGTACTGTATATACCTGGGGCTGGTAAATGCCTGTTAAATGACTTCCTTAACATTTGAGTGTTTCTTTCACAGGTTCGATGTTCTGGCAGACTTTTTCACTTTTAAGTTAACTAGATCCTCTCCTGAGGAGGCAGAGCCACAGAACAGGGATAGGAAGAGGCAGATGGGAGGACATTAAGACCCAGTTGTGCTTCAAATTTTCAGATGCTCTATGCAACTGCATATTCTGCATATGGGTAAAGGCAGCTTTGGCTCATTGGATAGAGCATCTACTAGCACTGCTTCTAGTAATCTTCATGTTTAGGTTTGATAGCTGAAGTATTTCTGCTGGATATAAATGGCATAATGGGGCATAGAGGGGGAGAGAGAGAGAGAGTCTCTGAGGTAAGAGGGTAGGACTTCATGGGTACAGAACAGTAACTTGAATTTCCCCTGGAGATTAATTGTGAGTTAGTACAATACCAAAGCAAAGATGTAAGATGCTTCCAACAAGCTGTCTGACTTGGGACACAGGCAGACACTTCCAACTGAAACCTTCAGGTGACTTTGAAGTTGAGTTTTGGATAGATTGTATCAGTTAAATCTTGAGATATGAAGAAGCATAGATGACTGAACTGAGGTCCACAGAGAGAAAGGGCAGAGTATCTTGGACAGATGATAGAAGGCTTTTCTGGATATTGCATCCCTCTGGAAATCCAGGATCAGGGAGGAGTCTAGTCAGACCCCAAAATGAAAAAAGCAGAGCAGTTCTATAGTTACATAAGAAACATTCCTTCTCATATTTTATTCTTGTTAGACAAGGAAGTATGCTCTGTGTGGCCTGGTGTGCTAAAAATGCAACTCACTGCAAAATGTGCCTCCGATTTCTAGGCACAAGCCAAACCCTCAGCCCTCTTTGGTCTGCTGAAAAAAAAATCTGCAAATGCCAAAAATTATGGGCATGGCTTAAGAAAGTATCAGAGGAGTTGCTGAATACTGTACTAAGCATGCTAACTTGGGAAAATAACTTACATTAGTAAAAATAAAAAAGGATAGTCAAGGAATGCTGTGCTGAGTTCTATTAAGTTTCTGTCAGCAAAAAAAAAAATGTTTATGTATAGTTCTCAGCAGAGCAGAGCCATCTTCTGACAGTGGGTGGCCTGAATCTCAAACTGTAAAAGGCTCAGAATGGGTTGCTGCGCATTCCTGTATATCCGGCCTCTCTACTACAGATGTTGCCATATGTAAAAGTGCTCTACATTTTCATAACACCCATTAAAGAGCTTGAAACCTGTAAGTGCTGTGTTTTTAATCATGATGACTATCCCTTTTAACCACTATTTTTCTCTCATTTTTGGATGACATAACAGACTAGTTTCCATACAGATTGAACCTCTCTAGTCCAGCACCCTCAGAACCTGACTGGTGCTGAACCAGAGAATTTGCCAGACTATGGAAGGTCAATATTGTCTAGCAGTATTACCAATACTTCAGCTGCTTACTGTGGACTCTTAAAAGACATATAGGAGTAAACGAGAGCTAAATAAGAGCACAGAACACTGAGAGCCAGAATTGGTGGCTGAAAACAAACTTTATGGAATTGCAGGAAACTTGGCCACACCCATGACAAGTGGGCATCGAGCTAACTAAATTCATGCCAGACCATGGATGTTGTCAGAGAGTGCTGGATGAGAGAGGTTCAACCTGTAGTAATTGCTGAGGACACTCGTCCTTTCGGCCCTATTTCATGAGAAAGGGGGAAATATGGCCCCAAACACTCCCTGAGAAATGGTAAGTGACAGTTTCATATTTGGTAGGAGACTTTCATCTTGTGACAGCTCTGTTGCTAATAATATGAGAAGCTTTCAACAGACTAAAAGTGTCTGAGTAAAGGGGTTTCCATTGGCTTGCAGAGGAGCTGCTGCTTCCTTCTTTCCATGTTTCTTGAGTCATTTGCACGGAGTTTATCTCACCCTGCCCCCCACCTGTATGGATTATGACACAGTCTTGTAAATAAACAAATCCAAAAACAATGCTCTTAGGCTGTGGCTAGACGACATCCCTCTTTCGACAGAGGGATGTAAATTAGACACTTTGAAAGTGCAAATGAAGTGGGGAGTACAGGATCTTTCGAAAAAGCCCGCAGATTTACTTTCGAAATGGCGCTTGTTCAAAAGAGCACCATGATGTGATTATGCAAATGAAGCGCGGGATATTTAAATCCCCACTTCATTTGCACTTTCGAAGTGCCTCATTTATATCCCTCTGCCGACAGAGGGATATAGTCTAGACGTACCCTTAGAGCAGGGCTTTGCCTGACCCGACTCCTCCACAAAGGCCTTAATACACCCAAATTGTGACTCATCCAGATCTGAATGTTGTGGATTAGCTTAAGCCTCATGCCTACCCAGTGTTGGTCTGAACCCAATAAACTATCATTACAGTAAATGGTTTTTTTTGTGACATTTCAGCTTTTAGCTATACTAAAATGAATGAACTCAAAATTTAGCATCTGACTTAAAAAAAGACTTTGAAGGTAAATATTAAATTATTTGAAAGCTGCCATCTCAGGGAAATTACATTTTCAAAGGATCTCAGTATCAATGGGAACATAGTTTGAGCCATACTGAGTACCTTGAAAAAGCTATTGGCTTTGAACATTGTTATGTAGAAAACAAAGGGTTTTCAGCTACATCCTGGGACTGATGCTGAAGACAACTTGCTGTGCCTCTGGTAGGAGGGGACAGAATTCTTTGCTCCGCCCCTCTGCCTAAATGATGCATTTCCTAACCAAGTCAGCAGCTCTGAGGATCCTTATTGGCTGATTCGCAGCACTTGATAGACGGATGTCCAAGTAAGTGCTCTGGTCAGAGGGCAGATCGCCTCAGGAGAAGCTTCCCCCCAAAAAGTGGTTCTTTAGGGAATATATGAGAGGAATAAAATCCAGAATAAAAAGCCTATAAAGCCAACATTTCAGCTTTGTAAACACTGGCCACTCTATGTCCCACAAAAATTGAATTGTAGACATAATGAGCTGTGTTCTTTCCAAAACTTAGCCAGCACTGCTAAATAGGGTTGAGGCTGATTATCATGTCCAGGTTGTAGATTTTTGATCTATGATGTAGCATAAATACTGTTATAGATACTTTACTTACCTGTATTTATCACTCTGAAAAGATCATCTCTATTAATCACAGATAACAGCTTTGCCTATTGTGCCCCTTTCAGTTACAGCACTCTGCCAGCAGAACTGAAGCAAATGCCAAGATGAAGGAAATGTAAGACCGCAGTACAGTCTCATTTCAGAAAACTCTGTGCTCCAGTGTGCTATGGATTCTTTTTGCATTTATTGCCTTTAAAAATGAATCCAAACATATCTGAATTGTGGCTCAAGATACAAACACTGGGGACTGGGCCTGTCTGTAGCAGCCATCACAAAGTATTTCAGGCATGTCATTTGTGCCTCTATGTCTTTGGGACTCCAAGCAGAGATGAGCTAATGTATGTCACTGGGGCTATACTGCAGAGAACTTTTAAAAAATGTGTGGAAGGGGCAAGATTTTCAGATTTAAGCATCTAAGATTAAGCAGCTGAGTGAGTAATCCCATTTTCAAAGGTGATGAATGCCCACAACTCTTGATTACTTTTTCTCAAATTCTAAGCACACCAATATCTTGGAGAGTTTGAAATCTGAATCCTGATTTTGCAACTTGAGCTCATCTTTTCTTAAGCGTCTATACAAAGAAGTTTGTAGAATGTTTAGATCTCATTTGTCATTTAGATCTCTATTTGTCAGTGTAAAAAACACCCATTATTTTACTATTAAATGTAAGGGTTACTCATATACAAGAGTCTGGACTTCATGCTCTAATGGTCCCTTGTCTGAAACTATGTACTAAGTTCTATGTATCTATAAAAAGTCGACAACATCAAACCATACAAGATAACAATGCACAGTAGCAGTGTCCATACTTAATACATCACAAGCTGGTGTGCTATACACTTACAGCCTGGCTTGCTAGTCACACACTAAATCTCCATGTAGATAAGCCATACCTTTTTTATTTATTAAAAAAAAAAAATCACCTGTAAAACTAACAAGATGGCTGCCTTACCATTGCATTGTGTTTGTCATTTCTCTTCTCGCCTTTATTTGAATGCTGTGTGCTTTTCAGGGCTGCGGCCTGATCTTCATACACATTGGTAACGGTCTAACGCACAGCAAAGAATGTATGACGTTTGATGTAGGGAACATCTTTTTTGTTCTGTTTGCACAGTACCTAGCCCAGTGGGGTCCTTGTCTATGATGGGGACTCACGGATGCTGCTGCAATAAAATAATATTAACATGAAATAACACTGATGTTATACAAATGTATTAATTATAATTAGTAGCTGCTTTCAGTATGTTGGTAGCTATAAGACAACTGAAATGTTTCCTGCAGAATTTGCCTGTTAAATGGGTAACTTATGTAGGGAATTCTATTCACTAGAAAGGGATAAAACTATGTGAATAAGACAAAACATTTCAAATATTTTTTCTAAGAAGAAACTGATTAGTTTAGATCAGCCTGGTACCTGAATACTAAAAGTGTTTGTTGTAAAAACACTTGAGACAGACAGCACATTTTTAGAGTGTGGGTGTTTAATTTTTCTGTGTCTGAAGAGAAAAAAAGTTTACATTAGGTAGCTGTCTTTTTCCTATATTTATTTTTAAATCCGCTGGGTTTTGACAGAAAACAATAGTCTCATTTTTCTGTCCCTGTATGTACTTACACTCTTACTTCACAAAGGTTCCTATGTGGAGAGGTTTATAGTTCTAGTGCTAACAGCAAAATCAGAGTTTGTAGCATGAGGCAGCTCTGTATAGTGAAGCAATTGTGTCGGAACCAACAGTAAGATTAGTCATTTTTATTTCAATGAGGTTTACCTAGTGATATTGACAAATTCACTACGTTTTTCAGGAAAGCCTTATCCTTCTATGCACTAGTCTACTCATTTTAAGAGTTAAAACCCAGTAATAGGCTCCTGATCACAGTGAAGCCAAGAAGCCAAACATATTTCTAGCCTATGAAATCTGCTATGAAATTACAGTAGCAATACATTTAGTTTATTGTCACTGTATGAACACTGCATGATTGGGGATCTGTGGGTTATGGGGGAGTAATGAGTTAAAGGAAGGGGGTAACAAGGCAACCACATCTCACATTTGTAATGCTGTCCAGCATTGGTGCTGCTCAGAGTGAGAGGCAGTGCACCAGAGAGAGGAAATGGCAGCATGGATCTTCAGTGAGTCAGTCATGCTACTAGGGAAGGAAAGCATATGGGAAAATGAAGGCCAGCTGAACACCTCGCCATCCAAGATGAACTGCCTAGATCTGTGGGGCATTTTCCCCACTGGTTTTTGGGCACTCACATCACTTGCTCCTCTCAGGATCTCCACATGCCTACTTTAGCAAAGGGATGATGTGTTGCGAGCCCTGCAGGGTTTACAACTATTTGTAGTTTTCTGGCGTGCTCTTTCCACCATAAAATATTTTCCTTGCCACTCCCCTTCCCAAATGAAAAGGAAATCTGAGGACAAAGAATTCAGAGCTACTGGAAGGAATTCTTAAAGCCATCTGTCCAAAGAAGTGCATGCTTTCTGATATTCACTTTATGCTTTGTCAACTGGATTTTCTCAGCTGATAAAATTTCGTGTTCTTTCTGGTGTGTCTGAAAATACATCTGCAACCTACACCTGATGATCACATTTGTTTAGCCTTCATGAAAATGACAATTTAAGGCAAATCAGTAAGAATGATCATACTAAGGCAGGTGCTGTGATACATCTAGCCCAGTATCCTGTCTCCTGGCAGAGGCCAGTACTGGATACTTTAGAGGGAATGAACAGAACAGGGCAATTTAGCGAGTGATCCTTCCCCCGTCATCCAGTTCCAGCTTCTGGCAGTCAGAGAGTTAGGGACACCCAGAGTACAGGATTCCTAACCATCTTGGCCACTGATGAGCATATCCTCCATGAAATCTAATTCTTTTTTTAACCCAGTTATACTCTGGCTTTTACAACATTCCCAGGTTGACTGTGCATTGTAGGAAGAAGTATTTCCTATGTATGTTTTCCACCTACTGCCTATTAATTTTATTGGGTGGCCTCTAGTTTGTATGTTTTATGAATGAGTAAATAACACTTCCGTATACATTTTCTCTACATCATTCATGATTTTATAGACCTCCATCATAATACCCACCCTGAGTTGTCCCCCAAGCTGAACAGTTCCAGTCTGTTTCATCTCTCCTGATATACTGAAGCTGTTCCATTCCCCTAATCATTTTTGTTGCCCTTCTCTGTACTTTCCAGTTCTCATATTGTTTTAGAGATCTGGCAACCAAAACTGCAGGCACAATTCAAGGCGCTGGTATTCCCTAGATTTCTATGGTGTAATATTTTCTGTCTTATTATCTATCCCTTTCCTAATCAGTCCTAACATTTTTCTTTTGAGTACTGCTGCACACTAAGCAGGCATTTTCAGAGAAACATAGGACCAAGCATTAATGTATTACTACTCGATTTTTTTTTAACAAGGTAACCAATTGCTGTCTGGCTAGGACCGAATGGACCAGGTCTCACTCACATTTGAAGCCAATAAAAATTTTGCCATTTGACTGCACTGGGAGCAGGCACTATAAGGAGAAAACCCACAATAGCATAATCATTGCATTATTCTGCTAATGGAATCACTAATTGTACATGTTACCATGAGTAAACTTTATCTTTTTAGATATAATATAGTTGGTTAAATAATATCTCATCCCATTGGCAATAAATCTTGGCTGAGACTGAAGGTTAGTAGTGCTGCTTAAGCTTAAGTGGTTCTTAATAATTAGAGAAGATTCATAAGTTTATATATGATGTTACAACTAATTTTCATTCTGGGTGGCATAATAGGTAGCATTTCAAATTATCAAGTCTTTTTCTCTCCCTGTAAAACTTCTCTTTACAACATATTTGGAACACAATAGTAAGATGGATATTAATTGAGATGTTAAGTAGCACTTATATTGGGTCCTTTAAAAGTGCTCAATAAATCAGTTTGATTTAGAAACTTTTACTTTGGAATAAATGACACCTATGATCAATTGGTTTCCAAACAATCCAGAGCTTTGGAAAGAGAGAACACGTTAGAGCCGAGAAAAGCATTCTGGATTGTCAAGACTAGTAAACAGCTAGTTAAAAAAACAACTATATGACAATTTGAGGGATGTTGCAGAATGTAGGTTGAAGTCTGCCGATAGCTTGTGAGACTTGATGCTCAGGGGAACAGTAATAGGATGAAGTGTATTTCAACTACAGGTAAGTGGGTTGAGTCTATGCCAGCTCAATAGAGACTGAAACTCATTACAGTGATGTCTGATCATTGGCCTATGGGAAATGAATCATCAACATCAATGCCATTTCTAGATGATGGCGGTTTACAAGACAATTGGGCCCACTAGTTAGCAGTTTCAGAAGAGGGCCCAGGACTGAATACAGTTGTGGCAAAGCTGAAACATGTTCTTTAGGCAGAGTAGGGAAACTTAATCTGCCAGTGGCTGAACCATAAAGCAAAGATTTAGGATGCCTTTGTTGTAACAAAAAATCAGTTTAAACAAATATGTCTGGAGTCATTGTCTAGATGATGGTGGTTGTGGTCCTGGAGGTGGCTGGCATGTCCCTGCAGCCCCTGGGAGGGTCAGCACGCGGGGTCTCCATGTGCTGTCCTTGCCTGCAGACGCTGCTCCTGCGGCTCCCATTGATCAGTGATGGAGAACTGTGGCCAGTGGAGGCTGTGGGGTCAGGCTGCCTAGATATCATTGTGTTAGGTATATTGGAAATACCTTAGCAAGACAGATTTGATGTTGTGTGTTCTGCCACCATAAGACTGACAATGTTTAGTTAAGTATTGCTTAAGATGACTGGGTGGAAATCAGGGAGATCACGATTTTCAGGGCTTATTCTAGTGTCCCTGTCAGTCTTTACTATAAACCCCTTTCTTCTGCTCCCCAAGCCCTCTTATGCATACCTCCCACACTAGCCACCCACACCATTGCCTTTACATCAGCACACTCACCTACCACTATGGTTGTCCTCGTTATCAAGCCACCCTGCTAATGCAGCTACAGTTTTCATAACTGTGACTGGAGAGAAGAAGGAGGGATGGGGCAGAAGAGGGGATAATCCTCAATCCTGAAGTCTCCTGATTTCCATGGGAATTTGTCTGAATGTGGACTACAGGCCCGGGCCGAGGGTAGACTGGTGACATTGCTTTTTTTTCATAAAAATAATTTGTAAACATTACATCACTGGTCATGGTGAATAGAAGGACATATTGTAAATATGTAAAATAATGCATTCGTGCATTAACATAAATAACACTAAAATCACAAAGCTTTGTAGCGCGACATTGCTAATGGAATAATGTGCAGTTTGTTGATTTGTGGAGTAGACACCAATCATAAATATCGTGCATCAGTGCAACTGCTAAGAGCACCAGCTAACAATAAGCTTATTTAAACTTTTCTTTAAGGGCAGGATTAATTGATCTTTGAGATGTGTTACTTGATTCCTGTAGTAACTGACATTACTTCCCATTTGTCCCTTGCATTTCAGGAACAGCACAGGAGCTTCTAAATTTTATTATTTAAATCAGTCTCATGATGGCAAAGGGCTACCAGATTATCCATAGTATTTACTCACAAAACAGGACCAGAGCACACATTAATCAACCCTCCTCAGTCCAGCATGATAGGACCATTGCTAGAGATGAGCATAGAATAGTCTCTGTGCATGTTTTGTTCATGGATTCTTTATGGAGGCTACCAATAAGGGTGCCAATTAATGGAAATTTTGATTTAAATTGATATGGACACATGACTCTAATAACCTGGTCTTGAGGCTCCATTTTACTTAGGCCACAGACCATGACATACAGAAAATGATGGTAGTTTTCAATTTCTTCCAATGTGGGCTGGACTTGAACATAATACAGATGAAAGCACAGTGCCTCTCACAGTTACTGCTGGGGTGGTATATCTCCAAATGTGCACTTGTACCTAAAGGTCTTGATGCAGCAAAAAACTTGATGGAAGAATACTTATATGTTCAGTTGTGCCACTTGGCCCCAATTCAGCAAGGTAGTTCAGCATGCTCCTGTCTTGAAGTCAGTATTGCTCATATTTGTAAATTTAGTCACTTTATTGAATCAAGGCCAGAAAACACAATTGTTGACAAGTGGTCTTCCATTAAATAGAGATCTTATAGGCTATCAGGTCAATGGGTACCACTACAGATCTGATGAAGGAATCTTTTCCTTACATTAAGCACATGTGAATATAGTGAAAATAAAATGTAAGAGCCGGAATGTACCCTGCAGCCTTGTGAATTTGGTCCAGATTTTCTTATTAACAAATGAAAGTGCTCTAAAGCCAAGTTACATAGATGACTTGCAAAATGAAAGGTCTTGACTGCTGATATTGTTGTTGCCAGATAGAACAAATTGGCCCTGAAGGAAGGGAAATCTCTAATTCCTCCACATGTTGAATTTGTTTACGGTTCACTTGACATGAAATATTTTTCCCCTCTGGAAACGAGTTCTTAAACCAGAAGCAAATTTTGATATTAAAAAAAACTGGCCTGTAACAATAACACTACAAATTAACAGGAATGAACACTTTCACACAGGAAAAAATGATTCATTAACTGCTCTTTCACTGTTGGAAAAGAATGCATTTTTGGCTCGTCCTCAGAGTCCAAGGATACTTATAATACAAGCAACGTTTAGAAAATCTTCATTACATAGAGAAAATTCCAGGCTTCAATTTTTCTTCTTGAGAGAGTTCAGTGGTTGCTTTATTTTGTGTGTGTGTGTGTGTGTGTGTTTATACACAAAATTAGGTTCTAGCAAAGGGAAAGTGCATTTATGCAAAAGCAATTCATCAACCACTCCTGTGCTCAGAATTCACTGAGGTAATTTAGATACTTTAATGGCATGGTAGTTTAGGTAGATATGCAATAAATGTTTTCCCCCAACCCTGACAAACAGCTAGAGTAATGGAAAATGTGTGCTTTAAATGAATCTTTTGAGTAAAGTAATTCTTGTTTTAATTATTTAGCAGTTACCAAATATGAAATAAAATTACATAGCAAACTTCCTTAGTATAGTGTCTCACATTGTGGGAATACTCTTATATTCAATAGAGTTTTCATATTGGCTGTAATTAAAAGGCTAACATCATACAGTAAGCTTCAATAATCTGTTTCTCATAATTTTAAATGTGGAGCGAGCTCCTACCCCTCTGAGAAGACCCTTTGGATCCATTATTTGTGGTTTTTTTTAGGTGGCCTTGACCTAAATGATGTCAGGCATATATTATATCTGCACTATAATTTACTATTGACATCATGGATTAAATTTGTTGTTTCAGCTAATGCAACCGAGCAAGCAAAGGTAGCTTGTGAAACAAAGCCAACTCCTGAAATACGATGGTTGTCAAGTATAAATTTACAAAAGATATTCAGACTGAGTGCAGAAGACAAAAATAAATGGACGGAGAAGCTGTTTTTGACACACTGCAAGGGGATACAGACTTAAACTTGAACACTGTAAATCCAAATGTCACAAAATGCTACTATAGAATGTGAGACATGTCTATTTCTCAGGAATATAAATGGTGATATGAAACCAAACTTTCAAGATGCTGTGCATTTTTGAAAACTATATCTCTACTGCCTGATAACAAACGTGACAATCTTTTTTTTCTGTTATCTTTAAAAGCATGAATATGCATACTTTCAGTCCAACCGCCAACAAATTAACAATATTTTAGACAGCTGTATAAGAAAATTAGCAAAATATCAGTTCTATGGTGTTTTCTATTAAACAGAAAAATAAATGGATGGTTACTCAAAAGTTAGTGTGTTACATGTGTTTAATTAATTGTGGTTTTTTTCATGCACAGAACACAAAAGTTAGTATTTACTTATCTATTTTATGACCATTTTATGACGGGGCTATCCAAATGTAAATTTTTTACTATTGCACATTTTATTTTATCACATAACTTATAATGTGTCCTTTTGAAATGGATTTACTGCAGTTCCATGCATGTTAGTATCTTGCTGTCTATTGACAGGACTCAATAAAATATGACATCCAAAAATTATGGGTGTGCAGAAATTCTTCTGTATGTCTGTTGCTATATCCTGTGAAACATTCTGCAAATACTTTATTCCAGATACTACAATCATAAAGAGAATAACCAAGGCAATAAACACATGAAGAGAACATTCGCCAAAGCTTGTAGCTCAGAGCTTTCCAGAATGTGCTTTCTCTTTTCGTTACAGTTTTGGGAATAAATCTAACATGAGGAAATTAAAATACTGGTTCCATGACCTAAATAAATTGTCAGCATAGATTTAAGAGGCACATGTTGTAGAGTAGTCACAAGATCATCAATGAAACAACTGTGAGCTCTACCAAATATAGAGCATTGGTCTTTTGGGAACTGTGGAAGGAATGGCACCTTTTTGTGAGAGATGTAGAATAACTAAAGTGGCCTGCAAATTTCAGAATTTTCTGATCTTACTGATGTGATGACTCCTTTTGGCAATAAAAGGAGAGGATCTTAAATAATGTCTAGAAAAGATTCTTAATCTCTAAGGGCACGTCTACACAGCAGGACAAAAGTTGAATTAAGATACACAACTTCAGCTACGTCAGTTGCATAGCTGAAGTAGAAATAGCTTAATTTGGCGTTTGGCGCTGTCTACACAGCAGGAAATTGAAGGAAGAACACACTTCCTTTAACTTCCATTACTTCTCATGAAATGAGGGTTATAGGAGTCAGAGTAAGAAGTCCTCCATCTCGACATTATTTCAAAATAATGGTTTGCTTGGTAGATGCGCATTTTGTTATTTTGAAATAACGTCAGTTATGCCAAAGTAATGCTGCTGCGTATACGTACCCAAAAGGGCCTTGGTTTTCACTTCTTCTGCACCCAAAACTCCCACTGACTATACATAAATACAGAGTGCAGTAGCAAGGCTTTGACACATGATGAAATGCAAAGTTAAAACGGACACCCTTTAGCTCTTCCCATTGTGTCAAAGACCTTGCAAGCAATGATCAATGTAGTCCTGCTCCAGATAAGTTTTGTGCACAATTGACTGCGAACACCTCGTGGGAGCAGCTTTTATATGGTGTGCTTTAATACCTAAGGACAGCAGCATGAGTTTAAGATTAATTCCAAATGGAGTGTCAGGAGTTTTGGGATCAAGCATTAAATGTTAATTGTAGCACTTTCTGGAGCTAAATGATTTATATCAGCTGAGAACGTGCTAGTCTTTAAGACCTGTTATACAAGACAAAATTAGATAGGGATATTTAAATCGGCAATGTTGTATTCATATTTATGGCTTCATTCAGCCTATAGATTGATTTTCTTTAATCTCCCCCATACAGTAAATCTTTTACATTGACATACCTGAAGAGTGGATATGTTCAGTCAGTATACCCGCTAATTAATATAACATCATTATTTTGTAAGACTTGTGTCAAAGTAAATGATGACTACAGAAGGGTTATTATGATCCATAACATCTTTAACGGTTATATCTTGCTTTGGTAAATGTTGTATGGGAGTGCAAAATACCAAAACTGTGGGGATGATGAGGAAAAAAGAATGGTATATTACTTTTTCTAAGGTGAGCAAAGGTTATCCCCATTTATACATCTGGTGTAAATGTAAAATAAATGTGTTCCATCTTTAATTTACCTTTTCTACCTCCACGACACTCCTAGGTGTTAGAAAAGGATTGTGTCGAGATGCATTCACTAGACAAAAAGTGCTTCTTATTATTAATGGCTGGAGGAGCCCTCTGTGTAATCAAAAGGCACAGCTGCAGTGATATACGGCCAGTGACAAACCCAGAGATCTTTCCTTCTCAGTGCTACAAGCCTACCAGCTTACAGCAAGGAACTTCCACTGCTGTATATCTGCAAGATAAATAGCAAAAGATATGAATATATGTGGTGCTTACAGTCTTGAGAAGCATTGTTATATCCCTCACATAAAATCATTCTAAATATGACTCGGGTGCATTTTTCACAATTTCAGTGTTATCCTGGCTGTGTGTGAATAGAAATAGTTTCTCAGAAGAGATTTAAAGCCCTTTCTCTTATTCTGCTGCTTTCTGCAGCCTGATGTGGGAACCAGTGCCTCTGCAACCGATGGTGTCAGCAGAGCGGCTTTCATAAGATTCACAACCCCCTTTTACAGTGACAAGCAGCAGGGAACTTATCAATGATAGAAATCATCTACGCACACACCAGAAATCATTTGTATTTGTGTTGCTCAGCTGCGTCTCTTTCAAGCTGAATAGGAAGAGATTGCCAATGAAAGCCCAGGCTAAAAATAATGTTTGATTAATACAAAATGATGTGTTCTTGTGCCTATCAAGTCCTTCATCGCTTCTGGGATGGCTGAAAAATTAAAAGAAGTGAAGTTCTAAATGAGAAAGAGTGGCTCTTTCATCAGATCAATGGCAGAAACATGTCCACACACACATAGGAAGTCAATGCAGCTCTGTGACCTTTCCATGAACTTTCGAGGAGATGGAAAGATCATTCAGGGAGGCAAAGGTCAGCATTCATGCTGGTCACAAACAAAAATCAGATTTAATCAGGCACGGAAAGATAGTTACTAGGTCCTCTGCTTACTTGAACAAAATACTATTTGTGTATTTTTGTGCACCACTGCAAAACAAACTAGTTTAGTGTTTTCCATGTTAGTGTAGCACATCTCTGCTGTAGTGAATTTGCTTATTGGAGAGTATTCTAATTGATCACATGTAATGTATCTTCCAAGGGGAAAAAAGTTTTCAGTAATGTGATGAAAGTGGCACATGATGAAAAAAGTCTGGAATTCAAAGTAAACAGAGATACACTCCTTTGCTTGTCCTATGAAGGAAAAGATACTGCAAGCAATGGAGATCAATATATGGAGTTATGTGCTACAATACTCATGAACAAAAGTATGACTTAAGCATAAAGTGACCATAAAAAAACCCAATATTCTAGTATTTGGAATTAACTTTAATGGTTTATAAAGACAATGGAGTCTTTGTTTAAATAACAAAGAAAATTGAGATGAAATAATCTTGTTTTTGGCAGGTCGTAAGTGAAAACAAATAAGATGTTCTCGGTCTTCTGTGGTCGATAATGGACCACATTTGTCCACATAACTCCACCCTATATGATACATGGTGAACTGTTCTTGAGACTCATCCAGCATTGGACAAGTAGATGAAATCAGGACCAAAGTGCACTCAATACAGATGTGTGAGATGCTTGTATAATACCACCACATACCACAGCATGTACATTCATTTTGTTAAAGGCCAAATAAAAAGCAATAACTACTTATTTAGCACTAGAAGATTTACCTGACATTGACTGTGTCCTTAACTCAAGTATTTTTTTTAAATATAATGAAAAGTACATGCTTTATTTAAATCATTGCTGTAGGTTGGGGTTGGGCATGAAGGGTTCAATATGCAGGCTGCCCTGGGAAAAGAGGACTGCCTCTGACCTTGCTCACTGCAGCAGCTTGGAGCCATTGAGAAGCACCTCTCCATGGCCACTGCAGCTCCAGCGGTCACAGTCAGGGGAGGGTTGCATGTCCCCTGGTTGGGGCAAGTCCAGGTTCATCTGCCCCCTGCACCTTCCAGTCAGAGTGAGGAATGCAGCAAACTGCACTTTCCCCTCACTCCCTGATGAAGGAGAACAGCCAGCAAGGTCCCTGTATGAATCAGGAGGGAGCTCCCTCTGCCCTCCCAACAGGTGCTTAGGGGGTGGGAGTCTCTTCAGGGCTGGGGTAGTGCTGGAGAATGGCACCCCCAGCTAAGCCGTTTCACCTTCCCGGTGATTCTATCTCTTTTCTGTATGCTTTTATGGATGCAATCACGTCCCAGGCACATCCCATTTTCCTGGTACAACCAAACCCTTACCTTGCTTTCAGTTTTGTTAAAAGAAAGCTAGCTCTCTGGTCAGTGATACATAAACGGTTCAACTCAATTACAATAATGGTCTCTTCTGGTCTTAAATCAATGAATCTAAAAAAGGAAAATCAGCCATAACGTGACCTAGTAGAGGCTCATTAAATAAAGGGGAGGTGGGAAGGAATGAAGTTGGTTACACATTATTCTGCCTTTGCAGCTAAAAAACTATGAATATTTAAAGAAAAATCACTTGTGAAACAGGTGAGGCAGGGGGAAGGAGGTTAGATTTAAAAAAAACCCAATATTTTCTTACCATTGTTCTTTCTCCTCATCCATTCCACACAATGAGCCTAGGGACAGATTTTTGACGTGTGCCATGAACTTCCAGCTTGGCATCATTGTGAGGTGGTATATGGCTATGGAATCACCAAAAAAGGTCCAAGCAGCCAACCAGAATGCAACTTCAGACAATCAGTATCCTCAGCCATATGCTGGTAACTTCTGAGCACTCACAATAGCTACTTATAAAGTCTTAAATAAGCTTGGCAAATACCATCTGTGTCCTCTATAATATTTTGGCCCCTAAAGCACAAACAGCTGCTGAATGAAAACATCTGTTGCAGGATTGCAGGGCTCTTTGGGCACGTCTACACAGCAGGGCTAAACTCAAAATAAGATACGCAACTTGAGCTACACTAATTGCGTAGCTTAAGTTGAAATAGCTTATTTTGACTTTTGGTGCTGTCTACACAGCAGTTATTTCCTGCAACTTTCCTTATTCCTCATACCATGAGAATTACAGGAGTTGGAGTAATCAGTTCACCAGCTCAACATTATTTCGACATTATGTCAAAATAACTACTTGTGTGTAGACACAAACTGACATTATTCCGGAAATAACGTTGCTGTACAGACAGCCTTTGTGACCAGCAGACGGATCAGAGGAATTGAAGAGCACAGAGAGCTGGTTTCAGTGACTATACTGATTTATTGTGATCCTGTTTCCTTCAGGGATTCAGTTGCCTTGTCCATAATAACTGCATAGCCTTTACATATAATTAATACAGCCTGTGTGGGGATGGAATGGAAGTGTGTATGCATGGCTGTGTGTACATACCTGTATATCTGTGCATGCACCATAACCCCCATGTGCAATCAAACAGACTTGCAGATTCGTATTGTGAGCTCTTTGATTCTAAGATTCTAGCACAATAAGGCCTCTAGGCACTACTGTAATAATACTACTACTTAATAATCCGTTTTCTCTGTCCCTCCAAAAGTCTTTTTTAAAGGAGTTTCCAAATTTCAGTCCTTGCAAGAGATTTTTAAAGGAAGCCATTTTCTCTGAGCTCCCCTTTGTTGTTAGGCTGGTCAGTGCTTATGATTCAGGTGGCCAGATCCTCATCAGTGATGACAGCCAGAAGAGGTCACCCGAGAATGATATCAGTGCTCACTCCACAGAAACCGAATATCTTCATGCATGAACCCATGTAGCTGACAAAGAGGAAACAGGCGCCTCAAATCCTCTGGCAGCCTGTCACATTGGGTCATCCCCCAAATTTCAGCTTCCATATTGAAACTTCCAAGAGGCTTTGGCTCAGGTCTTAAATTATTACATTTTCCCTCTCAATAACTTAAAAAAACCCAAGGGAGCTTTAAAAACCTAAGGAAAATTATTACCAAATGTATCTTCTGAGATCTTAAAGAAGTCTATAGTGGACACACTAAGAAAGCCCAACATGAAAGATCAACTAGTTTAAAAAATGGAAAACACTGTGGTTTTGTATATTGTCAAATTTCATATTTTTTGGCTTTTATGTTAGGTATCTGTCTGAAGTGTTGCTCATACAAAATCCTAATTCAAGACTTGGAATGAACCAGTGTCTGTTTATGAACTGTTTATACATTTATTTATATCAGACACATCAGTACATAGAGTGCACTTCCTAATTTTTTGCTGTTCCATTGACTTAATGTAGTCATGACAGTTTATACAAGCTCAGGATCTGCCCCTTTGTTTTTAAATTGGAAAAGTCAAGAGCTTGCTATTGGCAAGTAAAACTTCCAAAAGGAATTCCTAATGATGCAATCTGTCCTTGAAATTCAAGCTCCTTCACATCTGCAATCCCTATGTGACCTGATAGAGTCCTCACAAATAAATAATAATCATAGTTTCTATATGAGAGGGGTGAGATGGAAAAAAATATTAGCAACATGATACCTACCAGATTCTGGACCAAGTCATCACACATTTGAGTTCCTGTTAGACATAAATCCATTATCTTCAAAACTGCACTGCTCACATGATATTCTTATTAAGCAGCTGCAGATGATAAGAGCTACTCTGCTTAATTTACTTTGATGTATCTGTGAGATAGGATTAACCAGATGATAGGTTGTTTTTTGCTGGGTTTTTTTTACTGGGGTTTTGGTTGGTTGGTTGGTTTTTGTGTCCCTACAGAAAATCTTGTGAATTGCAGATACGCATTAGATATTTGTTTCTCCCATGAACAGACTGTTCGTACTGCACCTCAAATATACTTAGGCCTTTAATTCTCAGATTTAGAAATAACAAACATTCCTCACACACATAGCAAAATCAGCGTCCACTAAAATTGGCAGGAGTAAAAAAGCACCGTAATTAGACAGTTTGAGTATTTAACAATGCGTCTGATTTACAAACTACTATTCTTATCTCTTTTTTGAATCGTCTTTCTTCTGAGTCAAAGTATGCATTGTTTTAAAACCTGTTGCTTTTGAAACATGTTTTCGATAAACAGAACCAGTTTTCTTGCAGTGTTTCAGGAAGAGAAGAAAACCTATTTATATTTGTTCACAACATTATCTCTATCTTCTAGAACACTAGATTGTTTCAGCAGCTTCTTACAAGAGACAGTTCTGCTAAGGGAGGAACTACAAGATGACATCTTTGACCATTAGTTTTCTGCGTCACTTGTTATGCACAGTGCAAAGTTAATGACTATGAAAATAAAGCTACTATACAAGTCTAAATAGTTCTAACAAGACAGTATTTAATACATCTGAATGGTCCAGAAAATAAATGAATAACATTTTAAGCTGCTATGATAACACTGGCTAGGGCAAAGAAGTTTGATGTTTAGATTTATTACTGCTTCCTCAGCTCAAATTGTTGACTAATGAAAGATCATTTTATAGAACCATGTTTAAATATATTGCTTTTCTTATGTTCAAGATTTTTTCTTTCTTCAAATAAAACACTTCACTGGTGTAAGATTAAGAAGGTAGATAAAATCAAGGTCAACATTTTATTAACGTTTGTTTTAACCCGTTCCCTATTTAAGTGCATCTGGTCTGAGAGCCCCTGTCTGCATTCCCTGGATGTTTAGTGGCAATATTTCAGAGCATTTAGCTTTTATGGATTCTACAAGAACAATATAACATGATACTGACAATAATAAACAGATACCAACTTGCTTCTTTTTGGAAACAATTGCAGTCATATAACCCTTGGTGGCCTCTTTTATATGAACTTTTATTTTTCTTCGTACAATGGCTAACATGGGAACTATCAACCATCCAATAGCACAGCTTGTATTTGCTCAGGAAATGGTTAAGTTACAGCAGGTCACCCCTGTTACTTCATGGAAATGCTTTGATTTGTCTTCCATACAAAAACATTTAGAGTCATTTGTTTTACTAACAACACCCATCAGAGCAGAACCTCAATACTATCTTTTTTTAAATTAACTTGACTTTGTCAAGAGGGCTATTTCCTTCTTGAGAAGAGCTCAAGTTTTATAAAATCTGGACATAAAGGACTTAAAAGAAGAAACTTTAGAAAATGTTATTTACTTGGAATTGGGGAGGCGGGTTGTTTTCTTTTTGCCTTTTTTTTTTTGGCCGTTCAAAGTACAAGTTCACCAACAGAGTTTCAAGAGATATACATATAATATCATGTGTGATATATAATGTAAAATCTAATCAACTCATGGATGTAACACAAGACCACTGGAGAAAATAGCAGTCTTGCTTCCCTATTGCAATCAGAAAGTTTATGGTTACTAATGTCATGTCATTCATATATTAACACTGTCACACTGAAAAATTTCTTCCATGTTCAAAGAGTCCACCAATTTGAAAAACATTCCTTATACTTTAAAAAAAAAGAGAATCATCTCTGTCAAATTTGAGGAACTGTTTTTAAATGCAATCGCTTTAATATAAGATATTGGAAGTTAGATTTGAGATAAGAAACTCACCAGTATTCCCACCAGTAGCATAGTTGCCATAATTTTAGTCACTGTTTAAAAATGGGCCACATGAATGTAAAGCATTTTACTGATGGATGGTAAGATTTGGGTCAGCCATGTAGTGGAAAATAGCTCCTCATATCTATATCTCTGTTGTTAGGGGTGCTATGGTCCAGCACATTTTCCACTGTAGTTCAATGGTGAGAGAGCTACTTCAATCTCAGGGTGCAAGAAGGTTTAAAATGCTTCCTGGACTCAAAATAGAGACAAGGAAAAGCCACCTCTTTGTTACAATTTCAAAGCACTCCACGCTCACCACAAATAGCTTGCAAATACTAAAGCTAAGAACACCAGCCTGTTTCAAGTCATTAACCTTTTAGGATCCAATCAAAGCAGTGTAGTGTGACACTTTGTTAATGAATGCTTTAATGTGGCATCTAAAAGTTAACAAACATGGAAAGTGGCCATAATTCATCACATTTAATATTGCATCAAACTTTTCAAGATGGATGCTTTTTTAAAATATCCAAGTAAAACAGAAGTTCAGCAAGGTGCCTTTAAATGAAATTCAACTTACTATTATTAAGACTTCTTGGAGTTTCAGAAAACCAAAGTCAGAAAAATAAATGAAAACGAAACAGTTGTGTGACCTTCTAAGTAGCACAGGAATATATTTTATGGAATCTCTTTAGAAGAGTGAAGGAAGTTGTCCTTGCACATACATTTGCAGTTTAGGTCACACATTGTCTGCAGTCATTGCTAAGAGGCAAAAGACCCTATTGTAAAACAGCTGGGCTTCTTGGCTTGGGGAAAAGGCAAATTCCAGAGTCAAAAACCTAATCAGACATTTCTAAAATTCACAACACTCTTTCACTCTATCTCTCCCCCCACACACACACACACTTTTGTATCATCCCTTCACACCCAAACAAATGAACATTTGTATTGCCTGTTCACTAGAGAAGTTGCCTTTATGTATAAATACAGTCTATGGAGCAAATGCCATACTAATGGAAATAGGAACAACTTCACGGAAGTTGGTGGAGTTATGCTATGGTTAAATTTGGCTCTACGAGTCCTTTCGACCTCTAACCAAAGCTAACTTTCTTCACTCTAGCAGTTATCCAGAAATATAGACTATAGATGTCTCTGATCAAACATCTTCTCTCTGCTGTCCCTTTCCCCAGTATCCAGTCCAATCAGAGAGGACACCAATTGGATCTCCCTCTTTCCCAATTATATGCACACACAGAGAACTACCTAATTTAGAGTCATGAAGCTTCTATAAACTATGTTTTCCCATTTTCTCCTTCCACACGCTGACTACAGTCAGCCTGTAAAGATAGGCCTTTTGTAATCCAGGCTGAGAGAAAAATTGTGACAATTTTTCCAGTCTGAGTACTTTACTGGACTGAGATTTTCAGAAGCCCCGTGTGAAATAAAATATATGGGAATTTTGACTGATTTTGGTAAACTGCAAATCATATTTAGGCTGTGAGGAGATTAGAAATGCCCATGAAAAGGATCTCAGAAGGCTTTTGTCATAGCTGAGAGTGGAGGGAGAGCGAGAGACATAACTGCAATACTTAACAGTAGTAGGAAAGAGAGAAGTTCAGTAGCTAGATGAGGTTAGATATGTTTGTTTTCTATGGAGGAGAAAAGTAGTTCATCTTTCAAGATTTATGGGGCAGATGGTCACCCCAAGTAGGTGCAGGCTTGTATAGCCATTTGTTTGTAGAGGGGGTATAGACAGAGCAGAATCCCAGCAAAAATGAGAAGGCACTTGGTGACTTTGCACATACACAAACAAGCCTCCCAGTCTGGTCTGAGAAACATAAATCTTGGGGTCCTTCACCGAGTATCCCAAGTAGTAGCATCCATAGAACATCCTGAGTGGGATAAATTTATTATTCACTGGACATTAAACATATAGGCTATGTCTACATTGCGTATTCTTGATCAAGAAGATATGGAAATGAGGTGCTGCAATGAATATCACCGTGCCTCATTTGCATACCTAACGAGCCGCCATTTTGCGCAAGAGGCTTTTGTGCAAGCAGGAGCATTCTACATTGCTCCTTCTTGCACAAAATCCCCCTCTTGTGCAAGAGCTGTTCTGCCTGAAAATAAGCGGCAGAACGGCTTTTGCACAAAAGCCCCTTGCGCAAAAATGGTGGCTCATTTGCATATCTTCTTGGGCAAGAATGCACAATGTAGACGTAGCCATAGGGTATGTCTACACATCAAAGTCTCTGGTATCCTGAAATAGCTACCCCACATCTTCACAAGCTATTTAGGCATCCTGGTAACCCTCATTTCATGAGGGTTAAAAGATATCTCGAAATAGCACTTTATTTCAAAATAAACTTGAAATAAGTATGCAATTTGCATGGTGCAAATTGCTTATCTTATTTCGAGTTCAGAGTGTAGTATAGACATAGCCATAGGGACTGGTTTTTAGAAATGCTGATCACCCACAACTCCAATTAAAATCAGGGGCTCTCAGGGGGCTCAGGTGTCTAAATTCAGTTTGCATTTCATTTTCTACATGGTCTATACATCTACTGTACACCATTGCAGTTTGCCTTGGATAAAACATTCAAATCAAAAAGGTTGGAGTAAAATATTATTTTCAAGTGTTATTTAATCATAAAGTCCAAAATAACAGGATTACTACCTGGACAGCAACATCAAGGTCCCCTAGTAAAATAAATTAGCATGTTACTATATATTTACATACCTCTAAAATAAATGTTATTTGTATCTGCTTCCCCAAAGACAGAACAGATTGTTCAGTAAAACACCGTGCCTCTTCTTATGCAGGTTTGTTAGAAGAACAGCTTAATTCATATTTCCCCTGATTTGATAGTAAGTGAACAGCAGTAGCAATATTAATCTGCAGTAACCTGTCAGTGAACTCTACAGCTAATATGATATCGTTATGATTTTACCATCAATCAGAACTGAACAGGCTCTGGACTACCCTTACAGCAACTGCCTCAAAAGAAAAAAAAAATCTAATTGTGCGAAAGCTTCATCGGTTTCCAACATTTCTTTTTTATCTGTCACAGACTTTTGGCCTACTAGCTAACATTTTAGTATTGCCCTTATTGCATTAGTTTGTCAGACAAAAAAAGAAAAGGCTAGATCTAAGCGTTCCCCCTGCATTCCATCATTTGTTTGCGTGTGGGATCCTATGTGACAGTTCCATATTGTTTTAGATGTAGATAAATATTATTAGGACATGTGGTCTTGTGTGAACTTTTGAACCATCGATTGCCAACATATCAAAAAGCTAACAGTATTTACAATTCTGTATTTGCTAAGAATAGGAATACACAAGAAAATGGAAACATCAAATCCTGCTGAATGTGATAGGTTAGATTAAAAGTAACCCCACATGTTCTTGCTTGGTTAATTTCATTCATGAAACAGTAGACTGGTAAAAATGGAATATTAATAAAGACAGATGAAGTTCAGCAATAATTAGGGATTATTTGTAACTGATATGCTAACAGCTGTTCTATCTAGACATTTTAGTATTCCCATATTTTTCAGTTTGTAATTTGTGACATTTTTAAATTTTACCAGTATACATATGCATCTGTCTGTCTGTCTCTTTCTCTCTCTCTTCCACACATGCATGTGCATGCACACACACAACACATTCTTAGTGTATTTTCTTTCAAACATGGGCTAAAAGAGATGGGGTTTAAAATTGCTAGCATACTGTATCCATATTACTACTCTCTTGTTTCTACTGACAATTTTGTAGAACTTTAACATACAAAAAAACACCAAAGAAGATGAACTTAACTTTACATTTAAGATGCAAAAGATAAAAATGACTAAACAGATAATCAGGTTTTTCAGAACTGAAATTGCTAATCAGCATGTTGGATAAATGCTTCTATTTAAAATGTGCAGATTTAGAGCTAACAACTGGCTGTAAAGTATATAGTTTTTCTTGTGATTTAATGTATCACAAACTTTATGTTTGATTTTATTTAGCTTTACTGAGAAACTGAGAATATTTTTGCTAGCATGATTTATTTTTTACAGCGGTGGAAAACCATAAAGCAATGAATCAGGTATGCATAATAGTGCATTATGCGTCTTCAGAATGAGAATCTGTTTTTAATAAAACAAAAAATTATAAACAGTTCAAATGATTTCATCCACATCTAACCTCAGCTTAACTCACGCAAAGATGCAAAGGCTGTGCATATGCACAGCCCACACTGTATGTTCTCCAGTGTATTGTAATACTCATTGTTCATTAATTCAGCAATCTGTACAAAATTTAGAGAGAACTTTCAAAAAAACCGCAGCTCTCTAACATCAAAGAAATCTTTTTTGACTACATGTACATCAAATGGACCGCTAAGTTTTAACCCTCAATGAATCATAATGTAAACTAGTTGTAACATAATAAAAATAGCCATACAAAATAAGGAAATGACTGTTGCATCCTGTTGAAAACAGGCAAAAATGTAGCTTTGGAACTACTGAGGTAGCCAATATAAAAGGACAAAACCAGGATGTTAAATTTTTACTGCCATTGGAAACAACTAACTTTTTTTTCAAAGCACATCATCACCACTTCTGCTATTTTGTTAAACTGCCTTAGGGGTGTTCTCTCGCCTCCTCCTCATATTTCCCTGTAAAATCACACTGCGTCTGAGATGGACAGAATGACCAAGAGTGAGAAATATTTTAAAAATAATTGAAAATGTAAACGTTCCTCAATGCTTTTGCAATTTGAGCTATCACACCTACATTTCTTTTCAAATTGACCACAGTCAAACAGCATCAGGTAAAATGTATTATGGTAATTGGATGAGTTTCCAATGTATAATTAGATTGGCACCATTTTAAAAATCACTCTGGTCAAAACTACTGTATTAAGCTACTGTAGTTAAATGAAATGAACAGTTTTGTTAACCATTTAAGCAATGTTAAAATATTTTCACTCTACAATCCGTGTGTATTTAATGATTACCTATATTATGATTTTATTTTTGTGGGCCCATATAATGTCTTTTATGTCTCTGCAAAGTATCTTGCTTTCTACAGTGCACTGCAAATGAATGAGATCTTTAATACCGGACACTTAACAGTGATTTGAGAGGCAAAATCAGAACCTGGTTTTCAAGAAATAGTATTGATTGAACTAAAACTAAAATGGAAGGGAAACAAACAAACAAACAAAAATCAAAGTAAAAGAGCTGCAGAATCTATTGAAACTCACAACCACAGGTAGAGAATCATAATTATAAGCTCAGTTGATCAGAAGGGCATAAAGGCACATACTTTAAAGAGAGTTCAGAGTTCTAAATAATTTAGGAAAAAACTCGAGTAGTTCTGTGGTGCGCATGAATCATAACAGGATTTACGCCATTTGAGGATTTTTAAAAAATTACTAACAAATCTGTGGGACTAGATTCTTCAGTCATAACCATCTTTAGTTAGCAATTTCCTATCTCTTTACTACAGAGAAGGTCAGTGATTGGATATTTAAGAAGCATCTTAAATTAATATGTTTTGCTGTGGTGCCTTCAGCTAATGAATGCATTGCAACAGAGAATTCAATCATAACTGCCACAGGAAAAGCCAGCTTTTAGACAGTTATATTGGTGCCTGTTTTAATGGAATTAAGACATGAAAACAATCCAGATAAAGAGTTGCATTTTTATATGTCATGAGCATCAAGAAACATGATTTTATTTTGCAGAAGTGACTTTTGAGATAAACCAGGGTTCAGATGATCAGAGTTTTACTATATATTAGAAAACACCTTTTGCTGTTCAACTATTCATAGTCCTCAACTTGCCTGCACATCCTTATTCAGCAAAGCTCTCAAGCACATGTTTAACATTAGGCAACTTACATTAAGCACGTCCTTATGGACTTTGCTGAATGGGGATGGACTGCTTGCCGAATGGAACCATCGTCTGCAATTACACAACCCTTTTTATGTGGTCTTTTTTTGGAAAGGCAATGTTGTATCATGGAATGGAATGATTTGTTTTATCAGTGTTGGGCAGGTCTGTCATGCTAATAGTTTACAAGTCATCCTATGCCCTTTCAAGCTTTTTGGTATCTCCAATTTTTCTTTTTTTTTTTTTAAACATAAAATTCTAGTACAAGTTCTGGTTCCAAAGTCATCTTTGGAGATGGATCAACAGAGCACTATTTTACCAAGTTTACAGTCAAATCAACAGTATCGTGAGAGGTGGCAGTTGCTTATGTTTATCTCCATAGCACATTGACTCTGACCCCTAATTATAACAATGTATATGTAGGCACTTGATACCTCCATATTTCTCTGTATTATTAGAAACATCTAGTAAATGTACTTATCCAGTCTGGTACTATCTTTCATTCATTTGAATGGCCATTCCCTAAGAATAAGGCTAAAATGCTTAAATGTGGGTTAGGGAGCTAAGAGTGAAGTTTGAAACACCTAGACTTTCTGGAACCACAGGTAGAGTAACTCAAATTAAAGTACCATGCAATTTACCTTCGGGATCCTTAAAAGTCCAGTAGTTAATTGGGGGTCTGCAAACCGCACATAGGGAAGGGCAGTCCACGATGCAAATGTTAACTGTGTTGTAATTAGTTCATGGGATTTGGTTATCCATGCAGTGTGGATGGGCCCTGAGATGAACTCTTAAAAAGCTAAGCTCCTGTCTTCTCTGTCTGCACTTTAAGGGCTAGAGTGTGCTTAACCCTCTGACAATGCACCACATGAGGAGAGAGAGTGTAAGAAATTTTCCCCCAAATCTTGTGCTCCTGTTCAGGATCAAGCAAAATCTTGTATTCTCAGCATGCAAGGATGCCTGTAGAATTAACCACTTCCAAGAGGAGGTAAGAAAGGGCTGACAACAGATGGGGGAGAGAGCATGCTTTCAGCCTGTAAGAGAGATTGTAATAGCAGTGACTTCTGACTCAGAATGCCTCCAACTTCAGCTGGCAATATACCCTTATGACTAGTATACACAACCCCCCCCCCCCCGATCTAACTTACACAACTTCAGCCACACAAATAGCATAGCGAAAGTCGACGTACTAACTGTGGTGTCTTCCACGCAATAAGGTCAGCAGGGGCTGCGCTCCCATTAACTCCAGCTACTTTTCCCATCCTGGTGGAGTACCAGAGTTGATGGGAGAGCACTCAAAGGTTGATTTGTTGCATCTAAATCGACACAATAAACTGACTGCTGGTGGACTTATCTCTGTAATGTCGATCCACAGGTAGTGAAGACAAGCATTTACTGATGGGAAACTGAGGACAGAGTGATCTGCCAAAGCCATAAGATGTCAGCTGAGCCTGGAACCCTACTCCAAACCCTGTGCCTTAATGAGAATGACGCTCCGCTGCTTGTGTTTTTCTGTTATTATAAATAAATAACAAGGAGAACAGAAATAGTAGAATCTATTCATGACATGCTTGGGCAATACAAAGGACTGTAAAAGGCAGAGTTCTGTTTGATATTACCCAGTGCAAGAGATAACTTTATATATAAAGAAGTCAGAAGACAAATGCCTATAAATTACCAAGTATACTGTCTATATTGTTTTTATTATTACAGTGGAACTGCGTTGCTACTTTGTATGAAACATTAAGAAGCAAATGCGGAAATTGCAAATGAGACCTTCAAGCACTGAAGCAGAGAAGACACTTCACTTGCTGGTCTTGGTTATTAATAAGTACATGTATGTGGTGTTGCTTTCAAAATATTTATATATTTTAAAAATCATTGTTTCCAGTTTTGGAGACACCAGTTGGACTGTATCACATTACAAAGGCAATTTCCCCTTTCTGAATATTCACAGCTCCAGAGCAAATATTATGAATGACCCACTTCCACTCTGAACTGATAAGCTTCATTAACCCAAGCAACTTCTTCCTTATATATACTCCTGCTTCTGTAACTTCCACTCCAATTCATCTGATGAAGTGGGTTTTTTCTCACAAAAGCTTATGCCCCAATAAATCTGTTAGTTTTTAAGGTGCCCCACGAATCCTCATTGTTTTTCCATTCTACCAGCTATTGCATCTCCCTACTTCACCCTGCAAAAAAACATACAGGCAACGAAACAGCCAGAGCAGAGGAAGCACTTTATGGTGCTCTGGAAGAGTTTCTCTTTAAGGCTGCATCTAGACTACATTCCTCTTACGAAAGAGGAAAAATGCAAATGAAGCACAGATTTACAAATCTCGTGCTTCATTTGCATAATCGCGTCCAATCGCTTTTTCAAAAATTTTTTTTTGAAAAAAAAAAAAGCAGTCTAGACACAGTTCTTTCAGGAAAAAAACCCCTTTTTTGAAAGAACCCTGTAAACTTCATTTTTTCAGGAATAAGGGTTCTTTCAAAAAAGGGGTTTTTTTCGAAAGAATTGCGTCTAGACTGCTTTTATTTCGAAAAAAACATTTTTGAAAAAGCGATCGGATGCGATTACGCAAATGAAGCGCAAGATTTGTAAATCTGCATTTCATTTGCATTTTCAATTTCCTTCATTTACATTCCTCTTTCAAAAGAGGAATGTAGTCTAGATGCAGCCTAACTGACACATTAGTGGCTCTGACATTCTAGAAGAATTCACATTCAGCTCACCCTGTCTACAAAGAGGGGACGTTATGGGCTGGAGCACTGAAGGACAGTATGAATAGAACATTCTAGCTCAGATCTCCCACCAAAAAAAAAAAAAGAGGCAGGTGCTGTGGGTGACTGAACTTAGAGCTGGAGGCCAGAAATACCTACTGGTTCTAATCATAGCACTGCAAACCAGAGTGCATCTGATCCCAAGTCCAGTCAAATCATTGGGAGCCTCAATATTTATCCCAGTGGTCTTTGGATCAGGCTCCATGTACCACTGAGCAAGTAACTGGAGCTTGATGATAAACTGTTTACCTGGCCCAGGAAAATATTTGTGATTTTAAAAAGTTTTCACATCCTGAATCCGGATGAAACATCAATATCAATCAAAACATTTTGGGACAATCAAAACATTTTGTCCAATAATTACCAATTTTAAAAAGCTCTGAGCTTACATTTTGAAACAAAAGTCATTTGGAATGAGGAAACTGACATTTTTCATTTAAAAAGGTTCTAAACTTACTCTCCAACATGCTTTTGAGTCAAGAGATTAAGCAAAACTGACCCTTTACCACACAGAGTTTAGGGTTTTGCAAATAAACTTTTTTATTTTTGATGGGAAACCATCTCACTGAAAAACTCCCAAGCAGCTCTGTAAATAACCTGTGTGCTTTCCTACCCACCTTGTCAAACAGGATAGCGGTATCCACCATTCTGGGCTGGGGATTAGCCCAGGGTAGTATTTGTGGAGAGTGAATATACCCATGTTGACTATTTTTGAGCTTTGTGTACCTCAGCCCAAAGGAACTACTTCTTCATTATATGTACATAGTGCAAAGAGGAGACTAAAGTCAAGTTTAAAAGGAAAAATCAGTATACAAAAGCTGTTGAAGCTACTTCTAGAGAGACTATTTTTTATATATTGGCCTTCTGTCCAGATTGAGGGCAAAGTCACAAGCTGATTCCTTCGCTGCCAACAGAGCTAAGGAAACTCTCAGGACCACAGATGGTAACATAGTCCCTATACTTTGTTCCTAAACCAGGAGACTGCTACTTTCACAATAAATTGAGCAGAACATTTTAAAAATAATCGATAGTATTTGATGCAATTAGTATTATTTGATGTAATGTGTGTAATACACTTTTTATTGCTGACAACCAGGGCTTAAATACTTTCTCAGAGAAGGTTGCATGGCCACAGTTCAGAAAGTAGTCCCTAGCCAGATCAATATATAAATAGCTTTGCTGAGAGTGCAACATGCTGAAAGCTCTATAAAGCCAACAGTACCTCAAGTAATTTAAAAATACCCAAATATGTAAATAGCCCTTTATAAATGCAAACTGTGGATTTAAACATGTTACATGGGTCAAAATTGCATATAACAATGACGTAAATGGGATTAAAAGCACACATGTGAAATCAGGATAAGGCGAGTTCAGTAAAACAGGGCCAGACTGCCCTTACAAAATCCACATGGGAGTGGGAAACCTACACCAGAACCTCCCATCAGGGTGTAGGATTTGCTCACTCCTCTGCATGACATTCAGGGTATGTCTATACTACAGAGTTTTTTCGGAAAAACGGCCATTTTTCTGAAAAAACTTCAATTACGTCCACACCGCAGTCGTGTTCTTCCGAAAGAAAATCGAAAGAACGGAGGGGTTTTTCTGACATTGGTAATCCTCATTCTACAAGGAAGAAGCCTTTTTCCAGAAGAGCTCTTTCGGAAAAAGGCATGTGTGGATAGGGAAGAGGGAGTTCTTCTGAAAGAAGTAGAAAAAGGAAAAAACACAGGTGCCCTGGTGGCCACTCCGTCCATAGTAATCACAGCTGAAATGCGAGAGATCGTCCATTCAGCGTGGATGCTATCTTTAAAAAAAAACAGATCACTTTTTCGATGTGCTTTTGCAGTGTGGATGCTCTCTTTCGGAAGAAGTTTTTTCTGGAAGATCTCTTCTGGAGGAGATTCTTCTGAAATAGCCTCACAGGGGTTGTGTGAATCTGCCAACCCTGCAGGTCACCCAAGAGCCATATATTGCTTGAAGGTCCCATGATTTTGCAGTCTTCCCTGCATTACCCTACCCTTGATCTACTTAGCTACTTGTGCAGCACAGCTCCTGTAGAAACTCAGATACCATGGGCATGGGCACAGTATAAAAACTTGGATTAAATAAGCAGGAAGCCAGGAGCCAAGATGCCTTTCTTTTCTTTACTATCTTAGGGCTTGACCCAGAGAATTACTGCCTGATTTTCAAAGGGGCCGAACAACCAAAACTAACTGTAACCTTTGTAGTGGCTAAGTGCCCTGAAAAATCAGATCATGACTCACTCCTTGGCTGCTAACCCCCTACTCTGGAAAGAATAAAAAATGCCAAGTGATTGTAGACACAGAGGCTACTCTCTTATCAGGCAGGATCCATCTATTTGGACAAAGATGTTCCATGCTGATTGTGACCCAACCCTAGGACATCTCACAGACCCACTGCTGCCCAGTTACCAGTGGCTATATAACTCCTGCTACCCAATGAGGGAAATAAGGTAGATGTAGGGATAGGGTTTAGGCAATAGAGGAAATTAAGAATGTATTTTTTTCACTTCTGCTCTGCAACGCCACAGTGCAAAACTGGGAGATTTTTCTTTTGGGCCTTGCAAACCAGACTGACACTCCTTTTGGATAAGACATCCTGATGTGCAGCCAATGTATTTGGCCTTCTGGAGTCTTGTGAGTTCCCAAAGGCCACACATAACTTCTTCTAAATCAGGCACTATCTGATGCAGCAGCACCATCAATCATGTCACCAATTGGCACCGCTCTCAGGACATGATTTGTTAGTTAACGTGGCCTCTCTTTGCTAGTTCTTTAGTAGCACAAACCAAAGTGTGAGCTACAGCTTTTAAAAATTTGTCAGAGGTAGACTGGAAAAAAATTAAATGAAAATTAGTGACCAATCCTGGTGTTATGCTGATTTCTATCCACTAAG
The DNA here is from genome assembly GCA_032595735.1 of Pelochelys cantorii. Classification (NCBI taxonomy): domain Eukaryota; kingdom Metazoa; phylum Chordata; order Testudines; family Trionychidae; genus Pelochelys; species Pelochelys cantorii. The sequence goes on along the minus strand of CM064332.1, from coordinate 46,246,445 downwards.
AATCTGGCCAAAGGTATTTATAATCCAGATGACATACCCTATCAGTGAACCTGCATTCTGAGACAGTTAAATGTCAGATCAAACTCCTACATACCACTACTTCATTCCTTCTGAACATAGACTTCTCCTCTTTTTGAAGGCATGGTAAGGGAACCTTATGTATCAGCATTTGTCCCTAGTGATCTGTCCTATTTCTGTATAAATGTAAAAATGAGCATATTTACAGCACAAGTATCCTAATCGCTTTTAATGCACATGGATACAAATCAGTATGCTGTATTCAAGGAGTGAAGGTGAGAGCTGATAAAATGAGGAGAGTAATTTACTGTGCTCTGGCTTCAGCTGGCTGTGATTATAAAGGGAACTCAGCAGATTTTTTTAATGGTTGTTTCTTGCAGCAGCAAAATTCCTGGTGTTATTCTATAGAACTTCACCCATAGAGGTTCTGCCATTTCAGTCAGTCATGAAAGAACAGCTATGGTTAAAAAAAAATCTGTTCCAATGAATTATTTGATATTTGTCATATTGATTTAAATGAATTTCTTTTATTAATTTTATTCTGCAATGGTTTATATATCAAGGAAACCTAATGGGTTTCAATATGGTATGGGATTCCTGGAATAATGAAAGACTCTTATGTGACAGTAGGAAGCTTTATTGACTTGATCCTTTATCATAAACATGGGATTTAAGAGATATAGTTCAATATTAGATTGATATAATTGTATTTTTATCAGCAACCTACAAAAAACGAAGAGCAGGCTCTGAATTCTGCTTTATTTCACTAGAACACCCCCAAATTTAACCAATTTTATAGTCTCAGATTCAAATGCAATATCTGGAAGAATCTGGAGGCAATATAGACAACTCATTTACATTAAATATATGACTGATTCTATTTGAGAAATGCAAAAGAAAATTGCCTCGTATGTGTTTCATGCATGCTAAAAAAGCAATGGTTTAATATGTTTCATTGAAACAGAAAATCAGAAACTTCAAGTTGGGCATGCCAAGGGCATTGGGAGCTATACAGGGAGGCTTTGGGGTTAGGTACTGAAGACCTGAAGAGGTTATTAATATCAGCCCCACGCATTTTTAGTTTCCAGAAAACTCCAAGTCTCCTTTTAGTGTTGATTCTTGCCCTCAGTTTTAGTTGGCCACTTTTGTTTGGATGTGATCACTCTTGGGTGCACTCAGCCAATTTAATCTTCTGATTAAACTCTGTAATTCCTCTACAGGTTCTCACAGGCTTTGGGATGTATTAGAACAACACATTTGTACGCAGCAGCAATATCTCTGTCTGTCTGTCTGTCTCTCTCTCTCTCTCACTAGATAAAACATCAAAGAGGATAGAGCAGTGTGAGTCTTAAAGGGTGCAGTGGTTAGAGGCAGGACTGTCCTTGGGGCTTGATTGTCCCAACAGGACGACTTGTGTACTACAACAAAAAAATTGGCTCTTGATGGCAGGAAAAAGAAACTGTAAACCAGGAGCCCCACATATATTTATCTCAATATTTATCTCATAGGTCCCCTAAAATATATAAATATGAGCACAGGCCTGTCAGATTTAATGTACCATCTGGGGATTGGCCTAGAACTGATATTTTGCTGCTAGCCCATGTTTAGCTGTGTGTGCCCTGCTTCTCAACAAGGTAACTGGGCCATCTTCTTGTTATGTGTAGGCCCAGTGCCTCACATAACAGGACACAGACATCCAGATGCTTTTGTAAAACAAACAATAAAAAAATATCATGTGTTTATTTTAATTGAGGGAATTCCTTAGAGATACTGGGGTGGAAATGTTCATCCTCTCCCACCTATTCTACTTCCGCATTTCCACTGGATATGGTGTTATTTCTTTTCTTACTATGATACTATTAAATAATAACTGCCATTTACATATAATTTATTATAAACACATGCTGAATAATAGGCCATAAAGCTTTTCTGAAGCTTCTGTCCTTGGTTACATTGTACCACTGCTGAATAACAAATAATGTTTCTAAAATTTATTTTCAACAGTATGTTGATTAAAAGCTGCTTGAGTTTAAAATTTTCAACCGTCTAAAATGAAATGCTTTCACATACTTCATACACCAGGCTAGCCACAGAGTTTATTTTCCTACAGCGTATAAATAATGGATTTCCCCATTTAAGTGAATCCGTCATTAGACTAGGTTGAATTCTCAAATGATGACAGCTTGAATTGTCTTGCAGTGAAGCTAACTAGCTGGAACTAATTCGGAAATGGGTATAGAGCATAATTATGGTAACCTAGTGTAGAAGGAAGCATCTCACCTGAATCAGTCATATCTAACAGCAGGATAAATAAGAACAAAGACTGCATTGAAAACACATCTGCCTGGTTATAAACTAAATCAATTTTTGTTTAGTGATTTAAATCCCCTTATTTAGAAGGCAGCAAGTGTCAAATCTAAAAATATTTCATACTAGCTTTATTGCTGAGGGCTTCAGGCATAACCACATAGCAACTGCTTACAATTAATCTTACCTCCAGAGATGGGAGAATGTGTTCAAAGAAAACTTAAACCTATTCAAACTTCATGGGCCTAAAATGTATCCTTGGCACTGTGTTGTTAGATATTTTTTTAAATTTTCAATGATCTTAGGGTTCTCACAGAGCACCCTAGGCCATGTCTCAACCATGCTGAGTGGCACAGAGGTGACCATCAAAATAAGGAAAATATGCAATAGCAAAACCAAGTTGGACCTGTGGATAGTAGCAGGACAGGTGACAATGGAAGGAATTGGAAATGGCTTGTTAAAGGGGCTGTGTGTCAGAAGGGAACTGAGCAGACAGCGGGCAAAAGGTTGATTTTTCTGGGTTTGGTGACCATAACTTTTTTTGCATTGACACAAATGACATTATGGTTTTATTTTTAATTTTGTTGCCTTTTCAGGTGTTTACCCCTTTGTTTTGTTTTTAAAACTAAACACCATTTTTAAATAAAATGTTGAAAATGAAACACTTGGGCTTTTGGGGAGGGAGCAACTCTATTCACCGAATTTGACCCAAATTTGCAAATAGTTGTGGTCTACTGGAAACTGCATTCCTTGTCAGATAAACTATTCCTTCAAAAAATCACCTAGCTCTAATTGGGAGGGGAGATGAGATAAAAGAGGACTTAAGGGAGCTGAATCCAGAGAAATCTATGCATAGACAAAGGAGCTTGAGAGCATTTTCTGTAGAGAGGGAGAAGTCTTAGGGGACAGATGGAATCCTAAAACAGAAAGAGATTTATGGAGCTCTGAAAGCAAAAAGAAGCTCTTCAGAGAGACAGCTAAGAGTGAAGGACACATCCAGTGAATCTAACTTTTGGAAATACAACTAGTTTAGGGAGCAGGGAGACCTAAACTTTCATCATTGTTGCATGATTCAGGTTGTGAAGTAATTTCTGCCTACATGTCAATCTGTGGCTAGATGAAGCAGACTTTGATTGACATTCCGGATCCATCCTTTAAAATGTCCTCATCAATTCCCCACTGTCATTAGCTAATCATCAGCTTCCTGATATAACCTGGGAGGTGGGCTGCTACTGTGTAATTTTGTTCAACTCTTTTAAAAACGACAGGAGATGCATCCCACAGCCTTGGATCACATTTAATATCTACCTCAGATGTGGTCCTCCAAGCCATTCACCGTTGTCATCAATTGATAATCCCATGAACGCCACAAGAGGGCTGCTGAAGACAATCTGTGGGTATCAGACTGGTGACTTGTTTTATCTACACAGCAGCGAGGTGGGTGCTAAACTTTTTACCACAACTGTCAAATAATAAAATGCTCTTACAGCAGCAGTTACAGTTCATTTCAATTTGATAAATGCTACAGTTGCAAATTATAAGAATTGAAATCCAAATAAGAACTGTCTATTTGTACAAGAAAGTTCTTTGAGCCATGTCTGGTTCACATAATTGAAATTAAAGAGGGAAAGAAAGGTTACATCTTCTAACCCACCTCCTTGCGAAGGCAGGGTTGTTCCCTATCATACATTTTCTAGTATTTTGACCAGTCTAGTTTTAGTGTTTCAGGCAATAAGTTACTCACCGCTCTTCTTGGGAAACTATTCCACAGCCTATTGCAGTATGCTCTCAGGAAGCATTTCCTGATATTCAGTACACATTTTCCTTTCCTAGGCACATCCCATAACTACTACTAGTGTCCCCATGGAACACACTGAATAATTCCTTTCCCTTGTTGGTGTTGGTCTTCAACTATTGGTAGACAGTATCACCTTTCCCATTAATCATCTCTTAGCGAAGCAGCAGAATTCTTTTAATCCTTCCTTAAAAATCAGTTCTTCTAACCTCTGGATCATCTTTGTTAATCTTCTCTGAGTTCTCCAATTTCTCAGCATCTTTCCGGTAATATGATGGTCAACACTGAATACAATATTCCATATGTGTTTCCCATATAGAAAGTAACTATTTTTCCCTTTTTCATTATGTGATGCTGTTTATGCAGTCCACAATTACCCCTGCTTTTTTCATATCACCTTGAAATTTCATGTGTAATTTGCTTTGTGCTATGTCACTTCAATTTCTTTCATCATTGTTGCTTTCTACGTTTCTTCTTCCTATTATTCCTTTCTAGATGCAGTAGTCTGTATTTTTTGAGGTTGTTTCATTTAGTTATTTTCTGTCTGTATCTCCTAATTTCTCTAGCACCCTTCCCATTACTTTTTTTTTCTGGTCGTTAATCTTTATAATTCTCCAGTTTATACTTGTGTCGTGAATTTCATCTGTGTTGTGCACTCACAAATAGTTAATGAAGTAGTTAAATAATAATTGTCCTAACATTGATCCATGTGGTAGCCAATCAGATACTTCTCCCCACTTGGATACATTGCACTTTAGCCTCACCTTCAGCTTAAGTCTTTTAGCCAGTTTTCAATCCACATGAAAATCCATTTGAATTATTTTTCTATTAAGATCGTACACAGAAAAATATCAAATCTTTCATTCAAATCCAAATATATCCATGTGCTATGTTTCCTTGTCTATTAAGGGCCCAACCCTAGGTCCACTGAAGTAAAAAGAATTTGTTGTGTTAACATCAGTGGGTTTTGGGCTGTAATATTGTTGGGGGAAAATACAGCTAATGTGACAAAACTCCATTTCTAAAAAAGGCCATGCAGCTTCTCATTGTTCTTTTCTCTTGTTGATATTTGTGATTTCTTTTTCTTTTAACATTTATTTTTTTTTAACATTTATTTAACATTTGAGACTATACTCTTAGAAGGCAGTATCACTCTTGGGGGTTTGTGTTAGAAGTTGATAATACATTAGTGTTCTTTTTTCCAGGATCTTTTTACTTTGTCTCTCACTTTTACAAAATAAATGCCAATAAATCGAGCTAATTCCATTAATTAAGCTAGCATGAAGCTTTGATTTGTATTTTAGTCCTGGGGGAATTCTGCAATTTTACTATAGCTCCAAATGCAATAATTGCAGAATTCCCTCAGGTAAAGTATTTGCTGACATTTGCCAACTATATTCCCTTGTCTGCTCTGTATCAATAGCTACAGTTACGTTTACTTCATCCCCTCCCTCAGTTCTGCAAACTTTCCTTCTTTGTTTTTCTTTCTGGGGGCAGATATGTAAAGAAATTTGATATCAGAGTGATTTCTGAGTCATTTATTTCAGCCTCCTCATTTGTTAGTGACCCTAGTTTCTCACTAGTACTTCTTTCCCTCTTTGATATATTTGCAGAATAACCTCATTCTCCCTGACCTCCTTTGGCTAACTTAAGTATGTTTTTTCTTTCTTTCTTTGGCTGCACTTATATTTTGCTTGCAATCCTGAACTGATGGAATATTCTGAAGAGAATAATTACTTTTAAATATGGTTCTAATGTGTATATAGGAAATGTGAGTTCTGCTATGTAAACTTCTCTAACAAGCTTTTTCCCCAGGCTGATTGGCTTGAAACAAATGACATTAGTGTAGAAATGTTTATATTGGTATGAAATAATCAATCCTGTAGATTGTAGTAGACCTTAACTCTAGATTATAGTGTATCTAGCATTCTTTATCTCATCGTATTAAAATATAACTACATGTAGGGTGCATCTACACAGAAGGGCTTAATTCGAAATAAGCTATGCAAATTGAGCTATATCAATTGCATAGCTTATTTGGAAATTGGGAGCATCTACACAGCACTTATTCTGAAACAGAGCACTCTGCCTCTGACTTCCATTACTCCTCCTACATTGAGGGTTACAGGAATTGAAGTAAAAGTCCTCCAGCTTCACAGTATTTTGACATTATTTCGAAATAACTGCCTGCTGTGCGGACGCGGACTATGTTATTTTGAAATAACACTAGTTATTTCAAAATAATGTGGCTGTGTAGATGTACCCATAGCGATCATCAGAAAAAGATTAAATAGAGTGACTTTACACTCTTAAAAGTACATGACTGAAATAATCATTAAGAAGTAAACTGACAGTTTGATGGCAGTATATTCTCCCAAAAACTGATGAGAAAACCTGCAAAACATGATGGCTATCAGAAATGAGAATTTTTTTTTCTCTCACAACAAGTAAGAACTAAGAAAGTCAGGGCAATAATGTATAAATAGTATAAAAGACAAACTGCACACAGCCTCTTTTGTTTATTTGGAAGACTTCGTTAAGCATTAAGTAATCATCATAACACTCAGGCGAGGAACATAAATAGTATCCTTATTTTTCAGATGGAGAGACTGAGGAAGAGAGATGAAGTGACTTGACCAATGCTAAACAGTGACCCCATCTCTGAGACAGGAATAGAAATCAAAATTCTTGCTTATTCCATTAGCCCATGTAGCTTCTCCATTAAAACTAGACTGAGTAACATTCTAAAATATACTGTAGGAAACAATACTGCATTGGCAGGGGGATAGAGTAGATTATCCAATGAGTTTTTTATATTGCTACTATCTGTAATTCCAGATTTTAGCCTCACATATATCAAATTTGAGAGGCCGTCAAGTTTCAGAAATATCTGTATTCGCTTTATCATGCCATTTTTACAACGGATATTTTAATTCCTGGATAGTGTTCTCTCTCTTGATCCCAGAAAGGTAATTCCTCTGGAATGTGTGATAGTTGCTATCTGTAGTGCTGCTGACTACATATCTGATACGGAAGTGATATTTTGCAGGCCAGTTAATTAACACAATGATCATTTCATCCTAAGAATATGAGAACAGCCATACTGGGTCAGACCAAAGGTCCATTTAGCCTGGTATCCTATCTTCTGACAGTGGCCAATGCCAGGTGTCCCAGAGGAAATGAACAGAACAGGTCATCATCAAGTGCTCTATCCTCCATCACCCATTCCCAGCTTCTGACAAACAGAGGATAGGAACACCATCACTGCCCATCCTGGTTAAGGGCCATTGATGGACCTATCCTCCATGAATTTATATGGTTCTTTTTTGAACCCTATTATAGTCTTGCCCTTAACAACATAGACTCATAGACTCATAGACTTTAAGGTCAGAAGGGACCATTATGATCATCTAGTCTGACCCCCTGCACAGTGCAGGCCACAGAATTTCACCCATCCCCTCCTAGAATAATCCTCTCACCTATATCTCAGATATTGAAGCCTTCAAAAACTTTGAAGACCCCAAGATGCAGAGAATCCTCCAGCTGTGATCTGTACCCCATGCTACATCCTCTGGCTAGTAGTTCCACAGGTTGACTGTGCGTTGTGTGAAGACATTCTTCCTTTTGTTTTAAACCTACTACCTATTAATTTCATTTGGTGATCCCTAGTTCATGTGCTATCCTCTTATACTTTGTCATTTTTGCTCATTGCAAGCCTAATCTAAAGCTCAGTAAAGTTAATAGAGAGGCTTCTTTGATGTCAGAGGGCTGTAGATCAGATGGTCCACGTGACAAACAAATCAAAGCATGTATATTTCAAATTGGTCAAAAAACTTTGGAAAAAACTTGTATTTTAGACAACAAATATTTTACAAGCTATCTTGCATAACGTGTAAAAAGTGCAACAGCTTTCTTTTTATTCCATTTTTTAAAAACCTCTAGAGAAATGTCTGCCTTGATGTGGAATCCAGATAATGTTCATGTTAAATTAAAAAGGACGTTAGAAAAAATGTAGTTTTATCTTAAACAAGCAAAGAGTTCTTATTTGAAGAGGAGGAGGGAAGTAAAATAGGTTAGTAGTACTGGCTGTTGGATGGCCTCTGTAAAATGAATTGCTACAGTGTTTAGCAGACAAATTACTTCAACACAGGAATATTGTTGCATTTGGCACCACTTTCCTAATAGACAGTGAAGCATGGTGCCTGAATTACCTTTTACCTTTAGTGGGAGGGGGCCCACTGGGTGGGTTCATGCACAAAGGACTAACTTGATATTGTATCTACACACACTGAAAATTGAATCCTGGAAGCCTAGGACTGGAAAGGACCTTGAGAGGTCATCTAGTCCAGTCCCTTGAGTAAGTGCCGGCATCTGAAAAAAAGTGTGTGTACCAACAACAAAAAGAATGTGTGATTTTTGAGGTACAAGGCAGTCTGACTTTCAAGTATGGGCTTGCTTTTGCCTGCTGCCCTCACTCGAAGTGTGTGCCATGGGTGTCTTACACCCCCAACACAGATATGAAGGATATATGGGTACGTCTACACTTGCTCCCTAGTTTGAACTAGGGATGCAAATGTGGGCGACTGAAATTGCTAATGTAGCGGGGATTTAAATATCCCGCGCTTCATTAGCATGATCTCGCCGTCACATTACTCAGCTCAACAGCTGTTTTGAAAGTGAAAGTGCGCGCCAGCGAGATCATGCTAATGAAGCGCGGGATATTTAAATAACTAAAAAATGAGGAGTAACATTAGTTCAAACCAAGGGGTTTGGTTCGAACTAACGCGTCCCGGCACGCACTTTCACTTTCGAAACAGCTGTTGAGCGGATTAATGCGCCGGCAAGATCATGCTAATGAAGCGCAGGATATTTAAATCCCCGCTTCATCAGCAATTTTGGTCACCTACATTTGCATCCCTAGTTCGAACTAGACGTACCCTCATGCTATTTTCATAATGTCCCATGTGTAGGCTGTCCCTACACTTCATTGCCTCATATCAGCAGTAATACTGTAGCATTAATCTTGCTCTATGACTGGATGGTAGATCAGTGGTGACCAAATTATTTTGATGCTTAAGTTTGCATAGCAACTGCAGAGAGAGAAACACTTTGATGTAGGCAAATAGCCTACAGCCACTTCTCTCTCTCTTGCAGATACACCCTTGAACTATCTTATGTCTTTGTTTTTCTTTGTGGTTCTCTTGTAAGCAACTCTCCTACCATTGTCTATGCAGGTGAGCCTCTATGTTCAGAAGTGCATTTATCCAAATCGGTTGCTTGAAACATTGTCATGTCTCCCAATGTCTGTCAATTACACTGGGAATATCTTTTATTCTCTCTCTTATTCAGCACCTTCATTACATTCAGTAACTTTTCCTTTTGGCGGGGAGGGAGGAAGTTGAAATACTATAATTTCTCTGTTGTGCTGGGTCCCCTTTTTGTCTGTGTGTTCTGTAACCCATGGCAACCACAGAAAATCACTACAAACATTCTCAGTCATGACTTTCTGGCACAGCTGCTACACAGAGGTCCATGCCTAGAAGCAGTTCTTCTGTGGCTAGCTGGCAGCATTAATCACACTGTAGAATTGCCTGTGGTCCTTCTAAATGCCCTGCACACTTCTGTGCTAGGCAGTGCTGAGGGGAGTACAGGCCATCGTGTCTCTCCCTGCCAGCTAGTTTAAGATGCAAGAGCATAGCCTGAACTCAAACTGAGGTCTCCTTTAGTTGTTTGTATGAATTACTTAATAAAGTCCATGTGAACTTTTCTAGGGTATACGCAATTTTAAGAAGAATCTTTTCAGTAGCACTCAGTGTTGGCTTTACTCTGTGTCCAGGGATGTAACTGACTTCAAGGAAGAGAGTTAGGTCAATACCGAGTACTTCTGAAAATCTGCCCTCGAAGGAATTATTTTTTTTCAATAAACCAGTAATAATTCATAGTCTGATGCTTTTTGCTGATTTTGACTTTTTTTTTTAACCTGGAAAGGTTAGTGCTGCTTAGCAGCAGCATGTGAATTTTCAGTGAGGATCTGGTTTTCACCAAATTGTACAGATGGATTGGCTGAGACACGAGCAGGTCTAGCATCTGCCCAAACTTTTAGTGAAACAATGACTGAATCTGGATTAGAATCCAGAATCTGCTAGATCAGAAAATTTAGTTTAGATATACATATTAGTTTGTGTTTCCTTTCTTTAATTTTCTGCATCAAACGTGCATCTGTAGAAACATCACTCAGAACTGCTGATAACCTGAAATACTTTGAATATATGTGTGGGGATCCTAATATGAATGGGAGACTAATTCCTTATTGGAATGAGCCTTCACTCTCCAACCCATAATCCCCTTCTTTACTGGATACAAAGACATTAGTGAATGGTTGGTTCTTCACCTTCTCTCAGCCTGTCTTACAACTGGCTGGAAGTTGTGGGTAGGGTAAGGGAAGGCAGGAGACTTCTTCAGAGGCTATGCAGAGGTCCATGCCTAGAAGCAGTTCTTTAGTGGACTGAGCTAGCTGGCAGCATTAATCACACTGTAGAATTGCCATCGTTTAGCACTGTCTGTTTCCTTTCCTTCGGCCTGTTTGTGCCCAAGCAGCTTTCCCTTTAGTGCAGTTCTTTTTCTGCTCTCTTGGGCTTGAACGGGGAGACTCAAAAAGGGATAGGTTCGTGAAGCTGGAAGACTGGGAAGGAGAGCAGGTCTCTGCATTTCACCCATTTTGTGCTGCCTGCCTCAGCTCGAGGGAAGAAGAAAGAGGTGGGAGCCTGCAACCAAAGATTGACCATTGTGAATAAGAATGAAAGGCAGGGCCAGAACTATTCATGCCAGTCTTTTCCATTGGTATTCTGGGAGGTTGGGAGTCTCAGATTTGTCCCCAGAACAGCATATTCTGGTGAGTTCTTGTTGCACCGCCAGTCCTGCATACCTATTCTATTGTATATATGTCCTGATACCGCATCATCTTAGTACCTGAGCAAAGGCAAGCTGGAGATGATGCGCATGGTAAGTGTTTTGGGTCTCAGGAAGCACTCAAGCAAGATGCCAGGACTGTGAGGGTTACAGAAAGGAGGCTTTTTGGTTCTGTGTGTTGCTGCTACAGTTCAGAGTCAGTCAGATGGCAAACAGACCATTGATGCAATCTCATATGTCTCGATAATCTGCCTCACAGATCTCATCGAAAATGTCATGCAGCTGCTGTGCCATGCATCTCCTCAAATTTGCTGGCAAAGCAAACACGGTCTTTGACCCCTAATGGCTGAAATTCCCTAGATACTGCAGGTGGGACCATTGGCTTCCCTGCTCACCCGAAGCAGCAAAATGTCTTCCAGGATGAACACAGCCTATGACAATGAGTGGCCATTACTAACTTCTGCTCCCCTCTGCAGTGCTCTCCCAAGTGACACCTACCCAGAGGACAGTGTGGCCATGCGTGAATGAAAACCCCTCCTCCCCAGCACGAATGAGAATCCCTGCCCACCTGCACCACGGGATTCCCCTGGGTTGCTGCACCAGGGTTTCCCCTGCCCTTTCTCCTGCCCTGTTGCACCCAGGGTTCCCCTTGCCCTGGTTGTTAACTCCCCATTGTGGGGTTCCTGTACGTTATATACACTCGCTCTGGGACAGTCAGGCAGTGCTAAGTATGGGAACAGTGCAAGTGTTTCAAAGGGGTTGGGCAATGCCTAGTGTCTAGTGTTAACAATGGACCCTCTGTAATATGTTACAATTGTGCCTTGATAGAGCTGACCTCAGAAGGCCAGTCCGAGGCCTAACACTTGCCGAGCATCTGAGAAGGGCCAGGAAGACCAGAGAGGAGTTTTAGCCTAATGACCTGAGTCGCACTGCCAAAGACCTAAAGGAACAGTGACAGAAAGAAGCATAAGGAGAGCATGGAGCAACTCCTAAACATTATGGAGCAGCAAGAAGACACACTGCAGGTGCTACTAGCACTATAGATGGAGCAGCTGCGCGATTGCCCCACCTCTCCCCCGCAGCCGGTGTCCCAAAACTGATCTCCATACACCCCTCCCTCTCACTGCCAAAGCAATTTGGGCACCTCCCACTCCCCGGGTGTCACCTGCTGCACTCCACACCTGCCCACCCAACCTCCAACCATGCAGACTCCAGGAGGCTGCCAATGCACTCAGTGCCCATCCACATGCACTTCAGCTCTGATTAACTGCATCCCCCCTTGCACAGCACATCAGACGGTGGGGTCACATATGAACCTTGGACATACACCAACCTGTGAAACTCTCGGGGCATGCCTCACCTCCTGTCTCTCCCCCCCTCACTCCCTGTCTCCCTCCCAGTGCAGATGTTTTGTGCTTCACATGTGGCCTACAGTTACTGTGTTTAATACATGAAATTCATGTGTTTCAAAGCAATGTTTGTTCCATTACATAAAAGCAAGCAAACATACCCCAGCAAAGCTACAGTCACTGTAACGCTAAGTGCAGTGCATGGACAAATCAGAGTAACCCCCTTGCAACGCAGCCACTGCACTCCCATGCATAGCAACAAGTTTTACTGACTTTCAACATCCAAGGTATTCTTGATCCTTACAGTCCCATATTGTGCACCTCTAATAGCCCTGGTCTTGGGCTGCTCAAACCCAGCTTCCAGGTGCTGAGCCTCAGTGGACCAGCCCTGAGTGAAGCTTTTACTCCACCTTTTGCAAATATTATGGAAAATATCATCCCAGACTTGCATGATGATGTGATCCCACCACTCAATCCTTGTTTCCCAAGTGCAAAAGTGGCATGCCACTGTGGCCAGCATAGCATCTCGGTACATTCCACAAGAAATCTCATGTCATACGAACACTGCATGGACTCCTCCTCATCACTTTGCAGCTTCAGGAATAACTCAACTGCCATTTGTGACGTGTTAGTGAGACCTGCCAGCATTTTCATCCACAGTGGAGATCCATTTCCACAGACTGAGGAGGCAGAGTGTGTGGCACACACGCTGTTGAAAGACGCCACCAAATGCAGACGGAAGGGTAGGGGTTGTTGGGATGTGAAGTGATGTACCATGTGGCATTGGGACAGGACCCATGCTTCCCCTTTGCCTTCCCACAAACTTCCGTGGCAGGAGAAGAGGCGCTGTGGGTTAGCTCCCAAGAATGCACCACTCTGAAAGGTGCTGCAAGTGCTGCAGGTGTGGTCACGCTGGTGTGCTGGCAGCTGACAGTGTGGACACTATTGCACTCTGTGAGTGATGCTGTAACTGCGAGCACTCTACATTTGGCCGTGTAGACATGGCCCCAGACAATGACTTGATCATACAGCTCTATATACAATACCTTGAAATGTAAATAAAATATGTATATTCCAATCAATTTTATAATTTTATGATAAAAATGAGAAAGCAAGCAATTTTTCAGTAATAGTTTGTTGCGACACCTGTATTTTTAGGTCTGATTTTGGAAGCAAGTTGTTTTTAAGTGAAGTGAAGGGTGGCATATGCAAGACAAATCAGACACCTGCAAAGCATGAGGGGGAGGGATAGCTCAGTGGTTTGAGCATTGGCTTGCTAAACCCAGGGTTGTGAGCGCAATCCTTGAAGGGGCCATTTAGGGATATGGGGCAAATCTGTCAGGGATGATACTTGGTCCTGCTGTGAGGGTAAAGGACTGGACTCCATGACCTCCCAAGGTCCCTTCCAGCTCTATGAGATGGTATATCTCCATATATTAAAGTAATCTGGAAAGGCTGAGAACCACTGGTCAAATTCACCATTGACATAAGCAGCTACAGTTCACAGCTGGCTCTACAATACTCAGATGTATGGTGTATGCATAAGCATTTCCAGCTACAGTTAATAATGTTGGGACAAACTATTTGAAAAACTCTAGATGACCAATATCTCCAAAAAATCCATTGTCTTCTAGATAATTGGCATATTCTCTTTTGTACCTATGTTCCAACTCTGCATTCCTTGCACATCTGAAAAATTCTATATAAGCCCAGTTTGGAAGATTCAGTTTGATAAGAATGCAGGATCCAACCCCCAAATTATATGAACTGAAGGATAGCAAAGGAAGTAAATTTCCAGCTGCATATCCCACTTACTTGAAATGAAACTTAAAGGAAATTCTTTGTCTTCACTACCCTTTCCAACAGAGCAGAAAGCACTTCGCAGATGAAGCACTGTGTCAGAATTGCCCTTATAGGCATGACTTTAAATGCACGAGATTTTTAGAATCAAATCTATTAAGGCTCTGATCCTTTAAAGGTTTACACTCCTGCTGCCCTTTAAGTAGAAAGGATGACTCACCTCATTATAACTCATAGAACTCAGGCCTTAATTTTTCAAAAACTGCATTCTATCCTTTACCATTGACAATTAAAACAAACTGTTTAGTTTATTAAACATCTTAAAATCTGTATCTAAATAATCTTGTATCTTTACAGTTAGTTCAGCATTATTAGAATGCAAGGTATGCTTTTTACCAAGTATTGTGAAAATCTTGTATTTTTATAACAGAGTAAAACCAGAAGAAAATAATTTTAATTATGAATAAAACATTACAATAAAAAGTATTTAGTTGTGTGGTTTATAGCCTGATTAATTTTGTGTGGAAGCAGCTACACCCAGACCTTTTGTCATTTGTTAAAATGGAAGTATGGCTGCTGATCTGACATTATTGCTATATGATATCTGCCCACTCGGTGTCGCTGTTGCTGGTGCTGCAGCTGTGAATGGGGGAGGGGGACTTGAGGAGAATAGTTATACTGTAATAATAAAAAAGGAAGCAAGTTATTGTTGTGAATCCAGCCATCTTAGCTCAATGTATTCCATGACGTGAGACTGGAGGGTGGGGAGGAGGGGGAGAGAGCAGAAGCAATAATATAATAATTTCAGATTTAGCTCTCTAGAGAGCTTTAGTTTTGACCGATCTGCCGCATTCTCTGACACCAAGCTCTATTTTGTCTGTTATCAAATCACTGAAATGCTCCTGTGGAGAGAGGAAGAAAAGTCCAGCTTAATAACTCCTTTACCTATGGAATGGGCAAACAAGCAGCAAACATTTCCAATTGCTTCTCATTCAGGAGGAAAACATACAACGACAACAGCTGTGATTTGGTGCTGAACAAATTTGATGAGCAATTTATACCACAAAGGAATGCAGGGTACTGTATGTGCTCAAAGGAAGGCTTTACAAGCAGCTGATATCATTTGCTAGAAAATTGAATTTAGGGGCAAAGAGAAAATCAAATCAGGGACAGAAAAGTGATAAGAATGCTGAACAAGGGCTTGTCCTAGAAATCATAGATTAAGACTGATTTCACTGCTGTAGAAATGGCAGACCTTTCTGAGCTCACGGAGAATCAAAATCAGGAGGGTACTAGGAGGTACAGTGTAAATGTTCAAGAGCCATTCTCTCCTATAAACCTAGGGTCAAATTTAAAGAGGAGTCTAAGCTGTAGTAATTTACCCCCCTCAGCTTGGAATTCACTGAAAGTTGGACTCCCTTTCAGAGCCACTTGTCAACATGTAACTTAAACCACCTTACACATCACTTTTGGGTTTGGTCCCTAGAGATAAATTTGGAATAGACTACTAATGAACAGAGACTTGATGGTCTCAGCCTGCTCGTTAGTGGATGATCATTTAACATCATCAAGCCAATATCCAGTGTGACACTGTGACATTCACCTGTCAGTGAACCTCAAATTAAAGGGAAAAGCGACCAAATACAGTACGCAAACAAAGACAGAGGGTCATTACATTTAGCAACCTCTGTTCAGGGTTTTTTCTGGCTCCGACTGATGTTTCTTGGCAGATCAGCATTTAGGAAGTATGCTTGAGGCAGTGGTGTTTTGTGTCATTCTCTCACTCTCAGCAATAACAATCAGAAAATTTGATAAATGGAGGGGGAGATGTTGAAATGAAAATCAGAGGCAAAAGGCCTGACATAGGGCTGGTCAGTCATAGCAGTCATAGACAAAAGGGAAAACTATCCAAGCTGTATGCAAATAAAGGGCCAACTTCTGCACTGACTCAAACCTTGATGTAAAGGGGTAGAATGGGGTGTAAAATCATTATAGGATTTAGCCTACAACTAAGTTGTAGGCAAGAAAGGTGTGGTGCAACCTGAGCCACTGTCTGCTGCTCAGTCAAAAGGCTAAGATATCATTTCTCTGCATTATGGCACATGCCATAGTTGTCAAATTCAGACCTTTTTTTCTTAGCAAGCTAACATGTAGTGATCAATTGGAGCTGCTTTTGCAGGTAAAATTTGTGCTTAGAAAATAATCAGCTTCAGAAATACATTGACCTCGTTATTTTAGTTGAAGTACCACAGAATGCCTTTTCCCACCAACTCATAATTGCAGCAAACAAATAAACTTGCCCTGGAATAAGCCTGAAACCAGCACAAGCAACGAATAATTCATCTCACAGAGCATTTGAGAAGCTTTCATCTTTATAATTTGCTAGTGGATCTGAAATGCATTGTCTCCGCATCAGAATGTTGCCCCGATTAGTATATGGCAAAAATCGGAGCCTTCCCATTTTCTGCCCTTTGTCACTCAACACGTTTCTGCCCCGTGTCATTTCTCAAACTAGAGCAGTGAGCTGTGAGTAGCCAGGTCTACTTTTCCCTTAATAGTAGAATGACAGGCTTTGCAAATTAAGTGACAGCTCTCAGCATTTGCTAGCTGCTGGCTTTGGTGAGGCTGACCTGTCTAGTCTGTATTGTCTTATAAAAGAGTGTAAGGAAGGCCAAGTAACAGATTGCTACTGTAATTTTAAAAACGTACTCCTCTCCTGCCCAAACCCTGCCATTCTTGACCCATGAATTTGCCGTAGTTCTAGCTGAATGCTGCTGGAGGCCCACTCTCAGTGATCTGGGGAAGTATCATGATCTCCCAAATATTAAAATATCTCTATAGCAACCAGTGAATCCATTTTAGTGTAAGAGGACCTTTCGAAGAAAAAAGGTTTCTCCTCCTGGTGAGCTGATCATGAATTCAGTTCTAAATATTTCTGTTCATACGGCTAGAGACATAAATTAAGAACAGTATCTCTTTTGCAAGAAACTCTGGTCTGCTCTGAAGTGACACCCCACTGAAACAGCAGGGACAGATTGGAAGTCAACTGATTTTTTATTCTCTGTATGCCTGCAAATTGCTCTGTTCTGTGAGAAAATAAATAAATGACATGTGTGTGAGTGAGCAAGAATTTCCAGGTAAACCTGTGATCTACTTGTGATCAGTGTTTGAGGTAAACAGTTGAAACCAATTGCCTAATACCATCAGGGACTTCCAGCTTGGTTTCGGTGTGTCTACACAGCAAAGTTATTTCAGAATAACAGCTGTAAACTGTAAACATCTGTAAACTTCATTCTACGAAGAATAATACCTATTCCAAAATAGTTATTTAATAGTTATTAATAAATAGTTATTTCAGAATAGGGGCTGTATAGACGCTCCACTTCTGCTATTTTGAAATAGCTCCTCACCAGGGCCATTCTAAATTATTCCTCCTGGGGCTCTAAATCAAGATAGCATGTCTACATTAGGGAAGCCTGCTCAGACTAATTTTGAGGCTTCCCTGCAGTGTAGACGAGCTATTTTGAAAAAAACTATTTCAGAATAACTATTCCAGAATAGCTTATTCCGAAATAACTGTGCAGTATAGACGTAGCCTCTGTAGCCCAATTTCTAAAAAAGTTTTAGACAAAAATGTTGTTACACTGGAGTTACTGGCCAGTTGTCCCACGAGCTGCTTGAATCTCCTGGAGTTTGAAGAAGTTAAAATGTCTGTGAAAGCTATTGGAATCCATAAATCAGTATGGACTAACACACAGAGCTACTGATACAAATCACCCAGGTAGTCCCAACAGGTTTTGAAAATTGCAAAGGAGAATTGCCTGACCATCAAAAGATCATCATAGGAAATACAATGCTTTCATTTTATGTTCTTGGCCAGTTATTTGAATCTCACAGCTTATTAATGCAAAGTATGGCCATTCCAACAGCGCTGCTAAATGAAATCCTAAGCCTGATACATGATGGGATCGAGGATTGACAACTTGCTGTATGTAGTCTGTGTCATTGCTTTGCATCAGTAACAACACAAAAAAGCATCATGGAGCTACTGCTTCAGCCATGCAGAAGCCAACTCCCCTCCCAAACTCCCTCTCAAATAGCTGTTATAGCCATTTCTCTACTTCACATATTAGACTTAAGTTCCATAAAGAGCCCTCTTCCTTACTGTGGGATTTCATTCCTTCTTAATTTGTTAATTAACCCACAGAACAGGCAAAGCATGAACAGCAGCAGTGTGAGATTTCTCCAATCAGTGCCTCCACTTTGACCCACAAGTACCATGTGCAGGTGTGAAAGAGTTCAGTCCCAATTCCTGGGTCTACCCCTTGACTCTGCCAGTAGTTTCAGTGTCAATTGTGGCAGAGGTTTTAATGTTGTGAACACCTGATTGTTACCCACTGGCATGAGTTCCGCAAATCCTTTCATGTAGGCGATCATCCTGTGATTTCAATCTTCAATCGTTGTGGACCAGAGCTGGATTTGAACAGGCAGTCTAGATTCCATTCCCAGTTTTTTAGCAATGGTACATGAAGGAATACTGAAAGGCATAGAGATGTTAAGGTCTCCCTGTGCCTCACTGCTAATGGTGGTAGCCAATTACAGCAGAAGTTCTGGTCCTTTCAAGTTAGTTATCATGGACATACAAAACCAGCTGTTCAATTTACCCAGAAAATAATCACAGAAGAAAAAAATGGTGTACAGCACATAGCATTTAAAGGATCCTTTCTCAAGATAAAATATCCTCACTCCCATTCCAGCCACTTTATCTGACCCTGAAAACTCTGATTCAGTGATGGGAGGATTCCTCCAGCCTGGGCAATGCAGAGACAGGCATATGGCTGCCTTTCAAGGGCCCCCTTTCAAGAGCTAGTACATGGGTCATGCTTGGGGTATGGCTACAGCACCCTATCACATAGATGTTCTAGCTTAGACAGCACTGATGCACATAGGACAATCTGGAGGAGGCTCTTGTAACTTAGGCAGATGGTGGCTCTGGACAGCCTCAGATCCGGAGAGTACAAAGGTGATTTAAAGCTACTTTTGGCTCATCCCTCTCCAGTCTGTAGAATCTGGGTTGCATCTCTGAGGGTATGCCTACACCACAATAAAACACCCAGGGCTGGCCCATGTCAGCTGACTCAGGCTCAGGGGATTTGGGCCAAGGGCAGTGGAATTGACAGCCTCTGCAGGCTCCTGGGCAAGGTGGGTGGGGTCCAGATCCTGGAAGTGGTGGGGCCTCGGGCAGAATGGGAGGGGCAGGGTAGCCAGCCTTCTGCACCCTTAGAGACACACAGAGCAGGGGGTATGGCACTCTGGAGGTGATTTAAAAGGGCCTGGGGCTCCGGTCTCCACTGCTGCTGCAGTAGCAGTGGTAGCACCCATGAGCTGTGGAGCCCTTTGAATTGCCAGGACCTGAGGCAATTGCCCTCTACATTCCCCCATCGACGGGCCTGGTTGCAGGACTCTAAAATTGCAGTGTAGAGGTCTGATCTTGAGCGGGAGCCTAAGCTCTGAGACCCTTCTCCCATGCAGGTCCCAGAGTCCAGGTTCTAGCTCAAGCCTGAACATTTACACTGCAATTGTATAGCCCCACAGCCTTTTGTATTGATCTTAAGAACATAAGAACGGCCATACTGAGCCAGGCCAATGGTCCATCTAGCCCAGAATCCTGTCTGCCAACAGTGGCCAATACCAGATGCCCCAGAGAGAGGGAATACAGCAGGTAATCCTCATATGATCCCTTTCCTGTCACTCATTTCTATGTCTAGACTGCAGGCTTCTTTTGGAAGAACCTTTTTTTCGGAAGAGATCTTCCAGAAAAACTTCTTCTGAAAGAGAGCATCCACACACAAAAGCTCATCGAAAAAGCGATCTGTTTTTTTGAAAGCGTGTCCACACTGTATGGACGCTATCTTGCATTTAAGCTGTTATTACTATAGACAGAGTGGCCACCAGGGCACCTGTGCTTTTTCCTCTTTCCTCTTCTTTCAAAAGAACTCCCTCTTCCCCATCCACACACACCTTTTTCCGAAAGAGCTCTTTTGGAAAAAGGCTTCTTCCTTGTAGAAAGAGAATTACCAATGCTGGAAAAATCCCTCTGTTCTTTCAATTTACTTTTGGAAGAACGTGATTGCAGTGTGGACTTAACTTAGGTTTTGTCGGAAAAACAGCTGTTTTTCCAACAAAACTCTGTAGTGTAGACATACCCACAGAGGCTAGGGACACCATTCTTACCCATCTTGGCTAACAACCATTGATGGATCTAGCCTCCATGAATCTATCTAGCTCTTTTTTGAACCCTGTTGAAGTTTTAGCCTTCACCACATCCTCTGGCAAGGAGTTCCAGAGGCTGACTGTGCGCTGAGTGAAGAAAAACTTCTTTTTGTTTGTTTTAAACATGCTACCTATAAATTTAATTTGGTGACCCCCAGTTCTTATGTTATGGGAACAAGTAAATAACTTTTCCTTATTCACTTTTTCCATACCAGTCAAGATTTTATAGACCTCTATCATATCCCCCCTTAGTCTCCTCTTTTCTAAGCTGAAAAGTCCCAGTCTTTTTAATCTCTCTTCATATGGGACCTGTTCCAAACCCCTAATCATTTTGTTGTCCTTTTCTGAATCTTTTCCAATGCCAATGTATCTTTTATAAGATGAGGTGACCACATCTGTATGCAGTATTCAAGATGTGGGCGTACCACGGTTTTATATATAGGCAATAAGATATTCTCTGTCTTATTCTCTATCCCTTTTTAAATGATTCCTAAAATTCTATTTGCTTTTTTGACTGCTGCAGCACACTGAGTGGATGTTTTCAGAGAACTTTCCACAAGGACTCCAAGATCTCTCTCGGGTGAGTAGTTGTAGCTAAATTAGTCCCCATAGTATTGAATGTATAGTTGGAATTATTTTTTCCAATGTGCATTACTTTACATTTATCAACATTAAATTTCATTTGCCATTTTGTTGCCCAACCACTTAGTTTGGTGAGATCTTTTTGAAGCTCTTCACAGTCTGCTTTGGTCTTAACTAACTTGAGCAGTTTAGTATCATCTGGAAATTTTGCCACCTCACTGTTTACCCCTTTCTCTAGCTCATTTATAAATAAGTTGAATAGGATTGGTCCCAGGACAGACCCTTGGGGGACCCAACTAGTTACTTCTCTCCACTCTGAGAGTCTTCTAGTTAGAGTTCATATTACCTAGCTTTTCGCCATGATGGTTAAAATATTTTTAAAACAAAAACTGAGATTCTCACATATTCACCTCGGGCTGAGGCCATGAGAGTTGGCAACACTGGATCTCCCAGTCAAATATTTCTCACTGTATATGCAGGCCCACAGATAATCTAGTTTATTCCCTTCTCCTTCCAAGACTAGCAGGGACATTTTTTTCTCCCCATATTGTTGTTTCTATTGTAATTATAGGAAAAGTAAGTTGAAAAGTGAATTCACGGTCTTTGGTGGCAGATTGAGGGCCTTTTGAGTTGAAGAGCTCTGTTGGTTGGCCTACAGTTCCTATACTTCCCAGCAAAGCAATTCAGACTGAAAAGACATAAATAACAATAAAAAGGATCAATAAGAATATACCAATAAGAGATACTGTCCATTGAGAATAAGTGGACCTTTGCTGATCCCGTGTAGTGTCGCTCCTGAGAAATATGAAGAGCATCTTAAAAAAAGGAGGACACATGTAAACATCATACGGCCTCACAGCCATTGTCTGGAAAACTGATCAGTATTAGAAAAGTAACTTCACAACTTTCCAGACAATCAGCTATGTTGTCAGCAAAAAGTCACATACAATGGGCTTGCAGAGAAGAGAAGCATCCAGAGAATGACACCTGGTTCCTGCAGTTGCCAGTAGAATCCCATTGGCTGGGACCAGAGATGGAGTAGACAGAAGAAAGGATAGAGGAGCCCTTGGGAGTAGAGGCAGCAGGAGAAAGCAAAGCAAAGGAGTGTTCAAAAAAACCACTTGCACTTCAGTATCCAATCCACTGTGTGGAAATATTCAATAAACTGCCTCTGCATGTGATGAAGAGAACTTCTCTGACAGGGCATTCTCAGAGAGGGGGAATCAAACAGGAGAGCAGCTGATCTGCGATCCCTTTCCCCTGACTAAACCAATGCAAAGAGGCTGTATTGCACCAACAATTGTACAACAGATTTTTTTTCTGTGATTCAGGATGTATAAAGATTCCTAAGAACCACTAGACTTGCACTGTGCTCTGGAGTATCCTTTTCATGAACTGCTGGTCATTTTAGTTAAAGAAGCAGGATTCATAAGAACCTTTTGTACATTAATCACCCTTGGCAAGTGCAGCCTAGTCATGCAGTTCTACCTGATGCAAACTCCTCACAAGGGAATTTCATTTCTGAATGCTGTGCACAACATTTTAATGTGTATATAAGGGAGAACTCTGCACATATTCAGAGGCAGAACATACAGGATTCAAAATTCCATCCTATATGACCAATGTTTTGAGATCCAAATATCCATTAAAATATCCACATGGGCATATACAAATAGCAGGCGCAAAACAAACTTTAAAAGCAAGGTAATGAACATAAAAACACCTTCAGGAAACATCCCGAGTCACTTGTCATTTCACATTTCACGCAACACAAACATGACATCTTATCCCTTAGATTGCTACACATTAATCAAACATACCTCCACACTTGAGAGGATAATGCTATTTAAGAAGAGAAGCCTTTTGTATATTTACTTTGTATTCTTTAAGCCCTGCAAACCTCAGTAATGAATGGAATCGTAGACCATTTTTCACATGGAGAGCCAGGATGTCATACAAAATTTCTTGTTTCATACCACACTGTCCTGACATGTTGCCCAGATAATTTCTCAAGACTGGAATGTCCTTTAGAAAGCAACAATTTTTGTTGTGATATATTATCAAAAATAATGGATTTGGTGATCCACCCTGCTGGGTGAATTTCTTCTTGTAGAAAGCAGCATCATTAACTATGCAAGCACTGTAAACCCCCTGGCACTGTGACAATTCCTGATGCACTATACACGTGCTGGTGCAAAAGTCCTTAGTGGTGTTTGTGGGCATTCCCCTAGGGACTCAATGGAAACTGAAAAATGTCATCTCCTATGAAATATGTCTCTTAATGTGATTGGTCTAATAGCAAACAATGGAGTGTGTGAATTGCAGTGATTTTTTAAGGACACGTTAAGCATTTACTGAAGGACCCATGTGAACTCTCAAGATTGGATATTTTTCTCAAAGCTAGACACTTTTTTGGAGAAATTCTATGGCCTGTGTTGTGCAGAAGGGCAGATTAGATGATCACAATGGTCCCTACTGGACTTGGAATCTATGAGTCTATAAATGTTAAATTACAATAACCGCCCAAAATTTAGATTCTTATCCTAATGTTTTGGATATTCTGCCATTGAGGGGGGCCTTGGGCTCTGGTGCACCTTGGCCTCACCTATTTTCTCCCTGTGGCACATAACAGTCTAGTCTCTTGGGGGCTGTAACACTTTGATCTCATTTGGTTGTTGGGATGGTGCATGGAAGCTGGGAGTCTTGGTGGCCTGTGATAGGAGGTCAGATTAGATGATCTGGTGAGCCCTTCTGGCCTTAAACTCTATGACTCTGTGACTCTTCCCCTCCCCCTCCCCCACATCCTCCTTTGCCAATGCCTCCCTTTTCCTTGCTGCCTTCATTTCATCATCCAGCACCCTCATGAAAACATCCTGTGTAAGGCTGTAAGGAGCATGACAGCCTCAGAGGTCCCAATGCTGCACATTTCCCACACTCTAGAGCTTCCTTGATCACAAGCACCCCAGAGCATACTGCATGCCAAACCATGCAAAATGTGTATGGCCTGGTGCCCAGAGCTGTCAACAGCACAAGGGTTTATGGAAGCATTTGGAACAGGGTGGATAGGAGGTTGGAGGTCATCGGTGCTTCAGAGAGAAAAAGAAGATATGAGGGAACTGGGAAGATAGGAAAATCCAAGCTTTTAAAAGACAGGCTTCACCTCATCATTGGGTTTTGATTGTTTTGTCCATCCCTACTTTCATTTTTAAGAGACAGAATATGTTTATAAAGAGTGTGCTGCTCTTAGTAATAAATAATTTTAACAATTAGCCCCTACATGGTGCTTTATACCCAGAGAGTTCTGTCAACAGAAGATCTTAGTGAAAGCCTAATTCATGATAGCTAAATAGTTGACTATTAAACATTTCATTGTGTGAGACTGTAAATTCTAGCTATTGAAGTAGGCTAATTCTTGGTTTGCTTTCTGGATTTGATTGCTTTATAGTTTAAAATTAGCTCCTTGCTGACATTTACAAGAGTCATTATTTCTTCCAAGTACATTATGAGAAGAAGCAATTTGAAAGTAAAGAAAAGGAAATATAACAGCAAAGGCACTAATTACAATAGTTGCTCCATTTGTTTTTATACAAATCAATTGAGGCCACCATTAATTGAAGAAAACTCCCATTGACTTTAATGAGGAGTTTGGACCTAATATAGATACTCTTTTGGCCGCATCATTTGCCCATGATTAAGGAAAGTATTACCTTTAATACAGTGTCACAATGTAATAGTGCATTGGAATTTGTACGTAGGTTGAACCGCTCTAGTCCATAACTCTCTGGTCCGGAAACATCCATCACCTGGAATGATTTTAGTTAGCTGGATGTCTACTTTTCATGGATGTGACCAAGTTTCCAGTGGTCCCATAAAGTTTGTTTACAGCCACCAGTCCTAGGTCTTAGTGTTCTGTGCTGTTATTTACCTCTAATTTACCCCTAAATGTCCTCTAACAGCCCAGTAAGCAGTGGAAATGTTGGTAATGCTGCTAGACAATAGTGACCACCCATGGTCTAGAAAATTCTCTGGTTAGAGACTGGTCAGGTCCCAAGGGTGCTAGACTAGAGAGATTCAACCTGTAGCAGCATGATGCGTCTTTTTCAAAGGAAATTGTAATATCCTAAAGCACTTGCTAAAGCAAAAATACCAATGAGGTTTTTTTCCTGATTAAGGGCTTCAGAATTTGTCTTCTGTTAATGGAGCCCAATGGAGATTGGGGCCTTCATTTGAAAACAATGACTAGTGATATGGGGTGCGTCAGTTCTTAAATGCCCAATCTGAGTGCTAAGTACCTGCCATCTGAACTTTAAGTCCCTATTAGGTGTCTCAAAATGGGCATCCAAAACCTAGCACACTCAAAATCACTAGTGACTTTTGAAGATGCAGATATACATTGCATCTGTTTCTAATTTGTACTCTAGGAATGCTCCTGTGACAAACTATTGTGGGGCAGTGTAAAGGGGTGAGAATCAGGGCCCTTACAGATATAACTAGAGCTAAGTCTAGATTGCCGCTTTTTTTCGGCAAAAGGTACGCAAATTGCGCTCCTCAATACTTTTGTCAGAAGAGGCTTTTCCGAAATTTGGCCCATCTACACTGTACCAAATTTTGGAAAAACCTCCTTTTTTGGAAAAGCTCTTTTCCCTCATGGAATGAGGAAAACAGGGCTTCCAAAAGAGCGCGTCTGCTCTTCCGCAAAAAATGCCGGAAGAGCAGACACATTTCCTGGACGTGGCAGCATTTTTCTGGGATACCAGAGGTATCCTGGAAAAATTCCATAGTCTAGACATAGCCTAGGTAAGAAAATCTCTTTGTAGTATATCTGACATACCTTTCTTCACCTATCTTTTGTATAGAGAATTGTTGGGAAAGAGAGATAGAAAATACATGGTGTGAAATCTTGTTGTCATCTAAGTCAATGAGAGTTTTGCCATTTACTTCAGCAGAGCCAAGATTTCATCCAGGGAGAGGAAAAACAGGGTCCTGAGGTGTGAAGGAAATTATTTTTAAAATCTGCTGTGTGGCAAGAAGGTCTGATACTTTCTAAATTATTAATATTGCTTTATGGTTGTGTTTTGTAAAGTTGGGAGTGTTTTGTGAGTTTGAACCAAAACCATAGATCTAAATAGCCTCAGATTTTGGGAAGTTCTGATCCAGATTCACACTCTGCAGCTCAAACCCACCTCCAACTTTATAAAGACTTAACAATAAACCTGCCACACAGATGAATTTTTTAAGTCAGATGAGGCAATTTTTGAAGCAAATGTTCTAATGACATGTGAGTTTCTGGAGTTTCTGGCCTAGAAAGGCCTGGGGACATACAGGCAGTGAGATGTGGCAGCCAAAGTGCAGGCAGTGAGGTCTGGGCTGATAGGATGGGCAATAAATTTAACATTTTCTTTTTTTAAAGAGGAAGTAGATGGAAGGGACGAGAGTGGTGGGATCATCATAGGGAAAGGCTGAATGGTGGAAGCTGACTGGCAGACCAAGAGGACAGGAATTATTATAGAAAATGCGCATCTCCCAGGCAATTCTTTCACTTCCTCTAAAAAATAGTATGTCTAATAGCATGTTAGCCAAGCACTGGTTTTTGTTAACAACACCCATTTGAGCTCTGCTCTCAAGATTTATTATAGCACCATTAAACCCCTAGGGGTCATTACAATCTTGCCTTTCGTCTAGTCTGTACATAAATAATTGATCATCATAAGGATCGAAAACTGTGGAAATGAAGACAACTTAACACAGATATTCTTTATGACATCAATTACAGGGGAAATCATTTGATGTGAATAGAGAATATTTCAAATGGTGCAATGATGATAGCTGCTAAAATTATTCGGTTGGCTAAATGGAATGTGTATGCTGATTGGTTCTGTTGCCTGTTTACAGAGAAAGTGTATTACAGTGCAATGAAAAAGATGACTAATTATCTGCACATACATTGGGTGGGATTCACCAACACCTTACGGCAGTTTTTTACACATGTGAAACTCTATTCAAGTCACCAGCTAAAACTGACATGATGAAGTGGTGAATCAGGCCCATAGTTTGTAAGTAATTTACTGCGGGCAGTTGCAGAACTGAAGGAGGAAATGGGTTGGAGTGCACGTTGCTGAGATTTAAGCCCAGGGAGAGTGCATGCTATTGTCAGCAGTGGAATGTACTATGCCAGCAGTGTCATGGGGTTATGGTTTGAGAGTAGTGGTTACAACAGTAGCTGAAAATGTTTATGACACTACTATCTGGGAACAGGCTGAAATACTGTAAACAGTATCACTGAACCTGTTGAAAGGATGTCAGAGTTCAAATATTTTTGTATGAGGCACTTTATGTAGTGTTCACTGCTGAATTTATACATATGGGGATGAGCACCAGGAAGCTGGTTTGGTTGGAGAGGATGTTTTCTTTCATTGTTGTCAGTTGCAGTTTTCATACATGGCATCATTCTATGCTTCCCACTGCCACAGGGACAGTAGTTCAGAGAGTATTCAAACTGTCCTGGGGATGGCATTAAAAATCTGTGCTAATGGCAAGTATAGAGGTGCACTGTATTCCAATAAGGCAGGAACTGTGACTGGATGTTTGTCTGCTGTTATTTCTTTAATTGTAAGGGACTCACTGAATATATAGCGTTATAACATTGTTTTATTTGATATGTCAGTGGGAAAGGTGTTATGCCAAGTGAATATTGGATTTTTAATATGAGTAAAGGGAAGGAGAATGTATTTCAGTGAACGGTGGTGAGTGAAAGTTATGGCACATATGTTATAGTCTGGCTATAGAGAGAACAAGTTCTAGAAGCATCTGAACGCCTGGAAATATTTTGCCAGATAGTCCTGAAGATTCTGCACCCAGGCAATTATGGCAACTGGGTTGTGGAAGAAAAGTGAAACAGCAGGTTTGAATTTATTTCAGTCTGAAATCAACAGGACTGCTCACTAAGGAATGCATCACACATGAGCAAAGGCGGCAGGATCTTGAATTTTGACTGAATTATCACATTAGGATGATATTAATCATTAATCCATTGATGGATCGTATTATTATTTATTTGTATTGTGGTTGTGCCTAGAGGTCACTGATGTATATGTCATTTTGTGTAACAACAATAATAATAATTGACAAGGAATTGGTTGCAAACAGCACCATGAGTAGAAAGATTTTTCCATACAGTGACTGAAGGCAATAATGGAAAGAAATCCTTTTTGGGGGAGGCAGCCTATGGAGAGGAGAGGTCTACTGAGGACGTAGCTGTTTTTGAAGAGATAAGTTAGGGTTTGATATAATTTTATGGTCATATTTCTGGTTTTCTTTTTGTTTGATAAAGTAATATGTTCCCTCCTCTCTGTCCCCAGGAAGATGCCAACTTGGTGCAAAATTTCAGCAGACCTGCTCTTCCCTGGGCAAGAGTGTGGAGCCCAGTAATATATAAGGGGGAATTTAAAGACACCAATGAGAGGGGCGAGGCCATGGTCCTTCACCAGATGGTGAATAGGTATAATGTTGAGGCTTCATCTGTTAATCTTGCCCTGTGTTTTGCACACAACAACTGCACAAAACTTTTTTTTACAGTCTGGCCCTAGCCGGCTGTCTTTTTCCTTTCAGATCAGAGGAATGGAGATTTTAATCCAGCAGCAGCCTGATGAACATATGTGTGTACTTCAGATGTGTGTACCTTTCAGATGTATTTGCATGAAAGCTTGTATTCTAAAGAGGCTCTTGGATTGGTTTCCTTTTCATGACCTAGTGGGAAATGGTTTATGTCAAGCATTTTATTTTTTGTATAAAGAAAAATAAAGATTTTTTAAATTTTGTGGTAATTCTGTATTTTTGGTATTTTTCCCCTTAAACACTTGCGTGGAAACAAGACATCTGGGCAGCAAGAAAATCATAAGAGGTAGCAGGGACGGTGCCTCCAGAAACAGAGAACGGTTCATGGAGAGGGGGATTGGGCAGCAGAAGGGATGCCCAACCCAATTTGGACTGAGGTACAGGAAGAAAGTGGGAGGCAGGGAAGACAGAAGATAGGGGAAAGTAGGAGGCAAAGCTATATTTAAAATTGCTGCTTTCCCTTAGAGTGCTGTAGAAGGAATTCTGGAGGACATAGTGGACCACAAGCTAAATATGAGTCAACAGTATGATGCTGTTGTAAAAAAGCAAACATCATTCTGGGATGTGTTAACAGGAGTGTTGCAAGCGAGGCATGAGAAATAATTCTTCTGCTCTACTCTGTACTGATTAGGCCTCAAATGGAGTACTGTGTTCAGTTCTGGGCACCACATTTCAGGTAAAATGTAAATGAACTGAAGAGGGTCCAGAGAAAAGCAACAAGAATGATTAAAGGTCTAGAAGATAAGACCTGTGAGGAAAGAATTGAATTTGTTTAGTTTGGAGGGGAGAAGATTGAGAGGGAACATGATAGCAGCTTTCAAGCACCTAAAGGATTATTGCAAGGAGGAGGGAGAAAACAGGACAAGAAGCAATAGATGTAACCTGAAGTAAGGGAGGTTTGGGTTGGACATTAGGAGAAACTTCTTATCAGGGCGGCTAGGGAATAAATTGCCTGGGAAGGTTGTGGAATCTCCATCATTGGAGATTTTTGGGAGTGGTCAGGGATGGTCTAGATCAGTGGTCCCCAACATGGTGCCCGTGGGCGCCATGGTGCCCACTGGGGCATTTGTGTGCGCCCGCCAAGTGCTCAGGGCTGGCCCCGCCCTGGGCGCGTGGCGCATGCGCGGTGCCAGTCCCGGGTACATGGCGCATGGGGAGCACCGGTCCCGGGCGCACGGAGAATGGGTGGCCCTGCCCCCGGGGGTACGGCAAATGAGTGGCCCCGCCCCCGGGCGCGTGGCGCATGGGGAGTGCCGGCCCTGGGAGTGCGGCTATGGAGGGCACCGGCCCTGGGCGTGCGGTGAATTGGCCGCCCTGCCCCCGGATGCGCGGCACATAGGGTTGCTAGCCCCAGGCATGCAGCGCATGGGGGACCCCGCCTTCGGATGTGTGCCGCATGCACGGCCCTGCCCCCGGGCATGCGAGTGGCCCCGCCCCCGGGTGCCCGGCAGCTCGAAATGGTTGGGGACCACTGGTATAGATGATGCCTGATTCTGCCATGAGTGTAGGAGACTAGACTTGAAGACTTCTCAAGGCTCTTCCCCGTTCTATTATTCTATTTTATTTATACATTATTAGGGAACAGAGATGTACAAATAGCTATCTGGCTAAATTACCAGATATCTGTACAAATCATTTCCGGGGGTAGCCATGTTAGTCTGTAACTTTAAAAACAATGAGCAGTCCTGTGGCACCTTAGAGACTAACAAATTTATTAGCTCGTGAACTTTCGTGGGTAAAACCTCTTCAATTCCAGTTTGAGAAAATCCCAAAAGTAATGAAATATGGATGTGAGGTAAGAAGAGTGGGTGCTTAGGAAGAAGGATTCATTTCCAAGGGGGTAGAATTATTCTAGCAGGTTTATGGGAATGTCAGGGTGTAGTACAATCTCTTGTTACTTTAGGCGATAATTTATTTTCTGTGCTTCATAATTTGAGGCATACTCAGCTATGAAGAACAGATGTGCAGATTGTACTTTGTAACTAGTATGCATGAGGGGAGAAGCAGAGTTTTAGGAATGATTTTAAAACCAGATTCCTTTTAAAGGTATGTTCATATAGTACCATAAGGGGTTATCTTTCTGAATACAGCCATAACTGTGAGACATCTCTGAATCTTCACTGGAAAAACAAGCCATTCCAACTGAAAAATATTGAGAGGAAGCAGAGTCTAGGAGGTTACTGTAAGTTCTATTCCCAGTGCAGACAGATGTAATTTGCATGCTTGGGCTTTGGAAACTTTTCATAAAGTTGTTTTTCCACTGCAAATAGCAGTGAAGTGCTCTGGGGAAAAGGGAAACGAGTGTTACATTTTTAAAGCCGGCTACCCCCTACTATTAATGGCTCTTCCAACTCAAGGGACAAAGTTAAGGTTGAAGAAGCCAAATATGTTCAGTGTATGTGGGTAGCAGTAGACATTCATATTCTACCGACATATATACATACTAAGAAATATGAGAGAACAAGTCAGGGTTTTGCATCTGTGCATATTGGGACAATTTACATCTGGCATCTTAACACTAAACACAGATGGAATGATTCACATATGGAGCATATTTTCCAATGATTCAGATAAGGTGCATATTTTAATTATAACAATACTTTAGCGCAGTTCTATCCATAGGCCTGTGCGCGCTTTACTAGTGGCAAGTAAGCATTATTAGCCTGATACCTGCTTTCAGGCTTTCTGTGTAGGAGAGGGAATCACATTGCCTAACGATACCAACTCAGCTGACTTGACCCTGCCTGCTTGGCCTGTTGCCTCTCCTTTCTTCTAGTGCTGACTTGCCTGTGTGCCCCATTCTATCATTATGTGGGTAGCTGACTCTGCTGCTCCACTTTCCGTTTTCTGGAGCTAGCAAGCCACTCTGCTAGGTCTATACTGCTTCCTTCTTGTGCAAAAGCCTATGCAAATGAAGCATGGATTAGCATATTGCTACGCTTCATTTGCATAATTAATTAGGGGCTGTTTTTGCGCAAGAGGCTTTTGCACAAAAAGGAGCCGTCTACACAGCTCCTTTTTTGTGCAAAAAACCCTCTTGTTCAAGAGCTGTTCTTCCTTATTTTTTCAGGAAGAATGGCTCTTGTGCAAGAGGAGGTTTTTGCACAAAAAGGTGCTGTATAGACAGCTCCTTTTTGCGCAAAAGCCTCTTGTGCCAAAACGGCCCCTAATTAATTATGCAAATGAAACACAGCAATATGCTAATCCATGCTTAATTTGCATAGGCTTTTGTGCAAGAGGGAGGCAATGTAAACACAGTGATGGCATCTTCTAGTGAGATGCCCACATCCACTATGAGTTCTTCTGTGGATGGACACTTCGAAGTCTCCAACCTTGGAAAAGATCAGGAAGGTGGGAAAGAGTTCTCAGATAGTTCCACAGGAGAATTCAGTGGAGCCCCTTCCAGTTAGGCTGGGTGGACTTTGTCTCTCATGCTTTGAATCAAGTGTAGTAGAACAGTGGTTCCCAGCCACTGGTCTGCGAGCCGGTGCTGGGCTGCAAACCACTGGCTGCTGGGCCACAGCACATTATTAGGCCATGCCCATGCCTTGAGAATTGACTCACCAGGAATCTAAGTTCCCTGCAAGCTATGCGGCAGCAAAGCGGCGTAGCTGCTAATTGAACCCTGCCCAGAGGTGTAGGGCTGCCATGCAGAGAGCTTCCTGGCTGGGGAGGAGCTCTCCCTCAGCAGCAGAAGCTCCCTGCTCCATACAATGAGCATGTTGGTAGGGAAGGGGACATAAGGAAGGAGGGAGTAAGCTCATGGCTTGGACTGGAGGGGAGAGGAGTTTGGAGCATGCAGTAAGTACAGGAGAACAGAAGTTTGATTACAGCGATCTGATTACATCAGCTTCCTGGTCTGGGAGAGAGGCAGCAGACTGCATAAGGTAGGTGGGGGAAATGGGGGGCGATTCTGGCATCTGTACAGTGAGATGGGAACAGAGGGGAGTTTGGGCTGTTTAACTTGTTTCCCTCTGGGCTGCAGCCAGCAAGAATCAAACTCTGTCTGTCTTAGTACAGCAGCCTTAGCTAGGCTGCTGACATAGGACTCTCTCCTGGGCTGGGGCAGGTTGTATGGGGTGATGCCAAAATTTCAGGTGGGTTAAAAGCTTTGAGGTTGCTTTTGAATACTGGAACAAAAGGCCTAGCTCACGACATTTCAAGCATGATTACATTTCAAACAAAGTTTGCATAGGTGTTAATGGCTTAAGATTAGAAAGGAAAGGATTCTTTTAACAGAATTTTTTATTGTTGTAAATATCTGCAAACTCTGATCCATTACAATGACATGTATTGTGTGCATACAGAGGGGATGTAAAATAACATGTGATCTCTTAAAATTAAATACCATAATGAATATGCAAATATGCAAATAAAATGTTACTGGTCTGCCAAATAGGTGTGAATAGGGGAATAGGTTTGCCGGTCCATGGCATAAAAAAGGTTGGGAACCACTATAGTAGAACCTTTCCCAGCTTTGACCACATTTTTATTACTCAAATTCACCTTGCAACTTTGAAACATCACCAGATCAAGTGCAAGAAATGGAAAGCAGAAGATGCCATCTGGCAGATTTGGTGGAGGAAAAAATGGAAACAAGGCAGATCAGCTAACCCATCCCCCGACTCAATCCCACAGAGACTTGGGGGTGCATGAGGTAGAGAGAATAGGAAGGTGTAGGTCATTCAACCACTCTCAAAAGACCTTTGATTGGAGCAGCAGGCATCTCAGTTGGGCCTAAAGTAAGAAACCAGGGATAGATGGGTTTCCTCTAGAAGATAAGCAATTTGGAAACAAGGACATGGAGGGTGATTGCCAACTTCCCTCTCTCCTCTGAAAGTTATATCAGGTGGGGTTGAACATTTCAAAACCTCTAAAAATGCTTTATTTGTGTTTGAATACGGAACAAAGATTCAGGAGATTCTTGTTTTAGCCAAAGCAATTAATCAGTCTGTCTATATTACCCCTTCGTTCTGTTCCTTACAATCTAACCATAATCACATTCTCCTTTGCCAAAATAAATCTATCTTAATGGGAGGAAAACCCAAACAAATGTGTCATTTGATTTACTACCCTTTAATTGCCAGGTGCTAGCAGTGGCTGTAGCTACATCAGAAGTTGCTCTTTTACAGTTCCTGTGCAGCATCCATTTCTGCTAAATGAGGGAGGGAGTAAAAGGCACATCTGTGGGACCACCAATTTCAAACAAGCAAAGGAGGACTATCTGTCATTTCTCTTGGAACTTCTTACATAACTTTCCATGTGAACAGTTACTGCATTGACGTGATTTATATAAAATACTAAGAGCTGAAATTATTAACCAGTTGTTAGAAAAACTCTTTGACCCAGATGTTAAATGACAAACCAGGCACATGTGAAGTCACAAGGGTGAGAGCAGCCATTAGTTCACTCAAAAGCAACAACTGAGTTAAGCTCTTGCTGGCATTTTCATACAGTAAAGAATCATTCTGAAACATACAGCTGATACGTAAAGCACCCACCCGATGGAATTCAGCATCTGCCATGAATAGTTTTACTCAGCCACAGAAGTCCATCTTTTCAGTGGCCCAAGAACAGCTGTATGTCAGAAACTTTAGCCTCCTAATGCATGACACCTCTCTAGCTGAGACTGGCCCATAGGTCAGGAGTTTGAGAGCCTTGCCTTAGTGTTTATAAAGGAAAGGATTGCAGTCTTCAAAACTGTCAGTTAAACCACAAAAACCTTTCAAAGGCCATTAATTTACTTACAAAGTGTTATAACTAGGAAGCAACATTGGGACAGAAACACTCCCTGAGGACTCTATTCCATAGCACCAACAAATCAGGGATGGTTCTGATAGGATCATCAATGTCTTTGTAGTAAGAATTCCCATTCAGCCAGTCAAGGAACTTGTGCTGATGATATCAGGCATCTGTTGCCACCTTCCTTCAAATACTGAGGAGAAAGGAAATACAGATGGCAATCTGCTACATATACACTAAAAGCACTGTGTGCATTTCCTGTGATTGTTAATGAAGGCTAGTGGGTGTGTTACTGATCTTACTGAAGTATTATTTCTGCTAATGACCCTAGCCAAGTGATTGCTGTTTATGTTACTGTAATTTACAATATCTTTCAGATAGCCCAATAATTTTGTCAGTAATCCTTACTGAAAAGCCCCTGTTACATGTTCTGTTGCACTGAAGATTGGGAATTACAGAATAAATTTCCTTGTGTTTTTCTTCAAAAATCTCTTTTTTTATTATTGTTAGCTTATGGTAAAGGCTCATTATGTCTCTTGCTGTATTCCAGCATACTCATCAACACTATTATATTCTTCTCAACAGATTTCCCTGCAAAGCATCTGTCC
This sequence comes from Pelochelys cantorii, assembly GCA_032595735.1. NCBI lineage: Eukaryota > Metazoa > Chordata > Testudines > Trionychidae > Pelochelys > Pelochelys cantorii. The sequence continues at coordinate 46,211,448 of CM064332.1, read as the reverse complement.
CCTTAAAATAACCAATACATAAAGAGATAGGAATCTCAGCCATCAACAGCTCAATCTGTTGGTCCTAAAGGCCTATTTTTTCATCACTTCTGGTGTGGGATGTCTTGAGACTGTGGCCACTTCCTTATATCTCTATCCTGTTTTGAGTAGTCACTTGTGGCTCATTTACGTTTCTCTTTGTAAATCATCCCTTTCTACATGAACTTCAGAAGAGAGACCAGGTGTATTGGATGAATGGTCACATCTATGGTAACAGAATAAAACCAGAGATACAATTATGGAACCAGGCCATTTGGCTAGAGAGTAAGGAAAGACAACATAACATGCAGGTGGTAGAAGCTGTGCAGCAATAAGGCAAGAGACTCATATTTTCACCTCATAATTATTGAAAGCAACATTGAGTCAAAATAGCTCTGTATCACTTTTATGACTGAAGAAGAGGCTGAGTCTGTGATTATTAATTTCATGAGCCTGATGTGTAAGCCGATTGCTTCACTGGCTCGCCAGGATATCCGGGTAATAACAGTAGTTCATCTACTCTGTGTTGATAAGAGATGCTGGTGACCTTGTTGCTACATGAGGGTTGGGGGTGAGACAAAGGCAGGTTCTGAATCTCACCTCAAACTCCTGGAGTGACAGCATTGCAGAGGAACCGCAGCACCTCAGTGAGAAAATATATGCTATGCCATTGACTAGTTACCTGGCGTGGCTAACACAAGCAGTGGCATTACCAGGCTCAGGGTGAGTCAGTGCCACCCAGCAGGGAGTTGAGGGGGGAGTAGTTTGCTTTAGAGCCCCATGTGAGAGGGGCCCCAAAATGACAGCTGGTTGGCTGGGCCAAATTTGAGCAGCCTTGTGACTTGGAGCATGGGTATGCAACACCATTCAAACTTAGCACCTAGAGAGACTTTCCTTCCCCAGGCGGTCCCAGATCCCTCTGTCACTGCAATTGCTTCATTATGCAGGACTGAGAAGACCTGTCAGATTGACAGCCCAAATCTAGGGTCAGGTAGAAATACCACTCCCTCCAGCCACAGGCTGGAGCTCAGGAAGAGGCAGGACCAGGAATGGCCGCCCCCCCCCCAGTTGCATTTTGATAGAATCCCCCCTCCTTGCAGGGATGGCAGTGACCCCTCCTCCTGAGGCCTGGGCCCTCTCTGACACCTATCCTGTCCCCTTTTCTTGAACTTGTTCATTTCCACAGCAATTTTTGGAAGGATAAACTTTCAGATTTCACCCCAAGCCCCCCAAAAGCTCTGAACAGTCCAGGTGAGAGTTGCATTCAATTCTTCAGTCCATAGAGAGAGCTGCCACTGCAGGAGGCCACTGATGGGGGACAGGAAGTTTAAAAAAGTAAGTGGGGAAGGATTGATGGAGGGAGAGACTTTTGTTTCCCAATATGGAAAGGAAGATTGTTGTATGTTTGGGGAGTCTGTTTTGAGGCAAGAGAAATCTGAAAACAAAAGAAAATATGAGTGTGTAAGAGCAGGAGATCTCATTGTTAATGACAGAAGACACTGTGGCTACATCTACACTGCATGATTATTTCGGAATAATCTATTCTGTAAGAAATACTCCGAAATAGCTTATTTCCAAATAATGGGCTAGCGGTGTAGATACTTGCACAGTTATTTCGGAATAACGGGCATTATTCCAAAATAATGCTGCTGTGTAGACAAACTCCTTCTGAGGGAAAAAGGGACAGTTTTAATTCGGAATAAAAATATATCAGTGGTTTTTCCACTGCTGATGTTGGATGTTTTTTATTTCAAAAAAATTTCACTGGCTGCATTAAAAGCAGGACAAGAAAACTTTGAAGCAGATTCAGAGCAAATAGAGTGTTTTAATTTGAGCATCACAACTGAATAAAGAAAAGTAGAAAGTTCTCAAGGCTGTAACACAAAACCAAAACATGACTACCAGTATTTTGTTAAATGATGCTGGATCCAGTGATGGATCCATCCTGGTGACGGAATGGAATTGTCCTCACCCTGTAATGCTGCCAGAAGTGTAAAGCCTACAGGGTTGTCTGTGGTTTGCAATGAGGAGACAACAGGAGATAATGGCTTCAAAGAGTGGCTGCTTTGATAGAGGATCCATCTTAGAAGTCTTGGGGAAACTGGATCCCAGGAGCTTGAGACACACAGCCAGCAAGAGAAGGAGCTTTCCTAGGTGAGCACAAACAACCCACCCATCTCACAACCTTCCTAGGGCTCTCTTAAAACGTGGTCACCCCTAGCCTTTGTTTGTAGTGCACTGTGGGAAAATTTGACTGTCCACCAAATGTAACTGTCCAGAGGACAAAGAAAGTCAACTAGTGGGATTATGGAATGCCTGTGATGGACTTCCTGGTATGTTGTTTGACCTCCTCTGTATTCAACGTTATTATTGTCCTCTCTTGGTTACAAAGGAGGTGATCCACTAACCATTTGAAATGCAGAGTCAGGGTCTGAAAATAATTAATGAAATTGCTTGATTTTATTGCAAACTTGAAAAATGACTTTTAAAATGGATAATATTGATAAACATGTTAGTAGCATGTTAGCAAGGACCCTGTAGATCCTCTGACATGCAGGAATGCCAGAGAAACATCTGAAGTTCTTCTCATCTTGCACTTCATGTGCCAACATTAATCTATTGCCAGCTGCACTGAAATTTGGAACCTGTATAGGGCCAAATAATGGGGATGTGCTGTGCTAGGTAATATGTCAGAAAAAAGGCACTAAGAAATGTGTTTCATTAGCAGCTGAATGTCAACGTATCACCAATGCCCGTATAATACATGAAAATGTAATTATAGAACTCTGCCACAGTATGCTTTATACACTAAGGATCATTTTCATTTTGGGGGGCCCAAAGTTCTTGCATAACCTAAGAAAATTCATTAATGTTGTCAGAAGCAACTCTCATGTTACCAACACCTGGGCTTGTTAAAATCAATGGCAAAACTTTCATTGACTTCAGTGGTGAAAGGCCAGGTGTCATACATGTAGGAGTACTGAGCCAATTGTTTGATGATTATAATCTAAAATTTTAGGGGACAATATGAATGAAAATTATGTAGAAGGAGGTTTATCACAATGTTGGGGAAGATCTTTAGGAGTAGACAGAGAAACAAATCGTATCCTTAAGGGAAAGCTATAATACAATATACATTCTAATGCTATTTCTAACACCCAAATGCACAAAGTAAGATCTGCTACCATAGATGGTACTTAAACCAAAGCTCCAGATTTAAGCATTCCTAAAGTTTAGATGAATCTAAATACGGATCTGAACTTTGAGCTGGACCCCTTGGGAATGGTTAACAAAATATATTTCAGACTACTTTCACATTTTGAAAATGAAAGTTCAATTTTTGTGTTTAAATTGACTTTCCTTTAGACATGTAATTTATAGTAAAACAATTACATTTAAAAGAGTGAAATCTAAACAAAATATTTCAAAATTATCAAAATAAAATATCCAAGCCGTTTGTCTGTTTTAATTGGTTTGTGAAAAATTCTATTTTCATCTCCATTTGGGACAGGATCTTTTTTAATGTCAGAAATTTTCATGCAACTGGAAATTGTTTCCTGCCCAGCACTAGACCCTGCTTTATTATACCTTGAGATTACCAAACAGTGCAACTGCCTGAGATGACAATGTGCAGACTTTAAATGTTTTAAACTGTTTTGAAATATTTTTTTTTTACCAGTTCCAAGTTAGACACTTCTAGGGAGACTCTAAATTTGAATGTGCAAACACTGAGTAATGTTAAAAAAAATCTGTTTTCTGATAGTCTATTTAAATAGTGTATGCTGATCTGCTACCTCTCTGCAGGTTTTAAAAATGGGTTCTCTTTTCCTCCTAATGTTTACAAAAGTGTGTTGGGGGGATCTGATAGCAACACTACCAGGTATGCTCAAACCTAAACCTTCTCTCAGTGCACATCTGCCTAATGCCTCTTAATTGCTGCTACTCTTGCTGGTAAACAGTCTTGCAGGGCCTGGAGAAGAAAGCACAGAAGAGCTAGAGTATGAAACAGGAAATGCAATGGCAGTAAATAGTCAATATGACTACATGTTCTGGGATGCACCAAGTAAACAAATTGAAACAAATAACTTTGTCTAATCTCCTTCAGCTACATTAATTAGCAACAGGTATAACATTTTCAGCCAGCGATTTTGTTTTCATGTTACCGGTGTCCTTTTAAAATGCATTAATTATACAGGTCAAAGAGTTTTGCTCTGATAGCTTCCTTGTTGGTTAACAATGTCTGCTGGTAAAACTGCTAATCTACAAGCTACGAATCACATAACCTAAGGTTGTTGAGCCCTGACATAAGGTACATCTGAGATTTGATCAGAGCACATTTAGGGCTGGTGTTCTATTAAAGGCCATAGGAAAATGATCATATATTATAAACATATGAATTTGTTGATAGCATTTGATATTATTCTGTAATCAATTTGGATCTCTTAGTATGTCTGTATAGGGTCTCATGTAGTTTGCTCTAGGGGCAGCATAACAATATAAATAACCAACAATAATTCTAATATAGGTGCACATTTCTTGCTTCTTCTGCTTTATTATGTGCTGTCAAAATTACCATCAGAAGCACTAGTTTTGGAAAACGAGGAAGTAAATGGTGTCAATTTACAAGTATATAAATATGGTTCTTATACATCATCAGAGATGCTAGTAACATCCTAAATGAATATTTTGCAAAAATTTCATTTATTCAAGACCTCTGCTGCTACTTAGCTGAAGCTTTGCTACTAACCAAGAAACATATGAGGCTTACAGTTAATACCAAGAAGTCTCAGCAGAGGGGGGCAGAAGCTACAGCTCTCTTTAGGCAAAAGGATATATTGGAAGAGATCATAAACATAGTAGACTGCGGTTGTTAGTTGAAAGGAGAAACTATTTATCCCAGTGGCTTTAAGCATAAGTAATTTTTGATAAGTGATCTCTCCTTTCCGCCCTCCTTCCCCAACTTGAGGGACAGTTGTTTTCCGCCATAAACTTTAATGCTGAACAATACACTTTTAATTAGTTTATAGTGAGGTAGTTGTTCACAAATTCAGATTAGAAAGAAAGTATACTGAAGAGTCTTTAAAAATGGCTTCCATTTATTTTATTGGTTGATACAGTGAGATAACTTAATGCCACTTCACTCTCTGGAAAAGGCTTGCAGCTTACTACTCTCATTACATGTATTTATATGTCTATAGTACATTGATTTAAGATTTTAATTTCCCTTCTTGTATGATGTGGTTGTGGTGTTCTTTTATGGAATATGTATTAGTATGACTTTTGGCATGTAGCTAATGCTACTTTGCTGAAGCATGTGAACTGCTTTGGTCAAGAGCCAGGTTAGCTGGTCCATCAATTACACAATTAAATGCTTGTCACATTAAAAAGCAGCAGCCCTGGGCCATTGAGGATTTTCCCCCCTTCTTTTTAGGATAAGATTTTTGTGTCCTCTCACTGCTTTTGATCTTCCCCTTCTACAAATATGCTTGTTTCTTTTTATGTAGTGGAAAGCTCTTTGTCTAAAGAGAAGCTTTATTAATTCTAAACCTTGTGAAATCAAAATACTTGAGGTATGTTATTATTATTTGTATAACTGTAGAATGTTACACACAGTGGTTATCATTATACTGTTAATGTTTACCAATTGTCATGGCAGAGTGAGACAGCAGGGCTACGTCTACACTGCAGTGCTATTTGAGATACTGGAGGAATCCCGAAACAGCCATTCCGCATCTTTTGAGTGTGTCCGTTATTTCGAAATATAACAGGCTCACTATTCCGACGCCCCTGTAAACCTCATTCCACGAGGAGTAAGGGACGTTTTGGAATAACACTTAATTTTGAAATAAGTGCTGAGTAGACAGCGCCTCATTTTGAAATAAGCTATTTTGAAATTGACTCGAAAAAAGCTACACAATTTGCATGGCTCAAATTGCATAGCTTATTTCGAGCTATGGGTGCAGTGTAGATGCACCCTATCTGAAATATTACCATTACTCCCCTTAGGGAAGTAATATGGTGTCTTACTACACAACTCCATGATATCTATTGGCAAGTGTTAACTTTTTAGTGGTGTCCATTGCATACAGACACACAGAGCAGGCTAAACTATTTTCCCTAAATATGTTTCTTATTGCGGAGAAGTTTTCTGCTTCTAACAGATAGGTAACGAAGATTCTGAAACCAAATATCTAGTGGCCTTCAGAATCTATGGGTATTTAAAAGCACTACCTTTGTGTTCAGTAGGCCACGGATTATTCCAATGGATACACTGGATCACAACTGGCATTAAAGGAACTGTTACGAAATCTGCATCTTTCTCGTAGGATAAGAGAGAGATGAACCAAAAACATGAGAAAGAAAACAGAAAGACAGTTGCGAAAGGGAATAAATGGTAAAAGTCCTATTCTTTCTAATGTTCCCACTACCTGATCTCAAATAACACAGCCAACAGACATATGAAAGTTTTTATAGTGTATATTTAGGTTTTTTCTATAACTTGCACAAAAAATAAATACATTTCACTTTCTAGCTGGCCATGTATTTTGCAAGAATGCCTTCTGTCACAGTGGCTGATTATGCTAAAGCAGCATTCCCTGAAGAAAGCAGTCCATCTGGGACTGGTATCACAGTACAGCCAAATCATCAAATTTTAGTGCTAAAACACTGTGCCCTTCCACACACCATACACCAGGGGATGACAGCCAGGAACCCAGAGGAAAAGAAAATCTCTTACTCACTCGCCAGTTGTTGGGTACCTCTAAGAGATTTAAAGGGAACCTGGGCCTCTTTAGGGTCATCTGGGGCAATCATAATTAATAGCAGACTTCTCTTCCTCTCATTTAAGTCAACTTTCAATGAAAGAGCTCAGCATCTCCTTTTCTACATGTCACTAACAGACCTACCGATGGGAGGGCAAAGGAGGCAATTGCTCCAGGACCCAGAGATTCAAAAGGTCCTGTGGCTCTCAACCACTGCCCCCACTACTATGGCAGTGGTTGGAGCCCCAGACCCTTTAAATCACAGTGACAGATATTCCAAGTGGCGCTGAGGGCTGGCTGGGGTGGGAGCAGCATGGTGCTGAACTGAGGTCTGGCTGCCCCAACCCCACCCCTTCTACCTGAGGTTCCACCCCTTCCTGGAATGCAGAGCCGGCTTTTGCCCCAGTTCCGTCAGCCCTCCTGTTCTCTAATGTTCCGTGCTTAATTTGTAATGAAAGAGGCTCAAGCAATTAGGGGTTGGGGCTCAAGCATTTTTTTTTACTTTCATAACTGGCACTTCAAGCCAAATGTGCCGGGGCTACGAACAGCCAAGGCTGGAGGGCTGAGGCTCAGGCCTGGAACAAATGAAGAACTACTAGTGTTGCAGGACATACCATGTAGCTGGTTGAGCCTCTGTGTAATGTTATTTGGCTTACGCATATTTTATTATATTTGGCTGTTGGTGATGGTCAGATTAAAATTATTTCCAAATTATAATAAAGGTAATTCTAAACTTAATGAGTGCTCTAAGATCATTGACCAGATTCAAGCAAAATTTTAAAAAGGCTATATATCATACTGTGGGGAAGCCATTAAAAAAACTGCAGCGTTATTGGCTTAAAGCAAGTACTGAACCTGGGGAAGAAATTTGTGCCACGTTTCTTATGACACTGTAAAATCACCAAAGACATAAAGCAGTCATTGGCACGCTCTCAAAAAACACATCATCATAACCTGTTATAACAATACCACTGCTACGTGCACACATAATATTTATAAAAGCGAGGCTATGAAACCAACTGACAGCTGTGATGTATCATTTTATAAGAGAGAATATACATGACAAAATGGTTCAAAATGAACTCTAAAAAACCAGACTGCCAATGTTAAAACAATTCAGCTGTTCCTACATCTTAGCATCAGCTGGGGCTTCCTGGAATAAGCTTGTGGATGGCCTTTTAAAGCACATGCATCATACAGTCATGTATTTTCTATGTTTTCAGACAATCTATATTGGTGATGAATTCTGCATACTGTATACGGTTACTGTAACACTGAAATACCGTTTTCAGTTGTCCTGTGTTTTGTTATAGAAGCCAGAAACATTAATGGCACATCAGCCTGACATTTCCCCATAAAATAATACAGACTGATAATTCACTCTTTGGCCTCAGCAGAATGGATGGTCTACCTGAGCTGATAGGAGAAGACAAACCTGGGACTCTGAAAATCAGATTTGCCGCTGCTTTGCCAGCTATGTGGCTGTGCCCTTGTGACCCTCAGAGAGATGCTGTCTGACCTACACCATGCTTCCTGACTGTGTTGCATCTGATAGATTTATGCATGCTCAGCGGTGGGCTTATAAACATTGTCCTTTCATGGAGCTTCCGATGACACCATGGGGTTTGCTGCGGTCAGCTTTTTCTCTACTGGAGTCAACACAGGACTGGCTTTCTGGATCTGCTGGGAGCATTCAGCCTTCACTAGAGCAGAGAGGAGGGAATTTCCCCTCAATGTCGAATTGGCTATGGTGGCGAGTGTTTTTTCACCTTACTCTCTGCGTCATGAGGGCCCTAGGATACCAGCAGGTTGTGTTAATATGCTTGTATTGGTTGCAACCATGCATGGGACCAATGTTGATAAATAGGTCTCTCAATCCTGGCTAAACCTGAGCATAGGACCAAAAATAGGAGAGGGTATCCCCTGTGGATGGTGCGGTGGGGATGATCTTCAGCGATAGGTACATCAAGGAACTTCGCCTCATGTAACTTGTAGCCTCACATGAGAGAAGAGGAACAAGGGATTCAACACTTGGGTTGGAACTTTTTTTTTAATTCAGGGGGAAGGAGCCATTCAATGTAGTGACCTCCTCACAGATAGACCTGAAAACTAACTGATTTTCACTGGACTAACTCCTGACTGATGGTTTTAATAGAGCCGAATCAATAAAGTTGTGGACTATTGGAATTATGTTAGTACATTGTTTTGCTTTTTTTCCAGCTGTGTCTGGATCAATCACCCTTTGCTTGCAGGTGCAAGAGGCCCCAAGATGTGTAACACCAATAGACACCTGGTTGTCTGTGGGTGGAATCGAAATTGGGACCTGTGGAGTTTAGTACATGAGTCTCTACCGCATGAACTAAAAGCCAGCTGGCTATTAGCAAAGGCTGTAGAACAGACTCACTATTCTCTCTGTAAATGGTCTCAGTGTCATTAGGCAGTATAGTACATCACACCCAGAATGTGTGATGGTTACAGAGGCACTCTGGTTTTGTTCAGCACAAAGAGGGCAAGGATAAAATGGCCTGTTTTTCATTCATTGAACTTTCTGGGTTCATTACCATTTGCATGAATGCTCAGATTGGATCCCCAAGGGTATCAGTAAGTCATATTTGAATTATGTATATGCAATCTTATTTTTGAATGAGTCATTTCACTATTTAACCTGTCCTATCCAAAGTAGCCATCTCTTCTTAGCAATAAAATGACTTTTGCAGAAGTCAGGACGGACCCCTCTTTGCTTTCAGTCCTTGAATGAGCATTCTCTGAAAAACTGCCTAAGAGGATGGTGCATTAAAAACTGGTGCTAGTGTGCCCCAGACTTAACATGCTGCAACATCAGGCAGTTGCAATGGCATAAAATCTGCTAATATTTTAAGTGCATGCAGTAAGCCTCAAAGAAGCACCCTGAGACCTCCATGCTCATTGTTTGTATGTGGTTTTAGCATTCAAAGCATGCCTTGATCTGCTAAAACTCATTGTTCTGTCAAAATGTTTATAGCATCATTGTATATGGAATTATAATATTCTGCGGTATCGTTATTATTGAACTATGTTGTGTGTCCAAGGAGACGCTCACTGCCAGTGGAAACAAAGAAGGTAAAACACAAACCCAAATAGGTGTAAATGACCATCACAAGTCCTTGACCAGAAGGGAATTGTAAATAAGAATCTGCAATTTTGTAAGAGACAGTTGTGCAAGCACCACACAATAAAGATTGTTTAACTCTGACTTGGCAAGGCCCACCAAGACACATGAGGACCAGTCACTTTCCTGGGACATGAACTGAGAATATAAAATATGGGAGGTGGCGTCATAAGATGCCCTCTTTCTTCTCCAGCTACTCTGAAGGCAACAAGAACCCTGGGAAGAAAAAGACTTTGGACTGAAGAGATTGGTGCTAGGCCGAGAAGAGATTTCAGCTTGAGTATTAGGAACTATAACCTGCCTGCAGCATGTAGTAGGGTGATAAAAGCTGTTTAAATTCTTAAACTTTATCAGGATAAGCATGAATTGAATCAGGATGCAATTTTACTTTTATTACTTTTGTAACCATCTTTGTACCATAAGCCTACTACTTACAATCACCTAAAATCTATTTTTCAGTGATTAATAAACTTATTTTAATGGTTTATCCTTTCCAGTGAGTTCCTCACTCCCCCCAACCACCCGTGTTTGGGGAATCTGCTCAGATTATAAAGTATGGTGCATGTCCATGATCCTTCATGGTCCATGAAGTGGCAAACTAATTAATGAGTTTGCATTGTACAAGAGAAGCTCCTGAGCAGTGTAAGATGGTACATTTCTAGAGTGCAAAGCCAACTCATGAACATGTATAGTTTATGATTGGCTTAGAGGGCATTCATGCAACTTAGCTGGGTGTCTCTGCATGTTGTTGACTGAGTGATCACAGCGTCTAGTGCGGACGGTATGCTGTTTGTTACTAACATCAGGAGAGACAGCCTAGGCTGGAGAGTTAAAGTGGCACAGTGGTCCCACAGTTCCAGGTTGTACCCTAGGGATCCCATCACACACATTATTTAAACAAATTACAATATCAGTGGTGAGTGTAAAATTTCATGTTAATTTATTTGTAGCCTGTGACTGCACCCATTTAGAAGGCTAATTTGCTACTGTAAGTGCAAATAATTATGCCCACAAATGGTAGCAAAACACTGTGTTTGCAATATTAGAGCCCAGGCTGAGGCCTGCTAAGAATTAGGGCTGTAAATATTTATTTTTTATTGGTCTGTCGCTATTGGTCACAATCTAGTCCTCCGACAGAGATCCAGGCTTCCTGCTGTTAGTCATAAGGCATTATGAAAAAATGCATATGACTGGATTTCATCAAAAGAACAAAGTAAAAATTAGTACACATTTGATAACAATTTTATTCCAAATGTAGCTTTCTTCAGGAAGGATTAATGATCTGTATCTGAAAATGTAATCAGAAAACAAAAAATCTGCTCTTTACATTTATGTTTATAAAGTTAAAGATGAATGCAGATAGTTGCAATTAGTTTTTTAACAAGACATAAGAAAACCTTCATTTTAATCTGATCATCAAGCAGACTTACTTGACACTAACAGCTGTACGAGAGGGAGCTAGAAGTTTAACTATACAGTTTGCTGTAAGTAAAGATTAATTTATAAAACAACAATTCAGATGTAAAGAATCCTCAATGTATCTGTCAAGCATATTATAAAAAAACCCAGAGACCACTCTTGTTCTGGGTCAAAATGCCCAAGAACAGCTAATAAGATTTCACAATCTATCTGCTCTTTACGCTGAGTCAACCTTTGAACTCTAAATCTCATTTTACTCTGTATAAATTCACCACTTTCTAAGCTATTTTTCCGTATTGGTCTCACCAAAGTATTATTGTTGTTATTGTTATTTTCTACTGTCATCTACTCCTGGACATGAATCTCTGCAAAAAGTGCCTGTACGGTAGGTGTGTGTGCATGTGCACGCACTCATGTGCATGTGGTGTGCACACATATATCTATTGGGACAGAAGGGGCTGAATATCGTTTAGTCTGAGTGTTGACAAATATTTAAAAGATGTCCTTAATGATAACTAAAAAGGGAAATAATCACTTTATTGGCCAAGATTCAAGTCTCAGCCACCAGAAACATACACAGTCATCCAGGAATCACAAGCCCTCTAGAAAGCTTCTCCACAGCCCAGTATTCATTAAAACTTGGTGACTGGCAGAAATAGAGATTTGATGTTCTGATTCAGACTCGAGGGAAAGTTATCTTTAAATTTCAAAATGCAAACCACAGATCAAGTGGGCAGAGATGTGACACTTTTTGAGGCTCACATTCTTCGAATCAACCTGTTTTTAATTACTTCAACCACAGCCTCATGGAAAGGACTAATAAAAAGTAAGTTATGTGCAGTTCTTGGCCGCTGGTGCGGCTCTTCACTTAAGATTGTTTGTTTGTAAATCTCCACAACCATGTATAATATTTATTTTTAAAACAATCTACTTTCTCAAATGGTAGATTATGTTTCCATAACCTCTTCTTCATTAAGTGCAGGAAACAGAAAAAAGCATTTTCTAGTTCTCTGTCTCAGGATAAATGCTAATAAATGCCTACAATTTATAATTAATACTTTCAGGATGGTCTCAAGGAATCTCAAGTAATCTAGAATTTAACAGCAATCAACAGAATCAAGACAGAGTGAAATGATTGCCGAGGACCATATTGAAAAGTAGGGTTTAAACTGATGTTGCATATTATTCATTTTGACAACTGCAAGCTCATATTAAAGATAGCAAAGACTGAGGAGACAGCAATGAGAAGTGGTAATACTAATTTATTACTAAAGGAAAAACAAATCTGAATTTGAATGGATGCATATACTGCTCCCTGAGAATAATAAAATACATTGCACTTCTCCAGCACCTTTGAACAAGAGAGGGCCCATAATTCTTTTCACTGGTACCCGCCACACCTACCACTGAAACACAGCAGTTTCTGGGTGGAAATACAGCAGACTTTCTGCAACCGCCACTCTGAACAATAGTGAGGAGGCAATAAAGAAACATCTTAAACTAAAATTGCACAGGAAGTGTAGGTAGATAGACTGTCATGAAGTAAGATGTTTTATTGTTGGGATTAGAGGGACCAGGTTTCAGAAAAATCTAAAATACACTCTTGACCACACTTTTGCACAATGTTAGGCAAGTCACTTAATTCCTCTGTTCCTTGGTTTCCCCATCTATAGAATGGGAGTAATATTTTCTCACCCCATTTGTTGTGAGGTTTAATTCATTTAAAGTGCTAGGAGAACCTTGACTGAAAGATGAGCCATAAATTAATGGTATCAGCACTTACAACCTTTGTTTAGTTTTTTCCTAAATCCAGCACCTCCGGGAAACACACATCCACTTTCATCTTAGTGGGAAGAGTGTTTCTCCTGAGTCAGCAGCAATACCACTCACTGAAATGCCTGTTTGTTTGTTTTTAAGATCACCTATCCAATTACTGATCAGACAGAACCCTGCTTATCTTATGAGAGCTGAAAAGGTCAAAGCAGAAGGTACTGTGGCTGCAGGCCCATTCTTTTTTAGAGGAGGCTAAATTCTCTTTTTAAATTAGCTATCTCCTTCTGGACTGAATGGGAATGTATCTTTGGCTGTTCCCAAACAAAGAAGAACAAACTGTTCCTTTCTTTAGTAAGAGGAAGAAATGTAATGACAGGATTCATTTTAATATCACCCCTGCCATGCCTGAAAGCAAAACCATGGCTCCTACAAGGGGCCTGGTGCACATATATAGTACCATCTTTCGGGTTAATCTAAATTGACCTTCAGGTTATCAGCATGGTCAGTCACAGCCAACCCCAAAACACTTCCTGTGGTTTACTTACAAAAATCAAGGAGCTACAAGAGAATTGCTTAACTACGCCATTCAGAACCATCCTGTTCCTCCCTCCTTTTACTGTATGTTACCAGCTCTTTGAAACAACTACCTTGTCATCTTTATGCTGACTGTAGTGTGGGTACTGCACAAATAATAAACACTCACGTATCAGAGATGCAATTTTCTACTTGGCCACCTGATTCTAATCCCCAGTAGCTCAGTCACCACATGGTATGGTAATGGTTAAAGGGGGATTGTCATCAAACAGTTCCAACCTAGTGTCATTTGGGAGGGGGTGGGTAAAGTGCGCCCTGAGAATACTCTCTGTAAAAGGCTTTGGAATCCTTCAGTGTGACCATCACTGTTGCAAATGTAAATGACTACATTATTTGGGGAAACCTAAACAGAGGGACTGTAAGAATGGGGTTTTGAAATCCTTAGGCCTTACCGTGGTGGGGAAGGAGGAGAGGGGAGGAGGGGAGATCCAAACCAGTGAGGGGTTGGGTCACCATTTGCCCTGTAGCCTTTGACACCTCAAAATGCCTTATTGCCCTAACTCCCAACATGGGATGTTTGCAGCCCAGGCATGTGGGGCACACTCTGCGTGTTTGTGTGCTCACAGCCCTGATAGAATCATAGAATCCTGGGGCTGGAAGAGACCTCAGGAGGTCATCAAGTCCAACCCTCTGCCCAAAGTAGGACCAACCCTGATTCAGCTCTGACCTCAGCAGCTGTGTACAGCCCCACTCTGGCTTCCCTCAGCCTTGGTTACAAGCAGCAAAGTGGCCCCACACACTTCCAGTCCCAAATTTTGCCATAACTGTGTGCTTTGTAATTTTGAGCCCTGCCTGGACAATTCAGAGAAATAGGGTACATTTGTTCCTATGAAGACACAAAAGCACATCACAGCTTATTAACTTAACTAGGCTAAATGCACTGTTTGGTTTAAACACAGCACGGAGTTAGTTTATAGTAAAAATAAAACAAAGGTAATAACCTGCGTCCTATCATTAAGTTATTCCAAGTCAAAGGAATGAAGATAGAAAGGGCTACAAGCAAATAAAACTGAAAATGTGCAGCTAAAACTTAATCTAGCAAGTTACAGGCTTTGTTCAATATGGTTTCCAGAGACTTCACCCGCCCTTTGGTTGAAGGGCCCATCTTTCTCATCTTGCAAGTGCTCTGTTCCCTTGTGTATGCCTAGTGATACATGCCAAAGATGACTTGTGTCTTTGTTTATTGTCTTTCAAAGTTCACTGACTTTGTTTCAAGAGGCAGGATGGCCTCATGCTATTTTCCCCTTCCTATAGGCTTCCCATCTCCCTGTATGATTTCTATGTATATGGTGTTTCCATTGTTTCTGATACCTTTATATTTACATTTACACAGAACACAAGTAGATAGTTACAACATTCCTTCCTGTCGGGGCAGACTGTACAGCCTAATATCAATGAGTAGTCATAATTCCTTGTATAGTGTTAACACATACATTTCATAATGATATTAATCACCAATGCATAATTAGCTTTCCGAAAAGACCTCACTCTCTATTCTTTTATAATTCAGTAATATTGCGTATGTAGGCAGGGTCTGAATCAATGCTTCCATTACAGCCAGCAGGAATGGGAAAGAAATCCTGGATGTGTTTATGTATATACAGTTTGCTCCTGCTTTGCTTAGATGTGTTAGATATTCGGCTGTTATAATGGTGTTTTGCTCATTGTAATCAACTTGGCTGGTGTTGAGTCACAATTTGTGTTAACACTAAATGCAGGAATTGTGAGATATGATCACCAATGCTTGCAGTTATTGTGGGAATGCAGAAAAGACAGATTGTTTTTAACTCTGTTAAAAGGAGAGACCCTGTCAGTGTAAATACACTTGGGTGGACAGAGGTTCATCTTCCAGAATCTTATAAGATAAAGCTGGGAGGGAGAACTCTGAGTGAAAAGGCTACATACCCTCCAGACGTGAGCTGTAAGACTGGTTCAACCTGTTTCTCCCCACTGTTTCAATGATAGAGTTAAAGAAAGGCTCCATAAGGAGTCTCTTTTGCATTTAAATTTACTCCACTGGGTGCTGGATTCTCTTGTGGCTGGACCGTGCTTTGGGATAAGAGCTGAAATCAGTAGGTTTGGTCCAGAGCCAAATCCACCACAAGCCAGCAGTAGATGCAACAAGCAGCATGATGAGCAGCCAACAGGGCAGCGATGGAGAGGCATAAGAAGCAGCCAGTAGAGCAGCGGCAGTGAGGGACGACGAATACCTAGCAGAGTGGCACCAGACAGCAGAAAACAGGTGGACAGCGAGTGACCAGCGGAGTGGGTGAGATGTCTCCTGCCTCCCGCCTCTCAAGATGGGAGGTGAACCTGCAGATGCATCTCTGAACTCTGGTCTGCCCTGCCCAAGGGGAGAAACTGTGAGTGGGGTGCACAGAAGGGTTGGGCATGTGAAGGGGGCATTTACAATGCTGGATTTGAGAGCCTGAGAGGAAAAGGGCATCGCCCAACCTAGTTGAGCTGAGATGTTTACTTGTGGTTTTGGTTTTGAACTTTGTTTGTGGTGTTTTCCCAAATTAATGCCATGTTACTTCCCTCCCCTTTTATTAAAGGTTTCTTTTCTACACTCAGACTCTGTGCTTGCAAGGGGGGAAGCATTGCCTCTCAAAGGCACCCAGGGATGGCATGTGAATTTCCCAGGTTATGGGTTGGGAGCTGGAGTCAGTTCTGTGTTGGATGGATGGAGAGGAACCCCTAGATATTGAACCTGGCGTTAGTTGCTGCTGGTGATACCTGGGAGAAGGGTTACACAGTTAATTGGTTGATTCAGTTGTTTATCATTTGTGGGTCAGTTCCCTCCTCCCATTTTTATAGACCAGTATATCTGTGCAATATATTCTTTGAAAAGTAAAACCCAGACCGAGCTCCCTCCAGTTGGGTGTCTTCCCCCCTACCTATAAGGTTTGATACGAGTGCTTATATGATGTGTAAACAGATTCTCATTGTCTTTCAAATAACTTAAAGAAGCAATTTCCAGGAGGGGAGAGCATATTTCTTTGTCTAGTGCAGACCTTTTTACCAACACTCCCTCTGGTATACCAGGTTGCTACACACTTTAGTCATAATGTCAGCACATATTTGTAACTCTTAGTACCCACCCCTGTACAAAAACTGCACCAGAATATTAATGATCAAGGCCATATTAATTTTCAAATGATATCTCACAAGACATGTTTTGTGCAAAGATTAGTGTGTAGGGTGTGGATAGAGGGGCACTTAGGGCACAGCTACCTGTAAGGAACAACAGTGGTAATTGTGAGGGTTGGAATGATGATTTCCTAGTACACAGGGACAGTGACTATTTCATTATACTCATTAACTGAAGAGAAGCGGCAGCTATTTTAAAGCTATCACTGACATTTTGTGCAAAGTAAAATATATTATACAATATTCAAGGATAGCTGTCTCTGGAAAGGGTTAACTTAAGACAGCTTTCTGAAACTGAAAGAAATAGTCATGACTTAAAAGGACTGATCAACCAACAAGAGAGTTTTCTGATGATATAATGCTTCTAGTCTTTGTTTCACTGCTGAATATGTCATTCAATATCCTGAGGGAGTTTAGAAGAAAAGTTCTAAGAAAACTCAGAAACTGCTCTCCAGTACATTATGCTCAATTAACTTATTAAACCAAATTATTTTGTAACTCATCTTTGGATTATTAAATACTATTGTTTCAAATACAACATGATTTCCTTTTCACTTAGTAGATGTCGAAATGTCATCTAGAGATGAGTGCAAGGGCAATAAGTCTTTTAAGTAACTTTAGAAGTAATTCCCAGGAGGAGAGAATGTATTTCATTGTCCCTAAAATCTGAAGATCCCATTCTCTTCTCTGAAACTATTTACATCTTCTTTTACTTTCAATGGGAACTACATGTTCATATTCATAAAATGTAGTTCTTGAATGGGTGCCGGAAGATTATCGTAGTGTTGAACAAAGGAAATTGTCTTACACTTTGTATAATACTTCCTAGGGTTGTTTTAAACATATAGAATGTTTTCGTGTACACTTAAGTCTTAAGGGCTCTATGACCAGTCTAGAGAGCCGGCTGAGTTAGTCATCTTTTCTCCAAAACTACAGAGCAAAGGCTAGGACCAACTGCTCTAAAATGAACTTAAAAAACAACAAATGGTCTGGTAGCACTTTATAGACTAACAAAACATGTAGATGGTATCATGAGCTTTCTTGGGCACGGCCCACTTCTTCAGATGACTGGAGTTTTGCACAGCCCACTTCTTCTTGATGACTGGTCATCTGAAGAAGTGGACTGTGCCCACGAAAGCTCATGATACCATCTACATGTTTTGTTAGTCTATAAAGTGCTACCAGACCATTTGTTGTTTTTTAAGTTTATCCTGTACAGACTAACTCGGCTATCCCCTGAATATTCTAAAATAGCTCTTCACGACAGAAAGAATACGGTAAGGGAAAGACCAGCTGGAAAGGGGCATCCCCTAAGAACTTCACTGGGAGTTTCTATGAAGAGCAGAAAAGTGGACTGAGCAGATGTCATTGCCATAGTGGGTTTGAATATACCAGATAAAATAAGCTAAATCACTTTAAAAATGAATGAGCTGTTCAAATTTAGGATTACTCAGATGGACAACCATCAGATGACAAAACTGCACATGAAAACAAACACTGGAGAAATTGAGGATCCTATTATATGAATCCCATCATGAATTCCATCATGAATCAGTCTCTACTTAATTGAAGTCATTTGAGTTACATCATTGTAATTCAGAGAATCAGTAACATAGTGTTAACACCATAAAGCCCTTTTTCAATACCACCATGGTATAAAACGCCCTGACTGTAAATGAGAATCAGGACTTTACTCAACCACGTTGTTGGGAATTAAAAGTGGTGATTGATCACTAGATAAGATGCATGATTTTAAGATACAAAAATCTCTTGTAATATGCTCACAATGTTTCTTAAAAATATAAACCATACATTTCCCAGATATAAGAAAGTTAAATGTATACCCTATAGATTGTATTAGTTTTCAAATAAATAGAAAATATTTACAAAAAGAAATGCAGACAGTGTCTTATAAACAATCTAAAATAGGGTGTTTTCTGCATATAATTTAATAAAGCTACAGTATAATACATAGGAATTTGTAAATTATCCTTAGCCTTTCACTTAGCCTTCTTCCTTCTCAGGATACCACTGCAGAGTGACTCTTGAAAAAACACATTTTCCAGTCTTAATTCTCCATAGCTATATTTTCATCTAATAAATTCACCCCTCCAATCAGTCTGAGGAGCATGCTCTGAGAAGCCCTGGCATTTGCATTTACCACTTCCACTAACTAGCAATACCAGTTTTGAAAAATCTCCAGACAAAAATTACTTAGCATAGGTACTGTGATGTGGTCTATGCCCCACACTGGTAAATAAAGAGTTAACACAGGGAGCCAGAGGCCTCAGTTACCAGAAGTTGCAAATGGCAATGCCTGACGCCAGGGGGTAATGGCTTTTCGGTACATTTAGAAAAATTGTAAATGAAAAACCAACACTGAACCTTCCTCCCATGGAAGAAACGGCATGGTCATGCAGGGCCGGCACCACCCATTTCAAATTTTCTTTTGCCAGACAACTTTCTTACTCCAAGATCTGCTTTGCTGCTTAGTGCCCAAGTGGGAATTTCCACTGGTGAGCATTTATGTATCCAATATTCTCACTGATTTCCATGGCACTACTCAGGGGAATAACAAGACACCGAGACAAATGTGGGCCAGCATTATCTCGGGTACTGCTGTCCCACAGATAAAATGATAAGTATATAAAAATGAAAAACCTGGGCAGCTGCTATTCAGGACTGGTGAGAAGAGGAGAAGGCGACATCTTTCAGCGCTTTACAGCAAAGTAGGAAATTGGGTAATTACAACACCAACAAGATACTTCATTATTTAAATTTAAAAAAAACCCCATAATTTAGAGTTTTTCCAAAAGTTGACAAAACATCAAAATATCATTTAAAACAAGTCTAAGAATAGTAGAGAAACTATAAAATACAAGGTGCTCCATTCATATATCACCCCATCCTGGCTTATTCCCCACCTCCCTCCTAGCTGGGGCTGGTGTTTCCTTCCTTCCCAGTGAGGAGCCAATTTTCTGCCAATTTTCATCCCTTTTTCATTGCTCCTGGCTGGACCTTGCTCTTGTTGCCCTGATGCTGTTGCCCTTGCTGGCCTGTAGTCATGTTGGTGATGCTGCTGCCACCCATCAGTCCCCTGGGATGGTATGCTGGTCCTGGTGCTGCCACTGCCCTTAGTGGTCTTTTCCTAAAAGTGTGGCAGGGGCTAGGCAAAATGGCTTCCCAGAGTTTGCCACTGTGCCATCTGCTAGGGCGGGGTGTGGGAGAGTTATTGAATATAAAATAGAACATTGGCAGATGACGTTTTACAGCTCCATTTTTCCAGGATGGAGAGCTGAGAAACCAAAGGCCTGGTCACTTTATCCATAGACATGTCTGGAGGGTGAAGGAATAATGCTGTGGAGAGAGCAGTCCTCCTTCCCACTCACCCCAACTGTTACTCAATTTTTAGATTTTTATACCATACCAATCACCATGTGCCTGAGCATTTACTGTCTTTCTGTGACACACTGAACTTGCATTTCCATAGTGCGAGAGTGGGATTAAAGGGAACAAGTTAGCATGCCTAATTCTTCCCCTCCCCACACTCCCCGCGCTCAGCCCCGTAAAACTAACTTATGAGATCTAGGTCTCCTTTGCTCATGAAAACAGACAGATAATTTAGCCCCCCCCATGAAATGTACCCAACAAACCAGCATAACTCAGAGGAACTGTGCAGTGTTATTAAAGACCCATAATCTGTCATAGTCAAGTGAGAAACTAAATAATTCACATCCTAAAATCATGCATTGTTTTTAAAAGATATTCAGTACATAAACCACGTTCAAACAATTTTATGAAGTTAACTTAAAGTCCAGAAATTCTATATAAGAAAACATAACTTTTTTTTTAGTGTAAGGCCAAAAAGATCAGGCCTAACCTAGAATTTTCTGAATCATACGATCCAATGTATTTTAAATATCATTTTTAAAGTTAAGTAAACATGTGATAAACGACTAATCCATTAGGAGTAATCCAATAGGTCTTCTTCAAATATTGAATATTATTATAACATGGTCAAATATTACATTACTCTTTATCTAAGTGAACATGTATTTTCAAGATATATATAGGAAGGAAATGTGTGTTTATTGATTATACGAGTGAAATGACTTTAATTAAGGAAACAGGCCCACTGCCAAAAATTGCATACATAGCTATTAGTATGAGTTGCTTCCTATAACAGCTCAAGAATTCATCATCAAAAGCAGATGCTTAAGTCAGCTGCAGCATACATCCTGGTCAGACAAATAGATATTCTTCACTTTGAAAGGAAACTCCAGTAAACACAACTCTGATCTTAATTTTTTTCTGAAGAATGCCATGTAAAATCTTTTAAGCTTGAAAATAAAACTAACTGTGAGTTCTCTGACTGAGCAAAATTGGGCTGTGAAGATTTTGTCATATGCGATTATGCATTTCACCATTTCAAGATGGACTATGGAGAAGAGAAGTTGAGATCCTTTCAAAGAGGCAATGTAAATAGCATCCTGTTTGCTTGCACTCTGCTAAAATGGTTGTGATTCATTAATATTTTTCTCCAGGGTTGGTTGAGGTTACATTTTATGTTTAAAGATAAAGGGAGTAATTGGGAACCAAAAATATTAGGAATGTGCAATATGTTTTCAGCGACTGTCACTTACAGAGTTCTAGATTTTTGCAAGGGAGATGGGTCAGAAATTGGGGAGCAAGGGCTGTAATAGTAGGGATAAAGGAAGTACAAAGCAGAACTGGGGGGCAAAAATCAAATCAGTATCTTAGTCAGACCTGCCCTGAGGGGGGTGCAGGGCCTGGGGCAACCCCCCTCCCCCCCCACTGACCCAGGGGTAGGCCTCCACAGAATCCCTGCCTCTACTCCACTCCCACCACACCCCTGCTTTACCCCTTCTCCCAAGCCCCATCCCTGCTGTAACTCTTCCTGCCCGTGCTCCACCCCCTTCTTCCGACCCTGACCTGGGAGAGTACTGGGGGCCGGGTGCAGGGTGGCAGCCGGGGTAATACCCCCCTTCACACTCACCACAGTGGTGGGTGCTCTCCCACGTCCCACCCCACTATGCCATCTTCCCAGACCACAGCACCTCACTTCTCCATGGTGGAGGAAAATGGAGCACCCTTGTGCCAGGCTATCGCCAGTGGACCAGGCTATCCCACTGAATGGGGGGAGGGAGGAACCCCTGCTGCCACCTGCCACTAGGCCCATACATAGGATGGTTGAGACAGCTACCACGGGGTCCCTCAAAGAATGGGGGCTAGGGCCACTGCCCCGAACTATCCTATGGACAGAACAGCTCTGAACTTAGTTGTCTGCATACAAATACAAGAAGTGTGGAGACTAAGCAGGAATAATTTGAAATGCTAGTAAATAAACACAACTATGACGTTGCTGGTATCACAGAGACTTGGTGGGATAATATACATGACTGGAATATTGGTACAGAAGGGTACAGCTTGCTCAGGAAGGACAGGCTGTGAAAAAAAGGAGAAGGTGTTGCTTTATATATATTAAAAAGTATATACTTGGACTGAGATTGAGATGGACATAGGAGACAGACTTGTTGACAGTCTCCGGGTTAGGTTAAAAGGGGTAAAAAACTAGGGTGAAGTCATGGTAGGGGGTCTATTACAAATCACTTAACCAGGAAGAAGAGGTGGATGAGACTTTTTTAAAATAACAAATAAAATCATCCAAATCACAGGCTTGGTGGTAATGGGAGACTTTTACTATCCAAACATCTTTTCTTGGGGAAAAAATACAGGTTATTCAAAAAGTTCTTGGAATGTACTGGAGACATTTTCTTATTTCAGAAGGTGGAAAAAGCTACTAGGCTGTTCTAGATTTGATTTTAACAAATAGGGAGAAGCTGGTTGAGAATTTGAAAGTGAAAGGCAGCTTGGATGACAGTGATCATGAGATGATATAGTTCATGATTCCAAGGAATAGTAGGAGGGAGAACAAAATAAAGATGACAGATTTCAAGAAGGCAGACTTTAGCATACTCAGGGAGCTGGTAAGCAAAATTAAGAGGAAAATCAATTGAAGACCATTGGCAATTCAACATACATCACACTATTAAGGGTGCGAACAGGAGCTGTTAACAGGGAGTTTAGAGAGCGAGTTCTCCAGATAAAGGAGGAAGCTAATACAGGACCCTTAAGGGAGGCATTGAATAACAACTGAGGAATCTCTCAGAAGGAAGGCAGGTATGGATGGTGATAGCTCTGCTGTTGTTACCTGCACAGCATGTGCCATGTTTGTCTTCCTCCCAGAAGAAAGAAGGGATTTCATCTGCACTAAGTGCAAGGTGGTCACCATTTTGGAAGAAAAAATTAGAGGACTGGAGGCCTAAGTATCGACCCTACATTCTATCAGAGAGGATGAAGACTTCCTTGATAGAAGGCAGCGTTTAATCCTGCAGCCACAGCAGGTTGAAGAGCCAGTTGGGGCAGTACAGGACAAGGAAGAAAACTGGCAGCATGTAACCTCTAGAAGGAGAAGAAGGCCAACTCAGGTATCCCCCATTCCTGTAGAGGTAAGTAACCGCTTTCAGGCTCTCTCCACAGGCACTGCAGTGGAGAAAGCTTTGGCTAGGACCTCTCAGGGAAGAAATCAGAAGGGAACATCATATACCGGAAGGCATGGGATGCACAGTCCTAGGGATGGGGGTTCCATGACCACCACCCCCAAAAGAAGATGGGTGGTGGTGGTCAGGGACTCCCTCCTAAGAGGGACTGAGTCATCCATCTGACGTCCAGACCTGCAATCTCGAGAAGTGTGCTGCTTACTGGGAGCTCGCATTCGGGATGTGACCGAGAGTCTTCCAAAAGTGATTAAACCTTCAGATTGCTACCCCTTCCTGCTTCTCCATGTAGGAACTAACGATATGGCCAAGAATGACCTTGAGCGGGTCACAGCAGATTATGTAGTACTGGGAAGAAGGATCAAGGCATTTGAAGTGCAAGTGGTGTTCTCGTCCATCCTTCCAGTTGAAGGAAAAGGTCCAGGTAGGGATCGTCGAATTGAGGAAGTAAATACATGGTTGTGCAGGTGGTGTCGGAGAGAGGGCTTTGGTTTCTTCGACCATGGGACTCTGTTCTGGGCTCAAGGATCCACCTAACCAAGAGAGGAAAGAGCATCTTTGTGGGCAGGCTTGCAAACCTAGTGAGGAGGGCTTTTAACTAGGTTCGTTGGGGGATGGTGACCAAAGCCCTGAGGTAAGTGAGGAAGTTGGATACCGGGAAGAATCACAAGGAGGAACAAGCAACAAAGGAGGACCCCTGATTCGGATGGAGAAGGCAGGGCGATCAGCTGGTTATCTAAGGTGTTTGTACACCAATGCAAGAAGCCTGGGAAACAAACAGGAAGAATTAGAAGCCCTGGCCCAGTTAAAGAACTGTGATTTGATTGGAATAACGGAGGCTTGGTGGGATGACTTGCATGACTGGAGCACTGTCATGGAAGGGTATAAACTGTTCAGGAAGAACAGGCCGGGGAGAAAAGGAGGAGGAGTTGCATTGTATGTAAGAGAGCAGTATGATTGCTCGGAGCTCCAGTACTTAGAGGGAGAAAAGACTGTTGAGAGTTTATGGGTTAAATTTAGAGGTGGAAGCCGCAGGGGTGATGTTGTGGTTGGTGTCTGCTATAGACTGCCGGATCAGGTGGATGAGGTAGACGAAGCTTTCTTTGGACAACTGAGAGAAGCTTCCAGATTGCAGGCCCTGGTTCTCATGGGTGACTTTAATCACCCTGACATCTGTTGGCAGACCAATACGGCAGTACACAGACAATCCAGGAAGTTTTTGGAGAATGTTGGGGATAACTTCTTGGTACAAGTGCTGAAGGAACCGACCAGGGGCCATGCACAGCTTGACCTGCTGCTCACAAACAGGGAGGAACTAGTAGGGGAAGTAGAGGTGGGTGACAACCTGGGAAGCAGTGATCATGAGATGGTAGATTTCAGGATCCTGACCAAAGGAAGAAAGGAGAGTAGCAAAATACAGACCCTGGACTTAAGAAGAACAGACTTTGACTCCCTCAGAGAACTGATGGGCAGGATCCCCTGGGATGCTTACATGAAGGGAAAAGGAGACCGGGAAAACTGGCAGTATTTTAAAGAAGCCTTATTAAAGGCACAGGAAGAAACCATCCCGATGCGCAGCAAGAAAAGCAAATATGGTAGGCGACCAGATTGGCTTACTGGGGACATCCATGGTGAGCTTAAACACAAAAAGGAAGCTTACAAGAAGTGGAAACTTGGACTGATGACTAGGGAGGAGTATAAATATATTGCTCGAGAATGCAGGGGAGTTATCAGGAAGGTGAAAGCGCAACTGGAATTGCAGCTGGCAAGGAATATGAAGGGTAACAAGAAAGGTTTCTACAGGCATGTTAGCAATAAGAGGGTGATCAGAGAGGGTGTGGGGCCCTTACTGGATGAGAGAGGTAACCTAGTGACAGATGATGTGGGAAAAGCTGAAGTACTCAATGCTTTCTTTGCCTCTGTCTTCACGGACAAGGTCAGCTCCCAGACAAATGCACTAGCCAACGCAGTATGGGAAGGAAGTACTCAGCTCTTGGTGGAGAAAGAACAAGTTAGGAACGATTTAGAAAAGCTAAACATACACAAATCCATGGGCCCTGATTTAATGCATCCGAGGGTACTGAGGGAGTTGGCAAATGTCATTGCGGAGCTTTTGGCCATTATCTTTGAAAACTCGTGGTGATTGGGAGAGATCCCGGATGATTGGAAAAAGGCAAATGTAGTGCCCATCTTTAAAAAAGGGAAGAAGGACAACCCAGGGAACTACAGTCTTACCTCAGTCCCTGGAAAAATCATGGAGGGGATACTCAAGGAATCCATTTTGAAGCACTTGGAAGAGGGGAAAGTGATCAGGAATAGTCAACATGGATTCACGAAGGGCAAGTCGTGCCTGACCAATCTGATTAGCTTCTATGATGAGGTAACTGGCTTGGTGGATATGGGAAAGTCAGTGGATGTGATATACCTTGACTTTAGCAAAGTTTTTGATACGGTCTCCCACAATATTCTTGCCAGCAAGTTAAGGGAGTATGGATTGGATAAATGGACTGTAAGATGGATAGAAAGCTGGCTAGACTGTCGGGCCCAACAGGGTAGTGATCAACGGCTCGATGTCAGGTTGGTGGTCGGTTTCTATTGGAGTGCCCCAAGGATCAGTTCTTGGACCAGTTTTGTTCAACATCTTTATTAATGACCTGGATGAAGGGATGGATTGCACCCTCAGCAAGTTTGCAGATGACACTAAGGTAGGGGGAGAGGTAAATATGCTGGAGGGCAGTGATAGGGTCCAGAGTGACCTGGACAGATTAGAGGATTGGGCCAAAAGAAATCTGATGAGGTTCAACAAGGACAAGTGCAGAGTCCTGCACTTGGGATGGAAGAATCCCAAGCATTGTTACAGGCTGGGGACTGAATGGCTAAGTAGCAGTTCAGCAGAAAAGGACCTGGGTATTACAGTGGATGAGAAGCTGGATATGAGTCAACAGTGTGCCCTTGTAGCCAAGAAGGCTAATGGCATATTAGGGTGCATTAGGAGGAGCGTTTCTAGCAGATCCAGAGAAGTGATTATTCCCTTTATTTGGCTCTGGTGAGGCCATATCTGGAGTATTGTGTCCAGTTCTGGGCCCCCCACTATAGAAAGGATGTGGACGCATTGGAGAGGGTCCAGCAGAGGGCGACAAAAATGATTAGGGGGCTGGAGCGCATGACCTATGAGAAGAGACTGAGGGATTTGGGTTTGTTTAGTCTGCAGAAGAGAAGAGGGAGGGGGGATTTGATAGCAGCCTTCAACTGCGTGAAGGGAGGTTCCAAAGAGGATGGAGAAAGGCTGTTCACAGTAGTGACGGATGGCAGAACAAGGAGCAATGGTCTCAAGTTACAGTGCGGGAGGTCTAGGTTGGATATTAGGAAAAACTATTTCACTAGGAGGGTGGTGAAGCACTGGAATGGGTTACCTAGGGAGGTGGTGGAATCTCCATCCCTAGAGGTGTTTAAGTCTCGGCTTGACAAAGCCCTGGCTGGGTTGATTTAGTTGGGATTGGTCCTGCCTTGGGCAGGGGGCTAGACTTGATGACCTCCTAAGGTCTCTTCCAGCTCTATGATTCTATGATTCTAAGACCACGAAGTACAAAAGATAGGAAGTATGGCAAGAGACCACACACAGAGAGTAGGCTTATCAAGTTTGAGGAAGGCAAAGGCACAAAATGAGGTCAGTCTAGCTAGAGATATAAAGGGTAACAAGAAAACATTCTACAAATATATTAGAAACAAGCGGAAGATCAAGAACAGGGTAGGCCCATTGCTTAAATGAAGAGGTAAAAACAATAACAGAAAATGTGGAAATGGCAGAAGTGCTTAATGACTTCTTTCTTTTGGTTTTCACTGAGAAGGTTGGTGGTGATCGGGTGCCTACAATAGAGAATGCTGAAGAAAAGAAGGTAGGTTCAGAAGTTAAAATAGGAAAAAACAAGTTAAAAATTACTTAGAAAAGTTGATGTCTTCAAGTCACTAAGGTTGGATGAAATGCATCCTAAAATACTCAAGAAGCTGATTGAGGAGATATCTAAGCCATTAGCTATCTTTGAAAAATCATGGAAAACAGGAGAGATTCCAGAAGACTGGAAAAGGTCAAATATAATGCCCATCTATAAAAAGGAAAATAAGGACAACCCAGGAAACTACAGACCAGTCAGCTTAACTTTTGCACTAGGAAAGATAATGGAGCAAATATTTAAGGATATCATCTGCAAACACCTGGAAGATAATAAAGTGATAGGTTACAGCCAGCATGGATTTGTAAAGAACAAATCATGTAAAACCAATCTGATAGCTTTCTTTGATAGAATAACAAGCCTTGTGGATAAAGGGGAAGTGGTTGTTGTGGTATGCCTAGACTTTATTAAAGCATTTAATGCAGTCTCGCGTGACTTTCTTTTCAATAAACTAGGGAAATAAAACCTAGATGGGGTTACTATAAGGTGGGAGCATAGCTGGTTGGATAGCCATTCTCACAGAATCTCACAGTTATCAATGGTTAACAGTCATGCTGGAAGGGCATAACAAGTGGGGTTCCACAGGGTTCAGTTTGGGGACCAGTTCTGTTCAATGACTTCATCAATGATTTAGCTAATGACACCGAGAGTAGGCTTATAAAGTTTGAGGATGATATCAAGCTAGGAGGGGATGCAAGTGACTTGGAGGATAGGGTTATAATTCAAAATTATCTGGAAAAACAGGAGAAATGGTAGGTAAATAGGATGAAAAGTGCAACAAGGACAAATGCAAAGTACTCCACTTAGAAAGGAACAATCAGTTTCATACATGGAAAATGGAAAATGACTGTCTAGGAAGGAGTACTATGGAAAGGGATCTAGGGGTCATAGTAGACCATAAGTTAAATATGAGTCAACAGTGTGACACTGTTGCAAAGAAAGTAAACAATTCTGGGATGTATTAATAGGAGTGTTAAAAGCAAGATACAAGAAGTAATTATCCCAATCTATTCTTGCTGATTAGGCACCACATTTCAGGAAAGATGTGGAGAAAGTCAAGAGAAGAGCAACAAGAATGATTAAAGGACTAGAAAACATGACCTATGAGGGAAGAATGAAATAAATGGGTTTGTTTAGTTTGGAAAAGAGAAGACTGAAAGGGGATATCATAACAGCTTTCAAGTACCTAAAAGGATGTTAACAGGAGAAGGGAGAAAAATTATTCTCCTTGGCTTCTGATGATAGGACAAGAAGCAATCATCTTGAATTGCAGTAAGGGAGGTTTAGGTTGGGCATTAGGAAAAAATTCCTGTCAGGGTGGTTAAGCACTGGAATAAGTTCCCTAGAGAGGTTGTGGAATCTCCATCACTGGAGATATTTAAGAGCAAGTTACATAAACATCTGTCAGGAATGATCTGGATGGTGCTTGGTCCAGCCGTGAGGGTAGGGGACTGGATTAGATCACCTCTCGAAGTCTCTTCCAGTTCTAGTATTCTATGATCCTATGAAACATTAAGCTGAAAATGTTACACAAAGTTACTAACTAGTGTAACATCTGTTGTTCAGATTTGGTTTATTTCATATCTGCATTCAAACTTTCTAATTGTATCTGACGAAGTGGGTCTTTGCCCACGAAAGCTTATGCTCCAATAAATCTGTTAGTCTATAAGGTGCCACAGGACTCCTCATCACTTATTCTAATTGTATTCACACCTCTTAGTCTAGGACTTGGTCTGCAAATCTCATGGGAATTTCAACAATGCTTCTGGTACCTTCTTTTGGCAAACAACAAAATAACGCATTTCATGGTATTTTAGTGCTTCCACTCAAAACCAAGGAGAGGAGCTTCATAAAAATGAAAAAAGTTAGTTTTGGACATAGCACATTTTTGAGGGGAAAGCTCAGTGAGCTACTTACCAGAATGGTTCATATATCATCTCTCCATTTCAGTACAGAACCTTAGCCTGGTATTAAGGGTGTACTGTGCTGGTTGAGTTGTCCTTTTCTGAATGAACTGTTTCAAGCGTAGGGGCATACTATACTAGGGTGTCTCATTGTAATGATAGCCAGTGAGAGAATGTGTCTGTGTATTACACTAACTATGTGTACATTCATACACACACTACATGTATGAGTAATAGCCATATAATATATTGCATTTATTGTACAATTCTGACTAGATAGCCTGCTCTCCATCCACTAATTCACATCCCTGGGATTTATTCTAACATTCTTACTCTGATCAGATCATTCTATCCATTTTTATTAAAATCAACCTGCCAAACAGAGGTTTTCATCCTTCCTCAATCTGAAATTTGCAAATATATAGGTATCTGTGTCTCAGGAACAGGACAATATGCAATCTTTCATCAGTGAACAGTTTAAAATGGTTTATCTCATGGTCCTCCATGGTAGAAGAGGGATTTTTAGATTACTGAATTTGGGAGAACCTTCACTTTCAAATGCTTGCTTCTAGCCATGGAAAGTATCGCAATATCAGAATTTAAACTTATAGCTCTTATATTTGGGGAAAGAACTATTTAAGTAATTAGTAGAGATACTACAACTGGATTAATTTAACATTTTCTCTCTCCCTGCATAGCTGATGTGAAATCTTGGCATCATTGATTTTGGAGAGGCCAGGATTTCTGTATGACGCAGTAGAAAAAAGAAATGTATTTTTAAAAGGTTAAATGCTCAAGCAGCTTTGCAGTGAAGAATTGTATACAGAATACACAAAGGAGCAGAATGGTATAAAGGGTTTTATCAATACTTGTCTGGGAAAACCTTCATAATTTGCTCAGGAATAGTTTCATTCTTGATTAATGCAGCAACCTCAGAAGAGTGCCACAGAGTCATGGTTTTCATTATATACAGTGTATAAATGAAACACAATATTTAATATTTATAGTGCAAATTACATGTGCACACTCATCTATAACACACATGCTCACACACTCATGTGTATGTATCACTCCCATTGGACTTCAAAGTATCAGAATGCATCCAGAACACCTGTAAAACCAGTAGCAAGTATTTAGCAAACATTTGACAAGTCATCAATAAACATCTGTATTGAGCCTTGGTGAAAGGCAATGCAAAGGTCCTCCGGAGAAGACATATAACCAGCAGCTGCTTTGGGTTAAATCATTTTACAGATTTCAGGACATAGTTGGGATTTTAAAGCTGTAGACGTGTAATACATTGAGTCACCAGTAAGGGGAACCCTCTTTGCAGTAAACCTTCAAACCTTAACTGCTGTGATTGAAAGTGTGGTTATAAAGATAACGTGACATTTTGGTTCAAAAAAATATATGTTTAATCAGAAGGCAACCAGAGATAAGCAGTTTAAAATGAAATCTGAATTACAATTTCAAGTCTCCTCTTTTTTATACTTCTCAATGAGATTGAAGAGAAAATGTGAATGAACTTGCCTATCAAATACAGGCATTACCCCTTAATCTTAAATAAAAAAGAATGGGGGGAAATAGGTTTTGTCTCCAGGTTTTAAGATATACCATGTTACTCAGAACTTCAGAATAAAATTTCTCAATTAACTGGCATTCTTATTAAAATAATGGAAAATAAATGGTTTATATGGTAACATAACATAGGGTATTCTACACTACAAAGGAAAATCAAAGCTACTGCTGTCAATCTTCCAGGGTTCGAATTAGCAGTCTAGTTAATACAGCTAATTTGAAGCGAGAAGGGCACTCCGGTCGATGCTGGTAACCTTGCTTTCACCAGGAATAAGGGAAGCTGAAGGAAGAGTGTTCTTCCTTCGACTTCCTGCAGGGTAGACAGCGCCAAAAGCCAAGTTAAGCTACTTCGACTTCAGCTATGCAATTAACATAGCTGAAGTTGTGTGTCTTAATTTGACTTTGTCCTGTAGTGTCAACATGCCCTTAGTGATTACATTGTTTTACTCATAACAGAATCCATCTGCATTTTCAGAGCAAGAGGAACACAACAGTTTGGAAACCTAGAAATTAAGGTTTTAAATATTCTGGTGATTAGTAGTCCTGGGTAAATATAAAGGTAAGACTCATTCATATAGGTGCACCAGGATCACCTCCTAACAAAAGTTATGATAGTTTGAGGCCCATGATTATCCCTTGTGCTGCCCTGTGTATGTTTGATTTATGACTAGGTTGCTAGGTTTATGGCCTATGATCATATAATGCACATCTCCAGAAATGATAAAATTTTAATATGGTTCAGTGGAATACAGTGTGAATTGTTGTATTCTGAGTAGGCAATAAGGATGAGGTTCACAGGTTGAAAAGAAGTGATGTATGTTGAAAAATTGTTGCATGGAAGCGTCAATTTTGGTAAATAATCCAGCTATAGACAACTTACATAAAATACTATGGAACTTCTGCAACTCCCTTTCCAAGTGCATGCCTTTCCATTCAACTCAGGCTTGAAAAGACTCTTCATTTAGCCAGATTTTTTCCCCCTAGAGATAAATATTTGACTATATGGAACCACAGGCTAGTGCAGAGATTTAATGTAGGTCATAAAATCTAAATGTAAATACCACCCTCAATCAGAAACCAGCGTTTCAGCCATGCCCTTCCCTCCAGACTGCAGGGAGAATGGCTGCCTTTTTCTAACCTTTGAATACACCATAAACGCACTACACAGATTGACAGAATGTCAATATTAATTAATAATTCACAGCTCTGTCCAAATTTTTCTCTACATGTAATCACAACTCTAAATCTTTGGAAACCTTCCTTTATTTAGCAGGCGAGTGAAACGATTTCACCCCTTCCACCCTACATCGCTTTCAGTCTTTTCTTTGGTGCACCAGTTTCTCCTGGAGATTTCTAAATATTCAAATGCAGTGACTTATAGTAAATGTGTGCTTGTTCCTCTTTGGAGCCATTTCTAGGGCGCATCATGTTTTTATTTCTCGAAATATTATGTAAGTGGACTGATCCTGGTCAGGAAGTTGCAGCCCTAGTGATCTAATACAGACCATGCTCCTATAATCCATGCGTTCTTCACCTCATGTTGGGTCACTGCAATAAGCTACATGTAAGGTCATACCTTAAAGCCACTCAGAGAGTGAAGTTGCTGGATCACTGATTTTAGTGAATCACTTATTAAGTGGCCTAACCTCCTAGCAAGGTCACTCCTGTGCTCCCATAGCTGCACTGACTGTAGCTAGCCTGCAGTACCTGTCAATTGGTCTCTGGGAGACACTGAAAGTCTTGGTTTGACATATGAAGCCCCAAACTGCCTAGAGCATCCAGAGCATACTTCTATGGTGAAGGTCAGCAGCTCTTGCAAAAGTGCAGTAGGTTATTTAAATTATCATGAGAGAGCGGGGATGGCAGATGCAACATTGTCTGTGAAGAGTCCTTAGTTCTGGATTCGCTCCCTCATTTGTCCAAAACGGATTGCTAAGCGGGAAGAGCTGAAGATATGTAGTTTGGGTGCACTGGGATATATCTTGCACATGTATCTACTAGCCGATATCTTAGTTGTGCTGAATCAGGGTCTGTGTCCATTACTCTAAACACCTGATGAAATAACTTCTTTGTAGCAGTAGATTGCTTACTCACAAGTTTTTCATTTCTTTATAGGTATTTCTATGGCACTCCTCGCTCTAATATCTGAGCACCTCAAAGGACACCAATGAATGAAGTCTCATCTCGTGAGAAACAGGGAAACATTATTCCCTCCATACAGCTCAGCCTTCCCCTTATATAACAGATCCCTCCTCAAAAGACTTCTATAGCCTTCACAGTCCATGGATTTATCCTCTCCATGCTTTGTGCTTCTCTCTGAATTCCTGTCTTCCTAATCCCCACACATACCTACATCCTTTTACAATTAGTGGGTCGAATCCTGGTCCCTTTTAAGCCAATGGAAGTGTCACTGTTAAGTACAATTGGACTCTTTACTGTTCCTTTATAGCTGTTCATAGTGGCCAGAGACTATTTCTGAGGTTGTATCAAAAAACCTGAGACAGCTTCCTTACTTCAACAATTCCCTCCTTTCCCCCTACCCTCTGAAGACCTACCAATGTCCTTTCACCCATTCATATCAATGTTATAAATTAGCTTAGGGGCTAATACTAAGGGGGGGCAGCTCAGGGAGGGAAGGAGTCTCAATGATACAGGTTAGCTTCATGGTTCAGCACAGGCAAAGGGGGAATACAACTCCTACTGCATTACCACCACTTGGCTTTTCACAGAGCTCTCCCAACCAAGCACTAAGCAGACCCCTACTTGCTTAACTAATGACATCTGCTGAGATCACATCCAGAAACAAGTCAGCGCTATACTAAAGCATAAACTTTTTGAAACTTGACATTTTTACCTTTCTTCAATTCTTTCCAAGTATATCAGCAGCTACTGTGTATATGGCATATTGTAAACCAATACTTGAAATGCACAGATCTTTTTTTTAAATTCATTGTGAAGCCCACTAAGAGAATACAGTGATTCTTTATATAAAACTCAGACAAATTTCCATTATCAAACTTATTTTGAAAATTTGCATAACACACTTGAGTTAAGTCAAGAACAGGATTATCTGTGTGCATGTAGGAAGACAAGGCTCTCTCTTCAAAGACCTTACAAATGAAATAGATCACCAACTGATCAGAGAGGGGGGGGAATGAAATATAACGGTGGAGTGGGATAGTGGTGATTTTTAGGAATGCCACTGAAACATCCCAAAAATCATGGTGGGCTGATGTGATGATTATGATACTACATCAACAAAAATGCAATTTTAGTAGCAAATTTTCCATTAACTTAATTTGGTCCTTTTTGGCTTTTATGAGTGACTTGCCAACATAAATAATAACAAATCACACACCAAAAAAATCTGAATTTGGGGTATGGGGTTTTTTTCATTGATATTTCAACTAACTCCCTCCCAAGGGTTGGCAGGACCAGTCAATACTGAAGCCATTATAAGATAGCAATTCAAAGTCTCCATACTACTCCAAGCAGTTCAATGCTGGGTTCTCTATCAGAATGTGTTTTCTGAAGAAAATGGGTATATAAAATATTGATAAAATGATGGAAAACCCCCCCAAAAATCCTAGTGTAATAATGTTAACTTTTAGAGTCACACCAGGGATGAATTTGGCCCAGTGCATATGCTTCCAGCCAAACTGGGCTACATGTTTTTTTCTATTATTGGGATCCCGTTCCCATTGTAAACACTTCATAATACAATGGCGCCTGTTAAAAATATCCATTTGATAAAGTATCAGTATTAAAGATGACCATGATGCTTTGTAGCAGCTCTGTGTTGTGTCAAAGATCTCCTTCTTAATGCCTTTGTACAAGGTCCCTGGACTGCTGTTACAATGTTTCATGTGAAAGATCTCATTTAATAATGTCTCCACATTCGGCAGATTGGTACAAACCTGCATTGATGCAGCTGCAAAGAGTGTTCTGCATACATAAAAACAGTAGACTCCATCCTAATATTACAATAAAAAAGCTAGAAAAATTTCTATTATGAAGTTAAGTTGGTAGGTAAGCCCTCTATTCTCTGCTTCTGGGAATCATCCCATACTTTTTCCATAGTGAAAAGGTACTCCTGCTTCACTAGAAAAATACTAATGATAAGAAACACAGTTGCCTCTTGCTTTGAGCTGAAGACAGACGACCATACTGTCAGAGTGCTGAGTAGGAAATTCTAGTTATTATTTATTATGTCCCAAGCAGAATGTAACATAATGGGATTTGGTAAAGAGAAGGGGGCATTTTTCTATGATTGTGACTGAAAAAATGCATTGACGATCCCAGTCAAACTATAAAATATGCTAGAAAAATGAAAATGTAAACTCTATAATCTGATCTGCAATAAATGCAGGAGGTTGCTTGATTTTAAGAATACTTTTTTTTACATTTTGGTAATATGGCTATTCTAAAGAAGTTTTCAAAAAAGGCTATTAGATATACCTAGATATATCTATTATAACTACCTTATCAGGCAAAAAGTTAGACCCACTAGAATCTCCTAGATTTTTAGATTCTGTTTACTCATCTTAGAAACAGCAAATGTGGAGCTATATTTCTGTAGGAATTCCTATGCCAGCCTTGTCCCCCCCCCCCTCCTATTTTTCAAATAGGAAATCTAATTTCTATACCCTGGGTACTATGTGGTCCACACAAGTTGTCACTGAAAGTCATACTCTGCTTGCCTTTCTCATACTCATAGTCTATTTGAATTCAGTGAGACTTCTCAGGAGAGTAAGGTGAGAAATATTTGGTTTGCTGTTCCTATTCCAGCAAAGCACTTCAGTTTATGCCTAACTTTAAGCTCCTGAATAGTCTTGTTGAAGTTAAACACATGTTTGAGTGCTTTGTTGGATGGAGGCCTACATGAATAACTGATCACATTAGTGAACAAGATTCTATCATGAAAACCACCCTCACAAATGATACTATCTGTGTATAATGAGAGAGTGGAATAACACAGAAAACAGTATGTAAGACTGATGGTACATCAAGGCTTTGTACATTGTGTTCAGTACTTACACAAAGTTACCTGTACACATAAACCTTCACACTATCAATTCTTTGCTATATGCCTCATGCATCAACAACTTCAACAGTTTAATTATATATTGCACAAACATGTATTTGCTCTCATCCATGCTAATGAACTGAATACTTTTAATTGAGTAAACCTATGTATTCTTATGTTACAGGAAGATAAATAAATAGCATCTGACTCCATGTTTCTTATTCATTTTCATTTCCTTTCTCTGAACACTTTCTTGTTCTTCTATGTCTTTATTGAGAGGAGTTCAATGGAAAGATTTTGGTGTATTCAGTTACTCTCATAGTAGAGTTTGCAGGTTTGGGATTTGGATTGGGGAGGAGGGTCAAAAAGGCTACCATGATAAATGAATAACATCTGTACATGCATTTGCTAAGATACAATAATAAGGGACATCAGTCTTAATGACTCAGTGGATAATGAGTACTAGTTGGGGAGGGGGGAAAGTTTTCCCCTTGTGGCGTTGCATTGAATACTAACTACATTAAGGGTTTTTTATGTCAATGAAACATCTAATATTGGCCATTATGGGAACATCTGCACAGCAGGGCTAAAGCCGAAATAAGCTACACAACTTCAGCTGTGTCAATTGTGTAGCTTAAGTCGAAATAGTTTATTTCAGCTTTTGGCGCTGTCTAAACAGCAGGAAGTCCAAGTTAGAACCCTTTTCTTCTAACTTCCCTTACTCCTCGTAAAATGAGGGTAATAGGAGTCAGAGTAAGAAGTCCTCCAGCTCACCACTATTTTGACATTATATTGAAATAACTGCTTGTAGCGTTGACATAGACAGTTATTTCGGAATAATGCCGGTTATTCCAAAATAACACTGCTGTGTAGATGTACCCCCAGAAATGTAGGATATTGTACTGGATTACCTAGCAGTCTGTTTTACTTCTCTCAATATATTTATTATTCATATATTTATTTATTTTTGCTTCTGGCATCCTTACATTCTTACAACATCCTTAACAGCAAACAAAATTCCATTATTTACAACTCAAGAGTTCTCTTCTACAAGTTATCTAAGATGTCCACCACCATAATCTTCAGAGAGGTAGCTGAGTAAGTCTGTAACAGGAAAAATGTAAAAAAACCACAAATAGTCTAGAACCACCTTAAAGACGAACAAAACATGTAGATGGTATCATCGAAAGCTCATGATACCACCTACATGTTTTGTGAGTCTTTAAGGTGCTACTAGACTATTTGTTGTTTTTTATGTTTTTCACCACCATAATGTTTAGGCTCTGTTAAAAGAGTTTTAAAATACTGAACATTGGTAATAATGCTATAATCATATGCAATGGGGAATTAAAAGCATGACTAGAAACCATTATTTGTATTAGCAGGTTAATAATATATGAAAGTCATTTGGTCCTTTTACTAAGTCACTGCTCAGTCATAGCTCTTTTAATTGCAACTGTGGTGCTAGGTACTAATTAAAATAGTTGTAGTCTTGAAAATGGTGCCTTTTATCTTCCAGGCATCGCAAACTCTCTTTCAAAGTAATAAATTAGATGCCATGTTTGTGACTGAAGGAAACCGTGCTCTCAGCAGTTGCCTCCCACTGATTTGGAAAACATGTTATTGAAATGAAGAGATGACCAGAACTAGAGACAGAACGAGGCTGCAACTCAGATTTCAGTCACTTCAAAGTCTGGAGGTATTTAGATTGAGCTTGTTACTGGCTGATTGTATACTCTGTTGGAAACCACTGAAATTCAGCTAGGCATCAGTCAGAGAAAGGCAGAAGTCTAACCCAAAGGATCTCACTTCCAACAACATATCACCTTGCTACTACTGCACTGTAGGATGCAGCATTGTGCTCTCAGACTGGAACAGGGAGCCATGTGTCCTGCTTGCTTTCTGAACCATGGCTTGTGTTTACTCACAACTCTCTCTCACCCACTGTGTTGCTTCCCTCAGCCTGTCTCCTCCCACTGCCCTTTGTGCTGTCTTTCCCATCCCCCTGCAGCTGTTGTATTGCTCTATGTCTCCAAGAGGCATGCTAGCAGCCTAGTCAAATTGATCTGACTCCAGCACTCAAACACCAGCACAGAATGCTGCAGAGATGGGGAATGAAGCCAGTTTTATTTATGCACTTGGCTTGGAGTGACAGGGAAACAAAATGGTGGTGTATGGGGAGACAGATAACAGACATGGGAGGCAGGATAACACATTGAATCTAAAGGGAGATAGAGACAAATCAAATAGCAGAAGAAAGATTACTTGAAACTCAGGGGGAGGGGGCTTGTGAAAGAGGGGCAGAGAAGAGCTATACATGAACGGAAACGCCTATGCCATGACATCTAGAAAGATTGAGTTCCACAGCAGTTGTGACAAATACTGGTGCAAGTGTGGTTATGGAGAATCCTGGAGGGAAGAGTGAATGGCAGTTTCCTTTTAAATGGGAGGAGCTTCAAACTGATTTACCCGAGCCAGTGTTATGATAAACTGGACAACCTACCGATCTCCCATGGAACTCAAGTTTTGTACCTAGAGTTCTTAGGTGGTCAGAAGCCCCACTCATACTCCTCAGCATCATACTGCCAAACCCAAGAATTCAAAAATCATGAGATTTTTTTTAAAAATCCAATTATTTTAAAGTCAAATAATATGTTTGGGGTCCTTTTATTTTATTTTATTTGCTTTCTATGTCTTCAGAGTGCGCTCAAGTGTCACATTTCCAAGATTTTCTCTGCAACCATGGGAACCAGAAATTTAATTTTAAAAATATGAAAGCAGAAGTTCTTATGAAAATCATAGAATTCCAGAAGTTGAGATCTGCAATAAAAACAAGAGTCAGAAATAAAAACTGCACCTACTGCTGGAGCATGATTAACAAACATCACACTAGCATTGGTGGAATTCCCATGGCCCAGGGGCGCTGTTGCAACTGCTGGATTGACAGCATTATGTGAAGCAGCCTTGCTTCTCAGCCCCATCTGGCTTGGCACTGCAGATTGCCTATAGGTTCCCAAAGGCCAGTGGGGGAACCATATTGGATTATGCTTTGTCATTCCCTGGAGTGGCCTCATATGCTAGCTGATGCCACATGATGCTGCAAAGGAAATATTCATGCAAATAAATTGGCAATAACGAGGACCCACCCAGTAGCCAGGAAAAGCGGGGGGGAGTGGAAGTGAGAGAAAGATTGAACAGAACTCCTCTCTGCTGACAGCCAGGAGTGGAACAGACATTCAGAGGATATCAAGTATTATGCTGAATGCAAGGGCGACAACAACAACGTAATCAAGACATAACATGCTAACATTGCATGGTGATGCTTATGTCATGATGCTTCATTGAAAGGATATGATGATAATCAAGAAGTGGCAACTATGCACAGCCTTGGCACCAACAGAGTAAGAGTGTCAGGGCATCATTCTGCAATTATGTTTTGTTTCCTGCAACATCATTTGATAATGAAGTGGCTCTCCCGCCATTCAAGACTTAATACCATGGCACTCGAACATTGTGGTTCTGCAGCAGCCAACAATACCAGCCTTCCCTGCTACAGGGGATAAAATTTGAAGGGGCAGCTTAAGCTCTAGGTGGACCAGAGGTGGGCAGACGACAGCCCACAGGCCACCTGCAAGCTAGCAGATCTTTTTATCTGGCTTTCAAGCTCCTGTCAGGGGGCTTGCCTCGCTCCGCCAGGCGCTGGGTCTGCTCATCCTGGTATGCCAGCCAACCAGCAGAGTCAGAGGCTTGCTGTGCCTCACCCTGCACTCCCCAGCCCCTGACTCATATGCCCACCATCTTTTTGCAACCACAGAGCCACACTGTGCAGGTGCAACTTCACCGCGCTGTTTCAAATACACCATTTTGTGGGGGAGGGTGGGGCATAAAATTACAGGTGTGTTTACACACGTCTCTGCTTCTTCTTGTCTACATGGGTTCTGGGCTAGAGCACCAGGGCTCAAAATTGTCAAGGCACTCACCTCAAAAAAGATATTTTGGCTTTGGAAAGGGTTCAGAAAAGGGCAACTAAAAATGATTAGGGGTTTGGAACGGGTCCCATATGGGGAGAGGTTAAAGCGACTGGGACTTTTCAGTTTAGAAAAGAGGAGACTGAGGGGGGATATGATAGAGGTATATAAAATCATGAGTGGTGTGGAGAGGGCCGATAAAGAGAAGTTATTTATTAGTTCCCCAAATAGAAGAACTGGAGGACACCAAATGAAATTAATGGGTAGCAGGTTTAAAACTAATAAAAGAAAGTTGTTCTTCACACAGCGTGTAGTCAGCCTGTGGAACTCCTTGCCAGAGGAGGCTGTGAAGGCTAGGACTATAATAGAGTTTAAAGAGAAGCTAGATAATTTCATGGAGGTTAGGTCCATAAAAGGCTATTAGCCAGGGGATAAAATGGTGTCCTTGGCCTCTGTTTGTCAGAGGCTGGAGAGGGATGGCAGGAGACAAATCACTTGATCATTGTCTTTGGTCCACCCTCTCTGGGGCACCAAAGGCAGACAGGATACTGGGCTAGATGGACCTTTGGTCTGACCCAGTACAGCCATTCTTATGTTCTTATGTTCACTGATGCCTGATAAATCCAGAGTACAGAGAGGACCTGGTTTTTTCCATGTATGGAAAAAGGTTATGTTTGGTTTCGTTATCATAATACTGTTATAAATATGCCATCATAACAATGTAAGACAGGTTTTATGTTTTTTCCACTCACATGTATCCTTATTAGAGTTTATTTGAATATCTCTGAATTGTTAATTCTGTGAACATTCATGGCCCTCCATATAATGTCCATACTCAGTTTGCCCATTCTTGATGTAGAGTATAGAGCTGGGCAAATAAAGAAAAAGGAAAAAAGAGTAAATTCACCAACTGACTTTACTACTAATCACAACCTATTGCATCCAATCATTTGGGCACCTGCCGATGAATGAATGCAGCAAAGTCCATATGCTGCAAGTGTTGCCGAAACGAGCATTAATACATATCTGGAGCACAGATATGTTTTGTTAGCCCTCTTGAAAAGTCCCTTTTTATTATTCAGGCAATGGACTTGATCAGTGACAAGTGTTCAAATAATTTGCATGCAGAGAAAAGGGGATTCTTTATAAACTTTGATCATTCAATCAGAATAAAGTTCATCTTTGTAGGAGACAGAGCTTACACAGGGACTGGTGTGAGACACTCAAATGAACTCCCACAGGAATGAAGGACTGTCACAAACCTCACCCTTCTTCTCTTAGTGCAAGGTGTGCATCTCTGACATTACCTTCTCTAATAAACACACAACAAAATACTACCCTGCCCACACAATTCTCTCGCTATGAAGAGGGTGAGAAGTAGAATAAATCACCCTGACGTCTTTTGTGTCATTTGAAAGACAAGGTGGGTGAGGCAATATCTTTTATTGGCCCAACTTCTGTTGGGGAAAGAAACAAGCTTTCAAGCCACGCAGGTTGGGTCTACACTGCAAACAACAGATGCCAGTCATGGCAGTTAACAAACTTCCAGAAGATGCTCAGAAACTACAGTCGAGAGTGTGACCTAGGAACCTAAGAGAATATTCTGATAATTTACAACACATGCCACGCCCAGTCAAATATGACTTCTGGCCTGGAAAAGGATAATTCAACAACTACAAACATCAGCTTTAAGCCACAGCAGCATGTAAATGAAGTATCTCCATGAAGGACTTGACTAGTCCATTAATATCTTTGATTCTTGATAAGACTGAAAAGAATACAACTGATTGTCAAATACAACTTTAAAAAGAGAGGAAATGAATAAATTAATGGGAATAATTTTGAGCCACCACTGATCTAAGGGGCTAATTTGATGAATTCAGTGATGTCAAGATGCCTTACTAATTGGCACCCTATAAGTACCTATGATACATAGTAAATGTGAGCACCCACAGTTCTCATTCAATTCAAAGCTGAGAGTGCTGGGCACTCATGGAAATAGATGTGTGCTTAAAATCTATAACAGCTACACACTGACACGCTGTGTTGAACTTGAAGAAACTGCCTTAGCTGTATCATCACAAAGAGCAACACTAAACTTGGCTGTTTGCATAATGTTGTCCCTTTGGCCCAGCCAGTTACACATTTGGGGCTTTTCAGGATTGTTCCCATTAGGAAGAGAAATAGATGGTATGAGTCAGGTATATTATTTGGTGTCATCCTCTTTGCTTACAAGGTATGCGGTGTTCTGTTTCCCTGAACACAGGACAGACAAATAACAGGCAGTTTCCGTACTCACAATTTCCAAGTCTGCCACTTCACTCCATTCTGTGCCCCAAAGAGTTCTGTCTCTTTCCTTCCTCTTAGAGCCATGCTCATGACCAAATCTGTCCTGTCCACTGGCTGTACTTCACCTTTACCCTTTCCCACTGTTTCTCAAACAAATCCCTAGCGCATCTCCCAGCACTCAGCAAATCCCTCAGCCCACGTCTCTTTAACTTCTGATCAGGGTATGGCGTGGCCTTGGCTGGTGGCTTGG
This sequence comes from Pelochelys cantorii, assembly GCA_032595735.1. Classification (NCBI taxonomy): domain Eukaryota; kingdom Metazoa; phylum Chordata; order Testudines; family Trionychidae; genus Pelochelys; species Pelochelys cantorii. Next base: position 46,169,042 of record CM064332.1, on the reverse strand, counting down.
CTTGTCTCCAAGGTATCTCACTAGATAAAAGGTGCCCAAGGTGTTAATTGTTCCTTCCATTTAGCTGGAAAGAAGTGTGCTTAGTACACCCAGGCTACGTCTACACTGGCAGCTTCTCGTGCAAGAACTCTTTTGCGGAAGAGTTCTTGTGCAAAAACTCTTCCACAAGAGAGCGTCTACGCTGCCATATGCTTTTGCGCAAGAGATGTGCTTTTGCACAAGAGCATCCATGGCAGTGTAGATGCTCTCTTCCACAAGAAAGCTCTGATGGCCATTTTAACCATAGGGGCTCCTTGCGCAAGAAATTCATGTTGCCTGTCTACACTGGCCTCTTCTGGAAGAGCTCTTGCGCAAGAGGGCTTATTCCTTGTGGGGAGAGGAATAACTCTTCTGGAAGAAGCCCTGTTTTACAATGCTATACTGTAAATTTACTTCTGGAGAACACTCGTGCAGTGTAAACAGACGGCAAGTTTTTGTGGAAGAACAGCTGTTCTTCCGCAAGAAGCTGCCAGTGTAGATGTAGCCCCATTATTTTTTACCAGCTCTGACTGTTTATAACTGAAATACCTGTTGGATAGAAATCATTAACATCTTCTAGCTTAACAATAACAGCTATCATTCACTTTACACTATATGGGAACAAATATTTAGGAGCATGGATGCTAGAAGTTAGAACAGAATGCTGCGGAGACTCCTGTGGAGAGACATGAACCCTCTGAGCTAAATTTGCTGTAATCCATAATTTTAATTACAGAGATCTATCACATTTGTTTCAAATCACACAGAACATTTTAGTAAATGCTGCACAGAGATTTATAGGGACCACTAAACACAGCCCACTTTGTGACCCATACTCAGTACTAATCCCTTTAGGTTTTGTTTTCCGAAAAGCCAACATTGTTACTACTTCTCTGGTCAAAGGTTACACTTCCTGCTCTCCATCAATGCAACAGACCTGTGAGTGTTTTCAGATATTAGCCAAGTCACTTTCATGCAAGAATCACTCTTGCCAATAATCTGATTACTGTGGCTAGTGAAGTTAATGCTGTTATTAAGAGGGCATTGTCCACGTCTTCCTTTCTTATGTAGCTGGGGTAAAGAAATACAGGCAGCACTCTTCCATAAACTATCAATAATTGTCAGAGTTATGAGACACTTTACTTTTACCCACACACACCTACACAGACATATCACCACTAAAGGAAAAAAAATCAGGAAGGGAGAACCATTGTTAATGGGAACCTATAGGTTGCATCACACTTTACATGTGGGTACTCTATCTAATCTGTTTATCAGATGAGACTCCATGCATTGCACAGTTAAATACCTCCGATTGGAAAAAGCAAGACCCCAAATGTTGGAGAGGTGAGGAGACTTCATCATTTGACTAATCACTATCTGGGTTTAGCAGAGGTTTGAGAAAGATCATTACTGGCCTTTTCCAAGCTCTAGGCACTTCCCCTTCAAGCCTATTAGTCAAAACTCTGAGGGTATTTCTACACTATGTGCTTATTTTGGAATAAGCTATTTCAGAATAATAACTCCCAAATTAGCTGTTTTGAAATGGCACATCCACACTACAAATGCCCATCAAAATAGCACAGATTTATGTTGAACTAGCATGTCCACATTGACTGGAGGCTGAATTGCATTTAAAGCCCACTGGAAGCACTCCGGGCCGGGCATCAGGACAGCAGTGACAGCCTCAGGCAGCAGCTCCAGGAAATCTGAGGCTTGTGCTTACAGGACTCCTCTCTACAGCTGTGTCTCAGTCTCTTCACCTTTGCCTACCTCCTCAGGGACAGCAAACTCTTCTCACTGCCTGCTCTGATTTCCCTTGAGGAAGCCACAGCACTTCTGCCATGGAGCTGGACCTGCTGCAAAGCAATCACTGGCTCCTAGACCTGGCAGTTACTGCAGGCTGTCCAGGTGGCACTGCAAGACCAGGACCAGCAGCTCACTCTGGGGCACCTTCTCACCCCACTCCACGTGTTGCTCATGCAGCATAGCTTTTCCCACCCTCCCCTGCACACCGTGCACCGCCGCTTCTGGCTCCGGGACACTAGTTCTGACGAGTGGGACCAGCTCGTCATGGAGAAGTGGGATGACCAGCAATAGCTCCAGAACTTCCCCATGCAGAAGAACGAATTCCTGGAGCTGTGCGAGTGGCTCATCCATACCCACATGCAACCCACTATCTCCTTCCAAAAGTGGGTCGCCATTGCCATTTGGACAGGGTACATTGACCTGCACAGGCACAAATGTCCTCACTACCCCCGTGCCCCAGGAACAAGCAGACATGGGAAGGTGCTAGCCAGGCCAGGTGCCAGCGGGTAGGAGGGGGGATGGGGTGGCTTGCCTGCCCTCCAGGCTGTTCACACATGCTGGATCTGGCAGGGGTGGCATCCCGCAGAGGGAGAACTTCTCTTCCTGCCTGCTGGAGGAGAAGGGGGAGGGTGCTGGAGGAGGTGTGCGTGAGCGGCAGTGGCCGCTTGCTGGGAAGGGTGCTTACTGGAGTCCTCTCCTCTTCCTCCCTCCGGCAGGTTCCCAAGCAGGGGCTGGGTGTCCTCTGCCTCACTTAACTTGATTGGGAGCAGATGGTGCCCCAAGAGTGTGGGCATGAACCTGTTCTCTGCGAGGCTCTGCTGTGTGTGTCCATGATCCCAGCCTCCTTAGTGGTGGCTTATGGTGGGAAGGTGTCCCACTATGGGGTGGGGAATAAGACAGTCGTCTCCAGAAACCCTGTGAGCAAGAGCAAAATGTTCTTTTGTGGCAGCCTCATGTGACTGTCTGCTCCAGGTTGGCACTCCAAGTGCACCCATGTACACAGGCTGCTGTGTGAGCCCCAAGCTGAGAAGGCTGAGTGAGAAGCATGCAGCCCCCCCCCCCCACAACCTCTCCCCACGTGTGTTTAGGGAAAATAATGGAACTCACCTGATGGGCCTTTCCCAGCTTCATTCAAACCCTGGGAGACATCCTGGGAGGGGGCACCAGATCCAAGGAGAGGATGACCTCCTGGCTGGCGGGAATTATGTCCTGGCTGTCCTCCTCTTCCTCCTCCACCTCCTCCTCATCCTCCCGGTGCACAGCCCTGCCCTCCTGGAGGCTAACGATGGGCGTCTCCAGGCTGGAGTCGATGACAAGGAGGGGAAGGGACTGACCCCTGTCCCAGGATGCTGTGCAGCTGCTCATAAAAGTGGCACAAGTGGGGTGGTGCCCCAGAGTGGGAACTCCGCTCCCTGGCCCGTGTGCAGGCCTGCTTGAGCTCTTTTATTTTCATGTGCACCTGCTCCTGTGTGCACATGTGGCATTCCTGTGTTTGGTGCGAAGATCGTGAAGACTAGCCTCCTCTCCCCAGACCTCAATGAGATCCAGGAACTCTGCACCAGATCAGGAATGGGGCCTCTTTCATTCCTGGGCAGGGGCTTGGGAGCTGGCTGGTGGCTCACTGGCAGCCCTGAGGGGCTTGGTGGGTGCATGGGGGTCAGCCATTGCTGCAGAATGCAGCAATGGGTCCTGCAGCGTGGCACAGGGCTGTCAGCGCCTTCCTTGTGCCACAAACTGTTTCCTCTGTGGCTGCAGGGGAAGGGAAACTATAGAGTTCTGAGGGATGTGGACAAAGCAGCCACCAGGGCAGCTGTGAGAAGCCCTGGATGCCAACTATTTCAAAATAAGCATAGCTGCGCCGTCTATACACCCTATTTCGAAATAGGCATTATTCCTTGTGAAATGAGGGTTTACTATTCCAGAATGAGAAGCCTGATATTTCAAAATTATTTCAAAATAATGGGCTTGCTGTGTAGAAGTTCACCTTGTTATTTTGAAATAACGCTTCAGTATAGACGTGCCCTAAGAGTTTTATTTAACAGACTGGGCTCATCTAGACTACGCGGAAGATTCAAAAGAGGATATGCAAATTCCGTGGGAACTTTCGAAAGTGAAAGTAGTCAAGACGTGGGTTTTTTTGGCAACCCCCCCTTTTTCGTAAAGCCGTGTAAACCTCATTTTTTGAGGAAAAGTGGCTTTTCAAAAAGGGGGGTTGCTGAAAAAAACCATGTCTCTTGACTACTTTCACTTTCGAAAGCTCCGCTTTCAAAAGTAAGATCGGAAGAAGATATGCAAATTCCCGCAGAATTTGCATATCTTCTTTCGAATCTTCCGTGTAGTCTAGATGAGACCAGAAGACTGATACATACCAACAATTAAATTATTGAAGAAAAATAAACTGAATTTCCAAATGAACTGAGTTATTTACAGTACACAGATGTTTCATTCCATTCTCAGTTCAGATGTTGGAGCTGGTTTTGACATCAGGTCAAAATTCAAGGTTTTTTTAGATTGTCCAGTTGGCACTTGGACCTGCTCAGAAAAAACTGTCTTCCCTTTTAATGGCTCTGTTTTCCTAGAGTCAGAGACCTTTTCCATACTAGTGCAGCACAGTTTGTACTAAGTTGTGAGGAATTTGCCTTCTCCACATATTTCAGTACTCAGGCCTTATCCAGGAAATTAAATCCCTTACAATGAATAAAAGGACATTATAACGATCTACCTGTATGTAGAGCTAGCTTTAGCCCTCAGTTTCAAAGAGCTTTCATTAAAGATGGCTAAATAAACATCTAAGCATCTATCCACTCCACTACCCATCTCACAATCTTCAACTAACTTTCTTCTTTGTTGCTTCAGATAAACCCTCCGATCTTACATCATTCCCCGAGGGCAAACTTTGAAGGTCAACTAATTTAGCAGAGTGAAGTTTAATTTGCTGAAGGAGAGGATTATTAATTTGTTCTAGTTTCTTTTGTTGATCTTCCAAATCTCCTACTCACTTACACATCTGCAGCTTACATCCAGTGAGCTAGTGCAGAAGTTTTTCGAAACCCCTAAAATACATTGAGAAATAACATTCATTGCCTGTTCTGGATATTTTGTTTTATGTAAAGTAGTGTTTTAAAGTCTACCCTTTTTGTAATTGTAGTCAGATTTCCCCAGCACATCACCAATTGCTGGCAATGAACCACTCACAAATGTCAGCACCGAGGAATTGATTTTTTCATGACAAGTCAGAGAGGGAATAGAAGAGAGTCAGTTCTACATAATCAAAAAATGATACTTTTGGAAAGTCAGCGGGCCAGCATTTAACCCTTGTGAGACTTTAATGACAGAATAAATTTTGAGCACTGTAGCTTGTTAATTATTATTGGTGCAACACCCAGAAGTATAGTAAGTACTTTTCAGATCAAATAGTTTCTGCTCCAAGCAGCATTTAATCATAGGCTCCACACAATCACAATGGTCTACCCTAGCAAATCTAATGGCAGGATCTGAGCTTAGACATAATGCAGTGAGCATATCTTGTGCCAGGTCTACACTTTGGGAAAAAGTCGACTTAAGATTCACAACTCCAGCTACAAGAATAGCGTAGCTGGAGCTGGCGTGCCTCATGTCAAATTTCTGCAGCATCCCCATTGCAGGAGGTTGATGGGAAAAACTCTCCTGTCGACTTACCTTATGCCTTAAGATCCAGTGGAGTACTGGAGTTGACGGGAGTGAGAGCAGAGATCGATTTAGGAGGTTCTTACTAGATCCACTAAATCAAACCCCAGAAGCATGGGCAGAGGTATAAGAGTGGGGGAAGGCAATGCCTTCCCAAAGTGCCAGACATGGCTCCACCCACACTCCACCCCCAGAATGTCCTCCTGCTTCAGCATGCCTCTGGGCCTTCAGCCACACTGAGGCAAGAGACACCGGGGTAGTGTGCCTTACCCATGCTCCAGGGCTGAGGAGGCTGGGACCGCATGCCACTTGTGAGGGGCTGGAGGCTTACTCTTTTGATGGGAGGGCTTGGTTCCAGTGGGGGGTGGGGCCTTGGGCAGAAGGGGTGGGGCTGGGGCCTGTCTACCCCAGACCTACGTTCACCTATCACCCATGCCCAGAAGATTGATCTCCATACAAGGCCTAAGAAACAAACAAGAGGCTGGGATGAGGAAAAAATATTTTCAAATGTGTACATGCTTATTTTAGTGTATCCCTTTCTCCAAACTTTGGAGGTAGTTTTTCTTGACTTGTTAGTTCTCTGGGACAGAAATCAGACCTTTGTATGGCCTACCACAATGGGTGCCCCATTCTTTATACAGGCGGCCCCTGACTTGCAACATGATCGCTTCCTGGGGAAGCGTTGCAAGTCGGGAGTGTCGTAACTTGAACCCACATTTATGATAGACACTGTGTGCCATCGTAAATGCAGGCCAAGAACGTAAGTCAGGGGGTTTTGGCCCCTTCCGCATTTACAAAAATGGTCATAAGTGCGGGGTGTCGCAACTCAGGCTGTCGTAAGGGAGTTCGAAGTAAAGCCCTTAATTCAAATTAGCTGTTAAACCTCATTCCAGGAGGAATAACAGCTAATTCGAGTTAGGGCTTTACTTCGAACTCCCGTTTCACTGCCACGTGTAGATGCGGGCAGTTATTCCGGGCTAGTCAATTTCCAAAATAGCGACCACCCGGAACATGCTAATGAAGCACAGGATATTTAAATCCCGCGCTTCATTTGCAAATTCGGTCGCCCTCATTAGCCTCCCTAGTTCGAACTAGGGGGCTAGCGTAGACATACCCTAACAGATTTATTTGTGCATAAGCTGTCATTCATCTGACAAAGTGAGTCTTTGCCCATGAAAGCTTATGCCCAAATACATCTTCAAGGTGCCCCAGGACTCTTCATTGTTTTCACTTTATGTAAGTAACTAAAGTAGAGGCCAAAAAAATTATGACTTCAATCCCAGGGACCCAAGGAATAAAAGCATTATCCATAACACATTTAAAGCAAATAATTAATGGTTTGGCTTTGGAAAGTTGTCCAGGAAATAGGATGTTCAATGAAGGTTTGTTGGTGTTTGATCTCTCTGGAGGAGTCCATCTACTGGTGCCTATCTAATACAGCTTTCTAGGACGGCATACCTTGTCTAGCCACAGGCAGGAGTACATCACTTTACATCATTCATGAGCCTCTAAAGCCATTTTTCACTGAATTTTTCTAATGCATGTACTGTGTCAGCAAGCTCATCCACTAGCCCTGAGTTATTGGTATGGACCAAAACTGTCTCAATCTCAAACAAAGCAAAGATCACAAAAGACAGATATGATGCTACAGCCACTGGTCTTATTACTAGTGTCTCTGAAGGTCCTAGAACAGTAACCATAGGAGAGCTAGAGTTATAATACTGCTGATACTACTGCTTCTTTTGCAGTACTGCTACTGTGTATTCAGCAAAACAAGAACTACTGAAGAATAGCATGGTATTGATGATGAATGACAACTTAAAACAAATTGATACTGTAAAAGGTTCACTGTCAGGTAATTTAGGCCCACACATTAATGAAAAATAAGGTTTTAAAATGTATTACAAATGCTTTCATAAACAGAAATAAAATCAATGAACTCAGTTTGAGTTTAAATATTCCCCAGTACTGTTTGTAACACAAACATTGCAGCACTAATCTAGTGCACCAACATGAAGAAGAAAAAAAATTGTCGCAGTGATAAATAAATGTGAACTGGTCTGTTTTCATGTTGAATTTAGAGTTCTAAATATTAAAGTTCATTCATTGACTAGAAGCATCTAATACTGAAAAGTTAGCTCTGTGTATGAGATCTTTCGTCTCCAAGGCCTTGTCTACAGTAGTTGTGTTAGTAGATCTAAGTTATGCTAGTTAAGTTAGGTAAGTTGAATAACTTAAATCAACATCACTTACCTCGACTTAACAGGATGTCTATACCATACTATGTCAATGGGAGATGCTCTCCTGTCAACGTAGCACATCTTCACCAGACCTAAATTGATGCTGCCATAGATCTCCCCATGCTTTATGAAAATGAATATGCACAACTTGAAGATGCTTTAGACAAAATGCCTTCAATTTTAATGGTACAATCTGCTGAATGTGTATATCCTATTATGCATGTATCATTCCTGTGTTTGATGACAGAAATATGAAGTGTGAATCTGTTTATAGTTTGAAATGTGCTAATGAGGTCATTAGTGATACTTCGCGTAACTAATGACTCAGTACTGAACCCAATGACCTGAGGATGGTCTTGTTTGTCCTGTAAGCCCAAACTGTGGTTGATACTAGAAGGACATGTGACCATGCCACTTGATACTGGAATCCATCTTGAACCTGATATTTTTCCATGGGGATGGCAGGGAAGGGGGGGGCAGGGGGGGACACCAAGGATTCCCATCCCAGGGAAAAGTCTATTTAAGCAATGAGAAGACATCAGCTTTTGTCTTTAGCTGGCTTTTAAAACTGCCTGCCTGGCCCACTCTATGGGGGACACAAAGAACTTTGAAGAAGCTGTAGACCCCAGCAGAATAAAGATCAACTGACTCGCTCTTTACCTGAGATAAGAACAGCTGTTTAGGGTAAGAATTTGCATGTAACAAGTTTCTTAGTGGATTAGAACTAGGTAAGTGTTTTTGTTCATTTTAATTTAGTAACTTACTTTGATTTGACTATTTACTGGCCACCACTTAAATCCTATTTTTGTACTTAATAAAAACATGTGTTTGTTATAAGACCCAGTGTAAATAATTGTTACTGGAGGCAGAGAGCAATCACTGTGCATATCTCTCTTTCATTGATAAAGAGGGCAGACAGCCTCATGAGCTTTCTCTGTGTAACATTTTTACAGAGTAAGATGGATTTATTTGGGGTCTTGGTCCCATTTGGGAGTTGTTTTCTTGGGTGATGAGCAATATTCCCTCTAATTTTTCTCATGTACGTGTGAATAAATTTTGTTGTGCACACCAAGGTATGTGCAGATGTGCACCACTAGTAGAAACATATGCTGCTGGCTGTGAGTGCTCTGCTAATCAGCTGAGTGGCACCTGATTCTTTCCTGGATGGCCACCCAAGCACTCAACTTACAGGGAACACTGGTGCTGAGTCCTTATAGCTGAACCTTCCCAGGGCTGAACTGGTTCAGTATCTGGGTTACTCTGCAGGGCGTGGTAATCCCAACTCTATGCCTTGTCTGGGGGAGATTGCAGGACAGCATAGAGGAAGCCCCAGAGAGCAGGAAGGTGGGGAGCCCCAGGAAGAGGAAGGTGGGGATCAGTGGCATGATCAGCACACCAGAGGACAACCCTTAGGGGACTTTTGTGGTTCAACCCAACATGATGCCTGCTGCATTGATTGTGGTGGTATCAATTTAGCCCATAGAGAAGACAGCTGTCAAGACTGAATGATCATCATGGTGAATCATACTGGGAAATTCTGCAGAAGACGGAATAGTTTCTGTTAGGTTTCTTCTAAACCAAGAACAGTATTTTCTACTTGCCACAAAAATCAAACATCACTGAAACTGCCTACTGTTAGTTGACAGATATGGCCATTGCAGTGAGTATGTTTGCAAGCCCTGAACTCATCCTGGCATACACAGATGTTGCACAAAAACCTTTTTCATTCAATGAACATTTTGAACCAACTTTTTCGAGTAAGAGCAGTGAGACATAAATGGCATGTGAAGTTAGGAGAATATACATAAGGATTCTTCCATTTGCTATTCTACCCTGGTATATCAATCATATTTGGTTCAAATGTAGCCAGAAGGGATCAAATATGAGAGTTAGCAAGCAAAGTTTGCTAGTCGTTATTTGCTAGTCATGTTGTATGACCAGTCATTGACACTACATGGTAGTATCTGAACACCTTCAGGTACTACGTGACATAACTAACATCTGTTATCTGTGATTTGTTCCTTCTCTGATCCTCTTCCCAAGGGGAGAATTGTGTGCAGTGTTTTGTTATTCATTTTGCTCTGGATTTATGTTGGAGAATGCAGGGCAAAGATGTGTACCTAGCAGTTGGAGTGCAGGGTAATGCAGTTTGAGCTGACAGTTACTTCCTGTGGGAGTTCATTCCACAGTTGCGACCCGCACCTCCAGCACAGATGAGCTTTTTCCTTAGGTACAAAATGTTCTCTAGTGCCTGAGAAGCAGAGGTGTCAGCCACAGTCCTCAGCTGTAAGTGATCCTCATTCCTCAGCTGTAAGTGATCTTTCTGATGCCCTGGACCAAGGCCAACAAATGCCTTGAAGATAATGACATAGACTTTGAAATTGCTTCAGTAGCCTATGGGAAACCGGTGACAGCAACAGAGTTCAGGTCTGATATGCTTCTGGTGGCTTTTGTTTGTTTGTTTGAGAAAATGAGTTGCTATTACAACTCTCTTCTTCCTGGCCTTACTGAAAAATCTCTTTTGCGGCCAGTATCTTTGATTCTGACCATTGCATCTGCTTCATACCTCAGTCTGCTGCACCATATTCCACAGCCACATTGTGCATTTTTTTCAAGTAGTACACTGATTTTAAAATTACTCTCTACCTTTATTTAATTGATTTTGTTTCTACATCTACATCTGGCAGCTTTACAAGGTAGAAAAATATTGGATTTCTTATCAAAGAGCCCATGGCATTTTCTCAAAACTAGGCCTGACAGTTCTAGTGTTTTGACCAAACACAACATTGGTTAACTACATTTTGTCCACTGTACCTAGTATTCGCCACTCTCTAGTTTTAGATTGATTATAGTGTTGCAGTAAACTGTTAAAGCATTTTGCTGCTGTATATTGCTTTATGGTGGGTACTGTATGTGCATGTAGCACCTCTCTCACTCTGTCTGTCACACACACACACACACACACACACACACACACACACACACAGTAGATAGATAGTAAAAGCACTTTGGTAGGCCATACATTGAAGATATTATTAATTCAGTAAATGTCTATCCAGACAGGATTGCTTCGATTTCTTTTGTTTGTTTTAACAGCATCCATTATTCCTCCCTGCTTCCAAATAACAATGTTATTTATCTGAAGAAAATAGTATTTTTTAGACACAAAGATTGAGTCTTATAGTGGTGCCAGCATTGGCTCTTGTAGTTAGCAGTAATTGTAGGTGCAGATGTACCACACAGACTTTCCCATGAATTTGAAAGCTTTCATGGGTTCTCTGTGGTCAAAGTGTAGCAGTTTAGGATATTTTAGTTACTTATATTTGCTCTTCATCACCTGCAGAAAAGTTATTTCTCCACCTCTTTGATTTTCTAAAAAGCTTTTAAAGTTCAACACACAAGATAGGGGGATCAGATTTCTGTATGACAGCAACATGGTAATCACAAAAACCCACAGAATTGTAACTGTATAGCATGAGAGCCACTGTCTTTATTCTGCCCTTGGGTTTCTAGTGTTACAGTAATGGAACATACTATCATTCTATATCTACTCTTTATACCTACTTCATTTACAAACACAAGCACAAGCGGGTGGTGATGAGAGTATCTAGGCATAGAAAGACATGCTACCAGTTAATGCAATGAAGCAGCGTAATTCATCCTTTGCTCTCTGTGTTATGTAGAGGGAAGCATATGTGCATTAATCATGCAGAACGTGGGAAAAGGAGATGATACAGTGTGTTCCCCTCCCCATGCTTCTCGAAGCACCAGTTAAATAATGTATATTTTAACATACACATCATTAGAGAGGTAGAGCCAAGAAGAAAGATGTTAGGGAACTCCACTTATTGCCAACAGAAAGGCGTGAACAAAGTGGTATTACATTTAAGGTAATATAATGCTGACTCAGTTGTCATCCATAGGGCACCATAACAAGTTTTCAGTACAAAAAACTTCAAAAAGAGACTTCAGCATGAGACTGCAGAGCTGGGATTCATGTGTAAACTTGATGCTGTCAGAATGGCTAGCTCACTACAAAAAGTAGTTTTCCTTCTTTTAGTATTCACACCTTCTCATCAGCTGTTGGGAATGGACCACACCCACCGTGTTGGACTCCAATTCCAAGGAGAGAAAAAGAGAAGAGGAGGAATGGACCTCCTGTACTGTATTATCCATGCATAGATTGCTCTTTCCACTTTAGCATTCTACAGGTGGGCTCCCATTTCACAATACAGACTCCACAGTTGCTAAGAGAGGCACTACTACCATTGTTATGTACTAAGAGAGGCTGTTCTTTCACATGTTTGTTCACCGCACTGTGCTTGCATTTCTGAAGTGGCTGCATTTCAGTGGTGAGTGAAATGATCTTTGGGCATACTGTACAGTACAGAGCCTTCTGAATCCTGGAAGGCACTGCATACATAAAATAAAGTCTTGTAAAAGTAATGTTTAGCTGAGCTTCACAGGCCTTACTCCAACAAAACCCTCACTGAAATCCATATTGAACACTGAAATCAGGGCTGGATTAAGACCTTTAGAGGCCCTAAGCACTGAAAAGATTATGGTGCCCCCCCCCAAAATATGTAATTCAAAATAAAAACAATACTATACCATAAAATCTCTTCTTTTTTTTTTTTTTTTTTTGGTGCCCCTGCTTTGCTGGTGCCCTAAGCATGTGCTTAGTCTCCCTATTGGGTAATCCAGCCCTGACTGAAATCACCGGGAGACTTAGCAGGTAAGGTCAACAAGATATGGTTCAATGTATTTGAGACAGTAGACTGAAGGCACATGAAACCAGACTTGTGGGTTTTATTCCTTCCGGACAGCACTTTGGTTTTTGACCAATTTTCTGTATGATATCTGTATTTTAAATAACTAGGATAAATCCAGCCCCTGGCATGGTGGCAGTACAGATCCCAGCTGGGGTTATGTGGCTCAGCCGGGCCCCTTCTCAGAGAATTTGAATCAGATCCTGACTGTTGCCCAAGCCACCAACTTTCATTCCTTGAAAAGATGTACCCTCCCAGGGCATTAAAACGTTTAGGGTTGTCCCTGTGTATTTGTACTTACAAGACAAGTTGTGTCTGCCTCCTTCAGTACAGCAAGAAAGCATACAGAATGAATTCCTCCCTAGCAGCCTGTTGGCCAATGGGAAGGAATAAAGGTCCTCCTGGCCCAGAAAGACTAAATGGATCTATATGGTGCACAAGGACTGACCTGACTAATAGCTCCAAACTGGGACCTAGAAGAAAGTCTGTCCTGTACGGCCGGAGTGGACTCTTTCCTAATGCTACATGAGAAGGAAACAGCTGCCACCCAGAACCCCTTCCAAAGCCTTTCAGGACCCCTCAAAGTCCAGATCATTATGATACCCAGGGTCTCAATCTGGGTTCCTTTCTGCCTACACAGCAGAACTTGTAGAAGCCATCTCAAGAGACCTCCTTGCCTCTTAGAATCTGAGTGCAGAGCTGATTGCTCCATCCTGCACTCAGATCAGCTGTGGTGTGTTAGAGATGATTGGCTGTAGTCTAAAGCCATTTGTTTTTAGAAGGGCTGATGCTGGAATGGAAGTAAAGTCTAAGCTCCCTGACTGTGCTTACATTTAAATGAGAGCTAATAGTTCGGGTAGGGAATCCCCAACCCCATCGAAGAGCAACAGGCACTTCTGCAGCTAGCCTTGCTGTGGGGAGAGAAGAGAGTAGCAAGGGTGGGCTGCTGCTTGGCTGCCGGACTTGAGTATAAGCTATGTAGATTTGGGCTGTTCACCTATTTACAGGCCAGCGACCTGTGCTAAAGCCCGCAGAGGAAAACAAATTAATTCAAGATTCAGTGATTGCTGCAGCGTCCCCCCAAATCCCAGCGGCTGCTTTCCCAGAGCTATAGGAGTGAAACAAAACAAAACACGAAGCAGAGAATGGACACCTGGTGAGCTCAGCATCACAGAGCCCCATCACAACTCCTCTGTACTATCCTCCAGCTCCAGTGCCGAGGCCAAGAGCTGCGTTACCAATGGTGCTCGGATTGCCTCCCCAAAGGAATGGCAGACCAAAGAGGGAGTTAATGCCACACAAAGGAAGGTGAACTTTCTGCTGGGCTCACCCCACTTCTTACACAGTCCTGCAGCAGATAACACCGCTTAACAGCGCTCTTCCATGCAAACGCAGTCACTATTTAGTGGGAGGATGGTGGCCACATGGAATAGGACACCCCACCTAGCCACCCTTTCTCTCCACACAGTCCTAATGGATCTTTGTTTTGCTCCTGTTTATGCTGCTAAGATTGAAGGGAGGAACATGGGGGGCAAAGTAATTGCCATAACTGATCACATCATTGATCCACCTGGACTATTATTCTGCTTATGGCAGTGGCAGTTACCTGACACTGCAGAAGAAACCCTCGATAGATTCCTATGTGGCTAATTTTCAATTCACAAAAATGTTACAGATGGCATTTATCATCTTACATACTTTCAGTTTATATTGAATAAGGCCATAAAAATGATTAAGTGTAAATATAAAAGAAAGTCACAGGAAAATCAGTTCTGACAGATGTTCATAGCCTGATACACTGCACATTACTTGCTTAGCTGTTTTTTTCATTTTACCACTAGCTGGCACTTAAGGTAAGTTAAAGAATTTTTTCCTTACTATCATTACGCTAAATATCACCGTGGTTTATTTCAGTTCCTTTCCTTTTTCATTCTTAGCTCTGTTTTTTTATTTTGATTTTATTTTGCTAGCTTTTATTTTTAAAACAGCTTATTTTAAAGTGCTATATATTTCAAGCAGATTATATAGAACATACCAATCTACATAATATCTATCTCCCCAAAAATATTGTACTCTTTAGGAAGGTAACATGGAATAAAAAAAGTTATTCACATGCAGAAATGTGCTGTTTAAGAAAAAATAAACAACAAAACACACATTTGGAACATTCTAAACCTTTGTGCTGGTTGTGTGTTAAATTTTTAATATTTACTTTTAAATATTTAATTGGAATTTTGGGCGACATATTTTCAAAGCTTGAATTAATAACTCAGTTGATCAGTTTTAATATGTTGCACCAGAATCTTAGAGGTTCAATGCTTCTTAGGATCAGACTCAAACTAGGGAGGTGTGACTTGGTGAGAGTTTTGTTTTTGTTTTTTCTCTCTCTGATTTTACCAAAATCTCTGAGTATATATTTTTAGTTAATAAGATAATCTAATATTTCTAGATAATATTTCTAGTTACACTTTTGCTGCTTCGTTTTGATTCCAGCAGACTGGAGAAATTTGAAATGCATCATGCTCACTATTCAAACTGATAACATGTGAAAGGTCCAGAACAAACTGTTTGTAAAATTTCTTACACAATATGTCTTGCAGGGCTGCTTTGTGTCATGTTATGTGGTTTTATGTCCTAATCTGACATTATGAGATTACATGATATATTTGATCTTTAAACAAGTATTTCTTTAAAATGTTTGACAGACTTATAGCACTTCAGGTATTATTTTTTATTATGGACAGATAGGTCAAATCTGCAAACAATTTAATGGTCATATATCTCTACCCTTGTCAAGTTGATCCTCCCAGCAAGTGGACTACAGGCAGAAGGAACAAATTAGTAGACTAATCTTTCAAGGTGCTAAACACACTCAACTTGCCTTGGTTTCAACTGGGAGTTGAAGTTTCTCAGCACTTTGCTGGCCTGGCGCTCTAATTTGCTTAATTTACAGTCTCAGTAACACAGAAAGTTCATACTTCCTGCATGTATTTCAGGACTGCAGCTATCCTTTAACTTTGCCTCCCTGAAATCACAGTAGAAGCCATGCAGTTTTAGAGTAAAATGGCTCCACATGGTTCTCTGCTCCAGTTTTGGCTGGCATTTTTCTTTCAGCTGAGAATTCTGACCTCAGCCCTGCTGAGTATGAGGCAATGTGATATCTCATTACCAACTCATCCCTGTTTAAATAAAGCTACCTCACACAGCCCTTAACCTTACTAGTGCCAGGGAAACCAAGAAGATTCACGATGTCCCAAGGGGAACAATCTTGTCCCATGAATTCTAGAAAATAAGTATGTCCTTGCTTGAAGAGCTGGAAAAAGGAATAGTGCCTGGAGTACACACCGTCTAGCATTGCAAACATCGCCCTAGCCATTCTTCAACTAGATTGTTTCAAGAGGGCTTGCATGAGCTGTGTGCCTTCTTGGTTAGATTAGAACACAGATGTTTCATCTCTGCAGCCACAATGTCTGGTTGTGGAACGTTTGCTGGTATGTTGGCAGTAAATAAAGATTTAGAAGCCAGGATGCATCTTGGTCCTAATTTGAACTGATTCACAATGCAGCCTAAAGGGGATCACATCACCTCTTTCTCATTTGATCAGCACAGATGAAAAGCCTGATAAAAAACAGAGTCACACTAAATGCCAGATCCTTGGTCTCGGTTGTTTTCCAACATGTATAAATGTTTGTTTAAAAAATTATAAGAGTTGCCATCTCAGGAAAATGCAGATTCCATGCACCCTAATTATTAAAATATGCCTTTTGATTCCCAAAGCCTTCATTTTCTATTCACTCTTCCTTAAATGTTCATCAGCGCCAAGTACTGTACGTGAAGAATAGGCAAGTAACTCTACTGTGAATCAACAGGCATGATGCTCCATAAATCAGTAGGGCAGCGCGTACTATAATAATCACAGGGTGCTTCCATTCCATCTCTATACAATGTGCAGCAGTAGGAGAGCACATGAAGAGCACAGAAAACAACAATGGGAACAAAAATTCACCAACCTCTATGATGCTCCCTATCTTTGCCCCATCCTCCACCCTCCAGCATAAGCAGCATTCTCTGGGTGGGTTTACTCACTGGACACATGAGATGTGCTAATGTGGAGCAGGGGGAGAGGGAGTAAGGAACATGGCCAGCCAAGAAAATGGGAGGGCATGCGTACGACTATTGACTACATGGGTTGTGGATTACACAGTGTTCCTGCAAGGCCAGGAAAGGTGTACAAAGGAAAACAGCCCCAGGCTGCTTTCATGTAGGCACCAAAGGTATTGTAGGAAGGTGAACTTGTAGGAAGGTGAACTTACACTCTGGGAGTGTATGGAGGGAGGGTCAGTACCAGAACAGTACTAAAGGAGCACCAAAACAGAGACCAACCATTCAAAGGCAGAGCATCCATGAGGTCTTGTGTGTCAAGGGGGCTCAGAGCACCATTTGTCAGCAGGAAGAGTGGGATGTTCTATGAACACAGTAGTTGTAAGTGAAGTTTCAGTTCACTGATCGCACCGGGGGAGTGTGGAGGGGTGACATATAAAGATGCCATGCTTTAGGCATATATGGAAAACAAATGCCACATTCTAACACTGGCCATTTAAACATGAACATTTCTTTAGGGGCCTTTACATTAGAGACACAGAAAGAATATTTTCAGTACTTCTCCACCGCAGAGCAGATTTCTGCTGTGTAGGTGTGTGTTTCACAGAACCACTCTACTGCATGTTTATACTCTAATAGCAGATTACTAGTGTAAAGCACTTTGTGGTAATAGCAGATTGGTGGTGAATACTGATGTTAAAAGCTGTTTTTAACATTTAATGAGTATGAAGAAGAGCTGAGTGAATAATGGGACAATGCTTTTGTGATCACATTCACAAAACCAGATTTCAGGGTTTGATTCAACACTACTTCTCATGCCATTCATCTATTTTTTCTTGAAAGTTCAAGTATATATCATACATGCTTGCAGAGGAGTTTCTGGATAAGTTTCAAATACTTGCTAGCATAAGAAATCTGATATTCACACCAGAAGTGCTGGCACACACATCACTATACAGATCAGCTTTGCCTGTCTGAAAGTGAGGGAGGTGTTAAAAGCAGGGAAAGAACAGGAAAGTGAGGAAACTAATCATTGCATCACAAACAAATTGGAGTGGTACAGGAGGCAGCATGGAGATGATCAGAGGAAAGTCAGATATTCCTAGGGCAGCCTGGTTTCTTGCTTGGAGACATTTTCAGCATGCCCCATTCCAGAATGTGTAATAAGGTTCCAGTGGTGTGGTCACAGATACATTTGTTCATCACGTATCTGTGCAATTCGTGCCAGGCTGAATTGAACATGTGTAGATATACCTCTAATTTCCTCAGGACAATTTCAGTATTTTTGATTCATGAGCTATAATATCTCCTTGTAGCAGCCCTGAACTCTCAGTAGCACTATTCTAGAAAAACAAAGGAAATCGCTCATTAAGTGTTTCCTTATTTGTTAAATGACTCTGGGCTCTTACAGGATGTTGACTAGCAGGGAAACTTTTTAAAAATGTGTGGTAGAACCTTCTCATTAGTTAATTGTGATGCTCCAGTACAATTTCTAATACACAGGCTCATAGAATAGTTTGTTTTTGTATTGATTTTAGGCCCGATAGCAATGCCTCTAGTTAAAGTTTTCTGGCATTTATTTCCCGCAATGAGACTTTGTTTGGGTTGCTTATAACTTTGCCATCTTTTAATCATTTGAGCTGAAATTTTCCATGCTAAATATCTGTTTAGGCTGATTTCATTACTATAACGTTTTTCATTTTTATAAAGTTTCAGCTCAAAATGTTTCAGCTATTTCTGAAAGTGAGGTTAGAGACAAATGCTTTATGTTGTCCATGTTAGGAATCTTCCAGCCTTTTTGTTCAGAAACTCTTGAAGCTCCATTCATTGGAGCAATGGCTTGAAATTTGGCAGAGAGGTCAGTTTGGTGGCAGAGAGGCAGAGATGTGCTTTTTTTCTGTCTGTGAAAATCTATCCAAAGATGGCTACATTATAAGCCTTTAAAGAAAAACCCTCCACCACTTTATTTGCCCATTCTCTGTAGAGAATTGTAAAATTTGGCTGCTAAATTTTCCAAATATTTGCAATGAGCATGGTCCAGCCCCTTATAACTGCTATGTACTGACCAGATTGGGTATCCATCATTCCACACAGCAACTGAGCATACTTCATATTAGAGCTGCAGGGACTGGGGAGGACTTTTTCTGCAATTTCCTGTTCCCAGGGTCTGTTATGGGGCTGGAAACAAGAAGTGAGGGCAGGGAAACTTTCTCCTCCTATATTTTTAATACCCCTCTTGCTGTGTGGCTCAGGCAGAGAGAAGGGGGAGGAGGAAACACTTGATTCCAACACAGCAGGAAAAGAAATGAGCGGGGAATGGGAAAGGAGGTTGCAGAAGTCAGAGGGCAAGGAGGTGCTGGAGCAAGAGCTGGTAGGCAGGGAGAAGGTGGGGAGGCAATAGCCTGATGCATGGAGAAGGGTCATAGAAGGCACAAGATGGAGAGTTGGATAGGAGAGGAGTGAGACATTACTATGATTCAACCAGAGCACAGATTATCCTGTACATTGAAAGAGGTAGAGGTCTTGTAAAAAAAAAAGGATATGATCATTCAATTAAAAGGTGCGACATAATACATATAAACAAGGGGGTGAATTAAGATTGCCCAGGCATCCTTCATTGTGGCATATCCTAAGTTTTGAGTGCTTGGCCTTGCAACCTTAATGTTTGTTTACCACACTTCTTTGGCTATAATTTAGCACCTGGTAGAGGCACCAAAAGCATGGTTTGCAGCAGGGACTGGTAATTGTTTCTGATGGGTGGGGGCCACTCCAAGATTTTGGTAAGTGATCAAGGGCTGCACTTTTCTATGGAGGAGGTGAGGGGTCTGGGCCAGAGGTTGGGTGCAGAAGAGAGCTTGAGGTAGAGGATTGAGGTGCGGGAGATTGTGTGGGGTCTGAAAGGGAGTTTGGGTGAAGGGAGGGGTTGTGATCTGGGGCAGGGGCTTGGGATGCAGAGGGATATGGGTGCAGGAGAGGATTCTGTCATGGGGAAGGGGCATAGAAGGGGGTGCAAGATCCAAGAGGGAGTTGTGTCCGGGGGCTGGGGGGAGAACAGAGTGTTTGGGTGGTGACCTGGGGCAGGGAGTTGTGGTGCAGGAGGGGATGGGATGCCAGGTGTAGGCTCTGGCTGGGAGGTGCTTACCTAGGGGGCTCCCAGCCAGCAGCCCTGCAGGACCCAGAGGTAGGCTCCCTGCCTACCACAGTCCTAGGCTGCTCAAAACAGCCAATTGCTCCCAAAGGCAATGAAGTCTGAATAGTGTCTAGTTCCAGAAAACAGGGCACCATAGGGAATACCTGTGGTATTAGAGAAGTGTGCTTAGACAGACTCTCACATAGTAGGATAGGATAGAGCTTTGATATCTTAATTGTCATGGTGACTATTTTAAATGAACCTGAATATAAAACAGGTTGGCATAAAAGCTATATTGTAGTCTTGAAAGATTTTGTTAAGTGTGGATAGTCACTGATTTCAACACATAAATTGATACCCAGCCAAGGACCACAAGGAATTGCTTCCCTTTTTGTACAGCACTGACCAGTTGGCTCAGTTAATTATGGGTTTTGTTTCATGTTCTGCAGCAGCAGGAACTGCTAGAGGAAGATTGCAAAACTTCCTATTACATGTGGTTTATGGGGCTGTTATATCTTAAATACCTTTCTCTGCTCTGATTAGTTCAGTGAGCTTGACAACAGTTATTTGTACTCCTAGATCACCTTTGATCTGAAGAATTAGTCCAACATTACTAGATTTAGTCCCTGATATATAGATATCACCATCTCCATTTTATAGATGTAGAACTGAGACACAGGCAAGTTAAATAACTCAATAAAGAACATTTTAACAGTCATTTGGGCTTTTGTAATCTTTGTTTCTAAATGAAAAGGCAATGTGGTTACATTGTAGCCTAATTTCTGGAAACATTTTATTTGCTTCAGATATGTCATGAAAGACCACATCTACTTCTTAAGTCCCAAACCAGCAAAGCATTAAAGCATAGGCTTAAACTTTAACTAGGTACCTAAGTCTCATAGAATTTTATGGGAATTAAGCACCCTCTTTGAGATCTTTGTTGACCAAGGATAGACCATTGAAGAGATGGTAATCATTAACTTCATTGTGTTTTTGCAATGCAATAACTTAAAAATAATCAACATAATTGTTTTAAAATTTTCAACAGAAATAATAATTTCTTAGAGACATTCCATGTCCAAGTTTATAGTATACCTCAAACAAAATGTCTGGACTTGAAGCAGAGTTTACTGAGTGAGATTCTTTGATTTGTGTTATCTTTGATATAAGTTCTTTATATCACACTGAAGGTCAGACTAGATCATCACAATGGCACCTTAAATGTAAACTCCTAAATGTAGGACTCAAGTGTACCAGGGCTAGTGGGTGCAATTCAATTGTATTAATATCAATTTTTAAATAACATTTTTCTGCTTATAAATAATCAAGAACGCCGACTCTGACATACAGTCAGTGAAACTTACAGTTGTGTTTTAACATTCTTTTCTTCTGTGTAGTTCACTGATTTAAATTGTTTAAATGACTGCTAACAATGTAATATAGGTTATCTTTCATGCAGACATTTGATATTATTAAGTGCCTCAATGTACTTTTTTTCTGTATCAGCTTTAATACTGCCACTTACAAAGGTTATTATTTGAAATCTAAAAGGATAGGCTCATCTTCCTGAAAACAGGTTATCAATTATAACTTTCTTTTGTTGAATGAGTAGTGATGTCTCCTCTTTGGACTATGTTGGATTGCAGATCTATGTATTCAGGGAATTTCTTCTCAGGGGTGACAAGTACATTTTGTTTCTAACTTTTCAGATGGTTTAAACAGAAGAGGGGAAACATGAGATATTAGCAGGAAGCAAGAAGTCTAGGATGCTTCCACAAAACAACAGCACAGTGGTTTCTGAGAAGTGCTGGAATGTGAAAGTGTGAGATAGGTGTTTATTATCAGCATTACATTTTCTATTAAATCCTAAAGAATAGACAAAGTGGAAACCAACTGGAAGGTGTGCTTTCTCCCTTTCCCTTTGTTTTGAAATGGCTGAAACAATTGATAGATATATTTACCTCAAAGAAACAGGCTGACAAACTTCTCTGAGAGCTGAGAAAAATTGCTACAGCAAAGCTGTGAGACTCCATTTTGAATCAGGTGGACAGGGTTGATGAGCCATGACCTAATTACTGGTGGGGCTACAAAAGTATAAAGCAGACATATTCACTCTATTTTAGCAGCACTATGTCTCTCAGTGGAAGTATTTTCCTGCCTTAATTCTCATTTCAGAGCCCAGATTAGTTAGAAATGCTCATTCAGTTTTAAGCATTGATTATAGATCGTGTAGCCCAGAAGCACATTTCTGCTGGACAGTATGGTTTAGCTCTTAAGTTTGCTCCAGCTTGCATGTTTTGTTTAACTCTACAGCTTACACCATATTTGGGAACTGCTAGATTTTTCACATCCTTTCCAACTGCTGCATGACAATGTTTTTAACAGTTGATGGATAACAGTGGTAGTACTTTAAAAGCACCGTGTAATTTTTGGTGACAAGAAATTGTGAATATTGTCAGTCTTTATCAAAGGAGATAGAAAAAGTGTAAATTTATTTTTGTTCCCCCTGATGTCTGTTCATGAAGTTTGTAAAGCTCTTCACTCTTAAGTGAAATGGACTCTGTGTGTGTGTGTGTGTGTGTGTGTGTGTGTGTGTGTACACACATATGGGCCAGGTTGTACTTTAAGTCACTGGCCATGTTGCAAAGAGCTGAAAGCACAGGAGCATTCAGGAATCAGGATTCAGCACAGTGCCCACAGGGGGACTATAAAAATGCATACTGGATCAGGCTGTCTGCTATCCCTCTTCCCTCTATAACAGGAGTGGGGCACCTCAGGCCTGGGGGCCAGATGCAGCCCCTGACTTGTCTGGATCCAGCCCCCAAAGCTCCCCACAGCATTGGGGAGCCCATACCACCACCACGGGGCTGGAGCACACAAAATCTATTAGCCTGGGCTCCCCTAGCCTCTGGTGTTCGAGGGGAATGTGGGGAGTGTCTTCTTCCTTCTGTCAGGAGCCATATCAGTGAGGGTTGGTTTGTTTCTTTTTTGCTTCTCGCTTGTTTGCGGCTTCCAACGATTTTTCTATCAGTCAGCAGCTCCCAACCCGAAAAAGGTTCCCCACCCTTGCTCTCTAACAACTGAGGTGAAGGGAAGAGACAGTGGCCAGCCATCCTTTGAAAGTCTGATATTATGTCTGTGTTTCCTAACCCTGTTGTGACTGGCCTCAATTGACTCAACATGATCAAAATCAGACATTTTGAAGCTATCCAAAGAACACCTCTCATGGCTAATTGCAGATTTGTTGCAGTTCCTCGCCAGGCACAGGTTCAAGTCCCTGCTGTGAATCAGACAGAGAAGGGATTTGACTATAAGGCTCTCCCATCTCGATGAGGGTTCTCACCACCCGGCAGGACAGGGGCCTGTTTGGCTTGTGGGTTTTTGTGAAAAATTTCACGAGGTCTCATTTTCTTTCTGAGGCTGCACAATAAAAACAAATTGCAATACCTCAAACATTCTTCATGTGATAGAATCATTGCATTCCAGGCAGCCTTGGTCTGCACTCAAAAGTGCTTGGAAAGAGGTTACTATAAATTGACTATAAAGTTTTCCCTCTACCCCAGCAAGCAGGAGAGACAAGAACTGAAAAGCCAGAGTTTTTGGTGCTCTGCTTCATGGCATTTATTGCTTTGCTTTGTCTCTGCCACCTGCATGGTCAATAAAACAATAAGGTTATTTGAAAAGTTAGAGCAGCTGTTGGTTGACTAACAGCCTGCTCCTTGCAAGGCATTTGTATTTCAGTTTATTGAACACTCATTATGTATTAGACACTCAGCCCTGTAAAAATAGATCCAGGAAAAACATCTCTTATCAACTTGGCTACTGCTCTTGCATGCACATGTATATCTTAGATTGTAGCTCCTCAGGCCACTGATCACTGACCAGCTCCTCCACTGTGGCTGCTTTGTACCACTCCAGCAGTGCAAAGAAGAAGGAAAGTTGGCTTAACCAGCTCCTGGAATCTAGAGGCAAAAGAGAGCTCAAACTGAGACTCATGACACTGGGAGTTGAGGCCAGATGACCTTTCTTCATCCCTGTGATCAGTGCTGCCAGAACAGCCCCCTGATGCTGCTGTAAATTAAATTGGGGTGCTCACCCGCCCCCACCTAGTCCTAGGATCAAGAAGTCACCTTTGCTCACCCCACTGCAGCTGTGTTGAGTGTTGCTCCAGTGTAGCTCAGCATCTTGCCCCAGGTAGTCTCAAAACACAGAGGCTGTGTCTAGACTGGCCACTTTTTCCGGAAAATCAGCCGCTTTTCTGGAAAAACTTGCCAGCTGTCTACACTGGCCGCTTGATTTTCTGCAAAAGCACTGACGTTCTCATGTACGAAATCAGTGCTTCTTCCGGAAAAGCTTTGACGCTCCTGTTCGGGCAAAAGTCCTTTTTGTGAAAAACTGTTGCGCAAAAGGGCCAGTGTAGACAGCTAGCTAAGACTTTTGCGCAAAAGCAGGTTAAACAGAAAAAAACTGTTTGGACGCTGGGAGACCCCACAGTAGCCCCGGAATTCCTGGTAACCCGAGCTCTTAAAGTAGCCACAGGCTGCTGAGCGCACGTGGCAGGAGTGTGCCTCAGACCTCTGGCCTGAGGTCTGCCACGGTGCCCCTGCCGTGCCCAGCAGCCACCTCGCAGCCCAGCATGGCAGCTTCGGACGCTCAGCCACCTGCACCCCCAGCGCAGGAGACCCCTAGGGGCCAGAGAAGAAGAGCCCCATCGTGGTCCTCAGGGGAGCTGGAGACCCTCCTGGACCTGTGGCAGGAGGAGGAGGGCCTCCACGACACCCGGTCCCAGAGCCGCAATGCCGAGATCTTTGGCCACATGGCCCAGGCGCTAGCCCAGCAGGGCCATCCAGCCCGGAACCTGGAACAGGTCCGGGCTAAAGTCAAAGAACTTCACCTGGGCTATGTGCGGGCCAGCGAGGGCCGGGGGGCAGGACCAGACACCTGCCCCCACTATGACCGGCTGCATGCCATCCTGGGCCAGCCAGCCCCGCAAGCCCCAGATGTGCCCGTCGACAGCAGCGTGCGCCCCCCCCCCCCATCAGCAGGACCACCGAGGCGGGGGAAGGAGATGACAGCAGTGCATCAGAGGATGAGGCCAGCACTGCCACCCAGCAGGCCCCCTCCAGCAGCCCTGATGTCTCCCGCGCATCCTCCGAGGCTGGGGAAGGATCCACCGGTTGGTCTTGCACTTTGCACTCACAAGGGCGGGGGGTGCGGGGGGGGAGCCAGGCGCCCGGAGGGGGGAGGGGGAGAGCATGTCACTCAGGCCACATGAGCTGCACGCTGTGTAGCATTAGGCAGGAAGCAGCATGTGCAACCACGTGCAACCACGTGCAGCCTGGTGACCGAGCGGCACGTGGCCGCAGCAGGCAGCTGCAGGGCACGCCTGGGACCGTGCTGCTCACACACATTTGGCGGGACCAGGGGGAAGGGTGGATGCCGGCTGGAACCAGCCAGGGCCCCAGGGACTCAGGCCAGAGCTCGCACCGCCATAAGGGTGCAGCACGGAGAATGGCACACTGTCCCATGCCTGGCTGTGAGGCACAGCCAGCTGCTCCTGGGAAAACCGCAGCGTCACAGCCCTGTGAACGTGGCCCCCACTGAGCCCCTCGCCTGCTCCCGGTGCCTTGGCTGGCTCCCCAAGGGAAGTCCCCACTGCAGCCACACATATCCCTGGGCTACGTGTGTGAGGGATAGTGGGAGGGAGAAGGGGGGGAAGCGCTCGGGCCGCCCCTAGGGCCACCTGAGTTTTGCTGTTTTGCTGCAAGGAAGAGTTTTGCTGCAAGGATGGGACACCCCCCCTCCCAGTCACTCTCCTGGTTCCATCCAGGAGATATCCCACGCGATGGGGATCTGAGAGCCCAGACCATCTCTGCCAGATGTGCTCCCAGGCACTGTGTGGGGATGCATCTCACTCCCTGTCAAACACCAGTGATTAGCCCAAAGCCTCGCAACCTCCACCGGCAGGGAGTTCCACAGGTTAACGCAAAACAAGCGCCCTCCCGCCCTCCACAGGGCCAGGACACAGACCGGTGGTTACAATACATGGAGGAGGACCCTACTCCAGGGGCAGTCCTCCTGGCAAACATACAACACGGGGGGCAGCGGGGGAACCGAGTGGGCCCAAGCCACATTACTGTGGTGTCACCTGGGCTCAGGGGTGGAGGGCATGAGGTGTGGGGACAGTGGCCGGCCTGCCTGACTGACCCATCCTTTCTTCTCTTCCCTGCAGCGGGACCAAGCACAAGCCGGGGACCCTCCAGTCCGGCAGCAGCAGCACCCCCAGCTGCCCAACCACGGAGCCAGAGGCTCCGCCACCGGGACCAGCTCCTTCGGCGCCATGTGCAGGCCGTCGAGCGCATTGAGGCTGCGATTAGGCAATGCGTCGAGGGGGACCTGCAGTGGTGCCAGGAGGCCTGGGCCGCCTTCCAGGCCCAGTGCACCAGGATGGCTGACTCCATCGCCACCCTCACTGCCCACATAGCCCATGCCATCCATTATGGCATGGCCTTACCCCATGCCCCCACCATCCCTTCCCTAGCACTGCCCATGCCCCCCTCCTGCAATGCCTCCTCCTGCCGCCCCTGCAATGCCCCCTCCTGCAATGCCCCCTCCTGCCGCTCCTGCAATAGCCCCTCCTGCCCACCTCCCCGTGCAGCCTGCCCCGATGAGGCCTGCCCCTCATGTCCAGGTCCGCCCCCGCAGGAGCGCTCGCAGGGGCCACCCGTCCCAGGAGTAGCCCCTCCCCCTCCCAGTTGAAGGTCTCCTCTCCCTCCCCCTCCCAGTTGAAGGTCTCCTCCCCCTCTCCCCCTTGTAAATAAAAACATACAAGTTTTTCAGTTGAAAACAAAACTGTGTTGGTTATTGTGTTACTCGAGGTAACTGTAATAAATGATTTGAGATGCCAATTAGCCAACTAAATTTAAGAGGATTACAAAATGCGGACACCAAATTCTGTATCTATCACCGGTCGTTTCCTTTAAGTGGTCATTGGTTTGTGGCGCATAAATAAATACTGACACTTTTAAGTAAAATTTAAACCACAACTATATTAACATAGATAACAAACAAGCAAGAAAGGTTAAAAGATGCACACAAAAGAATACGTACATAGTATAGACGCAGGGACGATTGTAGTGTTGCTGGCAACCTCAATCCTTTGGTCCTTCCGGGCCTCGGGAGAGGAACAGCCAGGAGATCCCTCGAAGACGACTGGAATCGGGTACGCTGAGTCGAGCCTTCCGCACGAACCACGAATCCTCTTCCTGTTCTTCGGGACAGCTCGGACAGGCGATGGTGGCCTAAACCTAGCCTAAACTAAAAGAAAAACCCTAGCTACGTCCGACACACCCGACGAACATTCACGATGACGGCCGATGTGCTTGGAACCGATGCTTTACAATTGGGGGGAGGTGAGGGGAGGGGAGGGGGAGGGTAGGGGATGGAAGGGAGTTGTATGGGGAGACCGAGGCGACCCTACTATGGAGCTTGTGCAAACATGCCCGTCAGGGCCTCTCGGATGCGCACCCCATCCTGGTGTGCCTGGCGGATGGCAGCTGTGTGGGGCTGTTCAAATGTCTGTGCCTCGGCTGCCATCCATGCAGGGAGGAAGGCCTCCCCACTCCACTCCACAATGTTGTGGAGCACGCAGCATGCGGCCAGTACCTCTGTTGCATTCCACTCACCCATCTCAAGACGGGTGAGCAAACAACGGAAGCGGGCTTTTAAGCGGCCGAAGGCGCACTCCACCTGATTTCGGGCCCAGTTGAGGCGGTCGTTGAACCAGGCCCGGTTCTGGTCCGGCCGCCCCATGTAGGGCCGCATTAGCCAGGGCAGCAGGGGGTAGACCGCGTCCCCGATGACGCAGATGGGCATAGGCACATCCCCGACAGTCAACTCCCGCCGGGGGAAGGAGGTGCCCGCCTCCAGCCTGCGAAACAGTCCGGAGTTGTGGAGGATGTGGGCGTCGTGTGCCCTGCCGGACCAGCCCGCGTAGACATCCAGGAAGCGGCCCCGGTGGTCCACGAGGGCCTGGAGAACAATAGAGCAGTACCCCTTCCTGTTCGTGAAATGGGCTGCTCGATGCTCTGGGGCCCGGATGGGGATGTGGGTTGCATCCAGGGCTCCCCCGCAGTTGGGGAACCCGAGGGCAGCGAAGCCGGCCAGCGTAGCATCCACGTCGTGCAGGCGGATCACTCTTGGGAGCAGGACATCATTGATGGCATGGACGACCTGCAGAAGGGTGCAGAGAAACACAAGGGAACACATCACATAAGGCAGGGGTGAGTGTGCACTCCCTTGGGCCCCCCCCCGTGATTCCCTCTGTCCTCACACACACACACACACACACACACACACACGTGCGCGCGCACACACACCAGGGCCTCCTCGCCCCATGCCCCCCCCTCCCAGCAGGCCTGTGCAAGGGAGGGACGGCCCAAACCCCTGGGTGACCCAGCCTGGAGTCTTGGCTGCCCCTGGGCATGGAGTGCAGCACCCTCCCCCCACCCCACTCCCCACTCCCCCTGGGACTTACCTCCATGACGATCACACTGACGGTGGATCTTCCCACCCCGAATTGGTGTGCCACCGATCGGTAGCTGTCCGGGGTGGCCAGCTTCCATAGCATGATGGCGACCCTCTTCTTCACGGGGATGGGTGCACGCAGCCAGGTGGTGGCTCTCTGGAGCGCGGGGGTGAGCCAGGCACACAGCTCCAGGAACGTCCGCTTTCGCATGCGGAAATTCCGGAGCCATTGCCGGTCGTCCCATTGTCCAAGGACCAGCCGGTCCCACCAGTCTGTACTGGTGTCCAGTCTCCAGAGTGGCCTCTCCATGGTGGGGTGGGGATGCCACAGGGACTCCATGGCCTCCCTGGTGAGGGAGTCCAAGGCAATCTGTGCCTCCTGGTCCTGGAACACGAGGGCACCAGCCTGGAGCACCAACTGCAGGCACTCGAAAATGGCTGACAGGGGCCAGAGCAGGCACATGGCCACCCGTGGCTCCATGGCAGACAAAGCAAGGCACAAGAAACCAAAACCAGGAAAAAGCACTAGGGGGCAAAAGGGTGGTGTCCAAAAGGCAGAGGGCAACCACCAAACCTGCTATGGCTGTCAGTCCCTGCCAGAGGTCCTAACACACGGAGCAGGAGACAAACGGCTGTCCGGCGAGACCCCTTTAAGCACGTGTCTGAACGGAGCTCCAGCCCCGCCCCCGGAAAGGGCTGGTGCCCTTTTGCCCTCTTCAAAATGGTTCCGGGCTTCTGCTTTTGCGCAAAAGCGCGCCGCCAATCTAGACGCGCTTTTGCGCAAAAGCGCATCGTTCTAACGATAACTCCAGGACCAATCTAGACGCTCTTTTGCGGAAATACTTTTAACGGAAAACTTTTCCGTTAAAAGTATTTCCAGAAAATCATGCCAATCTAGACGCAGCCAGACATTTTAGATAAAGATAGAAATATCATATCACATAACAGCAGTTGTTAATGTTTATTTGTGAAGTGATTAATCCTTTCACCAAATTAAGAAAAGAAAAAGAAAGCTAGAAAGATAGATTACATATGTACATAGCTCATTTGGATTATAGGTGGTCGCTATTTTATACCCAATACATGCAAATCTCTCATGCATTAGAGTTTAATGTTATATTTTTGTATATAACAGTCCTTGTAATTTTACACAAGTTGAAGGGAGAAGCAGACTGCATACCAGAAGCAGTATGAAGCAGCCTACCAGCAAGGAGACAATAATAGCTCATTTCCTGACCATTAATTCAGACATCATGCATTCAGTCAAATGAATCCATTCTCCTTTGCAGCTTTTCGGTGACTGCTGCCCTATTGTCACCAGTGGAAGGGACCCGTGACTCAGTAGCCCATGTCTTTCTTTAATTAGAGCCAGTGGTAACCAATGGACAGATCAGTTTCCAATGGCAATCTATCATACAGCCTTTGCTTCCTGGCATCAATAGATTACTGACTATAAACAGAAAAGCTCTGATATAAAGACAGCTGGAATGAGAACACCATATGAGGAAGCAGAAACTTAACTATTCTGGACAAATTAAAGTTCCTACGTACAGCTCCTCATACAGCCTGGCAGGGGTTTTAGTATAATTCCTGCTTCCTGCTTTAATTTTGACCCCATATCAAAACATAAGATACTGGTGCCTTGAGACCAAGAATCTTTTGAAAATTGCATGCTTCACCTGTCTTGTTTTGGTGAGAATCATAGCAGTGTTTAGTTCATTGTTCTCAATAACAGTCCACATCAATCAATGTTTTAATGAAAAAAACTCAACAGCTGATCAGCTTTCCAGTAGTATTGCTGACTCAGTCTCTGGTATTTAAGGAAAAAAACCAATATTTTCTATGAATGCTATAGACTTCATTTGTGCTTTATTTCCACATAAGTGGCTCACTTTCTTCTCCACGGGATTAACAGCATTCTTATCAAAGGCTGTAGTGTTCAATTATTATTATTCTTGCTGATTATTTCTTATGGCGTGTACCAGCATTCTCAAATGTAATTTTTACAAGACAGAACATAATGACCTGCAGCTGCTGGGATACAATGATTATTCTAAAGCCACATCAACAAAAACGTTGCACAGCAGCAATAGTTACTTTTCATCATGAAGTTTAACTTTCACTGCTACTCAGCTGGTAAGCGGGGCAGATACTGTGCTGTGACTGAGAGGTGCCTCTAAAAATATTTTGCGGAATTAAATCCCCCTTCTGTACCTTCTACCCACTTCTCATCCCATGAGAGAAGGAAGGAACGGGGGTAGAAGCAAGAACCCAAACCCACACTTCTCTCCAAAGAAGAGAAACCTGAGGCAGGGCAGGGTGCAGAGCAGTCGTGAGGCCTTGTAGCTGCATAGCCTCAGGTTCAGGGTTTAAAAGTCCTGAGTAAAAGGGACAGAAGGTAGTGGGCTGATTTTTCTGAACTACTTTCATATCTGTGATCAGATCCACAGTAGCAGGACTGCAGCACTATTTAATATTGAGTGTACACAATTTAATTTGAGATCTCCTGGAGGGCCCTGGGCATATAAGACTGCTCAGACTGGAAAGTTATAGAAATAGCTCTGCTCACTTTTAGCCTATTCAAGGTATTACTTGTATTGAATAATCTTTTATATGTTTGCAGTCAGGAAATCTCTTAAGTAGTTGGGTCTACACATGACTAACATTTAGTCATTATGAAGGCTTTTAAAATAACAAAGAGTAGGAAGATGCACTGTGGTTATAGCCACATTGGTCCCTGGATATTAGAGAGACAAGGTGAGTGAGGTAATATCTTTCATTCAACCAGCTTCTGTTAGTGAGAGAGACAAGCTTTTGAGCTACACAGAACCCTTCATCATTGCCTCTCAGGACAGGAAGTGTGAAGGACTGGTCCTGCAGCTACTTAAATCAACTCTCACCAACTTCCCTGTGGACTGGTTGGTTTCTTAAGGCTTTTTTCCAGTGGAATCTTGCTATATTCTTAAGAATTTCCAGATACAATAAAAATAAACAGTAGCTGTAAAAGAGAGACTCATTTGGAGAGGCTAGTTAATAAATGGCTTATAAACAGAGAAACAGCACTATCTCTGCCTATTAAAACTCTATTCACACATCATTAATTACAGAGCCGGTGTGTCTCAGCATTGCAAACCACTACTGTTGATTGTATCGTGTTCTGAACCCAATATGAAGAACTCTAAAACCCAACTCACATATCAAAGCAGAGTCTTCTAAGAAAGCTCTGAATGTGATAGGCAAATTCCCTGGTGCTTCGTTTGACAAAAAGATGGATTAAAAAAACTCTAGGGCATCATTATCATCACTGATGTGAAAGACTGCTTTGCTTATTTGTATTAATTACAGATTAGTGCTTTAAATAGCTTCAGCTCTTGCAAATATTTTGAATTGATGTAGTGGTGTGCGTAGTTCCTTGCTGAGGGCTGGCTCTTACTTGACAAACATTGACTCAGCCAGGATGCACAGTGAAGTTGTTTATGTGCTCAGCCTCTGCAATACAGGAAAAATAATATACCTTGAAGGCGTTTCCATTAGGGCAAAGAACTAGTTTACAGCTAATGCTGTACAAAGATCTGTGCTAAGATTTTAAATGGAAATGTTACTGATGAGCTGCCAAGGTCTTGCAAGGTTCACATGAGTGCCTAGGTCTCTATTACTTTTACTCTATTATTATTATTATTGATAGGAATATCTAGTAACCTCTCCTGAGCTTAAGTCCCCCCCTTTACCGTGACATTGTCTGAACTGCACTGTCCCCTGCTTTCAAGAGAGATGAACAGATGAAACAAACAGAGGGGGTAAGAGAGAGAACATATTATTTACCCCCCTTTTACAGTTTGGAAACAATTAGTGCATAGAAGTATGTTTCCAGATTTTTTCCCATAATTTTAAGATGAGCAAGTATTTTAATATACAACTCCCAGTTGTCTGTGTCTTTTACGTAGGATGTGCGGAGCTTTTAAAACATTGCCTAGATTTCAGATAAGCAGTAACCATATTAAATATTTTTTCAAATTCTGACAAGCGTCGCCTCATAAAAATGGTACTGTCCTGTAACAAGTATTTGAAAACACTGAAATAATGGCATGCCTATCTAATTATAAAGTGTTCTTTATTCATCAAAGGAGTATATCTGACTATTCTTATCAAGAAACAGGATGAATTTAGTAAGAACACAAAGGTTCCAGTCTTCAGACAGAAAAAAAATTCCAGAGGAAACAATGGATTATTTAAAGTGGAGAAGAGAATGAAAACTGTTGTAAGAAGGTTAGCTTCTCTTATCCACCTACTGGTTATGCATTGAGTAAATGGGTTAAGTATTATAGAACAGATCATGCCAGAAAAAGGTTTTATTCAAATGAAATCTCTGGGACTTGTGATTGTTCCAGAGATATCCAATGCTCTTGAGGATTATTTCCACATTAGGCCGGCTACCAGACCTAGCTGAACTGTTGATTATTTAAGGGTTACTTCAGGATTTTGTCTGATAAAGGAATTGACTATATTTTTTTATCTGCTCCTGTCATAGATGCTGGAACTAGAGATTCTGAGTGCGCTGCCACAGCTCCTGACTTGAAATGGATTCCTTTATATATAGGGTTTGCAGTTTGGTTCATTGGTTCTCAGCTCCTCCACTGTCTATATTGTTCTGATTCCTGTCTAACTCCATGTTAATGTGTCATACAGCAATTGTCTAAAAAAATTGAACTGTGTTAGGGACTAGAAGAAACTTGGAAAAGGCAATTAATGAGGAAAGGTTTATCTTAATGGTTTTTATCCAAGAAAATAATTATTTTAATGTATATTGTGATAGTGCTAATAGGTCCTAGCCTCATTGTGTTCAGCCCTGCATAAACCCATATCCAAGAGATGGCCCTGCTCCAAAGTCCTTACAATCTATCTGTAACTAAATAAGATTTTCAGTGTCATTTATGCCCTGGAAATTATACCCTTCCCCAATAACCAACTGATGTGGAAGACCAGGAGAAAAGAACATTTATCCAAATGCTTCAGGCTAAGAGTCAAAGGGAAAACCTCTATTTTATTTCTAATATAGAAAAAATATTATACTGAACTACTGGAAAGGAATATTATTGGGTTACTGCCACAGCAGTGGGTGAAAGTAAGGCTGGGGAAGGCAAGTCCCCAGCACCACCCCTTCTGCCCAGGTCATGCCCTCCCACAGGAGACAGCACCCCCGCCTCAGCACCATGGGGAAGTGGGGCAGCGCACTTCCCCAGTCACCCACACCCCAGACCATGGGCGCTCGGGGGCAGCAACACTCTGCCCCCAGTACACCTATAGTAGGGGTTCTGGGGGCAGAGTATCGGTGGGGCCAGGCTGGTGATTTCCTGACACCCCTGGTTACTGCTGGCAAAAAGTAGTGTCAGTTACATATAATCCAATCCAGGGATAAACATTCCTGACTTTAGACTGGTAATACAGATTCAAGAGAAAATTATTTGGGCTGAAGTTTCCACAGGAAGAGCAAATAAGGAAAATCGAGGGCAGCCAAGTCTAGTGCCATTTCAGACTACTACCTTAGACTCATAACTAGAGCCAGGGGCAAATACAAAATTTGTATCCGCATCCACATGTGCAAAAATGCTGCAGATAGCCACATCCACGGATGCAGATACCCATGGGATATAAAGCTGATATCTGTGGATTTGCATGGTTCTACTCAGAACCATTCAGAGGGATCTTGGATGTCCTGGTCTGATACGTGTAACTTGTCCAAGTAAGACATGTGAATACAAATCTCCTCTGCTCCAGGTCACTGAGAAAACACCATTCAGTGTGGGCCCAGTTTACCACCTAGGGATAGAATAACAGCAGAAGTATTTCTTATGGTAGCAGAGTGAATAGTTTTGAATAACTTCTAACAGATCCCTGGCTAATCTGTATACATTCTGCAGACCGTAGCCTGCAGCTCAGTAAAGGGAGTTTAACGGAGTTGGCACTCTCGTCACAAAAGCGACCCCATCTGGCCAAGTGCTGGGTTCCTTCACTGCCTCAGTTTGTTAGCCAAAAGCCTCTTTTACACCTCAGCCCTCCAGCTGAGTCACACCCTGTATATCACAAACCCCTTCTGCAGTACACCTTTAACAGGGATGCATTCCGGTGCCCTCTGTAGAGTCTCTCTCTGTCTCGCAGGGTAGGTCTATGCTGCATGGCTATTTCAGAATAAGCTATTCCGGAATAGTTATTCCAAAACAGCTTATTTCAAAATAGCACGTCCATACCACAGGGAAGTCTCAAAAGTAGTCTGAGGCAGGCTTCCCTAATATAGATGTGCTATCTCGAGTTAAAGCCCCAGGAGGCACTGGGGAGGAATAACTTGGAATGGCCCTGGTGAGGGGCTATTTTGAAATAGCAGCAGTCGAGTGTCTACACATGCCTTATTTCGAAATAGCTATTTCAGAATAGGTGTCATTCCTCATAGAATGAAGTTTACAGATTTTGGATTAAGCCATCAGTTATTTCAAAATAACATTGTTATTTCAAAATAATGCCAGTTATCTTGAAATAACGGTGCAGTGTAGACGCACCCTCAGTCTGTTGTCCCACTTTAGACAAGAATGATATTTCCAGGGGCTTCCCCTCCTAAAGACAACTCCTTTGTCCTTACCTCAGAGCTTTACCTTCGAGTCCAACATATAGTCCACACTAGTTGCCCACACAGAGCTTCCCTTGGTGCTGCTGTTCTGTAGCCAGCCAGCCACCCATTCTTACTGGTTCAGGGCTCCAGAGACACTGAGCTGCTGCTGAGTTTTGCAGCCCTTTTGTAGGCCCCCTTGGCTGCTGATTGGCTGGTTTCTTCTGTCCCCACTCTAGCCTCCAGGAGGGCTAGTCTATAGCTTTTTTTCTGGGGCAGGGTGTGGCAGGAACATAGGGCCTCCAGAAGAGGCCTCAGGGGTTGGTCCACTCCATCACAGAGAGAAGTACTGCAATCCAGGTTACTAACATTTGGAATAAAATTTCTATATCTTTGCTGAAAAAAGAAGCAGCCTTTTCTGAGGCACACTGTGGGGCCTTATCGTGCCACCAAACCTGGTTGGAGGCCAAAAAGAACAAGAGTGTTCTAAGGTTTCATGAATGTGGAGACGAATATTTTTTCACAGTACTTTATAAATTCAACCTTATGCCGCTCACAGTCCATGGAGCCTATTCTACGTCATCAGTCGAGATGTCATTTTCCATAATTCATGAGCATTGGAGCAAGGCGAAGCACTGGGATCTTGGATAAGTACTCATTAATTTTCTCCATGTTTTTAGAAATGTCAGAGGTGTAAAGCTGAGAATAATAAAAGTCAAATTTCTGAGATATATCTACTGTGTGAGTGAGGACATTATTCTAAGCATTTCTGATAGTTTACAGCATCCTCAGTGTGTGCATGTCTTTAATTGGTATGCAAGGAGTTTATCTACTTTACCGCCTGCACTTATTGGAATAGATATAAAATGGTATAGCGATAATGGCTGCTTTCAAAGAAAAAGATATGTTCTTTTCAAGGATGTAAGAGTAATAAATCTTTCAAGTTTAAGGACTCAGTGAAAGAGAAGAGATTCTGTTTTGCTGAATGTGGTACCTTTCCTCAAGGAAAACAAACCAGATTTCTATATCAAAATAGAGTAAAAAGTCATTGAAATATGTTATTCCGGAACTTGCAATACAGAATTTCTAATTAGCTCCCCTCACCAATTAACACACACTAACATCTCAAATTTGTTTTTCAAATGGATAATGTAAGGGACCTGTCACTGATTTAAAATATTTTCAGCATGCAAAGATCTTGGCAAACTACAGGTCTACTGGGAAAAAAACACTATTTTAATATAACCAATCAGTTTTAAAAGATATATATATTAGGAATTTACACAGGAAATGGTGATCAAATCAGTTTTGTCCCTATCTCAGAAACTTTTGTCACTGCTATAAAAAGATAAGCTATTATCTTACTGTAATATAACTACAGGAAGCTTGAAGGCTATTTTTATAAGGTTATTTTCTCACAATATATTTGTGAAAATAATTTGAAATTTTTGTGCTTCGATATTACAGTGATGAAGGCCACATAAGCACCTAGATAGATGTGCTTAAATTGATCTGCCAGTGTGGTACCTCCCAAAGCTCACTTTTTCATCTAAGCCTAATAACTATGGTTAACATGAATTTAAATAATTCATTTTGTCTTGAAGAATGAACAGAAAAGTTGAATAATGATATGGTCACCTCTGACAAATCTCCCAACTTTTAAAGAGCATACTGCTTCTGAGTACCGTTTGCTTGCATCGCCTTTTTTTTTTTTTTTAAATCTTAGCAATGTGCACTATATAGCATCTGACTAAACATAATACAACTTGATTTGTGTTGCAGTGATTCTCCAAAGAACAAATCTGTAAAATTACAACATGTGAAAGTTTAACACAATGATATAAAATGGCAGTGGCACGGTTCATATCTTAAACTGACAGACTGATGGTGATTATTGCAAGGACAATGCCCTGCATATGTCAAACGATTTGCAAATAATTTATGTCACCTTATCCTCCATTATTGTTTTTGCAGAGGACATAAAGTGTGTCACTAATATTAAACTGTCTGCAAAATAAGCCTAGCTCAGCTTTTTCCTGGCTGAGAACGCAGAACCATCTGCACAGAGACAAACATGCATATGGCCATCATTTGTCCAACATCTTACACAACGTGAAGGTTTTTACTTGAAATGCCAACCTGTGTGGCAGATGATGTATGTGTTTCTTCAGTCCTGTGATTACCAGCACAGAGCTGCTGTGCAGTGCTCTTCACCTCATCAGTTCCACAAGCTGCACTCCAAGGTGTGTGAAGCATTTGCAGCAAGATGGCTTCTGACATGCAGCGAGGCAAAAGCATTCTGGTGTGAATATTTGACTCCAGATTTTGTTCAAATCAGGGTCATATTCTGACCTGTAGAAATTAGTGGGGGTAGAGATTTAGCAGGACAAAACAGCAATTTGAAAACTAACATGAATATATTTTAAAGATAGGAAAGCAAAGGACCACGCTGCAGTCTCTTGGGTGACTCCAGGCAAGGCAGGGATGGGAGTGGGGGTGGAAAGAGACTTTATAAATGATCTGCTTTTTGGTTTTATTTGGAAATAAGCAGAGGCCAACACAATATTTGCTATTACTATTTGTAAAAGTTGTCCCGTATCACCTGCAGCCAAGAACGAGCTGGGTTCCTGAAATACCTTGTTTATTTCTATTATAAAATATTCAGTGGATATCTTTTGAAGATTATCTGCAGTTGGCTTTTGTTATTAAACTATGATTTTAAAAAATGCAGCATAGTGATCCAAGCAGGGAATGAGGTAGCAAGACACCCAAACTTCTATGCCAGATTCTGCCACTGACTTGCTCTGTCCTGCGACAACTTATTTAATGCCTAGCTTGCACCTCTTGCAAAACATATATAATTATACCCCTCGCCTAGAGCACAAGCCTAAGTTTTTCGCCTGTGAAGTGCTTCAAGATTGTTAGATGAAAAATCACTAATTTCAGCATGTTTTTTATATTTTAAAATAATAGTTTTTTATATTTTAATAGTGTTTTAGCCAAATGACTACAGTTAACTTTAGTTCAACATGAAATCACTACAGTGATTTGGACAGTGCACTGAAAATATAAGGTTAATGAAGCTTCAAGTCTGTCCTTTCCACTATGCATTGTCCTCTCTCTGAGTATTTTGAGTATCATCATGGTGTGAAGAAATCCACTTCTTGCCATGAGCAGCTTTTTTGAGTGTGCCCACAAGTAAACAGTTTATGCTCATTGCATTTATTATACTATGTAATTTAACTAAACTAGACAATGCAAACAAAGAGGGGAAACCTGCACTTTCCAAATGATTTTGCATCATTCATAATTCTGTACAATTTTGCTTTCCCATGTAATCTTCTCAAACAAAAGCTCAGCCTGGTGCCTTGCCTAAATGAATTTGGCCCTTTCTGCCTACTTTGTGCAGTAACTGGAGATGAGAGTTAAATCTCTGACTTTAAGAGAAGTAGACATTAGACAGCGCAGTAATCTATTGCACACACAATGTAGTAACCTGCAGAACATTTGAGTCAATGTCTTTTGTTTCCTGTAGCCACAGAGGTTTAAAGCATTGCAGTCATGTGGAACCGTGAAGGTGGCAGGACTGCATAAACAGGCCCCTATATGTGTATCTTCCATAAGGGTGACATATCTCTCACCGCCCCCCTTCTTATTTTCCCAATTCCAGGATAAATAGCTGGCCCAAGGCAGAATATGCCCCAGGGAGAAAAGTGAACGGGGGTTACAAAAGGCCATCTGGAGGGAGGAAGGACTCAGGTAGGGTCCAGGAGACCCACAGGAAGCCAAACAAAAATGGCATCCATAGGAACCAGTGATGCAAGAGCTATCAAATTCTGCCGCAAAGTCATTTCCATGCAAACAGCAGCAGCTTCTGCAACAAAAAGCAATTGGGCAGGAGAGGAAGGGGGAATTTTCTGACAGAAGCATGTTTGGGCATAACAACATATGCCCTTTCACACTGGTTCAGGTTTATTATAAATATAGTTAGGGCCCGACCAAATTCAGAGTCATGCAAAAAGTGTCACGGACTATGAAATCAGATGTCCTCCTGTGAAATCTGGCCTTTTGTGTGCTTTTACCCTATACTATACAGATTTCATTGGGGAGACTAGCATTTCTCAAATTGAGGGTCCTGACCCAAAAGGGGGCTGCTGAGGGCTCACTAGATTATTTTTGGAGGGTCACGGTATTGCCGCTCTTACTTCTGCACGGCCTCAGAGCTGGGCAACTAGAGAGTGGTATTATAGGTGCCTAGCTCTGAAGGCAGCACTGCGCCAGCAGCTTGCAGAAGTAAGGGTGGTAAAATCATGACTGATATGGAGAAAGTGAATAAGGAAAAGTTATTTACATGTTCCCATAACATAAGAACTAGGGGTCACCAAATGAATTTAATAGGTAACAGGTTTAAAACAAAGAAAAGGAAGTTTTTCTTCATGTAGCACATAGTCAACCTGTGGAACTCCTTGCCAGAGGAGGTTGTGAAGACCAGGACTTTAACAGGGCTAAAAAAAGAACTAGATAAATTCATGGAGGTTAGGTCCATCAATACTTATTAGCCAGGATGGGTAGGAATGGTATCCCTAGCCTCTATTTGTCAGAGGCTGGGAATGGATGGCAGGAGAGGGATCACATGAGGATTACCTGTTTCTGTTCACTCTGTCTAGGGCATCTGGCATTGGCCAGGGTCACAAGACAGGATACTAGGCTAGATGGACCTTTGGTCTGACACAATATGGCCATTCTTATGTCCTTATCATACGCATGTCACTCTTACATCTGTGCTGCTGCTTTCAGGGCAGGGTGGCCAGAGAGTGGCAGCTGCTGATTAAGGACCCAGTTCTGTAGGCAACAGTGCAGAAGTGTGGTAATACCATACTATGCATTGTTATTTCTGCGCAGCTGCTAGCGGTAACTCTGCCTTCAGAGCTGGATTCCTGGCCAACAGCCACTGCTCTCCAGCTGCGCAGCTCTGAAGTCAGTGTTGCTGCCAGAAGCTGCACTGAAATAAGGGATAGCAATACCGCAATCCCATACAATAACCTTGCAACCCCCACACACAACTCTTTTTTGGGTCCGGTCCCCTCCAATTACAACTCTGTGCAATTTCAGGTTTAATATCTGAATTCATGAAATGTATCATTTAAAAAATCCTATGACCGTGAAATTGATCAGTATGGACTGTAAATTTGGTAGGGCCCTAAATGTAGCGCTAAATATAGTGCTCAGCAACCCCAATCAGGATGGAGGCCTAATGTTACTAGGCATTATACAAACATGCATGAAGAACACAGAAAGCAAGTGACATATGACATTTAAACAAATAGATTAAATCCCACACTCTCTCCAGCTGGCCACCAAACTGGTCATCACTGATTTTTTTAACAAGGGCAGCAACAGAGGTGGGTCTTTGGAGAGCTGAAAAAGGAAAAGGTCCTTATAGATCAGATAACTTAAGACACTTCTTGACTAAGGGGTGCTGTGGAAGAAAATGCAGGCACGTTTGTGTGAGGAGCTAACCAATCGATGGATAATCAAGGCAGAAGATTAGGACTTGGATGCGATTTTAGCCTGTATGGGCAAAAAAGGATAAATCTTAATCTTCTGGGGGAAAGAGTGGCAAGGTTTGGACATAGTCTGTAAGTGCAGGGTGAGAGACTGATGAAACACAAATAATCACTGTGTTAAGGGCCTGAGGAATAATGGTGTTGCTGTCAGCAGGGATGGGGAGTGAGGGTGAGGGGAGAAGGAAGACCAGAAATGGTTTAAAGGAAAGATCTGTGTTCTTTCTTGGCAAGAGAAGTTGAAGCTGGCAGTGAGAATCCATGATGAGATGTCAGACAGGTTGAGAGGCAGGACTGAATAGAGGGAGACTGGTCAGAATGCTGATCGTGAGTCATTCGTGTAAGAGGAGGTAGCTGAATTGTATAAGGAGATGAATTCTCCTAGACAGAGGATATGAAGTCAGCAAAGGAAGGGCCATAGGAACAGGCAGCTCTGGAGACTAGGCCATGCCAAAATTTGGTTGGATTAGCTAGATTCTGGACAGTTGTTTTCACCTTCAATTTCCCCAGTACCTGTTGGAAGCTGAGTAATGAGGAGGTTATGCCACTCCCTCCCCCTATTGTCTGCAACAAGGCAAACTCATCCACCTTACCCACCTTCCTCACAGCCAGTTCCCATGACAGCCCATTTAGGTAGATGGATGCTCCTTTCACATGCAATGGCAGTGGCAGTTTCTTCTCCTTGACCAGCTTGTGTTAAATCCTCTCATTTCTGCTTCTCCGCTTTCATCTCCTCAGTATCAGACCTTCTCTTCTTGATTGAATTCAGTGATCTAGGAGGACTGACAATTTGAATAGTGCCAAAAGTAGAAACTTAGTGGTCTCATTCCTCACTCTTGGGATGAGTATTTTAAATCTTTCTTATAAACTTACCTAAACCTTCTGGTCTATAGTATAAACTGTTGAGTACTGATAATGATGTCTTGCACCATTTATGTATGTTTGTTTATTTTTTAAATAAACAATTATTTTGTAAAGAAAAGCAATTTCCAAAATATATTTAATTGCAAAAGTGACTTTATGGAAACAACAGGATTACTTTCAATGTCAAACCAAACAGAAGAAACAAAACAGCATGTAACTGCATTCATGATTTCAAGTCAATCTGTCCACACATTAGACTGGAAGATACACTCATCTTAATGCTGGATATAAGCAGTTTACTGTTCATTCACAATAACAGCTGACACTTTTTCAGCATTAATAGCTTGTCTATTGCAGGAATAGGTAAGAATACTCGACATTCTATGTGCAAAGAGCCTTGAACATGTTTTAAGCAAATGAATTTGAGTTATTGGAAATAACAGACAGCTCTCTGAAAACACCAAAGTTCTATTTTTCCTCTTTCCAATGTATAATAGACAAAGAATTCACCCTGAATTTAGCCCTCCTGCTCCCTTCTCCTGGGGTGAGATCCTGCTGTATCAAGTGTCAGCTTGATGTCAGTTTTTACATCTGATTTATAAATCCCTTGACAAAAGAGTTTACATGAAAAGTGCTGACTGACCATTCCTTCAAATTGGCCTCACTCAGGCACATCCAGTTGCTGAGACAGGACGTGTTATGTCACCATAGAATATAGGTTTTGAACTACAGCAGTTCATACAGATCTTAATTCTACATCAGAGCCAAAGGGCTGGACTACACTTTAAATTTACTGATATCGTCTGTCAGTGGGTTCGGGGATTTTTTATTTAAAAAAAACAAACTTAGTTCTATTGGTAAAAGCCCTAATGTGCTTGTAGTTACGCCAGAATAAAGGGGCCTTATCTATTTATATATTTTAGAGTGTATCTGTCTGTGAGTCTGTCTGTGCATCTATGAGTCTGTTTGTTCAAGAGCTCCTCCTAAACTGTGAGAGCTAGGATCACCAAATTTGGTGTGCAACTTCCTCTTATCCTCACTTAACCCAAAGTCAGGGTTTGGTTGTGCCTGGAAAAATGGGAAGTGTGGTAAATGGGACTGGTGTTGACAATATGGGAAGGGAAGGGGGCAGAGAGTAGAGGGAAGAGAAAGAGGGGCACAGAGAAGAGGGATGCAATACCGAGAGTGGCCACCGGGGGCAGCTGCAGCACAAAAAGAGTGACCAGCAAGGCTGGGGCTCCGCGGGGGCGGGAGGGGGAGCAGCTGCTCGAGGAGGGGACAGCCCCTAGAGTCTTGCTCCTCCCCAGACAGCCTGCAGGCCATGTGGGGAAGGCACTGAAGGGTTAAGCAACTCCCAGAGCCTGGCCAGCCCTCCGAGCAACCCCCAAACAGGCTGCAGAATGGAGGGGGTCACTGGAGGCCAGGGGTAGCCCCCAAATCACCACCCCCAGACCAAATGCATGGTGGAGGGGCAGCTGGAGGTTGGCGCCAGCCCACAGAGCATCGCCGTTCCCCCCACCAACAGACCTACAGATCGGGGTGCCCCTCCGCCCCCCCCCCCGAGCAGCTGCAGGGAGGGTTGCCGCTGGAGGGTGGGACTGGCCCACAGAACCCCAACTCCCACCCAACAAATGCACAGACCTGGATCCCCCTCTTCCTAGGAGGGGCCATCCTCTGGGGAGCGCAGCCCCAGCCCCTCGGGAGGAGCAGCTAGCTGGGGAACACTGCCACATTCCCTGGGAGGAGCTGCCACCAGAGCAGTGCTACCCTTGCCACCATGGGCGGCCCCAATAAGCCCCCTCCTCCCCTCACAGCCCCCTGTCCCAAGCCCCTGCCGTGAGTCCTG
Organism: Pelochelys cantorii; assembly: GCA_032595735.1. Lineage (NCBI taxonomy): Eukaryota > Metazoa > Chordata > Testudines > Trionychidae > Pelochelys > Pelochelys cantorii. The sequence continues at coordinate 46,125,911 of CM064332.1, read as the reverse complement.
CATCTCCCACCTGCCTTGACTTATACACTCCCACCTCTTTCCCTGAGGCCCCTACTCCCCGCCTTGAGCCCCCCAACACCTCCCAACCTTCTGCCCTAAGCCACCCACCCCCTGGCACTGCCCATCCCCAAACCCTCACTCCAACCTTCATTTTTAAACTATACAATCATTGAAATAAAGCATGTAAATTTTTCTTTTTTTTAAATTACTTCAGTTAAAGACCCGAGCAACACTGAATACCTCAGCTAGTACCAATATAGTTTATTCTGTTTCCCGAACCATGTGAGCATTTTTTATATTAGTATAACTGTATCCATGACCCATGACAGGCAGACCTGGCACACTGCTACAAAGGAAGCAGAACAAGCAGCTGAATATTATCATGTCGCCTTGGACAACAGTAGGAGGGACATAGACATCGACTTACCATGGCACATCTTCTGAGCCCTAGATGTGGAAATTAATTTCCACTCATAATCCTACTCAGATATAAGTTGACAATCAGTGAAACTCAAAAACTGTATCTTTACTCGGGGAGACAGAGGAGTCGCTGCTTCAACCATTTATGTCTACTTAAAGTGGCAAACTTTCTATAGGCACTACAGAGAAACATAAATAGTTAAGTCAACACATCTTTTGAGGCATGTCAATTATTGCACAATCCCCCTGAAAAACTTTTACTTTTTTAAAAGCTAATGATGTTGTTAGGGTGCAAGTCCAATCAGATGCACTTATTATGAGACTCAAAGATTACATGTTAACAAAAAGGGAAGAGACAGAAGAGTGAGTGACAAATGATCTAGGTAGCAAAGTAAGCTAGCTAGTACTCTTCACTTCCAACTCCTGCATTTATTGTAAGACCAGATAATGAGTAGCACTTTTTCTTTGTAACCATTCATTAATCAGAGAAATGATCCCTGCTAGTGTTTAGATGTTTTACTTAATTTGGTACTTCTGGCCCACTGCCCCACCAGTGCCAAAATTATTATTTCTCACCCAGCAGGTGATAAATAACAACTTGAGTAATGATTAATATAATGAATTTCTCAACCTAACGTAAAAAACTTGAAACCTGCAGAACAAGTGGGGATGATAACTGTTGCAAGAGCCATTGAAACTGTGCTCTGCTGTGCTCTAAAGAAAGCAAGCGGCAGGAAATGAAGTGTTTGCTAGCAGCTCAGCTGATCCTAAGAGGCTTCATTAAGTGCAACTAAAGAGCATTCTCAATGTTTAGATTTGTGGTATTTCTTCCCAATATTGACCTTTAATTATCTTTGAGAAATAGAAGATTGCAATGTTTTTTTTTTTCTGAAAAAAGCCAGAGAAAATAGCAGATAAATACCTCATTAACACAGCTCAATATTGTAATATGTACAATATCTTAGCAACATCATAGCTGAGAACTCCACTACCAGGAGGACTTGTTTAAATAATTCAGTGCTTCTAACAAAGCTGGCCACCACATCGCTTATATCATAGTACACAGCCTAACAGAAGGCCAAACAAAGTGGAATTATTTTCAGAGGGAAAAAAGCAAACCACTGACCTCCTATTGGTGACCAGCTGAAACAAAGCTGCATTGCTAAAAGAGTTGGGGGTACAATCCTAGCTCCAGTGAACTCAAAAGGAGTTTTGCCATTGACTCCAATGGATGTCACCTTGTTCCTCTTGGCTATTTAGCTTAGCACAGAATGCAATAACCTTTGCTGCCAGGGACAGTGTTGCTTTCAGTTTGTTTAGGTTAAATCCTTAAAATTCACCTCCTTGTTACTTTTTTCTTGCTTTTAAAGACAGTAGTGGAATACAGTTTCATTTAATGATCCATAAAACAACTCTGCAGCTGTAGTACCAATATGCTTGGGGTAACATAGGAAATTGAGGCTTAGTCAGAAAAAGACTTCTCTTCCCGTTACACAAACAACCTCCAAACCATTTTGATTTATTGCTAAAATTGTGGACTTGGGTTCTTACAGCTTTCAGGGTGATAATCCCATCCTTATTGATTCTATGCAATAATGTAATTATTAATTGCAAGAGTCAAACAGTCCCTCATTGTACAGAATTATTTAATAAAACCTTTGTCTATAGAATTCTCTGGATGGCTGATTAGAATGGTGCCCAGCAGCAGTGCCATTTTATACATGGAGTGTGACTGTAAACCAGAGTCACTGTAACAACTGTGTTGTGTGGATTCCTCTTTTTCCTTTGACTTATAGATCATATTCATAGGGAAAATGAAGCTTTGCCCAAATACCAGTGTTTATCTTTGAACCACCAGAAACTTAGGGATATTGAAAGGTTCTCCAAATAAGCGTAACTTTGTTTTATTTGTAGGAACTTCCCTTTGTTTTGGGGCCCCAGTTCTGGCCTATCTATCCCCTATTGTGATTAAAGTGCATGATGTAGCGCAGAGAAGAGGCCTTAGTCATGGCTGCAACCTGACATGGACAATTCTGTGTTGTTAAGCCACCAGAACCAACAATAGGGTTCATTAGCGATAGATCAACTTGTTCTAGGGGTAGATCTACACAGCAGAGAGATGTGCAAAGCCTAGTTTACCTGACCTATCTTGAATCCAGTTAGCACAAGTAACAACAGCAAAAATAGCACAGCCTCAGAGCCAAGTACGTACACTGAGCCCATGCCACGGTTGTTTTACCCATGTTAAAGCCTGCACAGCATTCTCCTTTATTTACTATTGGATTCAGGCCAGCTAAGGTAGACATGTTCTTCATATTGTCATGTATCCATGATTCAGACAGTTAGGCTATGTCTACACTATAGCCTTTTTCGGAAAAAGCTATGCAAATTGCACTCTGCAATTTGCGTAGCTTTTTCCAATTGCTTTTCTGGAAGAGGCTTTTCCGCCATTTGGCCTCGTCTAGATGGGGCCAAATGGTGGAAAAGCCTCCTCTTTTAGAGGATCCCTTATTCTTTGTAGAATGAGGTATACAGGGCTCCCCGAAAGAGCGTGTTTGCTCTTCCGCACAAAAAAGCGGAAGAGCAAATGGGTTCCTTCCAGTACCCCAGAAAAACCCTGCAGTCTAGACGTACCCTTAGTGAGACCAGTCCAACTTACTAATTGGGAAGAGAGGATCACCTCCATTTTCACTAAAGACTTTGGATTAATTTTTGTCACATCACAGTTGGAAAAGAATTCACCACTTTCAAAGCATCATTCAATATAGATTTACCATCTAAGCATCAAACTGTTAATTCTCAGGGAAAAGGGCATTAAAACAATGTAACACTGATCAAATATTCTATCCACAGTTTAAAATTAAGAATGTATATTCACTTGTAAGATATGCAGATGTTTTTACATGTCTGAGTTTCATTTTAATCATAGTTCTCAGTTTCCGGTGGAATTAATCATTGGAATGTTCAAAGATACCAAGTCATGGAATGAAAACTACTGGCATTATGGTGTTAGAAGTCTTATTCAATTTCACATTTCTCTAAATTAAGTATATCTGTGATCGTTCCAAGATTTTGTTTTTTGTGTACACAAGGCAACTTCTAGGAGTTTGTTTTATTTCATAGAAATGAAGGCCAGAAGGGACCATTGTGATCTCCTACTTTGACTTCCTTCATAAAAAAGGCCATAAAACTTCCATGAATTAGTTCCCGCTTCAAATCCAATACCTGAGCTACAGCCTATTTTTTTTGAAAGACAGCTTTATTTAAAAAAGAGATGGAGAATCCCCCATAAGCCTGAACGAATTGCCCTATTACAAATTTGCACCTTATTTCTAGTCTGAATGTGTTTATTTCAATTTCCAGGCATTGGATTCTGCTTTGCCTTTGTCTGCTCGAGTGAAGCACCTCCAATTTTCAAATTTTTGTTCCCCGTGTAGGTACTGATCAAGTCATGCCTAGCACCTCTGTTAAACTAAACAGATTGAGCTCCTGGAGTCTCTGACTACAAAGCATATTTTCGAATCCTTTAATTGTTCTTGTGGTTCTTCTCTGAACTGTCTCCAACTGTGAATACATTTCTTGATATGTCAACACTAGGGGTTTGTCTACACTTGGAGCTGGGGATGTGGTGTCCAGCTTAAGGAGATGTACACACATTAGCTCAGTGTTTCTCAACTAGTGGTACGAGTACCTTTAGGAGTACTCAAGATAAGTCTGGGGGGTACGTCAACAACTGAAATTTGGAGAAAACTGAATTTTTGTTTTAAGTTTTACAATGCTTTATTATTTTTGTACTTTTTACACCCAAAAATTTCATCGCCCGGCCGGCTATGATTAAGTTGTTTAAACAAATGTGTTGCAATGGTAAAAAAAAATTGTGTGTGTCTGAAAACTAGGTACTGGGGGTACTTTTTTTTTTTTTGAAAAAGGGAAACTTTATTTAAGAAAGGTTGAGAAACACTGCATTAGCTCTCATTATTTTCAGTGCACTAGCTCAATCAGAGCTACTGTGAGCACATCCCCAGCTTGTGTAGCTATGCCATAGCATTGGATGCTATATTCCAGCATTAGTCACACCAACAAGGTGGGTGAAGTAATATCTTTTACTGGACCACCATGAGTCACACCACCAAAGGATGGTGGGAAAGGCAAGCTTTTGAGCTTCCTCAGGTGTGGGGAACCAGGCCCACCTTGTCTGTCTAACATTTTGGGACTGAAATGGCTACAATATTCCTGTTTACACATCTAAGGATCAAATTAGCCCTTTTGGCCAGGGCACCACACTAGACACAGTGTATCAGTGTTAAAAAAATATGATTTTCTTTCAAGCCATTGATAATACAATGAGCAGAGGACCAAAAAAACAGGGGCACCATTTCATATGGGGAGGGGGGAATTTGTGCATGCCATGATGTGGGGGGAGGAGAGAGCAAGAGCATGAGGAGGGTGGACTGAGAACAGAAGCTTCAACAGTGTTATGAGCATGCTCAGTATAAGCCAAGCAGCAAATTGGGGTGGGGGACAATCCTATCCATCCACCCCACCAAACATATCATCTTTATCCAGCGGCTACTAAGGCACTGGAAAACACTACTTTTTTTTTTTTGGCAGACAACTTGGCAGTTAGCTGACAGGAGCACTGTGTCTAATTCCTATATAAAAGAAAGGAAAGGACATAAATATTAGACCCACTTAGCTCTAATACTAGCATATTCTGACATCTTTTAAGGGACACTGGTTAACCTTAAAATTTTAATATATATTCTTACTTTGTTACTAACTCTGTGGAGAGAGAAAGACCTCATCAGGACTCTATCTTAGCTCTGGAAGGGGAGTGGATTGCAGTGGGTTACAGCAGGTGGGGATATGTTTCAGCTCTATGTAAGATCAGCAGGGTTCGACAGTTAAGGTAATCTACTCGCCACGGGTGAGTAGATTATAGCCCAGCACGGTGCTGCAGCGCAAGCGCAGCGCGGTCTGCGCATGTGCAGCATGCTGAACCGCGCGGCTGGCGAGCGGGGCTCGCCGCGGCTCGGCAAGCCCTGAAGATCAGAATGGCCATACTGGGCCAGGCCAAAGGTCCTTCTAGCCCAGTATCCTGTCTTCCAACAGTGGCCAATATCAGGTGCTTCAGAAGGAACAATCAGAAGAGGCAACCATCATGATCTGTCACCTATTTTGTTTGTTTGAAATCTGCTGCCTATAAATGCAATTGGGTCAGCTTCTTGTGTCATGTTAGTGAAGGAATAAATAATATTTCCTTATTCTATTTTTCCACACCGTTGATGATTTTCTAGACCTCTAACATACCCTCCCATCCTTTAGTCATTTCTTTTCCAAGCTGAAAAGTCCAAGTCTTGTTAATCTTTCCTCATATGGAAGCTGTTTCTTACCCACTAATCATTTCTGTTGCCCTTTCTGTACCTTTTCCAAATCCAATTATCTTTTTTATATGGTTTGACCAGATCTGCATACAGTAATGAAGATGTGGGCATACAATGTCTTTATATAGAGGCAATATGGTATTTTGTCTGATTAGCTATTCTTTTCCTAATGATTCCCAAATTCTGTTAGCTTTTTAGTTTTTAGACTGCCACTGCACATTGAACAGATGTTTTCAGGGGACTATCCTCAAGCATTCCAAGATCTCGTTCTTGAGTGGTAACAGCTATTTTATACCCCAACATTTTTGTATCTATAGTTAGGATTACATTTTTCCATGTGCATTATTTTGCACTTATCAACACTGAATTCCATTTGCTTTTGTGTTGCCCAATTACCCAGTTTTGTGAGATCCTTCTGTAACTCTTTGCAGTCAACTTTGGATTAGTCCCTGTTTATCCTTTTTCAAGACCATTTATGAAAAGAGAGGTGGTGGGATCTCCATCCCTCGAGGTTTTTAAGTCCCAGCTTGACAAAACCCTGGCTGGGATGATTTAGTTGGGATTGATCCTGCTTTGGGCAGGGGGCTGAACTAGATGACCTCCTGAAGTCTCTTCCAGTCCTGTAATTCTAAGTTTAACAGCAGGGATCCAAATGTAGATCCCTGCAGCATAACACTCATTCCTACTCTTTCCCCCCTATTTTTTAAGTGGAGTACCCAGCAATGTTTTCATGATGGTCTAACAACCCTTCAATTACTTGAATGCCCAGCCTTTTGTTATTCTTAGTCACCCTGCCTTCCTCTTTTTATAACAAACTCCCTGCCCCAAAGGCAAAGCTGCAAGCAGCTCAGACTCTGTTGCATTTAAGAACTGCCTCTGGAGTCAGGACATAGGCTTTAAGCAGATCTCATCTCAAGTGTGAAATCCAGGGGTTCCAACTTGGGATGGGAGGGCTACTGTCCTTCCTCGCCCCCCATAAATAGTGCCCTTGCAAAAAGATTCCCTTCAAGACCCTACAAAAACACATCAACTCAGTGATGAGTCCTCATTTATAATTAGAGTACCATCAGCTAGACAGTTTTTAATGACATTACAAATGTTTTTTATTTAATGAACACAAGCAATATATCAAATCTTTTAATGTAAGCAACATTTTTTTAAAAAGATGGCTTGAAGCAAAAAAAACAAAATCAAGCAGAAAGAGAACTTGAATAAAATGGGAAAATCATTAAAAGTCAGGGGAAAAAATGCATGGACAGGCTATGGCTGGTGTTTTCCCATCACAGTAAAAAACACTGAGACAAAAATAAAAATGTTGATGTCCACACAAAAAATGACCTTTTAGTAGATTCTTATAACATGTACAACTGCTGATGGAAATTAGCAAGGGAAGGCAAAACACAACCTTACTGTTTTTCATTTATTTAGGTGTGTGTGGTACTTTAAATTCATACAAAAAACAAAAACAAGGTTACACCAGTTAGCAGCCACGTTAAGGCCTGATCATGGACGTTCTTCAGAGAATGCCTAGACCTCTGTGTAAGCAGATAGCATAATGGCAACTGACCACAGAGATTAGGTGATTTCACAGGAGATAAGGAAAAAGGGAAAACACCTTTGGGAGAATATCATTCATCAAGGAAGCAGAATTCTGAATTGTCAGTGTGATTCTATGCAGTTCAATATTTGGGATTTATGCAGCTCCTCATTTAGTTGTCATAATCCTGAAGTTCATGCCTATTAAAATGCATGTTTCCCAGCCTCTCTGAGCTGGCATTTCACCAGTTTACACTAGGCAGGCAGTGCCTCTGCTAAGAGGCAAGAAAGCAATGATCACCAAGTTTGGAGTTGGTAAATCTGAGCACTGGTCCTAATGGATAATGGATAAACCCCTTGTGGGTTTGAATCCCACCCACATTCCCCCCAGAGATTGGAGCATACCCCCCAGCCCTGCCAAGACCCCAGACAGCTCCTGCACCCTCTCCTGGCCTGATCTCCAGCTCACCTCCACAACCAGGCGTGCCACCAGCCACCACAGGCTCCAGGGCAAGGTGGGGGGGGGGGTATGGCTCCACACCCCCAGAGACAGTGGGGCTGAGGGCAATCAGCCCTTAGCACTGCTTGGACCACAGCGCTGCTTCCCCCCAGCCGTGTGCTGGAGCTAGAGCCTGGCTGCAGTGCAGCCCCAGAGCAGGCAGCAGGTCCCAACCCTGGGGAAGCTGGTGGTGGCTACCTGGCTGCTTCTGGGTCAGGTAGGGGGATGCATAGGTGAGACTCTAACCCACAATCCCAGGCTCTGGAGGCTGATGCCTTAGCCATTAGGCCACTGGGACACACCCCACCCCACCTCCCTACTTTCAGATGATGCTAGCTCCAGCACTGGAGAAGCTAGTGGTGGCTGCCTGGCTGCTCCTGGGGTGGGCTGTGTGGCAGGCACCTTGCTCCATGTGCTGGTGCTGGGTCCAGTAAGGCCACAATCTGGCAGTGTCCTGTCCCCTCCCTGATCCAGACCGCAGGAAGGGCTGGCAGCAACACCCTCTCCTCACCCTGTTGCGGCACAGGTAGGAGGGGAGGCCACAATCCAGCTGTGGGGATACAGGCCCAGCCCCTGGTCCAGCCACTGCTGCCCGGGTGCAGTAGCCCAGCCCCGGCAGGTAAGGTAATCCGGCCCCAGGCCTCCCCCCACAAACTCTGCTTCCCACCCCCAGCACCCTGCCCTGCCTATTGCACCTCCCACACACCCCAACCTCCTGCCCTGAGCCCCTTATACACGCAACTGAGAATCCTGCACCCAAACATCCTCAGTCCCCTGCCATAACTGCAACCCCACACATCCCAACCCTGTGCCCATCACACACCCAAACCCCCTGCCTTGAGCCCCTTATACACCCCAAACCAGATCCCTGCACCCCCACATCCCAGCCCCCTGCCATAAGATTGACAGAAGACGGCCTGAATGTATGCATGAAGCTGGATTTGACCAGTTATGATGTAAACTTCAAAGAAATGTGCAAAAAGATGCAGCAGAAGTCCCATTAAGTAAAGTTTGTGAGTACAATGTTTCATTTATACTATTATTAATCATGTCAATTATCAGTAATATTAAGTTGTATATTTTTAGTCATGCAAATGGGCATTCTTACTCTGCTCTCTGTTGACCGCTTGTTCTGAATTTTGATGTAGTTTGGCTCTTTGGTTTGGAAAGGTTGCAAACCCCTGTTTTAAACCATGTAATGTATGCCATTTTTATTTTGCATTAAATCAAATGATTATGCTACACAAAATTAAATTCCTTACATCAACATTATTAAGCTTTATTGATATCTTTGGCCAAGTCTATACTATATCCCGCACCTCGTCGATCTAACCTACACAACTTCAGCTACGCAAATGATGTAGCTGAAGTTGACATACTTACTGCGGTGTCTTCCATGCAGTAAGGTCAGCGAGGCTGCTCTCCCATCAACTTCAGCTACTCTTCTCCTGGTGGTGTACTGGAGTGCACAGAAGAGTGCTCGGTGCTCGATTTATCACATCTAAGCAGACGTGATAAATTGACTGCTGGTGGATCAATCTCTGCAGCATTGATCCACCATCTAGTGTAGACAAGCTCTTTGTTAATGAAATACAAATGTGGTTGATAAATTTATTGAGGAGTGATAATTCTGTTATTTTTGGTGAGTACAAAGAATGCCACAGGGTTAATGTAAAAAAAAGACTTATTAAAATCTAATCATTAGGGTTGCCAAATGGTTTCAACAAAATACCAGACACACTTGACATTACATCACAATCTACATTACATCTTATTTAGAAAATACCGGACATTTATCTTTTCTCAATTTGTTTCCCGAATAGAAAGCTCAAATACTGGACTGTCCGGTTCAAAACCAGACACCTGGCAACCCTACTAATCATGCAATCATACACTGAAGTTTGACTAAGTTTAATAACTATAAAAATATATCCACGTAATAGATTCAAAAGCACTTAAAATACTTTACCTTATAGATATATGCCACATGGCAATCACTCCATCTATCACTGAAATACAGCTGTCTCAGAGGTAAACGCGGCAGCTATACCAATGCTCAAGACCACACAACAATTTAGACTCAGAAGCCGAGAATATTTTTTTCCAACTGAAACTGCATTGGGAATTTTGATAACTCAATTACTCAGACATTTGAAAGGGTAGGGGACATGATGATTAAGGTTACAGAAACTACTTAATTTAGCTGCAAAGTCTTACAGTCCTGCATCTCATCTTATTTTAATATTGAGTTTTCAATCTAATTCACCATTCTCTGCTTCCTTAAGTGCAGTCTGAGTGGCTCAAATAGATTTACACAAGCTTTATTTGTTTATAATAGATCAGTATCTTTTGCCAACCACTTTCATAGACTTTGAATTTATATTCTGGAACAGACATTCAAAGTGAGTTAATGCATATGGCTCTCTCAGACTTTGGGGTGGGGGGGGAGTTGATTAGATGTTACCGAACAAGATTTGCAGTAATTTCTGCTTCAAATTAGTAATGAGAGAGTCGTACAAAAAGTCCAAACCCAAGTTTATATAGTAGCTTTCATACAAAAGGTTGTCAGAGTGCAGAACAAAAAAATAAAATTAAAAAAAAAGTCAGGGCTGGCTGGCATCAGTTCAGAAAGAGCTATTCTAAAAAGCTATCCATTCACATATTAGAAAAAGGCTAAATCATATTGCTAGATTAATTCCTTTCAGAAGAAAGAGTTCCATATCCAAAGTGCTCCATTACTAATGCTCTTCCTCTCTCCTGAAACATGTTATTGCTAAAATATAAAAGATTACTAAGCTCTCTGCTGGGTTTTCAAAGCACTCAACTTTTGCTACAAATCTGGAATTTCACTAGCAGCCACTGCAGAATATTAAGAGCAAGTGGTCTTACGTGTTCTGGTTTTTGTACCTATGAGCATTCTTGCAACTTGGTTCTATACAAGCTACTGTCCGTGGACAAAGGACACTGGAAATCCACTGAGTAAAATATACGGGTAGCTAAGTCTAGTGGTAAAAGAAGAACGGACAAAAAAAACCCAAAAACCTTACACTGGGTTAAAATCTCTCCTTTTGAATGCTGATTTGTGCTCAGCATGTGGTAGAAGGTAAGTTGGATCCTGAACTTTATGAACATGTTGGTCCCTTTCTGGTGTTAAAGTCTAATAGTTCTCAACCTTTTGAGACTACTATACTCCTTTCAGACATCTGATTTGTCACATGTATTTTAAGTTTCATCTCGCTGTAAAAGTACCTGCTTACAAAATCAGACACAAAAGTGTCACATCACACTATTACTGAAAAGTGGATCACCTTCTCATTTTTACCATATAATTATAAAATAAATCGTTGGAATGTAAATATTGTATTTGCACTGCAGTGTGATCCATGAGCCTGTTTTTCACTTGTGAACCTTGTCTGCAGCTGGAGCCCTGGATGGCAAGGCTGAAGCCTGAGCCTGCTATCTGGGGCTAATGCATGTAACTTAGCTTTGCAGGGGCCCCGTGGCATGAAGCCTCAAGCATCTGCCCTGCTTCCCACACCTTAATATCAGCCCTGCTCTTGTGACCCCCCCCCCCAAACCCATCCTGCAATCCATAGATTCAGAAACACCATCTAGATGAGCTGAGGTCCTCTAGAAAACTTCTGTGTACTCCCAGGGATACACATTCTCCTGGTTGAGAACCACTGATCTAGTCTGACTTCCTGCCCATTGCAGGCCACAGAACTTTTGTTACTGGAGTCCTCAAATCATGGTTCAAAGCAGTGAGGGGCATCCTAGGCTGGTGAGTGGGCCACATGAGTGGCAGTGGGTTGTGCCCACGAAAGCTTATGATACCATCTACATGTTTTGTTAGTCTTTAAAGTGCTACCAGACTATTTGTCATTTTTTAAGTTTCTCCTTCATCTCAGTAAGCCTAAGAATGTCATAACCAAGATGGTCTCCTGGAGTAGTTTTGCTAACTGCCCTTGCGTACCTAGGATTTGCAGGCTGTGCTGATTGAACCATAGAAGCACTTTGGATGCAGAAGGAGCACATGGCTCATGTGAAATCAGCATGCAGCCCACCTTACATGCCCTGGCTTTAAGTGCATGTCACTTTAGGAATACCAGTAGGAAAAAAAACCCATGCAGATGAAAACCAATGGAATCTGGTAACCCTGCATGTGGACAATGGTAAACAAAATGTCTCATGGGCCACACATAGAATCCTGATGGGCTACCTGCAGCCCTTGGGCTGCACGTTGCCCACCACTGATTTAAAGACTTCAAATTACAGAGATTCCACCATTTACATTAGTTTCAAGCTGAAAGTGAACTGCGGCCCATGCTGTAGTGTAGAGGAAGGCAAAAAAATCTCTGGGGCCTCTGCCAATCTGACATGGAGAAATTTTCTTCCTGGTCCCAAATATGGTAATCACAGCTTGAATATAATACTTGAGATTTTACACAGGATCTCCAATTGGAAATTTCTTGAGCCAGAGACTATTCGTTTTTCTCTCAGGAAAAAAATATTAAAATTAGGTAGGTATTCATCAGTATTTCCTTTCTCAGACTGAGTTAACTCACAACCACGATTTGGGGGGGTTGAATCTGTGTGTCTTATGGAGAACATATCCGAGTCTTAGCATAGTAGTTATAATTAATATTTTGATAACAGAACATCTCACCTGAAGAGGTTTTTTTTTTTTTTTTTTTTAAATGGTACTAGGCCAAAATGCAGACTTGAGAAATCCCTGAAAGACTATAAGCAGCAATGGAACCACATCTTCCACTTTTAATAACCCTGAACTGCTATGTTACAAATAATGCTCGCTCTGCATAACAAACTGAAAAACGTCAACATATATAAAATCCTGACATTTTTATTCCTAAATTTACTGCTTTTCAATTAGATACCTTCTTGTATGTCTAGTCTTCGCAATCGGGCATGAAGTGGAAAACATGCCCCATTTTCTTTAGAAAGAAATTTTACACCATTTTTTTAATATTTGGTACTTTGGGGTTCAAGGATTTGGTGGAAATAGATGTGTTGAGAGTAGAAGAGAAGAGAAGAGACAGTGGGGAGGAGGAGACCTGGGCAGAGTGGGGGCGTGACCTGAGTGAAACGGGGTGGAGATGGGCATAGCCGTAGGCTGGGGAACCTACCTCCCCAAGCAGCAGCTTCACCCACCGCCCATACTGGAAACAGACACTCAAGTGGCAACAGCTAGAGTGTCAGAGGAAGAACAAGACAAGCTGAAAAGGAAACACCAAAGAAACATAAATTTAAAAAATTCAGAAACAAAAGAGAGAAGAGATCAAGGAAAAGCAAAGCCAATAAGAAGCACTGAAACAAAAAACAAAAAAAAAAAAAAAAAAAGGAGAAGTGACAAGATTAAAAAATTGATGCGTAAAATTTACTGGCGCCTGTTAAATTGGGTTTGACTACTAGGTTTAATCAGTCGGTTACCACAAAACTAGAAGGCTGTTTTACTGCCTGTTCCCAGACAGAGACGCTTTTGTTGAGGTGAAATAATTGCCACACGGTAAATAGTCCTTTCACTCTTTGGTCAGTAATTCAAACTAGAAAAAATATAATTATTTCTGACATCTTTAATAGCTACCTTAGCAGAGGTCAAAGATTGATGTCCTTTTTTACCCTAGAAGTTGTCGTTCTGAGACACCTTTTCAGGACCGTGAGAAGAAATCTGCATGGGTGATGCTCATGCTGTACCTGTTTTGTTCACTGAAAGGAAGTCTTCACTCTCCAACACTGTTTAAGTTTTATCTTTCACAAGCATTATAGTTACCTCATTGTTTTTAATTTCTCAAGACAATACAAAGAAATCTTTGTAAAAAGTTGCTTTAACTTTATTGCATTGTTACTATTTCATTTCAAGGTGGTGGTACCCTACACTTGATAAAGCTGTAGGCATACTCCTAATTTATCCATCTGGTTTTGAATACCAATCTCTTAAAAGGACCCGATCACCCCATAAACACAGACTTTCCTGAAGCCTGAACAGAGAGTAATTTTCCCATTGCTTGCTCTATGTAGTCAAAAAGTTATCCTATAGAGTGTAATACAAATTACTTCCTTTTGTCTCTCAGCTAGAAGGATCCGAAAACATTGTTTCTAACATATGAATAAAAACTTATTAAAAAGGTTTTTGGAAAGATCAAAGAGAAACTTTTAAAACCAGTAGATTTTCATTTATTTTTATTTTTAAACACAGATACAATATTGTTCCAAGGTCACTTTAATATTTAATAGCCTATATGGCATTTAAATGGCAATATCTCAGAAGTCCTTTTATGTTAAATGTATTCAGTGAATTCTATAAATACACAAAATGCAGTTTGAATTTGCCTTGCTCCAGAATGTTTCAGAAGCATCAAATAGGTTCTATTACACACATTTTCAATTTCAAAGACATTATCATCAGCAGTTAAACAATGAAATCAAAACTCGTTTCCGAAATGGAGCCTCCCCAGCAAACAAAGCATTTAACTTGGAAGATAACCTTTTGAGGATCTGGATGCAGCACTTGCAGAGCTGTCTTTATCATGATCCTCAAAATAGTGTTGTTCTATTCTCCTGCAAAAGGCCACAAGGTTGCTGTAGTTTTTCACTTTTTCAGAGAGTTCATCACTGGTCAGCTGAGTGGTAAGAATTGTGAACAGATGTCCAAAAACCAAAGCGTCTAACTCAGTTGGCCTATAAGAGAGACAGAAAAAAAGGGCCTCTGGGAGTCAGAAAACACTGAAAACCCTACTGTACTCAGATTTTCTTAAACATTAACTAAAAAAACTCCATGTATTTTCACAAAGTAATCAAGCATGTTATATTTAACCAAACAAAGCTCAAGATTTAACAAATGCATAAAACTTCAATACAGTTGAACCTCAGAGTTACGAACACCAGTTACAAACTGACCAAACATACACCTTGTTTGAAACCAGCCATCAGACAGCAGCAGAGACCAAAAAAGAATAAAAAAAAAAAAAAGCAAATACCATAGAATCACAGAATACTAGACGTGGAAGGGACCATGAGAGGTCATCAAGTCCAGTCCTCTGCCCTCACAGCAGGATCAAGCACTGTCTAGATCAGGGGTTCTTAACCAGTGAGGTGCACCTCCCCAGGGGAGGTGTGAAGGGGATACAGGGGAGGTGTGAGGTGCCTCCCAGAAAATTTATCGCAATTGCCTTCTCACTGGATAAAATTCTAAAGTTTAGATTTCTTCATAATTAATATTATGAATTAAAATTATAAACATTAATTTCTTCTTAACTTCTAGAGATCAGCACACTACAATAGCAGTGTGAATCAATCAGGCCTATGTGACGACACACTACAATAACAGTACGCGAGCATTGCTGACTTTCATCTTCAAATATTACGTAAATTTGTTAGGAAAAGATTCAAAGTAAAAAGCTCATATTATTCATTTAGGCATTGTAATGGGGTTCACTCATCCCACAGCGCCACCAGCCGTCGGACTTGGGAATTAGTTCGGACGGCTGGGTCCAGCTGATTCACCAAGTCGCAGGGTTCAGGCAGGCCTCGGGGTTCGAGCCGGGCCTTCAGCTCAGGCCGGTCCTCCGAGTCGCCAGGCACCAGTAGAGCCTTGGGTTCCTCTAGGTCAGAGGGTAGCCCTGCTGGCTGGCTTGGCCAGGCCTCGGCGGCACAGGCAGGGAAGCCTTCGCTGGCCTGAGGGAAGGCAGCTGTGGGAGGCCTGGGCCAGGAGCTCTGGGCAGGCCTCTGTTTCCCTCAGAGGCTGGGCCCCAACTGAGCTCCCTGGCAGAGTTCTTATAGTCTTAGCCACGCCCCTCAGCTTCCTGTCAGGTGAGGGGGCGGGGCTAGGCTGTGCACAAAATGGCTCCCAGGGGGGTGTGAACATGAAGTTCACTTTCAGGGGAGGTGTGAAGGTAAAAAGGTTAAGAACCCCTGGTCTAGATCATCCCTGACAGATGTCTGTCTAACCTGCTCTTAACTATCTCCAGTGATGGAGATTCCACAACCTCCCTAGGCAATTTATTCCAATTTAACCACCCAGACAGTTAGGAAGTTTTTCCCTAATGTCCAACCTAACCCTCCCTTGCTGCAGTTTAAGCCCATTGCTTTTTGTCCTTTCCTCAGAGGCCAAGGAGAACAATTTTTCTCTCTCCTCCTTGTAACACCCTTTTAGATACTTGAAAACTCCTATAATCAGGGCTCGACAAATCAGTGTATCTACTCGCCCGTGGCGAGTAGATTTCAGCCGGTTGCCCCATTCACAGGCGGTGTGTGCGCATGCGCAATGCGGGTCTGGTGCATGCGCAGTGCAGGGCTGGTGAGTGGATTTCACCGCGGTTTGTCAAGCCCTGACTATAATTACGCTGACCATATGTCCCAATTTTTCCGGGACTATCCCGAATTTAAATTCTCTGTCCCGGTGACCCATCAAGTAGTGAAATGTGCCAGAAAACCCCACCAGACATTTCACTACTTGATTGGGACACCGGCGCGGCGCAGCAGCCTCCTCTCCCTCCTCACCAGCAGGGCACTTAGAACAGCCAGGCTGGCTTCTAGTGCACCCCTCTCACCATCCCTCCCCTCGCAGGACCGCCTCTGCCACACGGGTCCTGGTCCGGGGGCCCTGCCTCCTTCTCCTCTGAGCTGCCTTGAAGCCCCAGCAGGAGCTGCGCAGAGCCCAGGTAGGTGCTGCAGGGCAGGGCATGCTCGGGCTTAGGAGGTGTCAGGACTGGAGCGGAGGCCCCTGTGGTGGTATTTTTAGTGCTGCAGTCTGGGTCCACGTAGGCGGCCCTGGCTCCAGTTGGAGTCAAGCGGCAGCCGTGCAAGGCGCATTCCAGCCAGGGTAGCCTCACTGGGATGGGCCTTGTGCGGCTGCTGCTTAACTCCAGCTGGAGCCAGGGCCGCTCACAAGGACCTGGACTGCGGCACAAAAAATAGCATCACAGGGGCCTCTGCTCCATCCCCGGCAAGCAGTCCCACCCCAGGAGCAGCTGGGGCCATGGTTGCAGGGGCTTCTGGGGCCAGACTGTAAACCCCAGCCCCCGCAAACTGGAAGGCAGAAGGGGAGGGAAGGGGCAGGGGGAGAACTAAGGGGAAGGGGAGTGAGGAGAGGAAGGGGGCAGGACAGGAGAAGAAAGGGGAAGGCACCAAGGGACAGGGTGCAGGAGAGACAAATGCCAGGAAGTCAAGAGGAGACAATGAGGAAAAGGACAGGAGGGGGGAGCAGAGGGAAGGTGTCAGTGGGGGTGGGAGAAGGGAGGAGACAGGGTGATGCTGGGAGAGGAAAGGGGAGGGACAATGGGGACAAGAGGAAGGAAGAGGGGAGGAGTGGGTGCCAGAAGAAGAGGGGTTGAAAGGCGGGGTGGGCATGAGGAAGGCAGGGGATGGAGCAAGTAATGTGTGAGGGCACAGAGGGGCGTGAGGAAAACTGGGTCAGAGCGTGAAGGGGTGGGCACCAGGGAGAAAGCAGGCAAGGAGGGCAGGGTCAGTCAGGGAAGGGGGAGGCACCAGGAAGGTGCAGGTGTAAGGGAAGGTGCAGGTGCCAGTGGATTGTGGGGGTGAAGCGGAAGGGCAGAGGAGGGGTGGGCACCAGAGGGCAGAGAAGAGAGGCAGGGCAGGTGGGTAGAGGGAGGTAGGGGAAGGGTAGCTACAGATAGGGATGGGGAGAGGTAGCTACAGATGATCAGAGTGGGGCTAGAGGAGGAGTGGACATAGGGGGAAGAGAAGGGCTGGTGCAGGGGAGGGAGGGCGGGTCCTCAAAGGGCTGAAGGGAGTGAGAAAGGCAGATGTCAGGACAGCAGAGGGTGAGGGGTGGGGGGCAGCAGGCACGAGGGGAGCAGACGGAGCGAGGGGAGGGTAGGAGATATGGCAGCAGAGGGAAAAGGGAGAGGTTTATAAGATATTTATTAATAACTTGGGTGTCACAGTGGCACACATCCGAACAAGGGCACATGAACTCAATACTGGTGAACAAGACAAAATTCACTCCACTCATGGGAGGAAAATTTTAGAAGGAACACCTCCCCCAAGTTAATGCAATGCAAATTGGGTTAATGCAACTGCAGGATAGTTGC
Source organism: Pelochelys cantorii (assembly GCA_032595735.1). Classification (NCBI taxonomy): domain Eukaryota; kingdom Metazoa; phylum Chordata; order Testudines; family Trionychidae; genus Pelochelys; species Pelochelys cantorii. The sequence goes on along the minus strand of CM064332.1, from coordinate 46,108,002 downwards.
ATGAGGGGTACTGTGGGGACCAAACTTATCCCTACTGGTAGGAGGAGGTCTTAGAGGGGTCACACGATACCTTTTACTTCTGGTCATGTGTCCATTGACCCAGAGGCTGGGACTTCTTGTGGCAGGGGGCATGGCTAACGTGGCTAATGTGTCCCTAATTTTGGTACAGAAAATATGGTCACCATAGCTATAATGTCCCCTCTCAGTCTTCTCTTTTCTAAACTAAACAAGCCCAATTCTTTCAGTCTTCCTTCATAGGTCATGTTTTCTAGACCTTTAATCATTTTTGTTGCTCTTCTCTAACCTTCTCCAATTTCTCCACATCTTTCTTGAAATGTGGTGCCCAGAACTGGTCACAATACTCCAACTGAGGCCTAATCAACACAGAGTAGAGCGGAAGAATGACTTCTCATGTCTTGCTCACAATACACCTGTTAATGCATCCCAGAATCACGTTTGCCTTTTTTTTCAACAGTGTCACACTGTTGACTCATATACTTGTAGTCCACTATGACCCCTAAATCCCTTTCTGCCATACTCCTTCCTAGACAGTTGTTTCCCATTCTGTATGTGTGAAACTGATTGTTCCTTCCTAAGTGGAGTACTTTGCATTTGTCTTTATTAAACTTCATCCTATTTACCTCAGACCATTTCTCTAGTTTGTCCAGATCATTTTGAATTTTGACCCTATCCTCCAAAGCACTTGCACCCCTCCCAGCTTGGTATCCTCTGCAAACTTAATAAGCATACACTCTATGCCATCATCTCAATCGTTAATGAAGATATTGAACAGAACCAGTCCCAAAAAAAATCCCTGCGGAACTCCATTTGTTATGTCCTTCCAGCATGACTGTGAACCGTTAATAACTACTCTCTGAGAATGGCTATCCAGTCAGTTATGCTCCCCCCTTATAGTAGCCCCATCAAGGTGCCAAATGCCTTAGTAAAATCTAAGTATACCATGTCCACCGCTTCTCCCTTGTCCACAAGGCTTGATATCCTATCAAAGAAAGCTCTCAGACTGGTTAGAAGTGACTTGTTCTTTACAAATCCATGCTGGCTGTTACCTATCACCTTATTATCTTCCAGATGTTTGCAGATGAATTCCTTAATTACTTGCCCCATTATCTTCCCTGGCACAGAAGTTAAACTGACTGGTCTATAGTTTCCTGGGTTGTTCTTATTTCCCTTTTTATAGATGGGCACTATATTTGCCCTTTTCCAGTCTTCTGGAATCGTTCCCGACTTCCATGATTTTGCAAAGATGATAGCTAAAGGCTCAGGTGCCTTCTCTATCAGCTCCTTGAGTATTCTAGAATGCATTTCATCAGGCCCTGATGACTTGAAGACATCTAACTTTTCTAAGTAATTTTTAACTTGTTCTTTTTTTATTTTAGCTTCTAGATCTACCCCATTTCCACTAGCATTCGCTATGTTAGGCATGATATAGTACTGCACTGTATTAAACAAACTACTAAAAATATAACGGGAAAGTTTCTAAAAAAAGATTTGACGAGGTCAGAAAACTATTTCTGTGCTTGTTTCATTTTTCTTATGCATAGGATTGTATTAGTTAATGTTCAGTTGTAAACTTTTGAAAGAACAGCTGTTTTGTTCAGAGCTATGAATAACCTCGATTCCTAAGGTATTCAGAACATTGAGATTCTACTGTATTTTATATAAATACTAACAAATTTTGGCGTGAATTCTCAATGTGCTGCTCAATCTCCCATTAACAGATTTTTTTGGGGGGGAGGGGGGGGGGGGGAAAGAGTCGGTGTGTGTTTTCCCTCCAAACAGTGAAAAGGTTACAATATATGTTTTCATAAAATGAATCCAGTCTACTCACTGACTCATTTGTCCAACACCAACTGTTCCTCACTTTTGAGTTTTGTGGTAACAGAGTCTATTTTCCCAGTCCCTTCTGCAGATCAACGTTCCCTTTAAGTTTTTTCAATCTATGTGTGGATTTTTTCCATTTGTGTGTGGAATAATTTTTTCTACCTGCACTGCTACATGTGCAAATGTGCACCACCCAATAGAAACACCTAATCACCTCAGTGGCATCTGAATTTTTCCTGAGTGGCTGCAGATGTGCACAGCTTACAGGGAACATTGTTGCGAACACCGTGCTTAACAAAACTACCCATTCCAGCTGAATGGTACTCTTCAAAATAGCAAACCCCCTCCTCTCCCCATCTCTCCAGGACTCTTCAGCCACCAAAACTTCCTTGACTTATGAGAAAAAGTAACTTCATGGTAGTAGCACATAGGGCCATCTCTTTTGTATTAAAAAAAAAAAACCAAACAAATGGAAATGAACACTATAATCAAAGCCACCACCATCCAAAGGAAGACAATGGTTTCTTGAACAGATCTGCAGTCATACCCATGGCTATGCGTACAATCCTTCCATAGCTTGACCTTAATGAACTTTTTGCAGTTCATAACAAACAACAAAAGTGGGCATAACAAACATAACAAAATAAAAAACCCAAAAAAAACATTGTCTTTAAGTACATTTAACAATTTAAGGATTTGCTTTGTTAATGTCTGAGAACTACATACCAACTATTAATGAGCTAGAAAAATATTTTATAAAACTAATTACTGAGGAACTATTTACAGACAAAAAATATTAAACAATTTAAAGGCTTAACGTACAGTTAACATTCCTAAAATAGCAATTCCGACACACATACCACCTTTACAAAAGACAATTCAGAATGCCTCAAAATGAATAGCTGCAATCCAGGTTCAGTTTGTTCTCTACTACTATGTAATCCTACAGCACTCACTCTCATCCAATTACATTGCCCACCTAACCTTAACTTTACCCAGTCTTCAGGGGCAAAGAGACAAAAAACACAGTATTGCAGACTGCTACTTGTGGCACTTCTCCATCCCCACCTAATGATCTGGGGATCAGAAAATGGACTTTTTTCAGGTTGGTCCAAACCAAGACGTAACAAACAATGGAAGTAAACTTAACCCATGGGAAAAAACAAACAATCCAATATATACTCACTCAATTTCCCACATCCTACTTGCTTTCTGATTCTGTGACATAGCTGAACAAGACAATTGCTTCCTTTCCTTCCCTCACCCCCCCCCCCCGCTTCCATCTCCCCACCCTCAGGCTCTACTGGCTCCTTCACATATATTACACTTGGAATGTACATTCTTTATGCAACTTCATGGTCCATATGCCTTGCTGATGGGTGCAGTCCATGAATACATTGCACCTTAATTTAAATCCACAATTATTAAAAGAATATTTTGGGGAAGTACACATTTGGAAGTGACTGACAATAGCAAAGGACTGATTTGGGTTTGTGATGGCTGTTCTGAAAAAGGCCAGAAGGAGTGTTCTCCTACACAATCATTACTATGCAATCAATCCTTTGTTGGAAGAAGACCAGCATTTCCTCACAGTCATATGACATCACAGACATCTTCATGCTATCCCAACTCAGAGTATGTCTACGCTGCAATCCAAGGTATGAATGAAGCATGGACACACTTAGCTGCACCATCTTTACATGCAGTAGCACAGCTAAAAACAGTAGCCTGGATATGGAGGCAGAGACTTCAGCACAGGCTAGCAGCATGAGTATTTACCCAGGGTCCCCATTGTGCTTGTTCAGGCCTTGCTGCTATTTTTAACTGTGCTACCACCCATAATGCTAGTGTGACATGTCCACCTGGGGTGCAATCACATCTTGGGCTGCAGTGTAGACCTACCCTCCCTCACCACTGGGTCACTTGAATTAAACTGTGCAGGAAATGCTGTTGGATCAAAATACATCACATTCATTCTACTTATGATATAGTAGGGTCCTTAAACTAATAAGTACCATCTGTGAAACACCAACATATGCTAATATAATTGCATGGATTCTTGCTTAGTTACCTTTGAAAACTTCAGGTTTCATGATATGTTTTTAACTTATAGATATTGTATATTCTGTATCAAGTAATGGAAAATAAAAACACTAAAAACACATCTATAAACACTAAAGAAATATGAATATTTTATGGAAACTTAGTATCTTTGGTAATATTTACAATTCCTTTTAATTTCAGAAATTCTTATATGTGCATTTCCCACCTGTTCCTTGACTGTTCATAAGGTATTAAAATAAGGCAAAAATAATCCCCTATGTTCTGAAGAGTAATATACCTACAGTGCATTACATTTCCATATAAAATAACTTACTGCTTATTGAAGAAATATGGTTGTGTTCCCAGTCTTTGAGACAGAGCTTGACAACACTGATCTACATCTTCCAACACCTAAAACCAAACAAAAGATTAGTACCTAAATAATCAGATGAGAACACAATTCTCTACAAAGTAGCTCCCTTATTGTTTACATAACAGAAGACATTTGTAATAAATGACTAAATTAACTATATAGACCATAGATATTATATAGACTCAGATTACATATCTTATTTTCATATTTAAAATGACAACTATATTGTTAACATAATGAAAGTTGTTAACATTTCCTGAGTAATTGGGTTAAAATTAATGCATTAAACTTTACCCCTCAACTTTGCATTTTCTTGGAAAATAATTTTTCTCCAAAAATAACTGTCACAATCTGGAAAAGGGACCCCCATTATCTCCACATGGGAATCAGAGTCCCTGGCTGGTAATCCCTTTTCAGGATAATGGTCTTAAACTGACATTAAGCATAGAAATACATATTCATGAGAAAACATCTTTCATTTTTCTCAGGCTGCATGTGTGATTTAAGGTTTATTGCTGTTCAAGCCAGAGACATGGATTCCGCAGACAATTGTTTTAAATGTACAGAGTTGCACAAAACATATATTTTATGAAACACTGGAAATAAATTATTATATTGCTTCTCTGGATTTTTGACACTTTTGATATTGCGTGTGTATATATTTCTAAGCTTGGAGGTGGTTTTAAAAAAAAACAAAAGAATTCAACTCTAGCTATTATCTGACTGACCTGTTCAAGTGACTTGCCAGCCCATCCAATGGCTTTCATCTTACGTCTGACCTCCCATTGTTTCTGATAGGCCAAAATGCGATTGAGAGGCCAAGGATAAGGGGACCCATATCTTGGATGAGTAATCTTTGTTAAAAAAAACAACATAATTTTTTTTAAACAGCAGGTAAGACTGCCATTTACAAAATACCTATGGATTACAAGGCATTTACACACTGATTTTTGTAAAATATTAAGAAGTTATTCTGCACAGAAATTCCTAGTTTACTAGATTACCTTAAAAATATATAAAAACATATATACTTTGCAGTCCGCTACCTTCAGTAATGACACATAGCCTCCCTAAAATGTATAAGCAAGCAAAATTAAAGTGAAAAACTATATCATTAATGGTATAAACCTCAATGTTTCATTTATGAGTAGGGACTTGCAATTGTGAGCAAAAGTGTTTTCTCATTAAATTTTAATTAAGATAAATGCTGCAGAACCACTCACCTCCTCTACCGTAGTATCATCACACCACTGAAGATACAACTGGGGGGGGGGGGGAAAAGAGAAGAGGAAAGAACACTTCTTTATTCTGAAATTTTAGTTAGAAATAATTCATGCAGTCTACCTACTGAGGTTTTCTTTTAAGTTAAATTAACAACCTGTCCCACATATATTTTAAGTCTACCAGTACCTTCTACCAGCACGGAAGAGAAGCTAATTGTGACACTTGCAAGACAAAAGCCTAATCGCTAGTTCTCTTTAAGAACAGACACCAGATCAGATTTGAAATGAAGATGGCGTTCAGAACATGCTATATAACGGTAGTCCTCAAACTTGTGTACTGGTGACCCCTTTCACATAGCACACCTCTGAGCAAGACAACCCCTGCTCCCCCCCTTTGTAAATTAAAATAAAAACACTTTTTATATATATTTAACACCGTTATAAATGCTGGAGGCAAAGCAGGGTTTGGATTGAAAGGGGACAGCTCGCAACCCCCTCCCCATCCCACCCCTCTCCCCACCCCCGTAATAACCTCATGATCCTCCTCAAGGGTCCTGATCCCCAATTTAAGAATTCCTGTTAACTTTCTTTACATCTACATGGTTAATCTTCATAAACTCACCATCATTTTTTTACAAACAAAAATCAAGTCCAATTGAGAAAATGTTCATATGGCTATGTAAAGAGAGCACAGAGAACATGGAGTTCTGTTCTTGTCAGGACTGTAGCCTATGAGTTGATGGACTATTTCCCAATCTAAGAACTTGAAAAAATAAAATACAACTATTTTCCATGTGGGAAAAATCCCTCTATTTTTGCCCATTTATCACCTATTCACAAAAAACAACAAATGATTATGGTTTGCTGTACCTCTGCTGTCAATAGCATATTATTGACTAATTCCATGTAGGCTTTCATCTCAGCTTTTTGGACTTCATCCAACCCATCACTGAGTGAATGGCCCTAAGGGGGCAAAAGAATATACAACCCTGTAAGAAAGAATATTACAATACTCAGCTAGGGCTTGTGCCAAAGCCCACAGAAGTCAACGAGCTTTAGAGCAGGTCTTGATCTCCCTATATAGTTCATTAAATTGTAAAATAGATGAATAAATATTATGAATTACCTTCCACACGAAAATTACCTTCAATATTAAAGAGAAAATTTTACGTTGAAATATAATCAAATACTAAAGACAAATGTAGATTTATTTTCAGCTACAGAACTACTTTGCATTTTTTTTCAGCTGTGTACAGTCTGATATCATGGCTTCACTATTATTATGATTTCTTCTGTGTGAAGAAGTAAGTTGATGACACAGTTTATCAAAATAAGCCACTTAATAAGCAGACATTGTGTTACAGGGAGAGAAAAAAGTACAAATACAAACATATATTAGCTGAAATTTCAAGACTTAAGCAAGAAAAGACTATGTCTTTTCTAAGAATACTAAATGTGGAAGCCAAAAAAGGAGTGCATTTATAAGGTCTAGGTTATTTTCCAGCTCCTTGTTAATATTAAATCCTGCACTTACAACTGATTTATGTAATTTGAATAAATGCCAGAAGAAAATACTCCCATCATACTATAACAATCCCCCAGTACACTGTATTTTCTACTATTTGTATACTCTCTTGAAACAAATTACAGTACATAAGAGTAAGCTAAATGATTGCAAAGGCTAAAAAGAATGACTATTGTATCTATCAGTTAGTGATCAAATACATTTGAAATCCTTACCTTGGCTTTTACAAACTGGACTATGGGACCAAGTTCAGATACTACTTGATTTCCTACACGAATAAAGGGTACTTTTCCTGCAGTGAGATACAGTATAATTTCAGTAATTAAAGCTTTCTACAAATTACTTTTGAAATCTTGGCTTTGAAGTTTTTCAGTCTAATGCAGTGACTCTCAAACTTTTCACCATCGAACCCCCTTCCCAACACTTTGGGGCAGAGGGGCAATGGACAGGAGTAAGGAAGCTGAGGTTGAGGCCGTAGGTGGGGCTGGGACAGAGCTGTGCCTGGGGGAATGAGTGAGAAGGGTGTTGAGGCTCAAGCTGGGGCTTGGGCTGGGTGCAGCACCTTGGTGGGAGCAGGTAGCCAGGGCTGTAGAACCACAATGAGGCTGAGATAGGAGCCAAAAGCTAGGGCTGTGGCTGGAGGCAGTGCTGGAGAAGTGCTGGGACGGAGCACAGCTGTGTGGTGCTGCCTTCCTGCCCTCTGTGGCGGCTGGCCCAGGCTGCCCCCTGCCCCCCTGAAAGTTCCTCCCTGCCCACCTCTGGAGATGTGCATCACAGTTTGGGGACCACTGCTCTAACAAATATTTGCAAGCTTCAGGGGGTAGCCAAGTTAGTCTGTTACAGAAAAAAAACAACAAATGGTCTGGTAGCACTTTAGACTAACAAAACCTGTAGATGGTATCATGAGCTTTCGTGGGCACAGCACACTTCTTCAGATGACCGGAGTTATGAGTAGGGGATATGAAAACTCGAAATAAAACTCGAAATCTTCTTCTACCCCCCTCTCCCTTCTCCTATTTATTTTGAGTTTTCATATCTCCTACTCATAACTCCGATCATCTGAAGAAGTGGGCTGTGCCCACGAAAACTCATGATACCATCTACATGTTTTGTTAGTCTATAAAGTGCTACCAGACCATTTGTTAAATATTTGCAAGTTACTGTACAAATTTATAAGTCTCAATCCAATAATTAATCTTGAATTGCTGGGAAGATTGTTAGTTCAATGTTTCCCCACAGCACTACTGTGGAAATCCCGGGGAAGTAGATGGAGTACTTGGCTGTCTTTACAAAACATCTACTTCACAGATACCATCTTTTTAACAGCAGTATATCTACTGTAAGGATGTAAGCAACTAGTCGACTATCCGATACACATAAGCTTACTGGATAGTTGACTAGTGATACGACTCGTTGCTTTCCCCACCTTGCTGCCTCTATCAGAGAGAGGCAGCAAGGGGGGGAGCAGGAGCTGCTGCTGGGGGGGGAGTCAGCTTAAAAGCCAATTCCCCCACAGCCACGTCTCTGTGGTGGGCAGGGAGGTAGAGGCACAGCAGGAAACCTCACGAGCAGGGAGTGAAGCAGTCTTCGCTCACACCAGTTCTGCTGCAATTCTGCCCAGCAGGGCCCTTGTACATTTCAAAGGCTCCGGCACCGCAGGGAGCACAGGGCCAGCAGGGAAGTCCCCGCTGGCCCTGCGTTCCCTGCTGGGCTTCTGCTTTTGAACTGTAGCAAGAGCCTTGTTACCGTTCAAAGGAGAGGGTGCCCTTATTAACTAACAGTATAGTCAATGGAAATCCCATTGACTATTCGATTAGTTAATTAATCTAAATGTAACATCCCTAGTATACAGTGCTATGTAAATTGAAGAACATTTATATTATATGCAATATGTTATAATATAATGTTATTTAATTACCTCTATATGAAGGAGGAGATGTTGGACTTTTTTTTTTTACATTAGTAAATGCAGTTCGCTGAATTTGACGTGAGACAATAATGGAGTATGCCCAAAAATGAAACAAGTCACGATACACAATAGCCTCTGATGGAGCACAACAGGACAAGGAAAATGAGGACAGCAAAATATGTCCTCATAGAATATTTTAAAAAGAACAAACCAAAATCAAGTATTATTTACAGGGTTTTAAAAAGTAATATGATTTGAAAGATACTCCTGGAAAGATTAAAAAGTCCAACCCTATCCCAAAATGCACCGCACATACTGCTAGATCTAGTTCAAACAGAGTTCACAATAACAGCAGGTTCAGTCATGGTATTTATCATGAGATTCACTCCTCTCTGATTCACAGTCAGCCAAAGGGTAACAGATGACGTGCACTGCACCAACAAAAGCCTCATCTGCATCCCTATGATGAACTATTACAAAAGACAGGCAAAGTCTTCTGAATTGCAAAAATTCAATGGTTTACTAGCGTATAACAATGATCTGCTGATATTCCTACAACCTTAGTAAGCGTATGACACCCTCAAAAAAAGGATCTAGTTATGGAAAGAATCGTTACAAAGTATCCTGCACAAATGTTGAGATGCACAGTGGACAACCACTGCAATCAGTTTGGGAATTTTTTTCAGGAGTGAAAAATGTTGATGAATAGCCAGTTTCAGTAGGAATTAATTTTAATGTTGTTAAAATGATATTGAAATAAACAGAAAAACAAGAAGAACACTGTGCAAAAATAGTAGAAACAGAGGCTCTTAGGAGAATGAATAAACAACCACGTTTATACACCTAACTGCATTTAAAATGGAACCATTATGACAAATAGAATATGCTAGATGTGATCAGTACAGAGCAACTGCCATCAGCTCATGTCAGTCATACCCTTTGTCCATTATTTATTCAGTGGTCTAGGGAAAAAAAGCTTCAGACGCAAGTAATGGTGGATTAGATGCATCACTGTGGCTGGAGAGGGAGGACTGGAAAATACAAGCATCACCACTTCTATTTCCCTGAACATAAGATACTGGCTTATTTCTGCAAGCAGTCCAGCATTCGAAACCATTGGGTTTATTCTGAAAGGCTGATTTTTTAAAAAAAGCAATGTTTGGTAATTCTTGTAGCAAAATGTAACACATTTAATAAAGACAGAATTCCAGCTGATTTTTTTCCCCTCTCAGACTAAGGAGGACCAGAGCTAATGTGCAGTGTGCAAATAAAAAGACCCATGCAGGCAGGCATTTTTATTGCTGCATACTTGAAACAAAAATTGTAGAAGTAGCTTAATTTAACTCACACAAATGGTTCCTATTGCAATGAAAAATTTTAAGATATCAGAACTGTGTTGAACATTCAGCAATTTTTTCTAGTAACCATTTAGATGAGAGTGTATAGAAAATTCCAACAGAATTTGGAATACCATAAATATCAAATACTAAATCTGCATTTTTTTTTTGCAAATGATCTTTTGAATCAGAAGAGGACATAAGCACCACTCTGTTCTGGGGACTGACAGTTTGTCCGTGAACTGTCTGCAATTATCAACACTCTGATAATCACCTTCCTACTAATATAACAAAAGACATTTCTTCCCACTCTTAAAACTGTGGAAAATGGAACACCAATCATTGGACAATAGGGTATTCCCAGGGATATGGAAATCAGTAGAAAAACTTCTGCAGTACAGAAATCTCTTGGCTTGAGAAGGCCAAAAGTCCCTAGGTATTTTCGGAGAACGTTATCCCCAGACTTCTGAGCAACCAAGTACATGAATCCACTGTATGCCCACAATTTAAAATGTGCAACAGTACATTTTAAATATTTGCATTTGTTCTCATTCACTATAGAAGAAAACTGCAGTAGACTAAGGAAAAAAATAGAGGCAACCCACATACACTAGCACTGACTGGCTGTTATCTGCAAGATGAGGTGCTGTTGCCATGGTATCAAAACATAGGTACTAACACAGTAATTTAAATGAACACCACACTTACCAGATGGGGACATATATTCTGCATTTGCCCTACAAACCACCTGGACTGGCAGATTGCACATTTGCAAAAAGGCCTGAAAACAAAGAGAAGCACAGAAAAAGGAAAACATGTATTAGCTGTTAGCAAAAACAAGAATTTTTTAATATATTAAATTCGTACTTAGCACAATGTTTATAAATTATCAATATCTGTATTCTGTTTTAGGGAAAAGCAAAAAAAGGAAAGAAAGAAAAATTTAAAACTTCATTTAATAATGGTGTACAAATGCCCAAAATCATTAGTAAGAATTCTTCTACTTAACAAAGTTGCATCTGTTTTTCCCTTTTGATGGTAGCATTTGACTATTAAAGTCACTGTTGTTTACAAGTCATGAACTACCAATCTAAGTGACATTTTGTCAACCTGAACATTGGGGCACGTATCTTTTGTGGTAAATATTGACTATGGACAAGCACCAACATGTGTTACATCTCTAGCATATTTTAATAAACACACACATAAATTACAAGTCCTTCCACTGCCATATTTTCACTAGGCAACATTTTTATGATTTTTGCTTTGCAACACCTTGGCTACATCTACACTGCACAGTTATTTTGGAATAAGCTATTCTGGAATAGTTATTCCGAAATAGCACGTCTACACTGCAGGGAAGCCTCAAAATTAGTCCAAGGCAGGCTTCCCTAACGAATACGTGTTATCTCGATTTAGAATCCCAGGAGGAATAACTTAGAATGGTCCTGGTGAGGGGCTATTTCGAAATAGCAGAAGTGGCGCGTCTATACATGCCTTATTTCAAAATAGCTATTTCGGAATAGGCATTATTCTTCATAGAATGAGGTTTACAGAAGCTGGAATAAGCCGTCTATTCTTTTGAAATAATTTCAAAATAATGGAATTGCTGTATAGATGCTCGCATAGTTATTTCAGAATAATGGCCGTTATTCCGAAATAACTTTGCTGGGTAGACACAATGGTAGGCAACCTGCAGCCCGCAAACTGCATGCAACCCATGAGGGTTCTATTGTATGTGTGGCCGGCAAGACATTTGTTTACTGTTGCCTACACATAGGGTTTCCAGATTCTGCTGGTTTCTGTCTACGTAGTTTTCTCCTTACCAGTATTGCTAAAGTGAAACAAAATGTAAAGCAAGTGCATGTGAAGTGAGGTGAGTGCTGCCTGTACGCAACATGGACTGCGAGAGCCGTGCGTTCCCTATGCATTCAATTAAAGTGCTTCTATGGTTCAATCGGTCCACCTCACAAATTCTAGGTACACAAGCCAGTTGGCAAAACTACCTTATCCCAGGAGAACATCATGGTTATGACAATCAGGTGGCCCACCGAGATTAAGGAAAACAACTCATACAGCCCACGCATTACCTTAGGTTGCCCATCACTGGTTTATTACCTGTAGAGTTTACTGGAATTAAGTGCATTGTTGACCAACATAATTTTTTAAATCTACCTATAACCCTGGACAAACCCATTTCTACAGGATACAAATTTTTGTTAGCTGCAATCACCAGCATAAAGTGCTTAGAATGTTTCCCTGCAAGAACAAAATACCTTGTAAAAGTTAACTCACTTCTGATAGTGAAAGCATGATCAGTTGATCAGTATAAATAACCTCTCAAGCTCAGTGATGAGGATCACAGTGTTAAATACTTCTGTGTATTTGGCATTCACCTTTGTCAGTGAAAAGGCCAAAATCTCACATTCCAAATCTGAAAGCTATTAATCGAGACTCGAGCCCATCGGTACTTTCTGAACAAAGGCAGGTATAGTTACATTAGTTTTCAAGACAATCTATTGCACATGAACAAAAGCTTCATTATGATTTTAAGGATGGTATATAGACTTAACACACATGCATGACAGCATCACCGACATAGCAGTCTATTGGGGGTCTATCTGTTATATGTAATACTGGCAGACCAGGTTTCAACTCATGCCAGGGTCTCCCTGTCTCACCTGAACACGGACAAATACATAGTTAGAATCAGTCTGGCTCACCTTTGTATTAACTTAAAAAACAACAAATGGTCCTGCAGAACCTTAGAGACTAACAAAAAAATGTAGATAGAATCATGAGCTTTCGTGTGCACAACCCACTTCTTCAGATGAATGGAGCAAAAAATAGCAGAAAAAGAGGGAACATGGGGAGGGAAAGAGAAGGAAAAAAAATCTTGTCAATTAGAGTGTCCATGCTAAATGAGACTAACAGAGTGGACTGTAAGGAGTAAGGGTTATTTCGAAAGAAGGGGTTTCTTTCAAAATGACCGCATCTACATGGCGTTTTTATCTCGAAATAGGGTATTTCGAAATAGCGGCCGGACACGATTATGCAAATGCAGCACAGGAAATTCAAATCCGCGGTTCACTTGCAATTTCGCTCGGCTGCATTTGCATTCCTCTCTCGAAAGAGGAATGCAGTGTAGACATACCCTAAGAGTAGAGTCACTTTTAAATCCAGGTTTCTCTGTGTTCCCATTTTGAATATCTGATTTGTGTCCATTAATCCTTTGTCCTAGAGACTGTTCGGTTCGGCCAATATACATGGCAGAGGGGCATTGCTGGCATATGTCACATTAGTGGGATGTGTAGTTGTATAAGCCTCTGATGTGGTGGCTTATATGGTTGAGTCCTGTGATGATGTCGCTTGTATAGATGTGTGGTCACAGTTGGCACCAGAGTTTATGCAGGGATGGGTTCATGGGTGAGTATGATTGAAGTGTGCTGCGTGATTGCTGGAAAGAATTTGTTTCAGGTTAGAGGGTCATCTGTAGGCGAGGATTGGCCTGTCCCCCAAGGCCTGCGAGAGTGAGGGATCATTTTCCAGGATAGGTTGTAGGCTCACCTTTGTATTAGCCTTGTTAAAATAGATGATAGGATTATATAATACAAGTTTAGTATTTTCCCTTTATTGAATGTTTGTGAGTTGCTAAATGCATTAATCTCACCTATAATGTATGTATACTATACTGTAAGGTAATATTTAAGAATCTGTATTGTAAACCTCCATGAATGGGAAAATCACCAGACAGGAGAGACATTAACTAATGTAAAGTGTTGGTCTCCAGCAGAAGATGTTACACCCTGGCCAACAAGAAATCCCATCAACACTAGACAGAGACAGACTATTGTGGAACATTAAAGAGAATAAAAGATTTTAATGCTCTGCTTCCTCCCCCCGCCCCCCCAATGATGAGTCATGCAATAAATTCCTTTCATCAACTCAGTTTGCAGTTCAAAGAATATGAGGAGAAGAGAATAAAAACATTTAACACGAAGGAACTGTATCTTCAGGGGTATGTTTTCTAAGCATAAGCAAGGAATCCCCAACCGCTTATCTTGGGTTAGCCCTAAGAACATATAGGGTTTTCATATTAATAAATCTGTTAATGGTTTATTAAAGGATTGGCTACAAGCATTGTCTTTGGTATGAGACCTAAAATGCAACTGACCTAGGATAAGTGACTACTCCCAATCTCAAAGGACCAATCTGACTATTGTTGTGATCCTTGGTGTAAGCAACCTTCTATCACAAAGGTGGTCTTATCTGGGTGGCAAAACAGACTGGCGTAACCTAGTGGGATTATCTTTGACTCCACATTAAGGCTGTTCAGTGTGTGATTTGATGTACAAAATATTCTGCTATTCAGGCACAAGAGGGTAAATTTAATGCATGACTTTACATTTTTTGGCAGAACATTTTTATATAATTACACTTCAGTAAATTAGTTCTAATTAGAACACACTTCCAAACCCTGGTTTCCTTCTCCTGATTTAAGTCAGAGTCTGAGGAAATTTTGCTCTCGTATTTTGTTGCTAGAACGATGCCAGAATTCTAAAAGAATAGGTCTCAAATCATTCTCAATTGGTAGAGACTATGCTAAAACACCATCTGCACAAGTGGCATTTCCTTCCCTCCACTTCATTTAATCACCTCTAAAGGTTTAGTCTGGGAAGGGAGAACAAAGTTAGACCACAGATTTTTCATAGAAGTAGGGATGGGGAAGAGCAAATTTAAGGAAGATAACCAGCAACCTCCTGGAAAGTTAGGAAAAACAGAAACTGAATGAGATACAAAGAAAAGGTGCCCTCTCAGACTACGTGATTGCTTCTCCAGCCACAACAATGAGTAAGAAGAAGGAAGAGCCTTTTACCCTCCAACAAGACAGCCAAGAGCTGGGACAGTTGCCAGGAACAATCTTCCTTATCCAGTGCTCCAAGAGACTGAATCAGCCTCCTTAAACTCATCTGGTTCCCTTCTGGTATGTGGAGATATAAGGTTGCTGCTGCTTCTAGGGAACCAAGCTCTTATATGGCAACCAGTCCTGCCTCAGAGAGAAAAAAATATCTTCCCCCCCACTTGCTCTCATCATTGCAAACAAAACAGAGCCACTCAGCTGCCTGCCCAGGGCAGCCCCCCTTTTCTGCTTTCCTCTGCTCAATTCAGTTCCCCCCCACAAAACAGCACCAGGACTGTTGTCTTCTCCCAAGCCCTATCTGCATAAGCATCCCGGTTCTGCTTTATCTTGCCCTAATTTCAACCAGGAACCAGAAAAAATGTCTGAAAATAATATTTTTAAAACCCAAAATTTATTTAAAAACTCACTGAAAACTTCAGTATAAGCCTCCTAATATCAAATAAACAATAAGAAGTCATAGAAGTCTTTACTGTGTAGGCCATTTATCTTAACTTTGAATTTTCTTTCTTTGTTACTCTGGGACTATATGTGTTTTTATGAACCTTTTCATACAGGTGGGCCTGCTCTCTCCATAAGGTTACTTAAAAAAATGCAAAGTCCACTAGAGAAGGGCCCTAAATGTAACCCCAAACACTCCTGAACTTGGGGATAGTTTTGGCCCCATATATACTAGCTCTCTTACGAAATAATTAAAAAACCCATCAATTTTGATTTTAGATTCTATGCACTGATACATCCAGAATTTTACATGCAATATACACAGGAAATATACATAATGAGGTTACTAATTTTTCATGGCTTTCAGAGCTGTGCAGGAATGTAAAGAGCATTCAATCAGCAATACAGCCTTATAGTGCTAACAGTGTACATCTTAAATGACAGCTTTCGGAAAGGCTGTATTTCAGGAGCAAAACATTCTTAAATTAATTTATTACAACTCAAATCCATGCTCTTATTTCTTAGCTGTTTATTTCCTTCTTGAAAAAGTAGCTGGAGTTTAATTTTGTCCAGGCTTGCCACAGTAATTCCCTTTGCAATAGGGCACTAAATTAACTTCAGGATTCTACATCTAGCCGGAGGTGAATTTTTATAGCTGCCATGTGCTGTTCTCAGTTCTGGTTCTAAAGAAAGTGTACCTGAATTATCTTGGAGTTAGTGCAGCAAGTGAGCCATTGCAACGGTTTAAAAAATGTAGAGGTACAACAAGGACAGGACCATATGCCAAGGAACTATCATTGACCTTTCCAGGGATGAGCAATTTACTATTATAATATATAGTATCATGAGCTGTGGTGGGCAAAACTCACTTCTTCAGATGAAATGATCTTGAGTGCACCCACTGCCTATGATTGAAGGCAAAACCTTAGGCTTGTTGAGATCTGATAATCCTGCACAGACTAGTAGAGGATTGGGGAGTCTTCTAATGAGCTTACTAAAGCTTACAGAAGCAGGAAACTATAAGAATCCTATGGCTTGTGGCGTAAGTGCAGGAGGGAGGATGAATGAATCCATTTAACTTTATCTGAAGTGATTCCTGCTTCAATTTCTCCAGCTAAGATCTGGCAAAATAAGAATTAGAACTTTCTGGTGGCCATTGCTGCTCATGTGATCAGCTTTAATTTTGAAAAATTATTCTTTCTGTTGAAAAGCCTCCCTTACATTTGTGAAGCCTGTATCTTCTAGGAAAAGTTTATGGCTTGATCTACACTGCTAGTTTATGTCACTATAACTACATTGCACATCCCTGGAAAGGTTAGTGATAGTTCCTTCGCATACGGTCCTATCCTTGCTTGTAGCTATACATTTTTTAAAGTGTTGCAATGACTTGCTTGCTGCACTAACTCCACGATAATTCAAGCACACTTTCTTTAGAACCAGAACTGAGAACAGCACATGACATCTATAAAAGTGTGTGTGTGTGTGCGTGCGCGCGCACGTACGCACACATATATTAGTTTCTAAGGTGCCACAGGACTACTTGTTGTTTTTTGGGCTAGAGGAGGTTCCAAATCTTCCCAAATCTGTCTAGGTGTGCCAGGGCAAGAAGAGAATGGCTAAGGAGAGTCTAGAGGGAGGGGAGAGATACTGAAGCCCCATGTTTAGTGGAACCAGAGCCATGAAGGAGATGGGGCTTCGCAAGGGAAGGGCCCCACCTTCGTGTGGATGTGCATGTCAAGTGGTGCTGTAGAAAAGTTCCTCTGAATCTCTACTGAGCGCCAGCAAGCCGAAGTGAGGAGCTGGGTCCAGCCCCAAGGGACTAGAGTAGGGTTGCCAACTCTCTCAGACCAGATGGACCAGGCATCATTGCCACAAATGGAGTCCAGTTCAGGACAGTTGGCATCCCTAGACAGGAGCTGCCCTTCAGGATGAGTGAGGAAGGAGCTCAGAATGTCCAAATAATATTTTCACCGGCTGCCTGTGCCCACACTTGGAATTAGCTTTGAGTGGAACCATCAGAACTGTTTCATTGTCAAACCCAAGACAAGAAAGACATGATTTACACAGATACCTGTACTCCAGTTTCAAGCAGGGGAAAACTGTAAGTTCACTGACTGTGAATTGCTGCTTTCTTTGCCTGTGCTAGAGATTTGCAATGGTAGAGATCTGCAATGCTTTAGGCACACCTCTGGCTAAACTGGGCTAGTAGACAAGATTTAACTTAGTGAGGAAGCAAGCAGGAAATTTGGAGCCCAAGGGAGGTTACTTCCCTATTCCCCACACACAGAAGACTTTCTAAGATGTACTACATTGAGATTCTTCTGTTTTTATTTGTATTACCATGGTGCCTACAAGGTCTAGTCACAGACCAGAACTCTACTGTGCTAGATGGTGTACAAACAGAGAAGACAGAGTCAGTACCTGCCTCAAAGAGCTTGCAATCTACTGTGGGCTTCCTCAAGTCTATGGGAAACAAACTCTTCTTCCTCATCACACCTTCAACCATTTAAAAAAATATATAAGGAAATTCACACATAAACTTTGTTTAAAAAAGTTAAGGTTCCAGACATTTAGTGTTTTGGGTGTTCGTTAGCTTAACAAAACATGAGAGTTGGAAGAACCCCATAGTGTTAAAGATCTAGAAAATTCAGAAATAATTTGTTCCGTATTTTCAACTGCTTAGGGTTTTTGTAAGTTCACAATTAAGGTATTCAAATTAAAGAATACTCTTAAAGAAATGGAACTCAAAGTGCCTTAGTACCCATCTACATCAGCAATTACAAAAAGGAGGAGGTATTAATCAATCACATGGCAGTTGCACCAACTCTGGCTTTCTTTATGGTCATCCACTATTCACAGTGGGGGGGTGAGGTGATTGGCACTTTTTCACAGTCTGTGTACTGTCTTCCTAAACAGGAAACTGTAAACATCATAGAGGCATCATCCTCTAAGGTGCTGAGAGCCCTCAGTACCTCAGAGAGCATGCTCACAATGGATGGCTATAAAACCCATTAAAACTCAATGCGCTGCAGATTTTTTGATATTTCACCTTCACATTTCTACCAGTACAGTCATCGCCACATGTGAGAAGTACTGTAGTGTCCTGAATTTTTGTCTTCACAAAACCTACTAATATTCCAGAAAGGTAATTTACACTCAAAACAAGGATCTAAGCGATAAATCTTAATTGCACTTCAACAAAATTTCTTTGTTCCGAGGAAATACCAGTAAGGTTTATCACAACATCAGTGACTTACTGGTATTCACTGTTGATATATTCACTTTCAAAAGTGATGCTCTTGGATTCTCCTTAAATATTCATTTACTAGAAACAAAACATGACAGTTTATTTAAACTAAGAATTAGTGACTTAATTACATATTTTGACAATTGTTACAGAAAATAACACTATTCCCAGCCACGGAGAGGCTGGGTGTGATTATACAGTTCAGATTCCACCACTCATTCATGCATATTAGAGCTGGCCTACGCTGCAAACGTACATCTCTCAGGTAAGTGAAAAAAATCCACACCCAAAAAAACATAGCTATACCGACCTAACTGCCAGTGTAGACTGTGCTAGGATGATGGAAGAATTCATCTGTTGACCTACCTTCTGCCTCTCAGGGAGATTAACAGACAGGAGCGCCCCACAACTCCATCAGTGTATATACTGAAGCACTGCAGCTGTGCCATTATAGTGGTTTAAGTATAGACATAGCCTTAGACAATTTATTTCACCATTATAACATTCACATTCTCCTGTATTAATGTGACTGATAGGACTGGGAAATTATTAGCATTAAAAACGTAATTGAAAAACCACAATTACATTTAAGCACAGTTAATGCTTTTCATGCAAATGGCATTATGTTACCCCTTTATAGGATAAGGGAATCACAAGTAACATATACTTAGAGATATCTATAGCCAGAAAATTTTGACTACTTTTTAGAATGCGGAAAACTAATACATTTGAATTCCAGTAAGCATTTGATAGTGTCAGGAAAATTACTCAAAATTATTCAGAATTGGCTGGATCTAAATAAGCATGAGGTGAGAAAACAGACTGGAAGACCACAAACAAAGAGGCACAAAAAGTGACAATGTGTTGAGTTGGGGGTATTTGGAAGGAAAGGTCTAATGAACAAAGCAAGAATCTCCATTAGGTTTGATCTTATTTAACATCCTCGTTAGTGACTACAAAGGAGTGAACAGCACTCCTTTTTATGGACAATACTGAACTGGAATGCATTGCAACACCAGCGAGAATTAAAAAAAAAAGTAGATTACTGATGATTCTGCAGCCGCAAGCATCTCGTTTTCTTACCATGGTACCTCACATAAATGAAGAGCTGGAGGCATGGCAAGGTAAAGCTCTACTTCATCTTTTACAAGAGAGCCCTTATGGCAGAGACATTACCCAACATTCTCTTGGACTTTTCAAAGAGAACAGAATGGAATCATTCCAACCCAGTTTTGCTTAGGTCCTCCATCAAGTCAGCTCTACTTCACAGTCAATGGTAGCAAAGGCAGACAGACAGATCTATTGGTTCAGTCAACCAAACCTATGCAGTCTCTGTCCCATGGGTAGGACTAAAACCAGAATACAAAAGGGCCAAGGAAATTTGATGATTCTAGGTGATGCAAAAAGTTGTGTTGCCAAGTCCTTCTATTAAAAAGTAATGAAAAGAAAAAAATCTCCCAAAAGATTGGGAACTGGGAAGTAACTGGCAAGATGACCAATATCAAGAGATAGTTCACTGAGAGTGGGCACAACAATCATTTGTTGAAAAGATGCCAACCCTCTAATGGGAAACATTAATCTCTATCAAAAGTGCATCCAACTTTCTCCATAAATGATTTTACAAGCCAAGAGGAATTCAAGTTTCAGGACACAACCTAACGTTCCCCCAAGACCTTCAGAACCTCATGTAGGAAAAATGTAGCATTTGCACACATCCACTGACCTCAGCATGGATCTGCTACCCAAGCAGCAGCCAAATCTTAGCAATCTTGCCAATGAGCTCTTTAAGGGAAATACTCTGAGTGAAAACAGCACAGATTCACCCCTTGCAACACATCTGCCACTCATAACTTCGGATGAAAACGTTTTCACAGCTATCTGAGTCAGGAAAAATGTTCATAGCTTTCCAAGTCCCCCTCTAGAGAAGTCTTAGCCCTCTCAGCCAAAAATACTCAAATACCAATAGAAAAAGGAGAACAGCTCCAAAATGCAAACTCTTATTTAGTAGCTAAGAAAGGACAAATGTATTTTTCTCACTTATTAGTCATAAGTGTCAGAGTAGATGAACAGAAATATTTAAAAGCCAAGAAGAATAAAGTGAAAAGTGATCAGTCTTCCCCTTATCTCCCTAGCCTGTATTACAAAAATAAGGGATAGCAGCAACACCACCACTGTCCAGCATGCTTATAAAGTAAAGGAAACTTCCTACAAAAGAGTCAATGTGAAATTCATGGATGACACCACGCCTAACATTCTGGTTGGATTTAAAAAGACTTGATGTTATGGCCTGCATTTGTAATTCAGCATGCTATGATAACCATAATCAAATCTCACATATCTGGGTATAAGATTATTGCCACCGGAATCAAGAATTCCTTCCCTATCCACCCATCCATAGGTGTCCAGTAGCCTAGGCAGGGGAAGTCTTTGCCTTCCCAAACTGCCAGGCATGGCCATGCCACACTCTGCCCCCAGAATGCCTGCTGTAGGCATTCTAGAGGCAGAGTGTTGATGCCCCCAGCACTTGCCTTCCCAGTGCTCCTGGCCAGGGAGCCAGAACCATGTGGCCTCCTCCTTACCCTGGTGCTCCGGGAGCTGTGCCATGCGGCCTTCTCCCCTCCCCTGGTGCTCCAGGGAGATGTGCCGCACACACGTGCCCCCTCGCCTCTTTTCTACTCTCTGGTGCTCCGGAGAGGCTAAGGCGCGCTCGGTGCATTGCCTTGCCTCTCTTCCTGGCTGGGGTGTGCTAGGTGCGCTGTCTCGCCTTCTCCCCTCCATGTGTGAGGGCAGGGCCTCAGCAGAGGGGGCGGGGCTGTAGGTGGGGCTGGGGGCCTGCCTCCCCTAGCCCCAGCTCCACCATCCACCCAGGCACCCATCCCACATTGGTCTCTCAGGAGAGGTTTACCTTCTTCTGAAACAATGGTACTGGCCACTGCCAGAAGCGGAACACTAAACAGCTTGGACCTTCAGTGCAATTTAGTATAGCATATCCTATGATCAGTACAGCTTCTGAGGGTTAGTATCTATAAAAAAATATTACTAATCTTAAGATATGTTGTTTTCTCTGTAGTTAAGGTTATTAAGGTGGTAGACAAAGAATCCATCTTTTACAGCACAATGTACTCCAGTACAGAATCTTAGTTTGCTGACTTCATATGCATTTTGGTTCCACTTAAAGGCAGTAGTACGATTAGCAGTAGCAGCGGCAGCATCTACTTTATTTTGAATGTCAGTATAAAACAAAACAAGTGCATTTTAACGGCAAGAAAATGAACTAACAGCAGATATGTAAGAAAGGGTTTATGTCAAGCTTTAACATGACTCATTATGAAATTAGTAAACCTCTTTCATGTGTCTTTCATTTTAATCAAAGTAGAAGGCACATCCTGTCAAAACAGCATTAAGTAACTTAGTAAGTTCTAAAATGCTCCTATATACTGCCTTACAATGTCAAGCTACTAAGTACATGGTGACTCTTACTATGAACGTTTTCAGCTTCCCTGCGAGCTTTTGAAAATAGATTTCATTTGTAAATTTAGTTTCATTTTAAGTGAAAGAACTCTCAACTAAGAAAATATGCAAGTCTATATTAATCGACAGAATTTGAGTGGGACACGAGATCAGTTTGATTCAGTTAAAAGAACAACCGCATTGCTTAAAATAACACGATCAACTTGTTTTAGTTATCCAGTTTCAGAAAATCCAATTTTCTGATAGAGTATCCTTTAAACAGCAAGTTTACTCTTTCTGAATACATTGCTAGTGTTCAGAAGGGATTTGGGACAGGCCCAAGAGGACAGGGCATGGTTCACACAATGTGCATCTTTATTCTCTGTATGCTCGTGCATGCCTGCCATTTTCACCTTTGCTGATGCTTGTGAAAGCTCCCCTTGGAGCAACTCAATAGACTGATGTCGTCATACATGGACATGAGATGGGAAGTGAAAGTGACTCTATCAAGTGCTATTAGAGAGAGAAGGTGGGTGAGGTAATATCTTTCATTGGACCAACTTCTACTGGTGAGAGATAAGCTCTGAAGCTTACACAGAGCTCATTTTCCCTGCTGTCAAATGTACAAAGTAAAATAAACAAAATAGGTTTATTCTCTTCAGCCTCTCTCTTAGTCATCCTAAGTGTTACTTGAAACACTAGTAGGTACAAAAATTTTCCGACAGAAATGTTATTTCACAAGTTATCAGTGTGAATACTGCTCTAGAGCAGTCGTCACCAACCAGTAGATCGGGATCTACCAGTAGATCTTGAAGCCTCTGACAGGTGATCTTCACTGGTTTGGCCAAGAGGCTATCAAGTACCAGCACTTCAGCTGCCCCTCCCTGCACTGCTGCGCACCTCCTGTCTTTTGCCTTGGAGCTACTCCCTCCCCCGGCCCAGGAGCCTCCTGCATGTGGTACAGATTAGGGAAGGGAGAGGAGGGGGTGCTGATATCAGGGTGACCCCTCTTCCATTCTGTATTCTATCTCCACAGAACGGGTGGGGGGGGAGGGGGAGAAGGGAGGGAGCACAACAGGGCTTGGGATGGAGGGAGTTGGATGGCTGCTTTTGAGAGTGGTACAGAGCCAGGGCCAGGGCCACACAGGAGCCACCTGAGGTAAGCAGTGTCCAGCTGGACCCAACTCTGAACCGCTGCCCCAGTCATGAATCCCCTCCTGCACTCCAAGCCCCCTGGACCCAAACTCCCTTACAGAGCCTGAACCCCCTCCTGAACCCTAACTCCCTACCTCAGGCTCAGTTCAGAGCCCTTCACATTCCAAATCCCTAAGCCCAAGACCAGAGCCTGTGCCCCAAACCTCTGCCCCTGCCTGGTAAAAGGGAGGGAGAATAGGGAAGGGAGGACGGAGTGAGCAGGGGCAGGGCCTGAGAGAAGGGGCACAAAGGAGGCGGGGCAAGGGTATTTGGGTCTGAGGCAGATCTTACATTGCACTTAAATTCAAAAAGTGATCTTGTGCTTAAAAAGGTTGGAGACCCCTGCTCTAGAGTATCTCCTAGTGAATCATCTATTAGGTATTTCCATCTCAAAGCAAAACAACCAAACAATCACTAAACACAATACTCTTAAGGATAAATTCCAGCTGGATGTAAATGTCGTCAAGATTCAGAATTTAGGTCAGAATCACTACCCGCTGCTCTCTTATTCCAGAACATGAACCATCTAAATTCTATGTCCTGTATGAAAGAGACTATTTTCAGAGGACAAGCTCCAAGCTTCTTTTAGAAATTCACATGATCAGTTTCATAATTAAGTCCAAACCATCGTAAGTAATATCTTACAGACTACTATTTTAAAAGCACTCACAGGATGCTACTGTGAAGAAAGAGATTCGTGTTTTCAGTCTTACTCTGTTTCATCAAGACAAAGGAGAATTTGTGATGACAACTGAAGAATTATTCTTCCCCTTATTGAAGGGACTTGTTTTAAAATTAAAAACCATGAACGAATCTACAAAATAATTCAGTTTTTATATCAAACAGCTGCAGACCTTGTAATTGAAACAGTGTGTCTAAGGCTACAAATGAAAACTGTTCAGTATCATTCTTTGAGTGACAGATTAAATTCCTAATCCAGTTGTGGTAATGGCCACATTTGTAGTTTAACATAAATTAAGAGCTTAATTATATTTGTGACTATTTTAAACAAAATAACAAATTCCTTTGTACCTGTGAATGTAATTTATAGCAAAGCCAGGTTCATTTTCCAAAACAATCTATTTTACACTGCAGCAGAACACTGCTATAATGGTATAATGTAATTCCTGTTGTAGAATGTGGAAAGAGTATTCACTGGTAGCACAGAGGAGGTTTTGAAGATAAATGAAGATGCTATTCATTCAGGGGTAATTTCATCTTAGAACTATATGAAAGATGTTTCACTCACATACTGCAGTTTCATGGCTAGGGATTTAAGTGTATTTTCAGCTACAATGTAATGCTGTTAGATCGATTATGTTGATACTGTATTTCTCATCATGAAGAATTCTAGCTTTTATTCTGTTTAAAAATGGATTGTCAGATTTTCATTTCACTACTAAATCTTTGTTTTGTGTAGGGTTTACTATTTAGCTTTAAAAACAAAATTACATAATTCATATGCTAAAATCACAAGCTTGTAAAAGCTATTAATAGAATCACAGAATACCAGAATGGACCCCGATTGGTCATCAAGTCCAGTCCCCTGCCTTTTCAGCAGGACCAAGCACCACTGAGATCATCCCTGACAGATGTTTGTCCAACCTGCTCTTAAATAACTCCAACAATGGAGATTCCACTGCCTCCCTAGGCAATTTATTCCAGTGTTTAACCACTCTGACAGTTTTTCCTAATGTCCAACCTAAACCTCCCTTGCTGCAATTTAAGCCCATTGCTTCTTGTCCTATCATCAGAGGTCAAGGAGAACAATTATTAATCATGGATAATTTACCTCAACAAGTTATCAGATAACTATGTAAATAACCAGTTAACCTGGGCAATTGAAGTGTCTATTGCATAAACATCTTTCTTTGGTGTAATACTATTAGCCAATTCTAACCCCCTTCTTGCAGCAATGCACAGAAAAATGTATGGTATCTACAACTGATACTGGATTTTAATATCACTTACTACCACGAGATAGTACCACAAAGTGTGTAGTAACCTGTAGGAAGGCTTTAAAGAGACAACATGTTTAGGCTTGTGTACATAACATTTTTAGAGGGGTGGAGTTACAAAAATCATTAATAATGTAAAGTGTTAGGAATCCTAAACACAAAATTATTGATATACTATATACATAGCACTTCAAGTTGTATCTACATATATGCTCAGCCTCACCATTTTACTAAAGGACGTAACAGAACAGAATTTAGAACTAAATACTAAAGAGATCTGAATTCCTTGCTCATCTTGAGCAAAATTCATACTCTCCCTTTCCTTCCAGCACAATGCCCAAGTAATTGAACTTTATATGGAAAACAACATGGGGATTGTGGAGCCAGAATTTACTTCCAGTCTACATGCAGAATGTAAAGCAGCACATAAGCTGGAATACTATCCACAAGCCTTCTGTATACCCTTATTTGAAGCCATTAGATTCATAAAAGTACAGATCCAATTGCCCCACTTTTGGTTTCTCTCTGACTGTTAAACGTCCGTATTAGAAGTCCCCATAAATTTGGCTTCCAGACTTACTAATGGTTACTGAAATAACCCTTATTCAGTTAGGTTTTAATTCTGTAATTTCTTTTTATGTCATTACACGGATTACATATGATGATTCACAAATGCTTTATTGACTTGAGAGCTTACAGGCTCATTACAAGGAAATAAAATACAGGAACTTGAAAACACAATCTATTGCTTTTTTATTGCAAGACTGTCCAAAGACACTGATAAGGACTGTGGCCTAGATGTGGTAGGTGCCATGTGAACTTGGAAGACCAGCCTGAAAAATGTATAGTTAAAAATGAGTTCCTTAAATAATATTGTGTAAGCTACTGAAATTGAGTGTTAGTAATTTCCATTTTGCTGCTCTCTCCCACAAACACAGTAAAATGGTACCATAGGGAACCAACACAAAATCCTTTTGTCAAATTCTTAAGGTTCTTCCAAAATTAGAGTGCATGTTTAAGGCACAACAGGATACAGCCAAAGACTGTAAAATCTGAGGCATTTAAATGCGAGTTTCATCTTTGGGGAAGGATTTGGGGGATGAAAATGATATCATTTTTATTGTTAGCTGTTTGTAGACTCATTTCTATTTATCCATAGAATGCAATAAATGGTTGGGCAAGGGAGAACAGGAGAATATTTTGAATGTATACACTGATCTACAAAATAAAATAAATATATATTTTAAAACTACTGCTTTAGAAAAAAGTCAACAAATTTGCAGGTTTGCCAAAAGGAATTATCGAGGGAGCAAAGAATGTTCTTCTTTGCAACACAGTATTGTGTATGTGTATGCACACATACACACACACACACTACGCTGTATATATTTAGGATGCCACTGATTAATATTCTATCAATGGTTTTAATTGTGAACTACATCCTCTCTGTTTTGGATATACTGAGGTTTAGCTACTGAAATACTGTTTTTATAGTAAGCAGAAAGGAAAAAACAGGAATACTGAGTAATGGAAAATTCCATCATAAATAGGTAGAGGGAAATGACTTTTGGTGAAGAAGAAAAGAACACTGAGATATATCACTTATTTTGATTTGTGCGTGTAATTTTTCATTAACTTTAATGGGAGCAAGGCTGCACATATCATGGGAAGAAAAGAGGCTTTATTCTACATATGACACTCTCTACCCTGTAGCAGGATAATCATTACTGAAATTACACCATTTTCCTTTTATATGAATTTCTTTGCTGTGAAAGTAAATTGACATTTTGTATCAAGATTTGCAGCATAAAATCAAATTACCTTCATTTCAAATAGGACTGTATAATATGCTACTTTAGTTTAATGGACAAGTAGTGAAAGATATATTACAGATAACTCATTGACTCATTGTGTGTGTTTGCAGTTGCATTATATTTTCAGGAAATGTATACCAAACTCTGTGAAAGATCAAGGGATTCACAATTAAATCTTTCAGGAATTGCAGGTTACCTAAAAAAATCCTAGCAGGATCAGGACAGGAATTCCACAATGGGAATTTTTAATTAAGCACAAGAAGGCACTAATATTCAATATAATAACTGTATCATATCATTTTCTAAAAAAGGTTTCCCCTATCACATAATCTAAGTTTGCACTGCAGTGGGCAAGGAATAGGCCATATAACGCCATTCAATATTTTAAAAAGTTACATAATTAATTCCTTATATTAAATTTTTAGCCTTTATGAGAAAATATCTGCAATAATCACTCACTCTCATACACACACATACACAGAGAACTTACTTTGCTGTGCACAGTATCTGTTCCATAGCCAAAACAGAAACTGACATAGATGCATAGTAGTGTTACTACTTATAAAGACTGTGGCCAACTGATTAGTAAGTCATTAGTTTTGCCTTTTTATTTTTAAATGTAATATAAGTATAGAATATAGCCTTTTGGGGGCTTATGAATCCCAGAAGACTGCATCTCTTTTTCAGAGTGGGACCATTAAGAAGATATTATGTAAAAGGTTCACTAACATATATTTTGTAAAAATGCCCATCAAAAGTTCAAGATTCTTTGGTCACTTTAGCAATCCTTGAGGTCCCTATTCTGATCAAGATTTTCGGGTGGAGGGGCAAGAGTCTGGAAAATACCAGTGTTCCTTTGGTAGCATCCCCATTGCTTCCCCCCACTGTCTTGTTTTGTGGATAGGTGAATATATTTGTTCATGGATTTTATAGGAGCCAACCAAAGCAGACATGAAGACATCATAAAAAGCTATTATGGGATGTAAAATCCTGGTTAGGTTCACCTAACATTTAACTGGTTAATCAATTAAGCATGACCCAGGTGGGGGACCACTCCAGCTAGGGATGAAAGTGAGTAGTTGGTTAATCTAGTAGACAACTTGCTTCTTCCCCACCCCTTCCTGCCTCTGTATCAGAGGCAGCAAGTGGAGGGGGGAGCAGGAGCTGGCTTAAAAGCTGGTTCTCCCCAGCACCATCTCTGCGGTGTTGCCTCCCCCTCCCCCCGCGGCTGCCACAAAGCAGGCTGGCCATGGACAGAGGCAGCTCCGGCAGCAGCCACTGTCTGCTAGAAACCCCCACCCCCGGCCCTGTCCACGGAAGTCCCAGATACTGGCTTCCTCTCTTCTTACCCCAACACATGCCCATCTGCCCTTCCTTAAACACACACACACAATTCAACAGAAAAAAATATAACTGTTCCTGTTTTTGATGTTGCCTAATGCAATGTATGTCAGGTAAGCTAATTTTAAAACTGTCTGATCATTAAGCCTTTTTTTTTAAACAATTACACATCATAATATCATTTACATTTTGTGGACAGCTCCTTTTTTTAAGGTGGCAATTGTGTTCTTTATACAGATTCTTCTTAACTGATACCATTCTGCCATACAGAAGAAAATTGTTCCATAAAGTTTAAATCAGATATCTACCAAAGCCATATTTATAGTCATGGCTACTATCAGCTGTCAAGCCAAAGAATATTGAAGAAAAGCAGGCATTTTTAATATATTATGGTTAATATATCATCTAAGTGACATGTGCAGGATAACAATAGAATTGGAATGGTCAAGCAAAATGCTACATTAGAGAACTTCTGTTTTGTTTAGAAAGAGAACAAAATCACACCTGTAACCCTGATGGATGAAAAGAAGATTCATGAGAACCACAAAAGTAAGGGCTTCAGGAGCTAAAGGTAACATTGAGATCAAGTTATCAAATGCTCAACACAACTCCTTATTTCTTTCCACTGTAAAGAATCATTTAAATCATACTGTATGAGGGGGAGGAGGAATACTAACAGCTATTTTTAAAAACAAATGGAAAACTTCTTCACCTATCAACAAAACAAGGTGGTTGGGGTGGGGGATCCTACCAAAAGAACACCGGTATTTTCCAAACTCTCAGACTCTTGCCCCCCAATTTTTTTTGGACAGAATAGGATCCTTCGAGGATAGCTAGAGTGACCAAAGAATCCTGAACTTTTTATTAGCATTTTTACAAAATACAAATCAGTGAACCTTTATATAATCTCTCAAATAGTCCCACTCTGACCAAAAGAGATGCAGTCTTCTCTAGGATTTATAAGCTCCCAAAAGGCTATATTAACTAGCCGTGCAATGGACTAGTCCACATAGAGGGAACAAGTAGAAATGAGGGAATAAAGGAACTCTCTTCCACAGCAAGTAGCAGAGTTGCTTTGGATAATGGCAAACTTTTTTTTGCCAGGCAGTCCTTCTCTACTAATGGGGGAAAAAGTGTCTCCTAGGAATAAACAGCAGCCTCAGGGGGAGAGGGTCACTGAACTTAGCAGGTTAATGGAGCCAACGTGGACTTTACAGCTCCAAAGGCACTTTTAAGCAGATTAGAGCCTTAAATCTGTCAATTATATGGACTACTTTGGAGTGTACAAATATACAATGGATTCTAACTCTTCATATGGTGGAAATGAATTCCTTGTGTTTTGGGGCTACTGGCTTTGAGAATAATGTGATCAACAAGTATACCACGAGTGGTGTTTGGGAGGACATCTTTCCTTAAGCCACCTAAAAGGTAGATGACAGCTGGTGAAATACAACAACAAAGGTCAAAGATGAACTGCCAATAGTGTTTCCAATTCTGATCATAAATAAGTAGCCAAATTGATTATTAACATATACATAGTCACTAAGGCTATGTCTACACTGCAGTACTATTTCGGGATACTGGAGTATCCCAAAATAGCTATCCCATGTCTTCACAGCAAGCCCATTATTTTGAAATATAATGGGCTCGCTATTCCAACATCCCTGTAAACCTCATTCCACGAGGAGTAAGGGATGTTTCGGAATAGCGGGTTATTTAGAAATTGACTCAAAATAAGCTATGCAATTTGTGTAGCTCAAATTGCGTATCTTATTTTGACCTAGGGTGCAGTGTAGATGCACCCTAACATTAGAATTTTTTTAAAAATCAGTAACACCTCAATAATAAAGACTTAAAGGAATAATTTCAACTTGGAAAATTATGTTGTGTACAGGAGTATAAAATATTAAATCTACAGCATACTTAGAACATTTCTAAGTAATTCATTTGAATACTTTTTATGTAAGTTAGGTAAGATTTTATCCTACCAAGAAATAAATTAAATTAATATCTCTCTAATTTAGAGAAGATGATGCTTTACCTGCACAGCAAGAGAAGATGCATTGTCAGAAAGCAAAATTTGTTCCTCTGTAGAAAGAAAATGAAAAGGACATAATTACAAGAAACAGTTCTTGTTTAGTTATTGATATATAAGCGCATAATATTCTGTGTTTAATTCTCTTGTATAAAGTAAAAAGGCAACTACTTCAACAGAAAATATTTGTACCGCTATATTAAGTTCATGTTATGGTGTTTGACAACAAAATCTGAGGTATGAACACAAAAATATACCAAGAATATTTCTTCTAGAAATGCACTCCCATTTATCTTATTTTACCAGAGATGTACGATTAGAATCCCCAACTAAAAACAAATTTATATCTTAATTTTAAGCCAATTATTCCTCTACTAATCAAAGGTAAATAAAATAGATCTTCATAATTCCTCTAGCTAAAAAGAAAAAGCATTCAGATTCCACAAAAAAACAGTTAATACTGCACACTGTGTCTAGGTCTGTCACACAAAAGAAAGATGACAAGTTTGCTGCAATAAAAATTCCATGCTTAGAAGACTAGGGCTGCTACCTATTAGTCTTCATTACTTTGCAGTCTTCTGACAACTGTAGCAGGCTGCTGAGCCCCAAATGGGGGCCATAATGTGATCTGATGATATATGAAGAGCTGCTAAAGGGAGCCTGAACCATCCTAGCCTATACATTTTAACAGTTCCTTTTTACTGAGAGCCCCACTTTACCATAAGACTTCAAAAATCTGCTGCCTCAGCTATTGGTGCAGTAAATCTGCCAACAGTGCCTGCAACCACATCATTTTACACTGCCTACAGCAGCCAATATAATGAGTCAATAATAAACCAAGGACCTTATAGGCCATGAATAGCTGGCTTATATTGGCAGATGCAAGCTTAGCTAAAGCCTCTGACCAGACAAACACAAAGGAATCCCTTCTTAACAGTTTCCATTTTTCCTGAAGTTAATTATATTACTGTATATTTAATGTTTTTAAAAATAAATCATTAACTGCGGAAAATAATGTACTCACCCTTCAGCTGCTGATATAATGCAGCATTTTCAGGCCAAGGTTCTGCAGCTGTGGAAAGAAAAGGAATTCAAATTCATAATTAAGTAAACCAACTAACAATGTGCTAGCGGACGTGAACTGAGCATAAAATGTTACCTAAAGCAGAAATTAGAATTTTAGAGCCATTCATGCAAAAGTTGACCTAGCTTAAAAACAGCCCACTATTATTCATGCTGCTCTCCTTTTCCCAGGGAATGGAAAGGGATGAGAGAAGAGAGAAATCTGATTCCTCCCAAAAACTAAGGCCACAATATTCTTAAATTCAAGCTATGTGTTACAAATATAAAATCACAGCAGCAGATTTCTTCCTAACTGTATGTTTTCTTGTACATGTCAAAAACACACTCTTCTCCATTCCAAGAAGTAATATAAAGAATTCTGATTAGAACAGGACCAACAGACATACTAAGGAGAGATGGTGCAACTGGAATCTACAAAACTAAGTTTAAGAGTTTGCATGGGGACAAAAAGGTCTTCTGTTCTTTTAATGTTGGTTCTTGATTAAGTCCACCCACCACCAAACAACAGACACATCCAGCTAAGTGGGCACTTCAAAAGGCAATACACCAAGCTGATGGTAGCACTGGAAGTTTATTTTGCCTCATCCACTTTGGTGCTGTCACATATTGTATATTTGTCAGTATTCTTTTGAAAGACTGTATCATCTTTTGTTTGAAAAGGCAAGATATTCCAACTGAGAATCTATGTGTAATCAATCATGCACCATGTGAATTTCTGGCAGAGCATAAATAATCATCAGTAGCAAAAGACTAATGCTAATAGTGGTTAGAGAACTGACAAAATAACATTACAATGGACGATTACATTTCTTTGTTAAATTCATTTTAGATGACTATTTTAAGGTGTTAATTCAAGGTTTTCCGATCCAATCAAATTGGCTAGTTGTGATTAAAATTCATCCTACTAATGTACAAAATATTATAAAGCCTTCAGATCTACAAATAATTATATGTATAGTAAAACTGAAGCTAAGAAAATAAGGCATTCTTTATAATAACACTAAAGAAAAGTACTGCATGATTTCATAATTAAAATATTCTTTTCTATTACTCTTGGACTATTAACTTTAGATTTTATGACAGTTAGACGAGATCATAAAGCTTGTAATAATGTATACACAGTCTTGCAAAGGTCACTACCCTTAACATCAAGCACAAAAAGCATGGGCACAAGAAGGTAACTAATCACATCCAAGTGTCATGACAACATATTTTATGTTGTCTTATAACATTTATTGCTTTTAAACCCATCCATTAAAGTTGTGTCCTGAAGTAAAAATTCTTGAGATGAAATACACTCTTGTTTATTTAAAGAAAAAAAAAAGACAACACCACAGTGTACTTGGCACCAACTGTTAAAATAACCTATCTACACTACATCTCTTTAATTCAGTAGAAATCCAGGCTCACAGAAATGTTGAAATTTCATGACACTACCATCATGCATGAAAGGACCAGTTACTATTTGCATGCTAAGAGGTAGAAGTATCACCAAAATCAAAATGATCTGTGAGGTTTTTGACATTTGGGGTGGAAGTCTAGTGAGATTTTTAACACCTACATCACCTCAAAATGAATCCTAATCTCAATTCATATCTGGATGTAGATGTCATATTTCCATTAGGAGATGTGCAAAGAAATCAAAGAAGTTCCTTCACTGAAGATGTGCTGAGCACACAATATAGAACAGCTGTGGCAAATGCGTGGCTTGCAAGCCACATGTGGGTCTTGCCCCCCAAAAGTGCAGCTCGCAAAGCCGTTCCTGAGCCCCCCCCCCCCGAAATGGCCCCCAGCTCCCCTGTGCTTACCGGGTCGGAGCTGCAGGGTTTTAAAAATGATGCCCAAGATGGCGGCCATCTTAAAGGGGCAGCCTCCTTTTTAAAAAAATTAATTGATTTGTTTTTGCTCGACAATTCTGTTCTGGGGGGCTTTTTTTTTGGTTTGTTTGTTTGACAATTCTGGTGCAGCTCTTTGCATTTTTTCCGCCACTGTTTTGGCTCTCTGCTAAGTGGGTTGGCCACCCTGATATAGAACTAAAGGCAAAAGTACCTATTTTTTGCTGTAACAACCTAGACGTCCTGTTCAAAATTTTCAGTCATATCCTAAACAATAAAAAGGATTTTCATCTTAAAACCCTGCAGACATCACATTAATTTTCTTCACTATGATACGCACTCTTAGATCCCAACCTCAGGTGTGGGGAGGAGCACAGTCTAACTTCAGGGAGAAAAGTGCAATAGTTATTGTAAGCCACAAGTGTGCTCACGCAATCCTAGGTAGGCTGTACGCCAATCCAGTCTCTGAAGCCTAAAACCTCCATCTGTTCTGTGAATAAACACAGCACAGATAGTACTGCAAACTTCTCCATGCTGTATTGTCATTGCATCTCAAACCCTGATCTAGAGTAACTATTTTAAGGAAGTAAGAGGAGTGTTACAGTCTCTGATCAGTCCAGGGCAACAACTGTGCTTACCTCTCTGTTAGGTCTGACAGTGCTTGGGTGATGTGGACATTTGTCTGCAAGAACTGGACTAAGACTTTCAATTTAGTTCACACAGCTTCTGTCCAAAGAGATGGTAACAGCTTTTGGTCACTGAAATCTAGCCTAGGATAGCGTACAACAAACTTGGAACAAGAGGCTTCATGTTCTATTACTCATATCCCAAAAGAGCCATCTTATACATTTTTTTTTTTAGATTCTTACACACTGGGCCAAGTGTGCTGGAAGAGTAGCTGAACTACAATACAAAGGATACATCCTCAAAGATCTGCACAATTATCTACTGGGAATTCTGTTATTAAACACCTATACACTACCCCATTACTCACCCTGTGTCTTGTTGGCACCCTACATGCAATCATTTCATATATTGCTTTGGACAGAAGTTTAATACCACAAAATAAATCTGACAGATGACAAGTTACGACAGATGGAAATTTATCATTAGAGTCCCAAAGACTACAATGACTAAAACTAGTCATAATCCCCAAAATCTACTGCGCAGGGAGACTAGATCCCCTATTTTATGGCAGCAAGGAAAAACCCTTAAAGAAATGCCATGGATCTCCCTAACAGGAGAAAGTACAGTATTTTTAATGTACAGCACGACTCCTAGCTTCTGTAGGTGAAGACATAATTTGTGGAATAATAGGCACTAATATTACACGCTGCTTCAGTTCTGTCATATTTCCAATCCATCAAATTGATTAATGCTATAATAACTCTACACAAACTTATCATTTGTGCACTAATGAAGTCAAATCCAGTTTATCCTTCAGCAACTAGACTATTTTGGTCTCCAGATGTTAGTTCTCCAGCTAACTAAGGACACATTGGCAGTAGTGAGGGCAGAGGAAAAGCAACAAATATGACATATACCCAATTTTGAAAGTTTTATGCAAAGGATCAACTTCAGTGTCTCAACAGCATCAGATCCACGAAAACAACCATCTTCACTGCTAGCTTACAGTGTGAAATAATTGAGCAGTTATATGCCTAATGTACAGCAAGGTATTGTCACATGTCAGGAATATGGACATGACAAGAGCTAATACTGAGAGTTCAGAAGAAGGAGCACTGCAGTGATCAAAGAGGCTAAATGGCAATTAAAATCTGGCATGTAAAACTTTCTTCAGTTTGAAGACAACAAATATAAAATGTAGTTATTAAAAACTTTACTAAACATCTTGTGTGTTAGATTAATCGTGTCAGTGGTTTACTCATCACTGATGGGAACTGCAGCGTACAGAATTAACAGATGACGGCAGGGTTCATGGGTACCACATTGAACTCTCTTAAAAAAAATCCTGAAAATTGTCATCATATGACTCAAGAAGCTTTAACTACCAAGGACAGTGACTATATATTAAGCTGATTCCCAGCTCCCCCTCTGTCATAGCTTGTCCTAGCCATTCCTTGATATCATTTTTTCCTGATAGAAACAAGGTTCCATATAAATCAACATGACATGAAAGTCTTGTCAAATTCTTTGTTGCTGGAAAAATATTGAATTAGGTGCACTTTTCCGATTTAGTAATGGAATATTATACTCCTGGTGCATTAAGGACTGGTTCAGCTATGCAATTTGCCTGTAGATTTAAAATGATCATTTCTAGTCACTTCTGATTTTCAGTTAATAATACAATTTATCTATCTAGGCACTAATATGCCCTGTCCCAACACCATAGCAGGAGCACCTCACAAGCACTTGTGTAAATATATTCAAGACTCTCCTGTCAGATGGGGATAATAATTCCCTTTGTATAGATAGG
This sequence comes from Pelochelys cantorii, assembly GCA_032595735.1. Classification (NCBI taxonomy): domain Eukaryota; kingdom Metazoa; phylum Chordata; order Testudines; family Trionychidae; genus Pelochelys; species Pelochelys cantorii. The sequence goes on along the minus strand of CM064332.1, from coordinate 46,071,997 downwards.
GAATTCAGGCACAGAGAATAACATTACCTCTGTGCAGAGGGCCCACACAAGGCCTATGCACCATAAGCCTTGTGTGAGCTCTCTGCACAAATGTGAATGGCAGTTACAGAGATCAGGTGAGGTAACTAAACCAAGTGCACACAAAATGTCTGTAAGAGCACAAGAATGAATTCAAATCTCCCAAGTCCCAGTCCAGTGCCTCAGCTTCCTCCTTCTAGACTCTTCATTTTTAATGCAATTAAAAAGAGAAATGGTCTGAGGGAAACAGGATGAAGGTTAATAAGGACAAATGCAAAGTGCTCCTCTTAGGAAGGAACAATCAGTCTCACACATGCAGAATGGGAAGCGACTGTCTAGGAAGGAGCACTATGGAAAGGGATCTAAGGTTATAGTGGACCCCAAGCTAAATAAGAGTGAGCCATGTAACACTTCCTAGATGACCCCAGAGAGGCGCAGGGGTGCCTGCCTGCCCCGTGTGGGGCACAGTGAGGCGCATGTAGTGCCATGTGCACGTGGCGCTCTGGGGTACTGCAGCCTGCTGAGGTGGGGAAAGCAGCAGCATGGAGGTCCGCAGTCCCGACCTCTACCCCGTGCGGTCTCACCTGCACTGCTCACCGCCCCAGCCCTTCCCACAGAGGCCAGGGCCGCCCAGCTGCCCACCAGGAGTGGAAGGGAAGGAGCAGACAGGTCGGTGCAGCAGTTTCTCCAGGCAGCTCAAGGGTGCTCTGGCAGCCATGGTAAGAATCTGCTGCTGGCACATAAGCCCAGCTGGGAGCAGCACATGTCCCTGGGCTGCTGTCCTGTGCACCATACCCTCCCTCCTGCCCCTGGGCTGTCACAGCTGCAATGTGGGGTCTGCCGGCTACTGTGCCATGTTTCTTGGCGTTGAAAGCCCTGTGGGGTGGGTGGAGGAAGGGGAGTAGGGGCTTGGTTTAAAATAACCATTCCAATTGGCGAGGGGAAGCAAGGTCGGGCTCGAGATGGGGGAGCAGGGAGAGAGGGAGGAGGCAGGCGGGACACAGAGTAACGTGATGACGTCGCTCTGTCATCCCTCAGGAAAATTTTTTTTTAATATATAGAGAGATTCAATAGACTTTGATAGTTTTAGTGAGAGTATAGTATGTGCTAGGCCAAAGGTGGGCAATAAGCGGCCCGCAGGCTGGATGCAGTATGCCAAGGTTAGCCCCTAGCAGGCCACCAGTGCTATATTTACCTGTGCATCTGCAAGTACAACCGCTTGCAGCTCCCGTTGGCCACAGATCGCCATTCCTGAACAGCAGGGGCTGCAAGAAGTGGTGTCCTATCCACGCTGTTTCCCAGAGCTCCCGTTGGCCGGGAACAGCGATCTACCACCAACAGGAACTGCAAGCAGCCATACTTGCAGAAGCACAGGCAAATATAATGCCAGCAGCCCACCAGGGACTAACCCTGGTGAACTGCATCCAGCCTGCAGGCCACTTATTGCTCAGCTCTGGAAGGGATGTAGAATTCCAATTAATCAGTTAACCGGTTAAATGTTAGGTTAACCTAATATTTAGCTGGTTAACTGACTAAGCGGGATCCCGGGTGAATGACTCCTCCAGCCCGGCTGAAGTGGCCCCCTGGCTACGGGGTTCCCAACCCCTACTCTGGGGCTAGGGCCAGGGTTGGGCTGCCACCAGTTATTTAAGGGCTACCAAACTATTTCATGTGATTTACTGCATTCAATTACGAAACTCAGAATAGAATCTAGTCCTTGGGTCATTTTGGTCCATTCACCAGTACTGTATTCTACAACAGTGAGTAATGCTCAGAGATCTCAAATGAAGGAAGGATGAGCACAGAAAATAATGTTCCTCCTCTATGAAGAAGTGATTACATTAATTAGTTTAATTTCTCTGTTTTGCCATATTATCATAGCATACAACAATGCTTAATTTGCATAAGAAGCAGGAAAAAGAAAAACATCTGTATGTTAACAATTCGGCTGAAGAAGTTAGGTTCACCTAATTGTAAAGCCCTGTCTTAAAATAGCCAAGAGGAAGAATATTCTAAATAAAGACCAAATATTTTGTCCTTAATTCACCTTGCTATTTAGGTATGGTGTGAGGTGAGATAAGTGAATTTATATACTGTTCTTTCAGGTTTCTCACGGAGTATTTCATCACAACACCACAAACACTAAAAAGCAATGGAATTGTACATTTTGGCAAAGGCCACATCTACCAATCTCAAAATATTAGTTCACAAACACTGTCACATTCAACCACACTGACACCTAACAGTAAGACAGACCATTTGTGATCTACTCCAGATCAAGCTGAGATTGGAGCCACAGAACAAAAGCTGCTCAGCAATCAGTATCTTCTAGCTTTAGCTATCCCAAAGAATGCTGCACTGTCAGTCTCTTTCCCAGTCAGTCACATCAACACAACTGGTGGTAGATTACCAGTTTATTCTCTTCTCATAATGACACAGCACACATTTGAAGTTTTGGGGGTGTTAGTAGGTATCCATCTATTAAGTATAAATATGGAAGTGGTGATAATTTATATGTTTTTTAATCTGCCTTAACATAAAAGTTCAGGATTAAGCCTTGATTAATGCAGTGATATTGCAGTCAAATTGGAACCAGAGCAGTTAAAAGACATCTCATCCATTAGTAGTGATCAATAAAGGAAGTATAACTAAGTTATGAATTAGCTGCCTGAACACCAGCCAATTCAACCCACCTATGAGAAGACGCAGATCAATTTAAAAAAGGTACTTGGATCAATTTCATAAGATTGACCTAATGTTGTAGGCTAACAAGGGTCAAGAAAACTGGTTCATACTGTCAGTAATTCCAAGGCTCTGCCAAAAATGAACACTAATTACTTTGAAAGAAAAAATGTATTATCCTAGGATTCATATTTGTGTGACTATCCATCATTTGTCCTCAAATTAAAGTGCACACATTACATCATTTACATTATTTAGTTAAATCCATGCCCGCAAAAAAAAGTTGTTACAGCAGAACTTCAAAGAAAACCAAAGCTACGAACTGGCCAGTCAACAACACATAAGGCAGAAGCAGAGACAAAACAAAAAATTATCAAATACAGTACAGTACTGCGGTAAATGTAAACTACAAAAAAAAAATTGAAAATGTAAAAGGATTTGATAAAGTAAGAAAACTGTTTCTGTGTTTGTTTCACTGATGGATGAGGCTTTCTTCGGACAACTGAGAGAAGCTTCCAGATCGCAGGCCCTGGTTCTCGTAGGGGACTTTAATAACTCTGACATCTGTTGGCAGACCACTATGGCAGTACATAGACAATCCAGGAAGTTTTTGGAGAATGTTGGGGATAACTTCTTGGTACAAGTGCTGAAGGATCCGACCAGGGGCCGTGCGCAGCTTGACCTTCTGCTCACAAACAGGGAGGAACTAATAGGGGAAGTAGAGGTGGGTGACAACCTGGGAAGCAGTGATCATGAGATGGTAGATTTCAGGATCCTGACCAAAGGAAGAAAAGAGAGTAGTAAATTACACACCTTGGACTTCAGAAAAGCAGATTTTGACTCCCTCAGAGACCTGATGGGCAGAATCCCCTGGGATGCTAACATGAAGGGGAAAGGAGTCCAGGACAGCTGGCAGTATTTTAAAGAAGCCTTATTGAAGGCACAGAAAGAAACCATCCCGATGCGTAGTAAGAGAGGCAAACATGTTAGGAGACCGGATTGGCTTACAGGGGAAATCCTTGGTGAACTTAAGCACAAAAAGGAAGCTTACAAAAAGTGGAAACTTGGACAAATGACCAGGGAGGGGTTTAAATGTATAGCTCGAGAATGCCGAGGGGGTTATAAGGAAGGCGAAAGCGCAAATGGAATTGCAACTGGCTAAGGATGTGAAGGATAACAAGAAAGGTTTCTACAGGCATGTTAACAAGAAGAAGGTGATCAGAGAGGGTGTGCAGCCCCTACTGGATGAAGGAGGTAACCCAGTGACAGATGATGTGGGGAAAGCTGAAGTACTCAATGCTTTCTTTGCCTCTGTATTCACGGACAAGGTGGGCTCCTGGACTAATGCGCTAAGTGATGCAAGATGGGATGAAGATCGACAGCCCTTAGTTGGTAAAGAACAGGTTAGGAACTATTTAGAAAAGCTAAACATACACAAATCCATGGGTCCGGACTTAATGCATCCGAGGGTACTGAGGGAGTTGGCAAATGTCACTGAGGAGCCTTTGGCCATTATCTTTGAAAAGTCGTGGAGATCGGGAGAGATCCCGGATGATTGGAAAAAGGCAAATGTAGTGCCCATCTTAAAGAAAGGGAAGAAGGACGATTCAGGGAACTATAGGCCGGTCAGTCTTACCTCAGTCCCTGGAAAAATCATGGAGGGGATCCTCAAGGAATCCATTTTGAAGCACTTGGAAGAGGGGAAGGTGATCGGAAATAGTCAGCATGGATTCACAAAGGGCAAGTCATGCCTGACCAATCTGATTAGCTTCTATGATGAGGTAACTGGCTCTGTGGACATGGGAAAGTCAGTGGATGTGATATACCTTGACTTTAGCAAGGCTTTTGATACGGTCTCCCACAATATTTGTGCCAGCAAGTTAAGGGAATGTGGATTGGATAAATGGACAGTAAGATGGATACAAAGCTGGCTAGAAGGCCGGGCCCAGCGGGTAGTGATCAACGGCTCGATGTCAGGATGGCAGTCGGTTTCTAGCGGAGTGCCCCAAGGTTCGGTTCTAGGACTGGTTTTGTTCAATATCTTTATTAATGACCTGGATGAGGGGATGGATTGCACCCTCAGCAATTTGCAGATGACACTAAGCTAGGGGGAGAGGTAGACACACTGGAGGGCAGGGATAGAGTCCAGAGTGACTTAGACAAATTGGAGGATTGGGCCACAAGAAATCTGATGAGGTTCAACAAGGACAAGTGCAGAGTCCTGCACTTGGGATGGAAGAATCCCAAGCATTGTTACAGGCTGGGAACCAACCAGCTAAGTAGTAGTTCTGCAGAAAAAGACCTGGGGGTTACAGTGGATGAGAAGCTGGATATGAGTCAACAGTGTGCCCTTGTAGCCAAGAAGGCTAATGGCATATTTGGTTGCATTAAGAGGAGCATTGCCAGCAGATCCAGAGATGTCATTATTCCCCTTTATTTGGCTCTGGTGAGGCCACATCTGGAGTATTGTGTCCAGTTCTGGGCCCCGCCCCCCCACTACAAAAAGGATGTGGATGCACTGGAGAGGGTCCAGCGGAGGGCAACCAAAATGATTAGGGGGCTGGAGCATATGACCTATGAGGAGAGGCTGAGGGAGTTGGGTCTGTTTAGTCTGCAGAAGCGAAGAGTGAGGGGGGATTTGATAGCAGCCTTCAACTTCCTGAAGGGAGGTTCCAAAGAGGATGGAGAAAGGCTGTTCTCAGTAGTGATGGATGGCAGAACAAGGAGCAATGGTCTTAAATTGTGGTGGGAGATGTCCAGGTTGGATATTAGGAAAAACTATTTCACTAGGAGAGTGGTGAAACACTAGAATGGGTTACCTAGGGAAGTAGTGGAGTCTCCATCCCTGGAGGTGTTTAAGTCTCGGCGTGACAAAGTCCTGACTGGGTTGATCTAGTTGGGATTGGTCCTGCCTAGAGCAGGGGGCTGGACTTGATGACCTCCTGAGGTCTCTTTCAGCTCTATGGTTCTATGATTTAAATTGTGATGATTAAAAGCAGCATTTTTCTTCTCCACAATAAAGGTTCAAAGCTGTATTATTAAGTCAATGTTCATCTGTAAACTTCAGAAAGAACCACTATAATATTTTGTTCAGAGTTACCAACAACCTCCATTCCCGAGGAGTTTGGAACTCTGAGGTTCTACTGGACAATACAGAGAGAGATGTATGTTCAATGAATGTTGTTCAGCAACCTGGTCAAAGGAAAATGGCAGTTTCAGCAGCAATTCTGGAACTTCAGCTGTCAGCAACTTGTAGAAAATTCCACATACTGACTCTTCAGCACCCAGGCCACCAACAGCAATACCTGGCCCCAGGACAGAACAATCAATGGGCCCCTCCCCACCCTCGCCTGGAGCCACAAGCCCCGCACAGAAGAAACTCTGAGCGCGCACACCCCTGAGCCAGAGGACCCCTAGCCAGTTGCAGATCCATTCCCACACCTGCACAGAGGACCATCTCTCCCCATGCAATCAGAGGAGCCTCATGCCCCCTGCAGCCATGCCTCCTGTCTCTTCCCCAGACCCAACCCAGCAGTACTGGCTACACTCAGCTGCCCCAAAACCTGCATAAGGCATAGCAAAAGCGTCTTTGAAGAGATGCCTTTCCCCAAAGCAGATTAGGTCTGGGAAGAGAGGAGAGCTGCAGCTGCTGCTGGCCCAAAGCTCTTCTTCTTGCTTTGAGGGGGACAGGTGCTAAGGGCTTCTCTGGGCAGAAGTCAGGGGCCACTTGTGGCTCTGGCTGAAGGAGGAGCATGAGAGCGGAAGGAGTGGAGCTGGGGGCCAACCTCTCCCAGGGGGCTCTATCCACCGCCCACAAATCCATGCCTATGGCCAATTTAAAAGGACTTGGTGGGATCCTCAGCTGCCGCTACTGCAGCAGTGGCCAGGACCCCTGGACAATTGCCCTCTTTGTCCCGTTTGCCCCCATTCAGTGGATCTGCAAAGAGCCATTTGACTTGAAAGAATTTGCTATTTTATCCTACAAAAAAACTAAAAGCTCAGCTAAATAAGTATGGCCTTTAGTTATCGTCTTTGAACTGAGTGTTCTAGCTGGCACTTGCTGCAAGGGTAGGGTGCTGACCCTACAATGTGCTGAAAACTTTTCAGTAGAATTGAGGACCCTCACCTCTCACTTGAAGTCAACAGGGATCAGTGTTCCCTGTAAGCTGTGCACGTGAGCAGCCACCCAGGGGAGAGTAAAATGCCTCCCAGTTGATTAGCAGAAAGCCCAAGCTGACAGTATGTGTTTCAATTGGTGGTGCACGTCTGCACATGCCTTGGCACACATAACAAAATTTATTCTGCTCATGGATGGAAAAAGTTAGAGGGAATATTGATGCTCTGAAAAACAAGGTCTTTTCTTGGGAGTGAGGTCAAACGGTTAGGCCAGGGGTCTGCAACGCGGTGCCCACGGGCGCCATGGTGCCCTCTGGGGCATTTATGTGCGCCCACGCCGGTGTTTTAAAACAGTGGTCTCCAAAGTGGGGTGCGCGCACCCCCTCCGTGCAACAGCTGAGAGGGGAGACGCCAGGTTCGCAAGACATCTGAGAGAGCGCATGCGCGGCATGTTCAAACGCCCGCGCAACAGCTGAGAGGGGAGACGCCCGGCCCAGGACAGCTGAGAGGGGTGACGTCACAGCCCGGGACTTTACAACTGCGCAGCCCAGCTCCAGGCCTGGCACGTGGTCTGGGGTCACGGAAGCAGCTGGGGCCGGGCCCGATCACAGACTCAAACTGGAAGGCAGAAGGTGGGGGTGCGGGAAAAATAGGGGGAAGGGGTGGGAGAGGAAGGGTCTTGTGCTGAGGGGAGGGGGGCAGGTCAGAAGAAGAAAGGGGAAGGCACCAAGGGACAGCGTGGAGGAGAGACAAATGCCAGGGGGCCAAGTGGAGACTGAGGGAAAGGGCAGGAGGGGAGGTGTCAGTGGGAGGGGGGACAGGGTGATGCTGGGAGAGGAGAGGGTAAGGGCATTGGGGGCGAAAGGGGGGAGGGAGAGGTGCTGGGAGAAGGCTTGAAAGAAGGGGTGGGCATGAGGAAGGTGGGGATGAAGCAAGTCATGTGTGAGGGCACAGGGGCATGAGGGGAACGGGGGCATTGGGTGATGAGGGGGTGGGCATCAGGGAAAAAGAGGGCAAAGGGGGCAGGAGCAGGGGCAGTGAGGGAAGGGGGAGGCACCAGGAGGGTGCAGGGGTAAGGGAAGGTGCAGCTGCCAGGGGATTCTGAGGGTGAAGCAGAAGGGCAGACACCTGCAGGGAGGGGACCAACACCACAGGAGAGAGGCAGGGCAGGTGTGTAGAGGGAAGTGTTAGGAGAGGGGGCAGCTCACATGATCAGAGTGGGGCTACTGGAGAAGTGGGCACAGGGGGGAGAGAAGGGCTGGTGGAGGGGGGCAGGTCTCAGGAGGGCTGAGGGCAGTGAGAAGGGCAGGAGTCAGGACAGCAGAGGAGGGTGAGAGATTGGGGGGCAGAAGGCACCAGGGGAGCTGATGGAGCAAGGGGAGGAGACATGGCAGCAGATGGTGGGGACATTGTGGGGATGGGGAGTGTGAGATTTAAAGGTGCCATGATTTTTTTGGGGGGGAGGATGCTTTTTTTGCTCAACATTTGGACATCCCCCCCTTTTTATTAATGCAGAATTTTGTTTAAAAATAAATTACAATATAATTAAAATAAAAATTATCCAACTAAATTAAGTTTCTATCAAACTTACCCAATTCACATTTAATATGAAAATAGCCTTCAATTTGAGCATTTGACGCTTTTTTCTATTTTTTCTCCAAAGGGGGGCCGAATAATTGCCGAATAATTTAATTAATACCTTTTACATGTAAAATTACCTTTTTAATCTTATGGATTCATATATTATGTAATATTAAATATGTTTTTCGTAATATTTAATGTACAAATACAAAATAAGCCCTGAAAAATTGTTGGCGCCCGCCACGCTTCTGAAAACATGAATGTGCTATTGGCCACAAAAAGGTTAGGGACCACTGGGTTAGGCAATATATGAAAATCTCAAAGAAATGAGACACTATTATTTGTTCGTAATATTCATGTCAAATCTTCCCCCTCAAAGAAATTCCATAAGTTCTAGTAATTATACCTTCCTAGGCCACTCTAAACACATCATCTTCCTGCCTTATGTGAACAACATTCAACTATTTTTAGGCTACACCTACACTTGAACAGCAGCAGAGCTGCAGCTAAAGCACTTCAGTGTAGACATTACAGCAAGGTTCCAGAGTCAATCCAATTCCCAGAGAGTTTAGCTAGGTCAACAAAAGAATCTTCTGTCAACCTCGTGCCGTGTACAAAGGCGGGTTAGGTCAGCATGCTGCTCAGAAGTGTGGCTTTTTCATGCACTTATCCTTTTCGTGCAGACCTGGTCTTATGAATTAAGTCACCTGACCTATTCTGGCTATGATTTAGCAAAATACTTAAGTATGTATTAACTTTGACCATGTGAGCGGTCCTATTGAAATCAAGCTACTCAGGTGCTTAAATACCTGGCTGAATTGGGACTTAGTCATCATTTAGCCAAGTTATTTACATTTACTATAAGTAAAACCTCTCTCTTAAATCAGTGTCTGTAGCCTTCTGATCATTTTCTGAAAGAAGCAGGGAGCTCTTTGATAACTTTCCAACTTGTCAAGATCTTTCTAGTAACAAAGTGTTCGGAAATAAATGCAATATTCTGGGTAAAGTTAAATAAGAGACCCTTGACAACATCTCTACCTATGGATTCCAGACATCATATGGGATATAAGTTTGCAATGCAACAGCTAGAAAGGCATCTCTTTCAGCATTTCTATCTGGTTTCACTCTTCAACATGTGTGTTATAGAATAGATCACCTTTCCACCAAATGAGGCTTACATTTTCCCCTACACTCTTTGTAATTTCATTTTGTTTCCAATTTCTCTGTTCATTTTGCACTATTTGTCTTAACTGTTATATGCCCTTCTTCCAGTTCATTGTAGAATTAACAGATTAATAATTAAAGAGGGAATGGAAATAACATATTAAAGATGTTAAATAAGACTGAACTTAAAAAGCAAACCCCAGAGAAACCTACTGGAAACCTTCCTCCACTGTTGCTCTCTGCTTCCTTCATCCCCAACACATGCACTATAACTCTGCACACTACTGTTTATGTTTCATTGCAACTTGAGAAAGACAGTCCAAGGAATGTGCCAACAATGTAGTGGTATGTGGCACCTGTTCAGAGCTTGGAATGTCAGGAACAGTGTCCCAGTTCTGTCCCCCAATGCGCACACATGCCTATTTGTTTTAGATTTGAAAGAAAAAGAGGCTAAAAAAGAAAAAGAAAGAAAATCAATGGGAATGTCATGGGGAGGTGCACATACGTACAGCAAGGGGCAGAAGGGGGAAATTGGGGAAGGAGACGAAAAAAACTCGATACCTTCCCAAAGCAATTATTCTACTTACTCTGAAAATGCTTTAAACTAGCGCTGACCTTTGTTGCAGTCTGTCAGTTTCCATATTCAAGCCATTTTAAAACTAAACCCCATGTTTGCAAGTAAGTTTTCATAAGACTATATCAAACAAGAGAGTCTACAATGTTACTAGCGTCTAGAAATATATCTTCTGTCCCCCCCCCACATTTGCTAATTTTGAAATTGTATTTTTAAGTAATCAAGTTTGTCTACCAAGAAACAAAGAAGCTGTTACTTTAACAGAAAACATGAGACAGTAAATATCAATTAGAGAAAGACTGCTTAGTCTTAATGGATCCAGAAACAACTCAGGAGGCATTTTACATTTATGAGTTGTAATTGTATTACTTCTTAGACCAGGAAATAAGACTACCTCAAGTGAAATGCATACTGTATCAAAAGAATGAAAGTAAATTATTTCTCCTCTGACCTGGAAGAGATTTGACAGGCAATGGGCTCAAACATAGCTATAAAACATATGGAACTGCACAAGTCTAAGGTGATGTGAGCATTACAAGAGATCGGTTTATTTAAATCTGACATTCAAAGTGTCAGTGCCCCTTTAAAAGATCTTGCATACAAGTTGACTACAGTACCAACTGCTTAAATCTAGTCTGAAGCAGGTACAATTACTTTTGCAACATACGGGCTTGAACTAGGGATGTAAAGACTAGTCCACAGAATATTTGACTAATTGCTTCCCACCCCCCCCCCCACCTTGTTGCTTCTATCAGAGAGACGCAGCAAGGGGGGGGGAGAAAGGGGTACTTCAAAGTGGCAGCGCCACACAGCTGATCCCGCGCGCCGTGTGGCGCTGCCCCTTTGAAACGTAGCGGCGTTTCAAAGGGGCAGCAACACACGGAGCCTGGGATCAGCTGAAGTCCCCAGCTGACCCCAGGTTCCATGCGGCGCTGCCACTCTGAAACAGTGAGGCGGCATTTCAAAGGGGCAGCGCCGCACAGAACCCAAGGTCAGCTGTGGAGTGCTGCCCCTTTGAAATGCTGTGGCAGCGTTTCAAAGGGGCAGCACCACCCTATTGACTAATCAAATAGTGATTAGTGAATCACTAATTTGATTAGTGAATTACACGCTACTTAACATCCTTAGCTTGAACTATTCACGAGTACAGGCTGAACCTCTGAAATCCGGGACTCTCTGGTCCGGCAAGATCTGTGGTCCGGAAGGACCATGGATGTTGCTGGATCAGAGAGCCCTGGCACCCGGGAGTGCGAGCCCAATCTAAGGATCAGAGAATCACAGAGCTGGAAGAGACTTTAGAAGGCCATCAAGTCCAGCCCCCTGCCCAAGGCAGGACCAATCCCAATTAAATCAACCCAGCCAGGGCTTTGTCAAGCCGGCACTTAAGCACCTCTAGGATGGAGACTCCACTACTTCCCTAGGTAACCCATTCCAGAGCTTCACCACCCTCCTAGTGAAATAGTTTTTCCTAATATCCAACCTGGACCTCTCCCACCACAACTTGAGACCATTGTTTCTTGTTCTGCTATCCATCACTACTGTGAACAGCCTTTCTCCATCCTCTTTGGAACCTCCCTTCAGGAAGCTGAAGGCTGCTATCAAATCCCCCATCACTCTTCGCTTCTGTAGACTAAATAGACCCAACTCCCTCAGCCTCTCCTCATAGGTCATATGCTCCAGCCCCCTAATCATTTTGGTTGCCCTTCACTGGACCCGCTCCAATGCATCCACATCCTTCCTATAATTGGGGGCCCAGAACTGGACACACTACTCCAGATGAGGCCTCACCAGAGCCGAGTAAAGAGAAATAATCACATCTCTGGATCGACTGGCAATGTTCATCTTAATGCAACCTAGTATGCCATTAGCCTTCTTGGCTACAAGGGCACACTGTTGACTCATGTCCAGCTTCTCATACACTGTAACCCCCAGGTCCTTTTCTACAGAACTGCTACTTAGCCAGTTGGCCCCCAGCCTGTAACAATGCTTGGGATTCTTCCGTCCCAAGTGCAGGACTCTGCACTTGTCCTTGTTGAACCTCATCAGATTTCTTGTGGCCCAATCCTCCAATTTGTCTAAGTCATTCTAGACTCTATCCCTTCCCTCCAGTGTGTCTACCTCTCCCCCTAGCTTAGTGTCATCTGCAAACTTGCTGAGGGTGCAATCCATCCCCTCATCCAGGTCATTAATTAAGATGTTGAACAAAACCGGTCCCAGAACCGAACCTTGGGGCACTCCGCTGGAAACCGACCGCCATCCTGACATCGAGCTGTTGATCACTACCCGCTGGGCCCGACCTTCCAGCCAGCTTTCTATCCATCTTACCGTCCATTTATCCAAGCCACACTCCCTTAACTTGCTGGCAAGAATGTTGTCGGAGACTGTATCAAAAGCCTTGCTAAAGTCAAGGTATATCACATCCACTGACTTTCCCATATCCACAGAGCCAGTTACCTCATCACAGAAGCTAATCAGATTGGTAAGGCACGACTTGCCCTTCATGAATCCATGCTGACTATTCCCGATCACCTTCCCCTCTTCCAAGTGCTTCAAAATGGATTCCTTGAGGATCCCCTCCATGATTTTTCCAGGGACTGAGGTAAGACTGACCGGCCTATAGTTCCCTGAATCGTCCTTCTTCCCTTTCTTTAAGATGGGCACTACATTTGCCTTTTTCCAATCATCCGGGATCTCTCCCGATCTCCATGACTTTTCAAAGATAATGGCCAAAGGCTCCTCAATGACATTTGCCAACTCCCTCAGTACCCTCGGATGTATTAAATCCAGACTCATGGATTTATGTACATTTAGCTTTTCTAAATAGTTCCAATCTTGTTCTTTCCCCACCAATGGCTGTCCACCTTCGTCCCATATTGCGTCACTTAGCGCATTAGTCTGGGAACTGATCTTGTCCGTGAAGACAGAGGCAAAGAAAGCATTAATTACTTCAGCTTTCCCCACATCATCTGTCACTAGGTTACTGCCCTCATCCAGTAGGGGCCCCGCACCCTCTCTGATCACCTTCTTCTTGTTAACATGCCTGTAGAAACCTTTCTTGTTATCCTTCACATACCTTGCGAGTTGCAATACCAATTGCACTTTCGCCTTCCTGATAACTCCACTGCATTCTCGGAGTTATACATTTATACCTCTCCCTAGTCATCTGTCCAAGTTTCCACTTTTTGTAAGCTCCCTTTTTGTGCTTAAGTTCACCAAGGATTTCCCCGGTGAGCCAATCCATTCTCCTACCATATTTGCTTCTCTTGCTACGCATTGGAATGGTTTCTTTCTGTGCCTTCAATAAGGCTTCTTTAAAATACTGCCAGCTCTCCTGGGCTCCTTTCTCCTTCAAGTTAGCATCCCAGGGGATTCTGCCCATCAGGTCTCTGAGGGAGTCCAAGTCTGCTTTTCTGAAGTCCAAGGTGTGTATTTTACTACTCTCTTTTCTTCCTTTGGTCAGGATCCTGAAATCTACCATCTCGTGATCACTGCTTCCCAGGTTGTCACCCACCTCTACTTTCCCTATTAGCTCCTCCCTGTTTGTGAGCAGCAGGTCAAGCTGCGCACAGCATCTGGTCGGATCCTGCAGCATTTGTACTAAGAAGTTATTCCCAACATTCTCCAAAAACTTCCTGGATTGTCTGTGTAGTGCCATATTGGTCTGCCAACAAATGTCAGAGTAATTAAAGTCCCCTACGAGAACCAGAGCCTGCGATCTGGAAACTTCTCTCAGTTGTCCGAAGAAGCCTCATCTAGCTCATCCACCTGATTTGGCAGCCTGTAGTAGACACCAACCATAACATCCCTGCTGTTGCTTACACCTCTAAACATGACCCATAGACTCTCAACAGGCTTTTCTCCCTCTATATACTGGAGTTCTGAGCAATCATACTGCTCTCTTACATACAATTCAACTCCTCCTCCTTTTCTCCCCCACCTGTTCTTCCTGAACAGTTTATACCCTTCCATGACAGCGCTCCAGTCATGCAAGTCATCCCACCAAGTCTCTGTTATCCCAATCAAATCATAGCTCTTGGACTGGGCCAGGGCCTCCAATTCTTCCTGTTTGTTACCCAGGCTTCTCACATTGGTGTACAAACACCTTAGATTACCGGTTGATCGCCCTCCCCTCTGCATTCAAATTATGGGTCCTCCTTTGTTGCTCGTTCCTCTTTGCATTTCTTCCCGGTATCCGACTTCCCCACTCCCCTCAGGGTTTTGGTCACCATTCCCCAACGAACCTAGTTTAAAGCCCTCCTCACCAGGTTTGCAAGCCTGCCCGCGAAGATGCTCCTTCCTCTCTTGGTTAGGTGGATCCCATCTCTTCCTAACAATCCTTGTGCCCAGAACAGAGTCCCATGGTCGAAGAAACCAAAGCCCTCTCTGCGACAACACCTGCGCAATCATGCATTTACTTCCTCAATTCGACAATCCCTACCCAGTCCTTTCCCCTCAACAGGGAGGATGGATGAGAACACCACTTGCGCTCCAAAATCTTTGATCCTTCTTCCCAACTCTACGTAATCCGCAGTAACCCGCTCAAGGTCGTTCTTGGCCGTATCGTTAGTTCCCACGTGGAGAAGCAGGAAGGGGTAGCGATCCGAAGGTTTGATCAGTTTTGTAAGCCTCTCAGTCACATCCTGAATTCGAGCTCCTGGTAAGCAGCACACCTCTCGAGAATCCAAGTCCGGACGGCAGATGGATGGCTCAGTCCCTCTTAGGAGGGAGTCCCCGACCACCACCACCCGCCTTCTTCTTTTGGGGGTGGTGGTCGTGGAGCCCCCATCCCTAGGACTATGCATCCCATGCCTTCCAGTTGAAGTGGTTCCCTTCCGATTTCTTCCTTGTGAGGTCCCTTCCAAAGCATTCTTCACTGCAGAGCCTGTGGAGAGAGCCTAAAAGCGATTACTTACCTCTGTAGGAAGGGGGGATTCCCGTGACGGCTTTTTTTTCCTTCTAGAAGTTACATGCTGCCAGTTCTCTTCCTCGTCCTGTACCACCCTCTCTGGCTCTTCCGCCTGCCTTGCTTGCAGGATTAAATGCTGCCTTCTATTGAGGAAGTTTTCATCCTCACTGATCGAGTGTAGAGTCGACACTTGGGCCTCCGGTCCTCTAATTTTTTCCTCCAAAATGGTGACAAGCTTGCACTTAGTGCAGATGAAATCCCTTCTTTCTTCCGGGAGGAAGACAAACATGGCACATGCTGTGCAGGTAACATCACCATCCATACCTGCTGCGCTAAAAAAGGGTTTAAAGGAAAGACAAGAGTACCTCGCCCCCTTCCCTCTCTCTTTCCAAACTCCCACTCTAAACTCACTGTTTGCAATCACCTGTTCCCAAGCTCCCTGGTCACTGACTCACTCCTTTATAAAGTCCTGGACTGCCTGATAGCCCCTCCCCCTACCAAGGCTCAGCCAATCAGCAGAGGCTTCTAGATTTCAAACTTTAATTAGAAGCCAACAGTTACCAGCTGCCAGTCACAGCACACACTCCATGGGGCGCGGGGGGCGGGAGGAAAGGAAAGAAAAAAAAACCCACACTCACAAACACAAACTCAAACTCAGCACACAGCAGGACAGCCCCAAACAAACACAACACACACTACAGACAGCCACTTCCCTTAAGAGTCCAGTAGTCACTTCTCCCTTACCTGGAGAACTCCCACTCTAAACTCCCTGTTTGCAATCACCTGTTCGCCAGGTGATGTTAAGGACTAGGATGTTAAGGACTAGTCGACTATCCGATAAGCAAATGCTTATCGGATAGTCGAGTCGAGTAGTTGATTCCCCACCTCTTGCTGCCTCTATCAGATAGAGGCAGCAAAGGCGGGGGGGGAAGAGAGGGTACTTCAAAGCAGCAGCGCCGCATGGAGCCTGTACCCGGGCTCCATGTGGCATGGCCACTTTGAAACGCTGTGGCGGCGTTTCAAAGGGGCAGCACTGCACAGCTGATCCCGGGCTCCATGCGGCACTGCCCTTTTGAAACACCGTGGCAGCGTTTCAAAGAGGCAGGGTTGAGGGCTGAGGACTCTTGGATATTTCAAAGCTGGCAGGCTGTGTGCAGCTCGAGGCCAGTGGGAAGTCCCGCTGACTCTGGGCTCCACACAGGTGCTTCCGCTTTGAAATGCACAGGAGCCCTTGGGGCTCCTGTGCATTTCAAAGGGTAAGCACCCTTGTTGAGCCTGGAGTCAGGCTGCATGCGGAGTTCCACATTCCTACGTTCTAAATGTATGAGAGCCCACCCAGAGGGGGCCCTTGTACATTTCAAAGGAAGAATACGGAAGTGCCTATTGACTAGTCGAGTAGTCGATGGAAATTCCATCGACGACTCAACTAGTAAATTAGCTATTTGTTAACATCCTTAGCCCGATCCTTACTTTTCTTTTCCTTTTTTTTTTTTTTCCCTCCACCAGGGCTCCGGTTGCTGGCCAAAAGCGAAGTGCTGAGGCAGGAGCTGCCTTGGGCCATGAAAGCCCCTTTGCCGTATCCTCTGTGGATGGTCATGGGATGGAGGGGGCAGAAGCTAAGGAAGCAGCACGGGCCAAGGGACTTGCTGTCTGCCACTTCCCACTGCTCCCCTTGGACCTGTTTCAATTTAACAGATTGAAAGGGGTTTGCATGCTCGAAAAGATTGGGAACCACTGCTCTAGTTTGTTTACAAATGCACTATCTGCTATGCATGAAATGCTTATACTGACAGTTCATAAAGCTACAGAAAAAAGTATTTTTTCCCTCTGACTTACAATAGGAACATCTTGTATATTCAAAAAGAAAAGTATAAGTGAATGGTTTCAGCATTATGCAGCCAATATTACCATAAAGAGCTTCTTACTCCACATAAGTGATTTGGTCATCATTTTACATTTAATCATTAGTGCATTAGAGCAGCAGACTATACTCAGCATGTTCAAATGGACACAACTCATAGAGTGGATGCCAATGCCTTAAGAAATTACCATTCACCAGTCTACTGAAATATTGCTGATATTAAAGCATGTGGACAAGTGATTCAGTATGAGATGCTGCACCCACTGTCTTCATGGGCATGCATGAAGTATGGAAAAAGCAGAGGATAGGCAGTACTTAAAAGAAGCTGACATCCTCTGAGAAGTTATGACACATTCCCTGACAAAAAAAATCCTCTGCTTTCAATACATTATTATAGAAAATAAACTATGATGGGATGATTCCATTTAAGTGCACAAGTGAAAAAAAAAACATGTTTTATGGCTGCTATATTGCTAGGGCAGTTAGAGTTAATTGGAATTGCCATGACAAAATGATTGGCTAATAATAGAGGGTCTTGTTCATGAAAACAATCAAATCTCATTTTTATTACTGATGTAAAAAAATCTCAGTCATGATTACATTCCTATGAATGCATAATAGGATACCAGTGCTTGCAAACGGAGACGTAGGAAATAACATTTTAAAGCAATCATAATTTGTGAATGGTATTCTTTTTGATATAGCATTTTTTCACCCTCAAAAGCACATTCTTACATATATTGCACAACTGCTTGCTTTTGGCATAAGAATGAGAAACTCTGTACTTCTCCTCTTCAGATTGCTCAGCATACAGTATCTGTTGGAGCATATTCGATTATTTTTATTTTGTTTTTTAAAATCACCTCTTTTAAAATACTAGATTACTAAAGTAATACCCTGGAGTCTTGTCTACTGGGTAAAATCTTGAAAAAACTAAAAGATATGTAGCGGACACTGGATGAATTAATCTCAAAACACAGTCATTTTGTTCATATTAGAAGATTTTGTTTTCCATATACTTTCAGTATATAAAACGTATGGTATGTAATGCAGACTAGCTGTGAAAACCCAAAATTTTTTAATGGGTGAAATACCTTTTAAGTCCAGATAAGAGGTTAGACATGACGCACCTTCCAACAAAGCAGAGATCAAGTGATAAGTTTGTTGCGTAGAATAAAGTTCAATGGACTATGCACAACAACAACTATTTGTACAGTACTTGGGGTCACAAATGAGTAGTCAAGTACCAAATATATAGAGAGAGGAAGAATAAAATAAGCACAGTTGTTTGTATTCTGCAGAGATAGGCTAGCATGATGGTAGACACCAAAAAGTACCTGCAGTACTCAACTACCATCAGAGTACAAGCAGTGCTTGATCAGTATCTGATAGGTGAAAGATGGGGGATTGTGGGACTGCTCTATTCTGGAAGGATAGATTTGAGGTGGGCCTACAAGTAGGCATGTAGCTCTGACAGTGAGAATCCATTCTGGCTGTTATAACAGGGGGGTTATCAAGATAGCAGTGGAAGTACAGGTTGAACTTCCCAAATCTGGGACTCTCTGGTTTGGCAACATCCATAGTCCAGAAGGGCCAGAGATGTTGCTGGACCAAAGAGCCCTAGAGAGGTGGGAGCAACACTGGGGCTGGGGAGCCCTGGCTAGGCCAGGCAGCATCTGGGGAGCCCCCTCCCTGGCTGGGGAATCCCCGGCATTAGCGGGGGGGGGGAGGGGCCGCCAGGGAGCTCCTGCCAGTTGGGGAACCCCTCGCAGCAGGGCCAGGTGACCGAGGAGTCCCAGAATCCCTGGCTGCAGTGGAGCTGCCTGCAACCAGACAGCCCTAGCCAGGAATCCCAGCAAACACCAGTGGTAACAGGGCCAGAGTGACTTGGGCGGGGCAACCAGGCACTCTGGTTGGGGAACCCCTAGCAGCAGCAGGGCTGGTGGCACCAGGTGGCCCCAGCTGGGAGCCCTGGGAAACATGGGGCGGCAGTGGCCAAGCAGTCCCCACCAGGAACCCCAGGAGAAGCTGGGGCAGCGGCCAAGCAACAGGGTGGGGAGCCATGCCGAGCTAGTGTTAGGGAGGCCAATGACAGGGCAGGGAGTTCCAAGGAGAGGCGCCCAGGAGCAGGGCAGCTAGCAGGAGAGCACTGACCTCCCCTGGTTCAGCAAACTCCCTGGTCCAGGACAGCGCAGGTCCGGAGGGCTTATATTGCAGCAAGGGAGATTTAGATTGGACATTAGGAAAAACTTCCTAACTGTCAGGGTGCTTAAACACTGGAATAAATTGCCTAGGGAGGCTGTGGAATCTCCATCACTGGAGATGTTTAAGAGCAGGTTGGATAGACATCTATCAGGGATCATCTAGACAGTGCTTGGTCCTGCCATGGGGGCAGGGGACTGGACTCGATGATCTCTCAAGGTCCCTTCCAGTTCTAGTATTCTATGATTCTATGACCAGGGAGGTCCAACCTGCATATGCATGTTGTGTAGAAGTGTAAGGATCACTGTAGGACAGTGTTTCTGAAAGTGCGCTGCAAAATCTCTTTGAGAAACACATTAACTGGCTGCCCCAGTTTGTTTATATACTGGCGCCGCGGCCACGGAGCCTTGCGGCTCCATTGGCTCTGTTTCGTCCTTTGCAGCCAAGGGGAGCTGCGGGAAGCAGTGGCCCGGCCCATGCCAGTTCCCATGACTCTCCTTGGCTGCAAAGGATGAAACAAAGCCAATGGGAGCCACGAGGCTCTGTGGCCATGGTGCCAGTAAACAAACAAACCGGGACGGCCAGTTAATGTGTTTTGCAAAGTGATTTCACAGCACACTTTCAGAAACACTGCTATAGGATGCTTTGGCATACTGAGAGAGGGAAGAGTTAAGTTTTGGGATTCCTATCTTATTTGCAGGTTTTCAAACATTTGTATGTTTCCTCCCTTGCCTTTAACCCTATATATAAATATTTTTTAAAACCTACAACAATCTAACCATATTTTATGCATAAATAATTGGAATGTCTTATACATGATCTTCATGAAGTTTTGTGTTTGGGAATATTCTGTTTTTAAATAAAGTACTTTAAAATATAGTGACAACTTACTGAAAGACATTTTGCCATAATTACAGATATAGGAGCTGTATTATACCATAGTAGCTGTATTATATTATAGTAACAATAACATACAGCCAATATTTTATTCACAAACACAAAAACAATGCAAGTACTTGAATGAGAACACTATAGACAAATTGTCATTGCCACATTTGAATGTGTGCTGATCAAGACCCAACTGCCTTGATCCTGAGGCAACTTGGCCAATGGATTTTAAACACCACTGGCACTGATGTATATTATTTGAGTCGAAGAACTCCACAGATCTTTGGAGCTTTCAAATGCGCTTAAGCTTTTAAATGTGACATGTTTTTCCCCCAGCAAACAAAATAAAATAAACCCTTTCTTCTAGAAGCTCAGAAGGCCAACACCCCTTGTATTTTAAGAATTGAAGGATCACCAATGAATGAATGAAAAAAATGTATGATAAGCTCTTTCAATGCATTCATACAGCAGAACTGCACTGAATCATGTCACTAATAGAGTATAAAATTGTTTGCTAAGCTTCAAAACTGAGGGAGCCAAAAAAAAAAAAAAAAAAAAAAGTTTGAAGCACTACCTTCAGAGGCAGCTTTTATTTTGGGGTTGCTAGGCTCCAGAAGTAGAGCTCTGTTCTAAGAGATGTTAACAGTAATACATGGCCATGTCCTCCTGCCTTTCCCTGCTCCCACCCAATAGTGCTTAAGCATCTTCTGATGGTACTGCCTACCCTGTATCCCCTTTTTTCTCAGCCAGATAGGTCTCTTTTCTGTAAGCCTCCTAAAATGGAAGGCAGACAAGCAGTTCCTAAAAGGAGAAGAGTAGAATGGAGGGCTCCTTAGACCTTGTTATGCTTTTGTGAGCTAGATTAAGGAGCTGGACAACGAAGTTTGACATATTCAGATTAGAAGTACGGTACAGATTTTTAACAGTAAGTATAATAAACCATTGAAACAACTTCCTTAGGTATGTGGAGGGTTCTCCACCAGTTGAAGTCTTTAATCAAAGCTGATGTGTTTCTAAAAAAAATGCACTCTAACTCAGCTAGAAGTTATAGGCTTGAAAAAGAAGAAATGTGGTGAAATGTTATGACCTTGTGTGTTGTGCTGGAGGTCAGACTAAATCATCATAAGTCTTTTCTGCCCTTACAAATCTATGAAACTACTGAATTTGTTTGGTGCTGCGTGTTATGCAGCATCTTAGCTAAGAGCAGAATTATTCAGCCACCTGCACAGCCATAACATCCTATTTTCCACAAATCCCTATCTGAAACTGAAGAACAACTTGCCTAACTTCCAATTTGCCCAAGACATTCTCATCGGGAGTAAAACTAAATATGCAAGATGTAAAGTCTTCCATCACAAAAAAAGTTGTTTCCCCACCCAAAGTTTATAAGGGGAGGTGCCAAACATTGGCTTAGTACTGAAAACTATCTTAATTGTAGTCATTGGTTCACACCTTAACATAGCCCCAGAAAAATCTCCAAATCAGATGCTTCTTGCAAGATTCATCTTTCTTCCTTACAGTTGGGAAAAAAATTGTAACTGAAGAGATGAGGAATCATTGAGGGGCAAAGGGGGATTTATGCTAAGTTATCTATAATTGCTGCAGTTAATGTCAAGGGCAACTACAACATAATGATGGGCACCATTTTGGCATTTCTAGAAATGAAAATAAAACTATTTTCTAGGATCCAGAAAATGGAACATGAACTTGATATTTTGGTAACAAGTGTCAAGTTGTATGCACCTTCAGAAAATGAAGAGGAATTTTTTTTAAAAGAAGAAAATTGACTTCTAAAGAGATGGCCAACTCCCAAACAACGATGAACCTATTACAGCTCTGGTCCCTTTATAAGATGCAAATGAACCTCAACTTCTGATAAGAGGAAAATGGCCTTGCATGTTAAAAAAGAAACAGAAACGTTCTTTTGCGGGTGGCGGGGAAA
This sequence comes from Pelochelys cantorii, assembly GCA_032595735.1. NCBI lineage: Eukaryota > Metazoa > Chordata > Testudines > Trionychidae > Pelochelys > Pelochelys cantorii. The sequence continues at coordinate 46,050,063 of CM064332.1, read as the reverse complement.
CAAACCCACACTAGGCGGTTCAAATCATATGAGGTATGTGTTTATCACTGTAAGAGGCCAGTGTAGGGTACACACGTTGTTGACATCAGGCTATTTGACACTCTGAGGTTTGCCTCGCAACATTTCCAAAGCCGCACACACAGAGCAGGACGCCACGCCACACCACGTGGTATCGTTACTGCCACAAATAATCCAGACACCGTAACAAACCTACCTCCGACCGCATCATCAATAACATGGTCACCGCGCAGGTACCATGTCCTGACCCTACCTACGGGACGCGCCCAAACGGCACAAGAGCCAGGTCTCGCACCCTGCGGCCGCAGTCAGGGAATGGGGAGCTGTGCAGGACCCACTGGCTTTTGCCTCCTGCCCCCGCCCCCCAGTCCCATCTCCCCTCGAGCCCTGCCTGCCTCGTGCCAGCTCCACACCCCGCCCCGCCCCCGACCACCCCACATCGCCCGCCCCCAGCCCTCGCCTCCTTCCCGCGCCACTACCTGCTATTTGAGACACAAACGCCTCCGCCACCAGAGACATGATCCCTGCGGCCCAGCCCGCCGGCACCAGTGGCAGCCGCGGCCCCGCTCGGGCTCGGAACGGGCCCCGCAAGGTTAAGGGCACGCGCAGGAACTGGGAGCCGGCCTGGCAGCGCCGGGGCAAGTGCATCCGGGGCCCGCTCCGCCTCCCGGGCCCGCCCCTCCCGCAGTGCCGTGGCGGAGGCCGCCTGGCCCGGCCCGCGGGCCCCGCCGCTCGGAGCGGAGCAGGGCAGGTCGCTGCAGCCCGGAGCCCCGCAGCGCGGGACGCGGGGGGGAGGCCCCTCGCCGGAGTGCACCGACACGGCCCCAAGAGCAAGACCGTGGCGGTAGCCAGCGCCTGGCCTGCACTGGAGATCATCCCCCGCATGGTCCGTGCTGGGCAAAGGCTCCCATCCCGCGGACTGGGGATCACCCCACCAGCAGCCCCGGCTGCACTGGGGATCAACTCCCGCTCCCCCGTCCTCCCACCGCACACACACAGCCCCTGCTGCACAGAGGCTTCCCCCCCTCCCCCACACACACAGCCCGTGCTGCACAGGCTCCTATGGACGAGGGATCAACCCCCCCCACACACACACACACACAGCCCCATACACAGCCCCTGCTGCACAGGCTCCTATGGACGAGGGATCAACCCCCCCCCCCCCCCCCCACACACACACCCATACACAGCCCCTGCTGCACAGGCTCATATGGACGGGGGATCAGCTCCCCCCTCCCACACACACACACACACAGCTCCTGCTGCACAGGCTCCCATGGACTGAGGATCAACTCCCTCTCCTCTCCCCCCCCCACACACACAGCCCCTGCTGCACAGGCTCCTATGGACAGGGGATCAGCTCCCCCCCCCCCCCACACACACACACAGCCCCTGCTGCACAGGCTCATATGGAATGGGGATCAACTCCTCCTCCCCCTCCCCCATCCCACCACCACACACACACAGCCCCTGCTGCACAGAGGCTCCCCCCTACCCTCCCCACACACACAGCCCCTGCTGCACAGGCTCCTATGCAATGGGGATCAACTCCCCCGCACACACACACAGCCCCTGCTGCACAGAGGCTCCCATGGACTGGGGATCAACTCCCCCCCCCCCCGTCACCCCACCACACACACACACACACACACACACACACACACACACACACACAGCCCCTGCTGCACAGGCTCCTATGGACTGGGGATCAACTCCGCCCCATCCCCCCACCACACACACACAGCCCCTGCTGCACAGGCTCCTATGGACTGGGGATCAACTCCGCCCCATCCCCCCACCACACACACACAGCCCCTGCTGCACAGAGGCTCCCCCCTACCCCCCCCCACACAGCCCCTGCTGCACAGGCTCCTATGCAATGGGGATCAACTCCCCCGCGCACACACACACAGCCCCTGCTGCACAGAGGCTCCCATGGACTGGGGATCAACTCCCCCCCCCCCCCCCCCGTCATCCCACCACACACACACAGCCCCTGCTGCACAGGCTCCTATGGACTGGGGATCAACTCCCCTCCCCCCACGCACACATACAGCCCCTGCTGCACACAGGCTCTTGGGAACTGGGGATCACCCCTCACACACACACAAACCATGTAGCCTACTGCTGGGCAAAGGCTCTCACGGATTGGACAGCAACCGCGCACCCCCCCTGCTGCCACACACATATACTACAGCCCCCCATGCTGCACAGAGGCTCCCATGGGCAGGGCATCAACCACCTACACCAGGGATGGGGAACCAAAGGTCTGGGGGCCAGATGCAGCCCCTGGATTGCCTGGTGCCCAGGACTCCCCCTGTCCCCTCCAGCATTGGGGAACCTGCGCTGGTGCTCCAGCCTCTACTCCCCAGCCACCTACCTGAGAGGCTGGTGTACACAAAATCTACTAGTCTGGGGCCCACCAGGCTCTGGTGTGTGAGGAGAATGTGGGGAGTATCTTTCTCATTCTCAGTTGGGGGCCACATCCTGAAAAAGGTTTCCTGCCCCTGCCCTACACACTGTACAGGCCCATGCTGGGCAGAGGCTCCCAAAGGCCTGAGGATCAAACCTCTCACACACTGCCCCCCTTAGTCCTGTAGTTCTTGGATGTATCTGGATCAAACACAACATACCACATTAAACTGCAATGGATCCATATATGGGGATCAGTCTCCCAACTGCAATTGTAAGCCTTATTTAGTAGGCAGTGTTATCATAGCCATGTTGGTCCCCAGATAGTAGAGAGACAAAGTGGGTGAGGTAATATGTTTGGTGAGACAAACTTGCGCTTCCACAGCTCTCCTGTCAGGCCCCGGGAAAAGGTAACCAACCCTTCATGGCAACAAAAAGCCCGATTCCAAAACTAAAGGATCCTCTTAACCAGGGGTGGGGAACCTATTTTGGATTGAGGGCTGCTGACCCACAGAACAATCAGTTGGTGGCCACACACAAGTGAGAAGCAAAAAACCCAAATCCTCACTGACGTGGCCCCCAACTGAGAAGAAAGACACTCCCTATATTCCCCTCATACACCAGAGCCTAAGGGGGCCCAGGCTAGTAGATTTTGTGTGCTCCAGCCTTGTGGGGGGGATGGCGGGAGAGGCTGGAGTGCCAGCGCAGGCTCCTCAATGCCAAGCGGCTGGATCCGGCCCCTGGGCCTTAGGTTCCCCACCCCTTAATCATACAAAACTGAATTGTCATCAGCTCCCACCCAGTAAATTAAACATCAGCCCTCGGCAATACCTCTAAGAGGCCATATTTTCCCACTCACGAGCACTGAGTAGGTTGCACACTTTGGGTACGTCTAGACAGCGGCACTATTTCGGGATACTTCCAGTATCCCAAAACAGCATTTTCCACGTCTTGACAGCGCACCCGTTATTTCGAAATAGCTTTTGAAATAATGGGCACACTATTCCAACATCCCTGTAAGCCTCGTTCCACAAAGATTAAGGGGCATTTCGGAATAACGCTCTATTTCGAAAAATTTCAAAATAAGCTACACAATTTACGTAGCTAAAATTGCATAGCTTATTTCAAGCTAAGGGTGCAGTGTAGACGCACCCTAAAAGAAGATTTTTATTAAATGGAAAAGGGAACCCAGCATTAATTAGGGGAAACGCCACCACCACAATTCGAAAGCATGTAGCCATGGGCAAACACACACTCCACAGTACATTGGGCACCCATACTTTGCCTCAGTTTCTCACCTTGCAGTGTGAAACAATGTCCCCTCAACATGCCACACCCCACTCACAGATGATTGTCCTTAAGTCAGCAAAGACCCAGACCTACAGAAGAGCACTGTGTAAGTTTCAATGATTGTCTCTCACCAACAGAAGTTTATCTGATAAAACAGGTGGGGAACCTTTTTTGGTTCGGATGCCATTGACCCAAGAAAAATCAGTTGGGGGTCGCACACAAGTGAGAAGCAAAATAAAATAAAACCCCTCACTGACGTGGTGCCCTGACTGAGAAGAAGAAAGACACTCCCCATATTTCCCTTGCACACAAGAGCCTAGAGGGACCCAGCCTAGTAAATTTTGTGTGCTCCATCTCTGTGGTGGGGCAGCAGAGGGGAATGGAGCACCAGCATGGGCTCCCAGTGCAGAGGGAACCCTGAGCCTCAGGAACTGGATCTAGGCAACCCAAGGGCCGCATCCAGCCCCCAGGCCTGAGGTTCCCCACCCCTGCGATAAAAGGTGCTACCTCACCTACCTTGTCTCTCTAATCAGCCTTATGTTGGATAGACACCTCACTGTGTATTCAACATCCTTAGTTGCTCCTACCCTCCCTCTCCATTAGACCTTCACCTGTCCAGCCAGCAAGGTGCTGAGGCAGCCGACCACCTCTGATTCCTTCTTGCTTTGTGGTGGTGGGCTCCTCCATGGTGGCACCAAAGCAAACATGGAGAACAGAAAGCTGGAAGAGGGGGTATAAAATACCCGCCCAACTGACTTCAGTTCTGGCACCACAGTGGTCCCCAATGGCTGGGAGGAATCACTGCAGAGGAAGCCCTGTTTTGTCTCTGCGGCAGGATGGGTGAGTTGCCGCCAGCAAAGGGCTGCTTGGTTGTAGAAGTGGAAGGCTGCAGATATGACCTTGCAAATAGTGCATGAACCTTGGTAACCCTCCTCAGTACAGTTAGGAGGAGAAAGGAGTCACAGGAAGAATTCTCTTCCCTTCTCCACTTGCTGCATCATGATGGTCCTCTGGTCCAGTGAAGGGTATCCAAAAGGAGTGAAGAATATGCCTTATGCTCTCACCTGCATGTGGCCAAGTAAATCATTCCAATTTAAAACAAAAAAACAAAAACAAACAGTAAAGGAATTCACAGAAAATAACAGACTCTCTCAAATATATACTAGATTGTAGTTGTCAAAAAAGCACACACTGGAAATCCAGGAACTTCACAGTTAGAACTTATTTTCAACAAATATTTGAAAATATAGAAATACAAAGTTAAGGGCATCAAATTACCTCAACTCTGCCCCTGAACTGAGCCTCAGGGAAATATGAGGGTCTAAGACCTTTTCCATTCATAACACTTCCATATCAAAGATCACAGATGAAAATGCTTTACTCCAGTAGTACAATGGTTGTGCACATTTCAGCCTGTATACAGCCATGCACTATCCACTGAAAAACTCACACTTTTAAAAATCTGAATGATACATACAGCATATTGAAGGTCATCATTCTGCAGCAAAATTTTGTGTTTCCCCAGTGATACAAATATCATGTTGGATAGACATGTATAAGTTAATACAGAGCTAGTGAAAACAAGCCTATTCATCTTGCCTCATCAAAGGATACTACTTATAGAATTAAGAGAGGTAGCTGTGTTAGTCTCTTTGAGAAAAAACAACTAGAAGTCCAGTGGTACTTTAAAGACTAACATATTTATTAGGGTATTAGAGCATGAGCTTTCATGAGCTACAACTTAGTTCCTCAGATGCTGAAGAAAAAGAAAGAAAGAAAGAAAGCAGAGATGGGACTGTGATATCAGTGCTAATTATATCAGAATGGATGTGCGTTATCTCTAACAGTGGTGAGAAGGTGAGAGTACCTGAATGAGAAATTACCTATTGTCATCCAAGAACCACATCTTTATTTAGACCTTGGGTCAGGGTGTCAAATTTGCATATGAATTCCAGCTCAGCAGTTTCTCTCCACAGTCTGTTTTTGAAGTTTTTCTGCCTGAGAACAGCAACTTTTGTTCTTGTATATTTGATTAATTTGAAATAAAAGATATTGATATATTCACCACCTCCTTACAATTTTGAAAAAAAATCTAAATTGAAATATTGATTGGAAGAAAGTATCTTTTAAAATATCTTCTTTATCAGAAAAATAGCTGTCATTCTTTGAGCAATATCATTCTCTCCTTAGCAAACCTGTATTCAGGAAACACTCCTATGGATTTCCATTAAATGGAAATATTGCCTGAGAAAGGACTGCAGCTTTATCCTTGAGATAATAGCTCTCTCATTGTAGACATAAAATCACAAAGGGAGCCAAGTCAAAATTAGAACCAGTCAAGTAGTATCAAAAACATTGGCCAATAATATAATGGATGAGAATATTTATTATAATTCTGTTTATTATGATTGATTGTTGGTTGAAATATTAACCGCACCACGATCCAGTAAGTGGAAGTAAAGTGTATCTTTAGGGGGTGATGACTTTCACTACATAACTTATGATTGATGCAAAATCCTTCAATAGAGTAAATATGGTTGATTTCTGAAATATTATAGGCACTTCAACTCTGCTTCTGGTATAAAAATGAAATACGTATGTGGTTCCCTGGATCTGGGATGTGCAGTGCAAGTCTTCTTTCCTGATATAGCATATGTATGAAACTTAGATTATAGTTCTGATTTGAGTATAAGATAAGAAAAAAAGCATTTCAGGAGCTGAAATGCACTGTACCACTTGAGCAGCACAAAGGGACTTTAATAATGCCCAGAGAATTCCCCTGTGCCAGCCAACTCAGGCTTGCAGGACTGTTTCATTGCTGTATAGACTTCTGCACTTGGGCTGGACCCTCTCATCCCAATGGGTCCTAGAACCTCAGGTCCAGCACAAGCCCAGAAGTCTACACAGCCATGAAACAGCCCAACAGCCAAGCAACCATGAATCCAAGTCATCTGGCTGAATCCAGCCATGGGTTTTTCTTTGCTGTGTAGACAAAACCCTAAGGCAGGGGTGGGGAACCGTAGGCCCCGGGGCTGGATGTGGCCCGCGGTTTGCCCGCTTGGTCTAGCCCCCAAGGCTTATGCCCCCACCCCTGCACTGAGGAGCCTGTGCGGTGCTGTAGCCCTCCTGCTGCCCCACCATGGGGCTGAAGCACACAAAATCTACTAGGCTGGGCTCCCATAGGCTCTGCTGTGAAAGGGGAATGTGAGGAGTGTCTTTCTGCTTCTCAGTCAGGTGCCACATCAGTGAGGGGAGAAGTGCAACCTTGTTAGAAAAAGTTGAAAAGACCTAGAGTGAAAATTTAGGGTCAGCTTCTTCCTCTCATGGTGTGCAGATTCTGGAAACTTCCCTGGGAGCCATGCAAACATTCCCAAGGGAAGGATCTGATACTGGGTAAGAACTGTAGAACATGGGCCCAAGCTTGAATTTGGGCTGATTTGATCTCTTTGCACCTTCTCTTCATGTACACACAGGTCCATGATGTACCCAGCGTTGGACACACGTTCAATGATCTTTTCCAGTGTGAATCATAATCCTGTTGCTGAAACTTCAGGAATGCCAAACCAGCAGCTCAGTAGAGACAATCCTCATTTTCACAGTCTTTATAGTCATAATTCAGACTGCTGAAGTGGGGACAACAGGTGGAAAGTTCCATTCTGGTATTTGTACTGCATATCTCACTATGCTGCAAAATCTTGAAGCAGCCTGTCAATGTGGGGCAGTTGGTCACATTTTTACTGTTAGAAGGAGTTAAACAAGTCTGCTTATTCCCGAAAGATGCTATCTGAAAATGTAAGGAGCTACTACTGGGTGTGGTTGCTGGACAAGACTGATTAACATTAAAGAGGATGTGTTAGCACCTTGTGATGTGGTCTAAAAATTTTTTTCAAAAAGCTGGAATAAGAGCAAAACTGTCCCTCTGGCTGTCAAAATATTCATTATTGCCTCCCCTGAATGCAGAGAATTGTAGGGTATCATGGATGGCCCTGCTGTGATGGATTTATTTTCTGCACTAAAAGAGATGTGCTGTGGTTAACTGAGGGCTGACTGCCAGTGAGAGACAGTAGCTGTGGGAAGTGGGTCTGGGTTGATTTGATCTCATGGTCATTTCCACCCGCAACTGAAGCAATTCTTATTTCATAGAGCCCTTAAGTTTAGTTTGAGGATAGCCTTTTATTTGTGCTTGTAAGGAATGGCCTACTCTTTTAAGGGACACTTACTTTTCTGTTTTAGAGCTAAACTCAGAACAAAGTTGCATAAGCTCCACCTAGATTTGTTGAATCTCTCCCCCCTCCCTGTCTAGTTTGTCACACTCCTATTAAGATCTGTGTAGATGTACCCCTAATGTGGTTACGGGGGGAAAAAGAAAATACCAAGTTATGAAACAAATAATTTGCAAAATGTGTCATAGGTGAGATTTATTCATTAGTAAAGCTAGGCCTGACCTGAAAAAGAGATGAGAATGAAAAGATATTACAACAGGAATAAAAGACAGCATTAAATTACATGTATGCTGATTACAGGACAGAATAAAGCAGGTAAGAGTCTTGTCAGATGCTATGGAGAATGAGGCTATGTTAGGACCGCTCATTCCCAGTGGTGCAATGTGATCCATTTGGGGTGAGGCAGGTTGCCTTCACCTCCACCAGCATTCAATCCAGGGTTTAATAAGTTCTCCTTGCAGCTTGCACAGGTTTTGTGTGTGCAGTGGGGCAGGGTTGTTGGTGCCCAAAGCAGTTCCTTACCTGTTTCTTCACCAGGGTAGGGGTTGTATACCCCATTACAGGTATTATTTTGAGTATTGTATGTGCCTCCATTCACCTGTTTTATATTATACTAGCTGCATATAAAATCAAAGGAGACAGCTGTGGGAGGAGCAAGCAGGAAATGAACTAAAACAAAGAGAAGATACGTCCAGGGAGAATATGAAAGGCCCTTACAGGAACAAATGCCTGAGCTAGCCTTTACGAAATCCAGACCTTCCTAGCAAGTCCAGCCACTCTTTCCAAGCCAAAAATCTACAATCAAAATAACACTAAGCTGTAAAAAAAACTCCAGCATAGAGGAAAAGGAAGGGGAGCAGACAGCAGCTTCTTGAGAGATATTAAGATAGACAGAGCAAGCAGCAAGGCTGTAGAGTTAAGGCAAGAACTTGGTGGGATGTGCCCGAGACAGCTGGGTTCACTTAAGCTTTGAGAGAGAATGATAAGGTGCAGACAAGCCCAGGCATGCAGGCTCACTGTGGGTTTAAAACTTTTGTGTGGGTTGCTGTGTACCTTTGGAATACATTGGCTTGAAAGAAATTGTTTGGAATCCCTTTAATCAAACACCGTTACATCATCATGGTTGGAAACAGGGAGGGCTGCTACCCTGCGATCCCATCTAAATTTTCGAGCCCCAGGTTTCCACCCTGACTGATGTGAAGGCAGCTCAAAGTTAGCTGTCCAGGCAAAGGTTAGTGCCATGGTCAGAACTTGTCAGGCTTCCAAGTGAAGCTCATGACACAAGTCAGAGCCAAAGCCAATGCCAGGAGCAGAGCCAGTCATGACCACTCACTAAGAATCCACATTGTTACTTAAACGTTTCCTGACACTCCGCATGGGTTTATATGGTGTCAAGGGGCCAATGAGGAGTCACTAATGGTGGCTGCCAATCAGGTCTTGCAGGTGGGACTTCCCATAGTGTATAGTCACATATGTGTTATAGGTTATAGCTGATACTAATAGTGGCATAGAGCTGCCTGCTGCCTAGCAGCTCTAGTGACCTAGGTTTGAGTTAGGGTTGTAAAATTGTAATTATTTGGCTAATTGAATATTCGATGCAATTTGTGGGGAGCATGGGGCCAGTGGGGGACTCAAGGAGTCCCCTGCTGGCCCCGTGATCCTCGCGGAGGCACAGTCACTCTGAGTCACCAGCTGAGCCCAGGCTCAATGCAGTGTTGCCACTTTGAAATACCACGGGGAGCCTGGTGTCAGGCTCCACACAGTGTTTCAAAGTGGCAGCACCGCATGGAGCCCACGCCTGTCACCTGCCTGTCACCTGCTCTTCTTCCCCCCCTTTGCTGCCTCTTTCTGAAAGAGGCAGCAAGGGGGGGGGAGGGAAGCAACTAGTCGTTCACATCCCTAGTTTGAGTCCTGCTGCTCTTTACACAACGGTAGCTTTTGTTAAATGTGGACACTATTCCACTAGAGTTCATACTGGCACCAGCTTCTCACACAGGTCTATGAATGTCCGTCAAATGAAAATGGCTATTAATCACTACCAGTGCTGCTGGATTTGAGCCAATGACACAGAAGTTAAAAGCTCCATATCTCAGTAACAATCAGTTCCATGTTCCAGTTAACTTCTCATCACAAATTCTAAGTAATAAACTTGTGGGCCTTTCTTTGAACTGTACATTTTTGGGAAGAAATTATTTAGTTATTAATGCCTTATTACATTAATTCTAGTTATTCTCTTATTATTAGGAGTAAATATTTATATTATGGTAGCTTTCAGAGGCTGTTTAGATCAGGGACCTCTTGTGCTAAGCGCTTACAAACACAGGAAATCCCACTCCTAGGGAACTTATATATGCCAACAAAGGACAGGAAATGAAGTTACAACCTACAAGCAAACCATAGAGTGAAGAACTGACACTGCTTTGTTGGCTACATGCCTAATACTCCTTTTTAATCGGGATGGTTGAAAAGGTGTTCATAAAAAGGTGGTTGAGAATAGCTCTAGTCACATCTTCACCTCAGAGATGTCCTGGATTCCTGTTAGTCTCATTTTTAGCTGTGAGTATAGCTTGGAGATAATATAGCCAGGGAGAAAGTGATCTCCCTGTAACAATGGACACCAGCTATTATGGAAATTGTTAGATCTATCAAAAAAATATAAGCATGCATTTATCACCATTCAGACACATCTGCAGGTTGGACCTCTCTGGTCCAGCATCATCAGGACCTGACCAGTCCTGAAGAAGAGAATTTGTCAGACCAGGGGAGGTTTCCAGCAGGCAACCCTGCCTCGCCCGCCACCCCAACCTGGCTGGGCTGTTTGCCCAGCTACTGCTGGCTCCCTGGACAGCACAGGCTCCGGTTCCTGCTGCAGGGCTCTGGTCCTGTGCAGCCATGAGCAGCCTCCGAGCTAGGGCTCCAACCCTGGCCCAGCGCAGCCTCAGCCCTGGCCCAGCACATCTGGGGAAAGCCGCTGGGCTCCAGCCTCATGCAGTCTGGGGAAACTGTGGGACTCCATCCCTGTCCCCACGCAGCCTGGGGAAGCCATGGGGCTCCAGCCCTGTGCTCCTAGGGGCTACTGGAAGGCTCCAGCCCTGGTCCCACACTGCTCCCCGCTGGGCTGCCGACTCTAATTTCCCACCCGGCTGGCCCACCTGCCATTAGGCTCCCAGGCTATCTGCTCCAGGCACATCCATGGTTCTGCCAGACCACAGATGCTGCCAGACCAGAGAGTCCCAGATTTTGGAGGTACAACCTGTAGTTTGGATGCCTGCCTGGTCCTCCCTTCGGCACTCTGTGGTCAGTAATATTGACCAACAGCCTTCTTTAAAAATATGTTTTTATGTAACTGTTGGAACAAAATATTAGGGATATATTGATTTTAAAACAAGCAGCCATCTAAAGAGAAGCATAAGATTAACTAACTACAAGCTAAGGGTATGTCTACACTACCACCCTAGTTCGAACTAGGGTGGCTAATGTAGACATTCGAAGCTGCAAATGAAGCCCGGGATTTAAATATCCTGGGCTTCATTTGCATCTTCCCGGGTGCCGCCATTTTTAAAAGTCCCCTAGTCCAAACTCCGTGCCCGCAGCTACACGCGGCACGGAGTAGGTAGTTCGAATTAGGTTCTCTAATTTGAACTACCGTTACTCCTCGTGGAACGAGGTGTACCGGTAGTTCGAATTAGAGAACCTGATTCGAACTACCTACTCCGTGCCGCGTGTAGCCGCGGGCACGGAGTTCGGACTAGGGGACTTTTAAAAATGGCGGCACCCGGGAAGATGCAAATGAAGCCCGGGATATTTAAATCCCGGGCTTCATTTGCAGCTTCGAATGCCTACATTAGCCACCCTAGTTCGAACTAGGGTGGTAGTGTAGACATACTCTAAGTTAGGTAGGCTTTCCTCTTCAAATACAGCAACAGCAGCAAACCAACTCACATTCTTTTAAAAAGCAAAGCTCCTCTTGTGAGCTAACCTAGTCACCACTGACACCATGCCCTGTTCTTCTTTGAGCCGTCCTGTATCCCTTTTTGTGAGGATGTCTGGGCTTCATTACATGGGAAAATTGACCAGCATAACCATAGCAGAATAAACTATTCCTCAGTTGGCCACTCTGTTCCAGAATAAAAGTGACTCTTCTTTGAAAATAAATTGATTGTTCTGAAATAAAATGTTTCCAGAATAATGTGTCCACATGGGCAGGTATTCCAGCATAGCTATAGTAGAATAGCTTATTTCTCTATAGCTATGCCAAACAATTTCCCCATGGAGACAAGCCCTTATTCTCTCCAGTATAATATCCCTCCTCAACTCATGTTATCACAATTAAATCCATTACCATGTTGCTCAACAGTTTTCTTTTTTTTTAGGACCCAGCTATGAACCCCTCCTAGTGCCTCAGGGAGGTTTTCCACTGTAGGTCAGAGCATCCTATTGAGCCGATGCAGGAAGATGCCCCTGTGGTTGCTGCTGCATTGTTTGATGGTTGGACACATTCAGTCAGAGTTTGTCTTCACAGGAAAAAAGAATGTTTTACTGTTAAAAGCAAACTGTAAAATAAGCTCACATAAGCTATCCTGCCATAAAATCCCAATGAAGACAAGTTGTTTTTAATGGTGAATACATAGGAATGGTCAAGACTATATTCCCTGTTGGTAGTTGACCTTACCTAGTTTACTTCATGGTAAAATTACAGACCCTTGTCTGAGTTAAGATTTTACAGTGAGCTAGCAAATGCATGTTAGTTATCTCATGGTTAAAACACAATAACAACAAAACCAACCAACTTAACCACCACGCTTTTTCTGGCAGTGAATACAATCCTTTAATGAATTGTGATCACTGGCCTGGTGGTTGTGTCTCCCCTGTGAGTGATGGAGTTGAAACTGAGGACGTGGGGGACCTTACTCCATATTGTTAGCTTGGCATAATCTGCCAGGTCCACACTACAGGGGACAGTCAGTTTAAGGTACACAATTCCAGCTGTGTAAAAATGTAGCTGGAATCGATGTACCTTAAGCTGAGCTTCGGCTCCATCCTCACAGCAAGAGGTCAACAGGAGAAACACTCCCATCGATTTCCCTTACTCCTTGAGAGGAGTAAGAGTTTCGGAATCAACAGGGGCACCCTCAGGGTATGTCTAGACTACATGCCTCTGTCGCCAGAGGCATGTAAGTTAGATTACCCGACATAGTCAATGAAGCCGGGATTTAAATATCCCCGGCTTCATTAAAATAAAAATGGCCACCGCGCTGTACCGGCTCGGCTGATCGTCAGCACAGCGTGGCAGTCAAGACGCAGATAGGTCAACAGGGAACACCTTTGTTGACCGCTCCTGTAAACCTCGTTTCACGAGGCATAAGGGAGCGGTCGACAAAGGCGTTCCCTGTTGACCGATCTGCGTCTTGACTGCTGCGCTGTGCCGACGATCAGCTGAGCCGGCACAGCGTGGCGGCCATTTTTATTTTAATGAAGCCGGGGATATTTTAATCCCAGCCTCATTGACTATGTCAGGTAGTCTAATTTACATGCCTCTGGCGCCAGAGGCATGTAGTCTAGACATACCCTCAGTGTCTGATTTAGCAGGTCTTTATTAGATCTACTAATTTGAACTCTGGAAGATTGACTGCTACAGCGTCAGTCTTCTGGGAAGTGAAGACATGGCCTTAGACATCAAGTGTTATGGCTGGTGTCATCCCTGAGCACAGCCCTTTCTGTGGCATAGCATGGCAATGCAGACCCCCGTCCCTACCTCTCCCTCTTAAGTCTAGCAATGATTTACTCACAGACCAATGTATTTAGACCACTATTCTCCTTTGGTGGGGCTTAATCATTAACTCTTGTATTGAGGCCAAACTTAAACCAGCTTCTTCTGACTGGCCTCTTTTTTCATTCTTTCCAGACCAGTAATGGGAAAAATCAGCAGCTTTACTCCTGTTAGTGTCTCTCCCTATACACTGCCTTCCTTCCCAGGGTTTGTCCAGGTTGTCTGGGAAAGAAGGTAACCTCAGCCTGCACTTTTGGTTATAGGCCCTTAAAAATAGTACTGTGGATTTTTCCTGAATACCAATTTCCTGGAACCATTTCCTGTTTCCCCTCATGTATCTCACGCTCCTGGAACCTTAGAGGGCCATACCCTAGCCATAGAATAAAGATAGACTGACCTTCACATTTTTTTTACATAGTTCAAAATACACAATTAATACAGAGATACTTAAGTATTGTCAGAAATGTTCTCTCTGTGTCCTTTAAGGGTTGTCACATAGGAGAGTTTCATCTTACCCCACTTCTAGCAGTAACAGGGGAATCTGTGGAGGCCTGCAGTTTCATACAAATGTGATGATATCCAGATATACATGTCTTTTTCATCAAGCCTAGACACTGTGATCCTGAAAGGTTCCAAAATACCTTTGAAGATCTGGATCTGTTGGTTTTAGTTTTCCCAGGTGGGATTGAAAGCAAACGCACTCTCAACCCACGTCAAAGAGGAGGTAAGGCTGAAAGGCATGGAAAAACATTCAGAGGCCTGGGCCAGAACGGTGAGTGCACTTGCTGTTAGTGTATGTCTGATCTTTAACAATATAGTTCTCAGTCTCTGAGTCTATGACTACACTACAGATACCAGATGTTACTAGCAAAGGCACACTAGTAAACTAAATTTAGTGTGGGGCCGATCTGAATAGATGGAAAATGCCTTTGTCCCAGAAGGTGGTCCAACCTGGAAACCACCGTGTCTCTCACCGGTGGATTTCTCCAGTCTGAAATAAACACAGACACGAATGCCAAATTTAAAAGATATATTGAATACAACAGGTAACACCACAAAGAATAACCCCAGAATACAACACTGCATAAACCAACCCCTCACCCCAGAAATAATAGAAGATAGCACAGTATAACAAGAAAAGCACTATACTCAGTCTGTTCTAGAGTCAGATGACAGCCGAGGCTCAGGACCTTCAACCTGTTGGCATAGGCAGCCTCAGGGGAGGAACACTGAGGAGTCCAATTGTCGCTGGTGTGATGTTATACAAGCACTCGATGGTAAACAGTTCTCAGCTCCAGAATAGGGCCTTCGCCACAATGGTTGGAGTGGGACTGGGTGATAGGCAGCTGCTCTCAGTCCGGAGCTATAGGTAGCTATAACCCACGATGCACTGGGCAATTGCCACAGTAGTGAGCTAATGCACCCTATAGGTAGCAGTGGAATGGAGTCTGGTCTGGTCTGTTGGGAAGCAGGTCCCGGCCTTCGCCACGGCTCTTCTTCAACAGGAGCAGGAACCAGGAACAGGGGGAGAGCGAGAGCGGAGCAGCAGAGTAGAACAGCAGAACCTGATCCCTTCAGGGGAGGAGCTTATAAAGCTCCCAAGGCGGGAAAACAGCAGGAGCATCTCTAGTGCACAAGGTGTAGTGTTGGGTGCAGATTAGCATTCCTGGTGCAGACTTTAGTGCCGTGTGCAGAGCAACAGTGCTGTGTGCATAGCCATGTGCTGTGTGCAGACTATGGTTTTTGGCGGCAAAAGTCTTTCAATCCTTTGGGTTCCATTTTGATTTCTGTGTAAAACTCAGGACTCCATTTTGATTTTAGTGTCCTTTTGGTTGTAATGGCCTTGATCTTAATATTCTAACTTACTGTCAACACAGAGGTATCCCGGAAAAACTCCGCCGCGTCCAGGGAATGTGTCTGCTCTTCCAACATTTTTTGCAGAAGAGCAGACGCGCACTTTTGGAAGCCCTATAAACTCATTTCGTGAGGAAGAAGGGCTCTTCTGAAAGAGGAGGTTTTTCTGAAATTTGGCCCAGTGTGGATGGGCCAAATTTCGGAAAAGCCTCTTCCGAAAAAACCAATCGGAAAAAGGTATGCAAATTGCAGAGCATAATTTGAGTACCTTTTTCTGAAAAAGAAGTGTAGTGTAGACATAGCCTGAGGCAGTCTGGAATCATCACTGCTCTTGGATCCCAAGAGCAGCTAGTAATACATAATACATTTCTTTCATTTATGGCTAGGCCCACAACTATGATGGTTCTTTTTCATGCGGACTTCACCACACCAAATCACACCTATGCAATCTCATGGCTAGAAAACTGAACCATATTCTACTTGGGGCAACATTTGAAATCCAGCTGGAAGATCCAGCTAGCTCCATCTCCTAAATTGGGTATGATATTCTACGCATATGATAATTGTGCTCTATTTTCTACACTGGCCATCTAGCCATATCCAACTGAAACTAGAGATCTTGATCAAAATTATAAAGCCTTACATGGTCTTGCACTCAGTTACATCCAGGAGTGCTAGAACAATTTGTATAGTGGAGGTGCTGAAAGCCATTGATCCAAATTGTAAACCCTGGATATGATAGGAACCACTTAAAGCGAGAGGGGGCAGAATCAACTCTGGTACCCCTAGCTCCAATACCCATGGTTATGTGACGGACCGGGCCGGGTCTGGCCACAGCTGAGGGCATCCACTCAGGGCAAATTGCTCAAAACTCTGGACTCCTTAGAGCCCCAGACTGGAGACCTTCCAGACAGGTCACAAACCAGTTACACCAAACGCTTCAGCTGTCAATCTGGCCAGCCAGAAGCCTCACGAGCAAAACCCCTCTGACAACCCAGCTCTTCCTGTGCCCCAATCAGCCCTGGGCCTGCACACAGGTGAGGGGTTTTATAACCCAATCTCACCTACCCCGAATGGGTTCTTCCGGTCCCAAGAAACCAGCCACAGGTCCCAATCAATTTACACTCTGGATCTTACTCACAAGACCATGCTGAGCCAATCCTTTAGAATCTACAATCTAAAGGTTTATTACTAAAAGAAAGAAAAGAATGAGAGTAAGGTTGTTAAGGAGAATACGTTACATACATCGAATCACCCAGTTCTCAATACAGGCTCTTAGCAGAGATGTCATAAACTGCTATCTTAAAAGTCTCTGGTGTACATCCTATGTCAGGATGGGTCCACGGTTCTTTCCGGCTCGTTGTTCCCTGCAAGGCTGCAGCTGGAATCAAGAGCTGAACTGAAGACCAGATGGAGGCAGGTCACATGGTTGAGTGACCTATCTCTGTTTACATGCTGGCAGCCATTATGCCCCAGCTGGTTTGCAGGTATCAGTCACATTCCTCAGGTGTGTATTGGCACCTAGGATATGTCTAGACTACATCCCTCTGTCACCAGAGGGATGTAAATTAGACATACTGACATTGCAAATGAAGCGGGGATTTAAATCTCCCGCGCTTCATTTGAATAAAAATGGCCACCGCGTTTTGCCAAGTTGCAGTTTGTTGGCAAAAAGCAGCTGTCAAGACAGGGATCGGGCGACAAAGAAAGCCTTTGTCGGCCGATCCCTTATGCCTCGTAAAACGCGGCGGCCATTTTTATTCAAATGAAGTGCGGGAGATTTAAATCCCCGCTTCATTTGCAATGTCGGTATGTCTAATTTATGTAGTCTAGACATACCCTTAGAGATTCATTGTCTCCTTGCTAATTAGCATAGCCACTGGCTGAATATTCTTTGCCCATTGCTCTGTATCAGACAGAGAATTTTCCAGCATTAACACAGAGTACATATTTATAACTCCACATACAGATAATATACAAGTACATGAATAGCATATACAGAATTAGTAGAACATAAGCTTTCATTCAACATTTCACATGACCCCCTTTGTACAGACTTTTGGGGCAATCACTCCTCCATGGGTGCAACAGTGATCTTTAGAATCCAATAATGTGACAAGTCATATCAGAGATGTCTTCTGTCCTGGGAAGACCCTATTGAGGTCTTGCAACTAAACAATTTGGCATCAGCAGTGGGATGTTCTTAGTGGTTGCCCCATGCATTTAGGACATACTTCCTCTGGGATGCAAGACCAGGTCTGAAAGCTTCAGAATGCAATATAATGGATGTTTGCTCTGCCAACCTTTTACTGTAGTTCTGAACAGATTTTTTTTTTTTAGGAGCAAAGATATATGGATTTTATAGAAAGCCTTTTTAAATTACATTTTGTGCATTTTATAATGAGCTTTTAATTTGAGGCATGCATGTGATAAAGAGAAAGTCCTTATTTATAAATCAATGAATATATGAATGCATAGATTTTTTTTTAAAAAAAACCCATACTCATATTCACCACAGGATTTAATAGTAAAGATTACCAGAAACTGAAATTGCATCCATTATATGAACAGTACGTGGGCAAAATCCAATCTTTGCTAGTCATTAAAAAATGTATAGTTAGTGGGGTTTGTATCATCTATTTTCAAATACCACTCTAGACTTTATTGTGTTTAATCCAGTTTACTTGTTAAAAGAACGTAAAAAAGGACATTAAGAATGTAAATTTATTAAAGCAAGGCAATTAAGATGAAGAATAATGGATATAAAGCCTTAACTCTCAGGTTTCACTGATGCAGTAATATAACAAAAATCATATTACAAGAATACAGTCATTTTTATAAAAGGTATATAAACAAAATGCACCATTTTTCACTCATAAAAGCAATGGTCCTGATCCAGAAGACACATACACATCAGTAACTGTATACACCCACAACTGCATTGAACCATTAATAAAAACAATAACTGCTGAAATTATAAATCACTCTCCTGCAATGAGGTCCCAATGCAGGGGCCTACATTGTAATAGAAATGTTATTCTTCTGATAAACACTTTGGTAAAAATGCACTGTTTATGCTACTGTAGCTAGGGTGCATCAATGGTTTCCATTATAAACCTATATTTTCTGGACTTTATAACTTGCTGTAAAAACTGCTCTATGCTGATGTGTAGTATCAAATATATCTTTTTGGTGAATACTAGCAGTAACTCTAATGATGCTGCTTCAGGATGATATTTTTGTTTGTTTATTTTGTTTTAATTGCTACTTTGCAAGCCATTAATTGCCAGTGGCTGTTACTGTTGTGTGTTTTAGGAAACAAAAACACAAATACAACATAAGCAAATGAGTTTCATTGTGAAGCTAGTTTGCATCGATATATACTAATTTTGTTCAACATATAAGGCCACGTCTACACTAGTGAGCTTATTACAGCACAGCTGTACTGATGCAGCTGTGTAAGATCACTTGTATAGCTGCTCTATGCTGGCGGGAGAGAAATCTCACATTGACACAATAAAACCATATCAATGCACAGTGTAGTTATGTCAGCGGGAGACGCCACTCCACCAACATGATGCCGTGCACACTGTCAGTGTTACATCAGTCAGGGATGTGTGTTTCTTCACACCTCTGAACAACATAAGTTTTGCCAAGATAAGTGGTAGTGTAGATGTGGCCTTAGAAGCCTAATCCTGCATCCCATGTTCACACAAAACTGCCCAGACTGTACCATTATCTGAGATTACAAGTTTATATATTGACAAAGCACATATATCAAAGATGATCAAAACTTTGTGCAATTGAGAGCAACTAGGACAGCAACTCATTTTCTTAAAATAAGGTATACATTAAATAGTAATAGTAATTTGCACATGTCTAGCAGTCTCATTCACACAGCTCGTAGTGGTATTATTATCCCCATCTTTCAGATGCCCTAGGACATAGAAAAATTAGATAGCAATCCCAGGGTTACAAAATAAGTTGAAGTTGGTGTCCAGAATAGGACCTAAGTTTCCTGACTCTCTGTTTCATGTTCAAGCAATTTAATAAGTAAGCATCAACTATTCGGATCAAGATAGTGCATAGCATGCTGGGATCTGTAGTCTCAGTGGGCCAGCTTTCTGTGTTAAAAGAGGGCAGCCATGGATCAACTGCAGAACCTTGTGGGCTGCCCTTTGAACTCCTCCTGATATAAAGGCTTAGTGGAAACTGTGATTGATTTATGCATCACACCATAAATCTTTTCTTAGATGCCACAATGTCCTACAGATACAAAGATTATCTTAATGAAAAGTATTCAAATTATATTAGCGCAGAGTGACTGTTACAATCTATTGGGTTTTATATTTGGTGTGCATATCCTATTACATACTTAATCACCCTGCAGATTAGAAACACTAAAATGTCAAAGGAATAAATAGTAAATGACCAGAAACAGGTATTTATTTAACTTCCTAACACATGTTGTGATGAAACAGACACAGTGCAGTTTTTCCTCTGTTCCTATGTATCATAGGCTATGTCTACACTACAGAGTTTTTTTTGGAAAAACAGCCATTTTTCCAAAAAAACTTCACTTACATCCACACTGCAATCGCGTGCTTTAGAAAAAAAATCAAAAGAACAGATGCGTTTTTCTGACATTGGTAAACCTCTTTCTATGAGGAAGAAGCCTTTTTCCGAAAGAGCTCTTTCGGAAAAAGGCATGTGTGGATGGGGAAGAGGGAGTTCTTTCGAAAAAAGAGGAAAGAGGAAAAAGCACAGGTGCCCTGGTGGCCACTCTGTCCATAGTAATCACAGCTTAAATGCAAGATAACATCCATTCAGTGTGGATGCTATCTTTTGAAAAAGCAGATCGCTTTTTCAATGCACTTTGGCAGTGTGGATGGTCTCTTTCAGAAAAAGTTTTTTCTGAAGATCTCTTCCGGAAAAGCTTCTTCTGAAAAAAGCCTGCAGTCTAGATGTAGTCATAGTGGGTGATATCATAATAACGTACGTGTATTATCATAATGCCTAAGAGCCCCAGTCATGGACCAGGACCCTACTGTGCTAGATGCTGTACAAATAATCAATTTAATCTCTCTGTCTCTGATTCAACAACATACCGTATCCCAGTTAAAAAACTGGTAAGTACTTGTAGTGGGAAAATCAGTCAAATGTTTAAGTTTAAAATGCAAATGAAATTAGTGACATGATGACACTGTGTGTGTCTTATGGATAGTTTTTTTCCCCATATCCATTTCCCACGTCACGGCAAATAAATGGACTTGTAATAACTATTACGTATTTACTTAGCATTTACATTAAGAAAATAATATAGTTTTAAAAGTATAAAAATCATCCAAGGTTTGTAGGTTCTTATGATAAATTATTTGCACTGCAAAGCAGGTCTTTTCATTTGTAATTTTGTCTAGTTTTTGAGAGGAAAGTTAATAATTTGCTTCGTTTTACTCTTTCATGTGTAAATTATTGCTCCAATTTTTACTAAAAATAGAGTGAGAGCTCATATTTTTTAAAAGAGATAATATCGTCCTTGTTTCTGTTGATTGGTTTAGCATTTTGTTCCTTGCTCCTGAAAACAGCAATTTAGGCAACCAACAGTATATTTTAAAATAGTCTGTCATGATCCTAAAGGAAAGGTTTGCAGTACTGAAATGCAAGTGGCCCACACATATTCAGTTCTGTGTGACCATTTCAAATGTGATTTATTGCCTGCGTGTGATTTACAAAGAAATAAGGTTATCCATGATAATCTAAATATCCAAAGTGTACATAATCCAAACATCTATTTATCCCACTCAGAGATGGCAGCTGCATGTTATTTCCTGCATATAAAATGACAGATACACCACTGGCCTTCCAAGTCAATGATTTTGTTCCATCTTCTTTGGCAAAAATATATATATATTTGTAGATCCTTTTGTGGACTATGGGCTTAAACCAATAGTTTAAACCAATAGTAACTAGGTAATCTATAACAGATATTGTCATCTCTTTTGGGTTTTCTTGTTTAATGAAGTCTGGGGGGAAATAAGGTGAAAATAACATAATATTCATTATTCTTGATAATGCAGAGTATGGTAAGTATTATTCTATGATAATGCTGGAGTACTGTACTAATTCCAATGAGAATTATGAACTATGTCTTTATTCCTATTAGCATAACTGATAACCTGTATCCAACTGCTAGGCATCAAAGCGAACATATGCAACACCCCAACTGCTGGGTTTAATGTTGAATGAATAAATGTTAGACCTTATCTATCATTTATTTGTCTCATGTGTACGCCCATGTATATTACAGACATTTTTATTCAATTATTCAGGAATTGGCACATGAGTTGCATTATCTCATTCCTCTGGGTGTCTTACTGACAGAATAAGGCAAAAGAACAGGAGCTAAGTTGAGCACAGTTAAAGTTGTTCATGGGGCACCAAGGTATCATTAAACTTCCCATATCATGTGAGAAAAAAACCTATATTCAAAATAAGCACTAGGTTTTAACACAAACTATAGTTAGGTTCATACCAATGGATTGTTTTTTTACTCTTGTAGGGGAAATTGTAGAGTTGAGTCTTAATTTGCAATCACATTCCCATATTCATACTGTGTCAATTGGATAGATACGGAGCCATGCCTTGCTGCAAGTCAAATGTGTATTTATTTATTTGGGAAAATATATAGCATGAGAAAATTAATTGTAAGTGGCTTGGTGTGATCTAATGGCCTCATCTAGTTCCACTAATATTTATAGGAGTCTTTCCTTTGACTTTAAGGGAACAGGAGCAGCCCCCCAAATGAGGAATTTACCTGACCTTTATATAAAATTGATACATTTCCTCAAAATCGAAGTGACTGGCACGAACATGGAAACCATTATGAAAATGAAAACCATGACAATGCACTAACCCCTCAGCCTTGTGACAGCATTAGAGGCAGCAGCAACACAGATGTTTTTGAAGTTTGCGTGAGAACCACATGCTGTTAGGAAAATAAGTTACTGGGCTTGACTTGTATTTGTAGTTAAAACAGAAGGAATAGTAGGCTGGGTGGGAAAATGCATTTGAAAACAGCAGAAATTATTCGTAAAGGAATCAAGTAGTTTTAAATATTTGGATTAAAAAAGTTTTGATTTGGATTTAGTTCTCCAATGCTTGTTGTAATTCCCTTGTTTGGGGTCTTCTCTTTTTATTTAATTATTGTAATTGTTAAAAGAGCTGTCAGAAGTCGGTGTTTCTGGTGCTTTAGTGAGTGATCAGTGCAGGATATGAACATTCATTTTTGGTGCTACTGATTTGATAAGAAGCTGTAAATATTGACTTTTCATGCAGGTAATCCAGTTGCTATGCACGTGTGTTTGTAAGTATGTATAATTTAGGGCTTACAATTTCATTTTAGTTTGCAAATAAAAGTAAAATACGACATGTAACCTAACACTTCAGTCTAGGGAGGTCACATCCCTCAAGTACTAAAGATACTTTGCACCATACTCATTGTCAAGAATCCCTCATGTGCCTCTCCCTTCTCCCTTCCCCCCCGCCCAGCCATCTGTCTTTCACCTCAATATTCAGCCTGAGTTGTCTGGTCCCTTTTTTACACTGTTTGGGAAAATTCTGTTTCCTGCAATCTCCCGCGTCTCCATCTGTGATAGCAGCAATAAGCAGAGCAGTCACTGTTGATGATGATGCTTGATGAGAAAGAGAAGTTCTAGTGGGAAAGCCTCTGTTTCAACCTTATGTTGAAGGGGACCTTGGGATGGAAGATACAACAAATAATCCATCCTACCGGCAACTTCACAGCCTTTCTGACCAGGTCAGTTCACAGTCCTGGTTTGATTTCCACCTCTTGGACCTAAACAACAACAGCCACTTTTCTTCAAGGATGGGAAAGATTCAAGGTATGTTTCGGTTTGCTTTTTGGGCATCCAAGACATAATCATAAGCATTAATAACCTCCAAAGAACATATTCTGTGGCACAGCAGTGTTAGCCATCCTATAGATTATACATGAAGGTAAAAATTAATGTGGAATTTTCAAATCACCTGTTGGAATACAGCCCTTTACCAACCACAAGAAGAGAGTAGAGCTAAGAACAAACCAGCAGACTGAATTTCTTTCTCCACAGAAGAAAGAGAAGTGCAAGAAGAAGAAGTGTACATTCCCCATGCTACCTAGCCAATGTATCTGAGCCCTCATCTGCAGAGAAATTCAGGCACCATGCTTTTCAGCCCCTCTGCTCCCTGTCAAAATTATCAACAGAGTGTAAAGTAGTGCCAGTTGTGATAAGCGGGCATGTAATGTGGACAACTGCCTAGGAGGCGCCATAGTGAGATCACTACATTACATCACTGTTGGACCTGGGCTGGTTTCTACTCAGGCACCGTAAAGTCATAAATCCTCAGACATTCAATCCCCTTTAAACTGGGATTTTATGTTTAACAATTAGTTTGCTTCATTTTTTAAAATCCTGTCAGCCATGAGCTTATTTTGTCCTTTGCCATTATTTATTCTGTTAGGACTTCTCAGCTAAACCCAAGAAGGCAGGAAATCAGTCTAAAACAGAACCCTTGAGATTTCCTTCAGCTTTGCTTTACCTTGTTCCTTATTTCACAAGTGCTGAATTGCAGAAGAGAGAGAGACCAGCCTCTCACCCAATTGCAGAATTGGGTGAGAGAGACCAGCCTTGTCCACACTTGGATGAACTTCACGGAACTATTCCTCATTTTTAACTTGGAACTGTGCAGCACAGAGACCTTAGTCCCTTTTGCACAAGATGTCGTCTGCGGGCAAACCCAACCTTTCTGAACTAGAGCAGTTTGAATGTGGCCAGAGTTATTGTAAATGAATGTGATGTGGAGTATTTCTTTATTCATATGGTATAATCAAGAACCTGAGAACTAGACAGGTATGTCTACACCACAGCATTATTTTGGAATAACATCAGTTATTCTGAAGTAAGCACGTCTACACTGAAAGCCTTTATTTCAAAATAATGTGGAGCTGAGGACTTCTTACTCTGACTCCTGTAACTCTCATTTTACAAGGAGTAAGGGAAGTGGAAGGAAGAGTGTTCTTCATTCGACTCCCTGCTGTATAGATGGCGCCAAAAGCCAATGAAGCTATTTTGATTTCAGCTTCACAATTGAGGTAGCTGGAGTTGCGTATCTTGTTCCGACTTTAGCCCGGCTGTGTAGATGTACCCAAAATTAATACATGTAACTGGATTGGGCTGCAATGAGGTGCAAGCCTATTTACTTTCTACTCTTGTCTAACAGCCCCTGGGAGAGGGCAGGAGGTAAGGATCACTCGGGCAAAAATAGAGTAGAAGGGGAGCTTATGGTGCAATATGGTTGAGACAAACATCATTGCGTCCCCTCGCTAACATCATTGCATTGGTGTAATTTTAGCTGATAGCTCCTCTCTTCAATGATGCGGTTATGCCTTTTCAAACGTTTATTCGAAGTGCTGTTCAGATTTTGGAGTAACGAGTCCTCTTTGGGAAAAACAAAAGGATGCAATAAAGGCTAGGGCCCTGGGCTGCAAACCCGCATGCCTTCTTGCAAGGGATCTGCGGAGAACAGATAAGGAGTGGCAGGTACTTTTTAGCAACAGGGAGCTTTTAGAGATACTAGCCTTTGTGATGGTGGCAACAAAACAACAACAAAACAATCTTTGGAAGGATAAAATATTTTCTGCTCTTTTCTGTCTCTTCCCTGCCCGAACTCCCTCTGACCTTGCTCTGCTCGGAGAGTGGGAGCTTTGGGTGGGATACAAGCTGTCCACGCCCCTTTTAACGAGTTCAGTTAAAATGGAGTTGGGGCCAAAACTTGCTGCACTCCGAACAACTCTCAACTCGGGCAGTGATGGGTTTTGTGTGATCAAAACGAGCAGGATTTGCGCCTTGGATTCCAGGGCAAAAGGGTTTGAATGAAGCCGGACAGCCACGCAAGACACTCGAGTATTATGTGAAACAGAACTTGGGGACCAGATTTATTCCTCCCTCCAGGTGTGAATGTGAAACCACCGGGTGCTTTCAGACTTGTGTTCGAAAGGGGAGGAGAGAGGCTTTCAAATAGTTTCCTTTGGAAAAAGCAATAGTAGGGCTTCGGTGAAACTGTTTCACTTTTGTGGCTGTAGATGTCGGTGCTTTTCAAAGCTGGGTGCATTGCCATATCAAAGACTTCCGGAGGAGAGACCGGAGGTCAATGAAAATGCGCCCAGCCCGGAGCCCTTTTGAAATACCGACACATCACTGTAGGTCTTCTGTTGTTTTAACCGAGACCTAATTAGCATTACGCGGCTGAAAGACAGATGGCCCAATACATATGAATCATATTCCCATTACATTTAAAAGTGTGACATGATTTTCCAATCAAGTTCTTTTTAAATTCTCCTTACGCTTAACCTCCTTGCATTTTGGTTTTAAAAGTGTTCTGAGTTCACTGTAACCCGGCTCTGCTTTTATCAGGGGTTGTGTGATGCACTTATTTCCCTCCGCTTTTTATAACAGGATGGTGATGTCATGGGTAATCAAAATATTTCGCCCATGTGAATGGATAGTGGGATGCTTTTCAAAGGGTTGTAGTTAGCAGTGATTTACTAGAGAAAACAAGAGGCGATTCTTTCGCGTGAGTCTTTATCAATTCCCATTCGAAAGTGAAGGCCAGCCATTGAACTTATGAACCAGGGCCATGTCCGAGGTCCTTTTTACTTCTTCTCTCTTTTGTGATTCTTGTCTTTGGACGTGTGAATTCGGCCCTTCACACCTCTTTGATGTGCGGGAACCCTACTACGAACCGCTTAGATATACCTTTAATTTTTTTTAAAATCAGTACTACCCTGTTTGCAAAGCACCCTTCTATAGGCTTTTGCACTGCCAAGGTGGGAAAGGAACAATATTTTCCTTTTATTCTGTAATCACATCGTGTCTTTAAAAAAAAAAAAAACCCCGCCATCAGAAAAGGGACAGAAAGCATTGTATTTACTGTATGCAAGCCATACTGAAGCAAAGTATGACCCTGGCAAAAGGCATAAAGGCAAGTTAGCAATGATGCTAACGTTATTCACCAAAACCTTCCCACATCCATTTCACTTGAATCTGTTCTGTAGCTATGTATTCATTTGACTAATGTCCAAGCCTGGGTCACTTTATATTTTACTTTTTAATAAAAACCAACAGCCATGCTCTAGCAATGAATTCGATTCAGAATTATTTAAAACAAAGCCTGTTGTTCAGAAAATATAAATACAATAAAAATCCGGACAAAGCAATGCTAATTCGGAGATTTGACATTTACCAGGTCAGAAGTCCTTGATGGTATTGAACTATCCGAATAGTGATTGTTTCTCTCATTCAGGCACATTGAAAAGTAGGAGCAATTGAAAATACCTTGTAGTGCAAATGTTAAACTTCTCTGTCAGTGCAGAACTTCTTTGGCTCTCTTACTCATAGCAACAATCCTCATTTAACTTAAATTCGTTGCATATATATTACTAAGCTAGAGGACTTTGTGTGGTCTTGTTTGACCTTTTAAAAGGATAGAGGCACAAGGTATGCCGGCTATTTTAGCAAAAAAATTCATAGGGCCAATGAGGACATTGGCCGAGTGTTTTGACTGATAGTTTTCCCTGATATACCCATAAATAAAATATAAACAAATTGCAATAACGAGCAATTATATACTGTTACAGTCCTGCATAAAAAAAAAAATCAAGACACAATTCCTTATGTAGACACACCACAAATATCTCATTGGCAGTGGTAGCCTTAGTGAGAGGAGTAATTTTTTGCTCGGGTTGTGCAGGATTAACACTGCTGAGATGCTCTATGCATCCTTTGTAGTGTCTAAAAAGCGGTTCCTCATTTCTCGCCAATGGCTGCTACAACAGCTGGCACTGCAGCATCAGCAGGAGTCTTGGGCAGGAGAGGAGGATCCCGAATTCCTGTCAGGCTTGGCGGGGCTTTGCGCGCAGGGGGATGCGACAGGGGAAGGGACCAGGAGCCCTTCTCTTTCCCGTTTCTTTTGCTTCATCCGTCTGTTCTGGAACCAGATTTTCACTTGCGTGTCACTGAGGTGCAGCGAGTGCGCGATCTCCACGCGGCGGGCCCGGGTGAGGTACTTATTGAAATGAAACTCCTTTTCCAGTTCGGTCAGCTGCTTGGTGCTGAAATGGGTCCGCACGAGGCTGGGGGGACTGGGCGCCCCAGAGGCGCAGAGTTTGCCTGCAATACAAACCGCTTGTTCAGTAGCAGGGAGAGCGAAGCACCGCGCAAAGGAGCCGGGTCTCTGGGCTCCAAAGGCGAAGCGCTAACGCGGGCGGGCGCTCCTAGATCAGGGGGGGGATCAGGGGTAGATAAGGAGGCGCTCAGGGACACTGCGAGTCCGACCCGCCCGGTTTCGCTCCGAGCACTTACGGAGCGCCCCGCTCCTGGTACCGCGGCCCTGCGCCCCTGCCGCCCCCCGAGGTTCACACTTACTTTTCGTGGGCGCGTTTCGCTTCACTTTCATCCACTCGAAGGTCCCGAGAGCGCCCCCCGCGCGCCCCCCCGAGGCCGGAGAGGTGGGCTTGGGGTAGGCGCCCGGGGAGGGGGAGACGCTCTGGAAGGCCCCCGGCTGGAACCCCGGCCCTGCCTCGAGGCAGGGGTGGAAGGGGCTGTGCTGGGCCAGGGCGCTGTAACCAGCCGGGAGCGGCGCTGCGCTACAGGAG
Organism: Pelochelys cantorii; assembly: GCA_032595735.1. NCBI lineage: Eukaryota > Metazoa > Chordata > Testudines > Trionychidae > Pelochelys > Pelochelys cantorii. The sequence goes on along the minus strand of CM064332.1, from coordinate 46,021,784 downwards.
AAGACGGACGTGGCATAGCGCAAGTGGCCCCCGCCGGCGTCCTCCACCTGGGCGCTGGCTCCGCTGGGCAGGGCGTACCCGGAGCTCGGCGGCAGGGCGGCGAAGTCAGCAGCAGGTGGCCCGGGGTCGTAGAGCCCCGCCAGGGCGCAGGGCGCAAAGCGAGAGGCCGCGGCGGGCCTCGGCTGCGGAGCCGGGTCGGGCGCAGCCCCCGCGCCTGGCACTAGCCGGCTGCCCAGGTGCGCGCGGTCACCGCGCAGGGGGCACGAGGGCCGCAGGCCGAAAGCCCTGGGGGGTGCCGGGCAGAAGCCAGGGGGGGCGGGCAGCGCATCGCCGCGGGACAGGTACTCCAGGTAGGAGCTCATGGCCCGGGGCGGCGCGGGGCCGGGGGCCGGGGGCGCGGGGCAGGCGCCCGCTGCTCTGGCCCTGCCCTGCTCCTCCCAGAGCCATCGCTGCGGCGGAGGTAAATATTGTCCTAATATAGAGCCGGGGGCTGGCACGTGCCGCCCGGTGGCCAATCGTAGCCCGCCGTGCAGAGCCCACCTCAAGGGTGCCGGGTGCTGCTGGCTGCTTCCTGCCCCGGCGCAAACTTGGCCACGGGAGAAGCGGGGAGCCAGGCAGTGCTGGGACTGCGGGGGGAGGGGGCTGTCGTGGCCCGGAGCCACCCCGCAGAGGACGGGCTGGGGCAGGTAGGGAGCTGCCCCTGAGCTCTGTGGGCACTAGGTGGCAGGGAAGGAAGAGCGGGATAAACGCGACTGATGCAAAATGCACGCGCGGGCCTCTCCAGCGCACCCTAGGGACAAGGGGTCTGAGTCTCACTGGTTGCCTGGCACCGCCGCTGTAATCCGGATTGTGGTTCTAGAACGCCGCGGGACTCGGAATCGGGTCGGTGTCGGTCGGGCGGCAAAGGGGCTGGCGGTGCCCTAAAGTGAACTCCCGCCCGTTTGAGCAGTGGCCAAGTCTTTCAAGTGCACGAGAAACGTTCTCCAAGCCTTTAACGTACCTGGCCAAGCCTAGCGCTCACGCCTTGCTTAGCTAGAGCTCTGCCTTCCCTTTGTCAGCCCCAGAGAAGGCGGAAGTTTTTTGTACGTTTGGTATCATGTACCTTATAGGGGTTCCTAGCATGCTCTCTGCACTATAATATACCCCCTGCGTGCAGTACATAGCGAAAACAATCTTTTGTCAACTTTGTGATCTCTCATCCTCAGTTGTACCTGTGATTCCTATCCTGCAGGGGAGTTTTCTAAGAAATATGAGGTTAAAACGCATCCGGCAGCCAGTTCAGATCTGAAGGGGTTCGATGTTACTGCACGTCACAGCAATTAATGGACCTGCTCCATCAGATAAGTGCTTTATAGTCTCTTGTAAGTGAATCCGAGGGCTCACAATGTTAATGGGCTCTCATTTTCCCCAGGGTGATACAACAGTGTTTACTGAGTGTTTATGACTGGCACAGAACACACACGCACGCAAAGAAAACAGGAAAGAGATTAGAGTAAATCTCAGTGCTCTACCAAACTTTTTAAACTTCATTTTCCTTGGGCAGCAGGGAATTAATCTGGTAGAGGGGAAGATTGGACTCCACCAAACAAGTGATTGTGGTTTCCTCAAGCGTTACAGTGCACTTGCAAGTAAGTAGTACCACTCAAGTACTTGAGAAGTGGACTCGTGAACTCCTAGGCTCTATTTCAACCCAAGTCTAGTATACATGAAGTCGAGACGTGCTGAAAAGGCAAATGGCTTAAATATCATCTCGAGTACTTCTTGGAGTTAAAGACCATGTCATGGCACCTATCATGTAGCCCATGCCTGGAAACCGGGTGGGGCTGCAGTTTAAAGTGTTGAAATATGCTTCCTTCTCTACAACAGAAGTCTACAAATTTCAGAGGCAGTCCCTTAAGAGAGGGAAGAAAGCACATTCCTATTCCAGCCCTATTCTTACCCCAATACAATATCGTTCCCTATTGGATACATAAGTCTTCCACACCAATCTCATAGAATACTTCGTTCTACTGAAGGTCCCATCCCATGTTCAGTTCCCACTGAAGTCTTGTAGTCAATGTGGAATCAGGCTCTCTCCCACTGAGATTTTTCATGGAGTTTAGAGTTAAGGGGCCATGCCTAAAACTGACCCCTTCTGACCTAAACGATGGCCTGATCCCCAGAGCAGCAAACCACCTGCAACTGTCCCCAGCACAGTTGCAAACTTTTATCCTGGTGCTCCCAGTGGAGGTTGTAGGACCTTGGTATCCAACCAGTTCATGGCTACTACTATAGCGAACTAGTCACATTCTGAAAATGTAAATAATATAGTGGTTACTGCTATAGCCAACTAGTCACACTCAATCAGCCCGATAGCCATATATGGCTAGTGGCTAGCATGTTGGACACCACTGTAGCTGAAGCTCAAGCCCAACCTTGGATTCCAGGCCTTGATGAAGGTAAAAGAGGTCTAAAGAAGGCAGTCTAAAAGAAGGTAATGAGTAGGGCAGCATAAATGAAGCATTTCATTTAATAAATAATAATAAAACACTTTTTAAGGTTAGGAACTTCTGTTGGAAATTTTAGCCATTGTTTATGTCCATTGAAATGCTTCAACCCTTCAAACTAAGGGCTTTTAAAATTTTCTCTTGAATAACTATGATAAATCCTGTGATTTGCAGCTACAAGCCAAAGCGTTTGCTCCCCGCTCCCCCTCCTCCCCATCCATTTACTTAAACATTAGGGTTAGTTCAGTAGCCGGCCATTCTAACAGTAGAACTATTGCCACTCTTCTGCAGTCCCTCTCTCAAACCTTGGCTTTCAAGCATTCAACGCAGACAACAATTTAATGGGGCTGAAATTTATTTAACATCAATTTTGTCCTTTTTTAATGTACAGAAGCAGAAGAATATAAATGTTCTGGATGATATTTCAGGGACACTGAAGCAGTGTGTGAATCAGCGCTTTTGTGATGCAGTTAAATGAAGAGTTACTGCAGATAGAAAAAATACTGTCTATGCAACTGCATTAAAAACAAGCAACTGACAATTTTTTACTTTGTTACTGGGAACACAGACTTGTGGGTTAGATTTTCGCTGAATACACATTGACAGTCTTCCAACAGTTACAAACTATGTTGTCAGAGATTCGCCATAATGGGAGTCTCACATTTCAGTTTGCAGCTGATCCAGCTATGAACTCAATCGTTATGATCCCAGGGAAAACAGTGTATTTAACCAACTGAGGCAGCCAGCTGATGTGTGTTCAGGAAATTTGGGTTTTGGCTTTGTGTCAATTTAAATCCAGACAATAGTGATATGAGGGTGAACACACCTGTATGTTATAAAATTACCAGGCACTCACAGAGATAAAAAGAATTATGAAAGAGCCATTCTCATTGTAGCGGGAGGGGCTCAGCATCTCCAAATAAGCACCAGGTTTTCCCAAAAGGGGCTAGTCTGGCAGAAAATCCTGGGAAGTTCAGGGATGGAAGAGAGACTCACAGTTAGTGGGAGAGGTGATGTCAGTAGAAAGTGCTAGGCTGGCTAAAAACATGGATTCAGAAAACCACTGGCACACAGTTTCTGCTGACCAGCTGCCACGGCCAACGGGAGACTGTTTGGGTAAAAGCCAAGCATTGTCTGGAATAAGTGGAATCTAGCATGCAAGTGTGCTGTGACATCCTCCTGCTAGAGAAAAAGCCTAAACCAAACTAGGTTAGCAAAGGTGTGAACAGTAGCACCCGTCCTCTTCACAAACACCAGTCACTTAATAAAATTCACTCCAAAGGCAAGTTGGATTCACAAATATTAACCTCAAATACAAGAAGTCTGACAGAGTGCAGACACTTATTTAAAAAGCATTGCCACTGTAGGCCATGCTGAAGTACACCTCCAATAAAGCCAAAGGTAGCTTAGGTAAGTAGAGTCAGAGTACTTCAGAATTTAACTCATTTGTCATTTTGTTCATTTTCCTTTGCCCAAACCACCTCATAGAATACTTATTTCTACTGAAGAGTCAGTCCCATATGCAGTTCCCACTGAAATCTTGTAATCGAGGCAGGATTTTCCCATGATGACTGTTTCAATCCTTTTCTCCAGAGGAAATCTTACATTTTCCAGGTCCCAGCTGGAAAATAAGTGTTTTCCTGGCTGGTCATGCTTGATGGTTTTAATACCGTTTCCGATATTGACACTAATGTGATCATTTTAATGTGATCTAGAAAAGCACTGAGGATGTTGTTTTATATCACACTGGTGTAGATACAGCATAGTCTCTGTGAAACCTAGGAAGTGAAAACCCTAGTCCAGATATGTACTTGGATTCTCCCACCTTCCTGTCTGATTTTTTTTTTAAAAACAGATAAGTTGTTAATTCGGTACAGTTACTGGTGGATCGAGAACTATACTGCATCGTATACACCATCACTTGAAAATAGTTGGGAATGTTTTAAAGTGGCTCTGCAGGAAAACTGATCATGTACATTTCATCCAAAAACTATAATAAATGTTTTATCAGAATTTGCCAAAATATTATGAATTGTTGATCTGCTGTAAAAAACAGATTATAGGTGATGGCATGTAAAGGTAAATCAGGGTATTTGGAGGAAGAAACTGAAGTGCCTAGAGCAAGTAGAGTCTTTTGTAATGTTTTTAACAAAGTAAGGACTATATTTGGACAACTGACAGTTGATGGAATCCAAATTCAGCTCCTAAAAAAACATGGATGCGCTGTGAAGGCAGTTCACTTCTGCAGACTGAGGAGGGTGAAAGGTGCTCATTCAGTTGACCTTTGGAGCAGTTTTTGAGAGGATTTTGCCTCTCTGAATGTGACAGTTGAAGGTAAAATTGGGAGACTAACAGAGAACCTCCCACGGATGGAGGAAAGTCTTTATCTGCAGAAACTCTGTCCTGTTGTGCATAAATATGAAAAATTTCTGCAATTCTTTCATCGGTGTCACTGAAACCTGGACTGATGGCACTGAGTCTCTGCTTCCCCTTTTCATATTGCATGGACTTTATAAACATCTGTGGGAAAGATTAGGGGTGAGAGTTATGGGAACCAATGGTTTAACAACATTGCGAGTCCTGTTGGGGTGTGTGTGTGGGGGGGGAGGGGTGTGCCAAGAGGCATACCTGTCCTGTCGCCGCCCTGCTGGCCATGCACACTTCTGCAGCACCTGACTTCCGCTTACCCTCTCCAGGGCTCCTTCAATAAACTGTTACTCGAAAGGCAGTAAGACACTCCCCTACTGTTCACACCAGCACTCAATCCTGGGGCTTCTTTCCTTCACCCAGAGGGAAAACCTGCATTGGGTCTCTCCAGCTTTCCCACCGGGCATCTTTTCTCCCTTGTGTCTCAGAGTAGGCTTGGGCTTATACCCCTTTTCCCCAGAGGGGAGAAAAGCCTTCTAGCTGCACTCACATTCTTCCTTGCTTTTTGGGGAGTGTCAGCCGATGGTCAGGGCAGTGCATGTGTGTGTATTATACACCCGAGACTTCAACTGCTAGGACTGGGGTCCCTTAGCAGCCGGCAACCTGGAGGAGGTTGACGGGTGCCCCAAGAAGTTTACAGGGAGAGCTTATTACACCTCAGATTTTGACTGCTAGGATACACGATCCCTTTGCAGCGGGCAGCCTGGGGAGGCTGAGAGATGCCCCAACGGATCTGTCCCCTGGAAGCGACATGATCCAGCGCTCAAGCTCTCCCTATATCTGTCCCTTATGACCGGCTGGAGTTCTTTTTGAAATTGTGCTTGGTTCTGTTACAGCAACTGAAGGAGTCAGGTCACAGCTTAAACAGTTACTATTTTATTGTTACAGGGTAAACTTAGCTGTTAAATGCTACTACTGTGTTACAGATAACACAGCCACTACAAAGGACAGGACAGAAACTACACTGATAAGTCACTTACAGGTACCATGAAACCTTTTTGGTTCTCTGAGCTCTTATTAAATGCATGCAAAATAGACACCTAGCAGGTATATATTCTCACCCCTGCGTTCCAGACTTGGCGTGGCCAGCGTCTTTCTCTCAATCCCATGGGAAGAAGTAGGGCGAGGTTGGGCATCCCACAGACCTCAGGAGACAACCAATACCTGCCAGCAGGTGTAGATGATTGGAGCTCAAATGGGGTGGGCTACTAAACCCCTCTTTATACCCCTGGGGTCACGTAGGCTTCTTCCTGGTCTCAAGTGGCCAATTAGGAAAAATGGCTTTGAATGCCAAGTTTCTCAGGAAGGGTGCAAAGCATAATTCACACCTGGGAAAATGCAGACAATGGGCACCTCTGGTATGTGATGGGTGAAGATTCCTCTCCTGGGACAGTGCAGGTGTGTCAATTACTGGTACTAGCCATCAGGGTGGCGGGAGGCCCCAGGCTGACTGCCTTTCTCTTGCTCTCTGGGGGGGGACGACGATGGGGGTTCATGTCTGGCTGCAGGGAGCTACTCCCAACCTACCTGGTTGGTGTCTTTTGGTTCCTGAAGGGTCAGACTCTCCTAAGGTCTTCTACTCACAACAGCCCTATAGAAGGCTTCTAAAGCACTACAACTTTACTGTAGCACACCAGCCTCCTCTCCCGGAGCCTTCTGCTGTCCTCCTCATCTTTTCCCGCCCGCCTTCCCCCCTTTTATAAGCCACAGGTGCACGCACCTCCACTCTCTCTTAAAGGGAGTGGGACTGGGAAAGAATGCAAAATCTCACTTCACAATTGCTCTGTTCACACCCCCCCTCCTCCCCCAAGTAATTGGATTGTTCCCCCGCTGACAAATTTCTTTAATTTGCTTAATTTTATTTTATGGAAATACCACAAATACTGTACTGTGGCTGATCCGGGTCCAATCCGGTTTAGATCCGTGGGACTCCCTGTTCTGAAGTACTATCACAGGACCAGTTACTTCTGTAGAAGTTTTTTTTTTTTTTTTTTTTTTTTTGCCGGGGGGGGGGGTTAGTTGCTGTAATACCTAAGATTATCTTCAAGCCCACTTACAATTTTTTTTCCACCCGAGAGTTTGCGAGGCACAAGAAGAATTAATTAATTAACAAATTAAGCGTTTTTTACTTTGGCACATTAATGTGAGCCCCTTAAGTACCAAAAGTTTTGGATTTTCGTTAAGGGAAAAGTTTTAGTTGCATCGTTTGTGCTAAAGTCTTCTGGCTGCGTTCCAGATTTGTTTTTATAAGTGAGGGGGAGAGCAGGAAAATACGAGCTAATTAAGATGTTCTCAGTGTTAGCACGTAGCGCAGCGGCTCCAGTCTTTCAAGTCTACTGTTCCCCTTTCAGGAATCTGATTTATCTTGGGTACCACCACGTTTCACCTCATTTTAAAACTACTTGCTTATAACATCAGATGAAAAATACAAATGTGTCCCAACACGCTATTACTGGAAAATGGCTTACTTTCTCAATTTGCCTTATAAATGTATATCAGTTGGAACGTACGTCTTGTACTTAAGTGTCAGTGTATTCTACGCAGAGCTCTATAAAAGAGCGAGTCATTCTCTGCATGGGACTGTAGTTTGTCCTGAGGTCGATAATACTTTTTATGTAAATTGTTGTAAAACTATGCACATTAGTTGAAGACCTCTGTGTACCCCCTGAGGCACCCATACCCCCCCACGTGTACAGAACCACTGACTGAACCTCTAATGGCTTTCAATCGAAATAAGGTAGACAAAGGTCACCTGGCCACCTTGTTTATCCTGGGCAGGCTGCACTGCTGTGTATGAGCTTCAGGGAAAAAATTATGGGGAAGGGGGGGGCAGTCTGAGGCGTCTGTTATTCCGACCACAGGGTCACTTCTGGCATTTCGGCTTTGTGACTTGAAGGATTCAGTTGCATCCTCCCTGCTGGCAGTTGAATGCCGAGCGCTAGCCCGTGAATATCAGCCTGCGGTATTGTGAGCTTCGGTTTCTGTCTCCTCCGGCTGCGGTTGCTGGTCGAATCCCAGCTGGCCCGGACTCGAGCTGAAGTAGGAGGAACCGCTGTCGAGTGAAAAGTGCCTATTGTGTGATTGATGAACTCTTAATAGAACCAATCTCCCCCTTCTTTCCCCCGGCCCCAGCAAGGCCCGCAGCCTGCCCGCTGCAACCGCTCCCTTGGAAATGGAGAGTTTTTGCCTGATCAGTGATGAACTCCATAACTAGTGGTCCAGAAAGTGTCCTGGGCCAACGCACCTCTGCGTTAGCCGCTCCCACGCCTTGTAAAAATCCATGTTGGGGGGTCAGAACTCTAGAACACCACGTGCTCCGACAGTCTTTGTGTCGCCTGTCTGCCCCAGAGCTATTGTTTCTAGCAAGGGGCTTCAAAGGCACCCCTGGCTCAAGCCAGCGTTATAGGGGGAACAGAGCAAGCTGTGCCCCGCAGTTCTTCGGAGAGCATTTGCAGGGGCTTTCAGGGTGGGCTCACTGGCGGTGTTTGGAAGTAGCAAGAAACAGGCACGAACCTTGACCGGCGGTATCTGTTTCTTTCGTCTTCAGGCTTTTATTTAACAGCTCAGATACCTTTGTTTAACAGCAACAAATCCAGGGGAGTCTGTTGCCGAATGTGAACCGTAAGGTAGAATGTCCCCAATTTGCACATTGCTGTGTGGGGCTCGGCCAGGGCCCAATCAAGTCTGAGCTCAATGATTCAGTGGAGCCACTGGTGTGAGTCCGGAGAGCAAGACTGGACCTTAACAGTGCCCCTTGTATGCCATAGGTGCCTGTTCTCCTGTTTAATTCTCGCTGAATTAATTTTTGTACGTGAATCTACCTTCCAACCACTGGCAGAGGGTTTCCTTGGTTTTCCACCAGGCTGGCGGAGGGCAAAGAACCCAAGTCTGCTTTGTGAGCGGCTTTATTACAAACAATTCACTACCAGGGTTTCAAAATTAGCCGCCTCTCTGGAGTCCTGTCTCCATCAATAACTTTCGCAGGGTTTTACAGCTGTGTACATGCCAGCTCTCCAGCTCTGACCTTACTGGCACATTCTTAATAGAGGGGTTTAAAGACTGTTTGGCAGGGTTTTCTCCTCCAGCTTCCTTTCTAGGTTGCTGCTGTGCACATGATTTGATAGTTATTTTACCCTGATCCCTCCTGCTATTTTAACTCCATTCGCCAAAACTTGCCCTGTCCATCTCTTAAGACCTGAGTCCTGGCCAAATCTGCAGCTGTCTTTTCAGAGAGCTGCGAAGGCTGTTCCCTCATTCCACGGGGCCTTCGCATTGAAAACGAATGGCAGCTTTGGAAGCCAGACAGCATAGACACAGGATTGGGGCGGGGGAGGGAGGTCAGGGCTTCCAAATCTGGAGAGCTCCCGCCAGTTGGAGTGTAAGGCTATTACTGATGCTTTCTTCTAACCAGCATGCTAGGGAGCTAATTATAAATCCATCTGAAGGAGACTCAAAGCATGATGATCCCTGCAACTGTAGACATTTGGCGATCTTTCTACAACAGATACAAACCTCAGATATAAAATCCTGAGGTTATAAAAATCCTCCGGGGGGGAAGAAGTTTTCCCGCCTCACCTATATGAGAGAACGGTTTCGTGCCATTATTTCTTTGTCCATGGGCTTACATTGTATTTTCCTGTTCAGCATGGTAGGCTGCACTTCCAAATGCAAACAGAAAGAAAGAGTTTCCAGAAGAAGAGGACCACGTGACAAACCGGAGGCCGGGGTGTAATGACTGCCACTTCCACATTTATTTCTCAAACAACCATTTAGAGGCATTGTGCCTATAAAGTATCGAGGCAAATTAGCGAGATTCTCACAGAGATCACGTCAAGGTCCCCAGCCAAAGCTTGGATATACAGGTAGGGATTTCTCTTAGCTTTGTCAAATACACATCGGTCTTGTGGTACTTTACAGACATTTCAGTCTGCACCAGTTTTTCACCAGCCCCGATCACGTCCCCCCGCCGACAGGACATTTAACTACGGGTTGCAGAAAAATCTGCCGCTTTTGCAAGGGCCCCTGTGTTGAATGTAAGCTCTATAGGAATTGTGTCCAGTGAGACAGACCAAGGGGATGAGGAGTAGTGAAGGTGGTCAGTATCTTAGGCATGCTAAATATCTTGCATCGTGCCTGGTTACCAGCCCGCAGAGCTTCACATATCAGTTCTGCGCCTGTGCCTCTGGTATAAATGCCCTTAGCTGGGGAGAGGGCATTGATCTTTGTAGTCTCTGCATTCAAAAGGAATTTGCTGGTAACGCACAAGGGGTATCTTCCTTTATACTTCCAGGATTTGGTTTGGAGGCGGGGGTTCCCCTATTTCTCTTACTCAGTTCTGTGGATTGTAATGGAGGCTTCGGGGCCTAACTGGATGGCGATGTGACAATAATAGCAAAGCATGAAGTGCGCTCCGGCATCTCAAAGGTCTCCTTTATTTTTGTTGGGATCAAGACTCTGAACAGACTTTGTACAGACTGAAAATGTTATTACAGCCCAAAGAGCATTAAGCATCATAGGCACCAGTCCAGCCTTTATATCAGCCTCAGCATACAAGCATGCCCCAGTTAGTCCCCCCGGTTAGTCCCCCCAGGGCGCCTAACTAGAGTGTAATCAAAAAACAAAAAGCACAAACCACCCAGGGAGGAGGTACAGAAAGGTGCAATTTCTGAGTTCTCTTTTCCTGTGCTCTCAGTTTGGAATAGTAAATCATTAGTGTATGAATTATACTGGGCAGAAAGTTACCTACTTCCATTCAAAAAATAAAGGTGCTTTTCCGCTCCCATTTATTGACTTCAGTGGCTCCCGGTGAGTTTTGCTCTGGCCTATATATATGCAATAGGATCAGGCCCTAAACCTTTTAGTGTGGTGTGGAACTTAATCACAAGTGGTCTCCACCATCAAAACATCACATTGTTCCCTCAGATGCTCCATACTAAGTATCTTCCTTTAGCAGGAATTAATCCCTAGCAAATCTCTCCTCTTCGCTCAGTACACAACGGGCACAGCCAAGAGCTATTAAGTAGATCACGTGGAGCCTGATCCAAAGCCAAGTGAAGTCATGGAGAGTCGTTTCGTTGACTTCAGTGGGCTTCGTGTGGCTTTAAGTAGCCCGATACGCACCTAAGCCATGTTGGTCTCTTTCTCAGTAGCCCGTAAGAAGGGGTTGAATTTTCAATGTTCGTGCACTGTCTCTCTCTCTGCCCCCGGCGTCATTGAAATGATGCCGACACGAATTTAAAGACCAACTTCAGCCTCCCTGACCTCGCTTGATGCTTTGAGGCTATTGGTTTCGATGGCGCCGGGGGAGGGTCCATTCCTGGAAATGAATGAAGGTTTGGGAACCTCACACAGCTCAGGCCTGGCGCTCGTGTTTTGTTTGATTTAGGCTACCAAGGCTCGGTAAACTAATTGCGTGCTCAAAAGGAACGGAGCGTGTGTTGGCTGGGGAAGCGGGCTCTATAATTTATGAAGTTTTAAACGGTGGCCCATGGAAAAGGTGCCACGGTGCCCCTTTCAGATTGCAGGTGCTTGTACAAACAGGGTAAAGACGCCAACAATATAGACAAGGTTCCATTACCTCTCCTAATTAGGTTGTGACCAGGGGTTCTATCGCAGTACATACCGTCAGAGTTGCCTCCTACCAGAATAAACCAGAAAAAACGGAATGTATTTATCACATGACCCCTCTCCCACCCCACCTCCCACACACAGCAGAACATTTGCCCCCAGGACATACAAAGAGATGATGTACCAGTGCTCACCGGTAATATTGTGTTTTTATTCCAAAGCAATTTCCTCAATCCTCCCCCCTTTTAAGGGGAAGTGTATTTATAATAATTTCCCTGGCAACATGAATTTTAAGGAAACTAATCATAATATAACCCGGCTCAGAGGCTGTGTGAAGTCTAGCCCATTAAACATTAAACAGCAGACAATGCTTAGATTGTAGACACTCGCAGACTCAGAAGATACACGTTGAGTAACATAAAATATTAACTAGGATCCACCTATAAATCAAAAATGCATAATCGGTGTACGCCGTGAAATATACTTCAGTCTGAAGGAAATAAAATAATTTACATGTGCCAGTTCAGTTTATCTGTTTCCTGCAAACTGTAACACAAAGCATTGCATCTGTATAATTCACGCATAAAGTTTATTACTGTTTACCTTATTGGATTGTTCATTTAAAATATGAATAACTTAACTGAGGGAATAATCCATGAGTAAATTGCCATAGAAAACAATTGTAGGTCTCGCAGTGGTTAAAATATGTCTTCGATCAAAGTAGTTTATTCTGATTTGTTTACAGATCTACAACACGGATATTCAAATCTGCGCGGGGAAACGTTGAAATTTAACAAAAGGATACACTTCTTTCCTCGGCGTAACGTGACATTTGAAAAATAACAGAGGAAAAACGAAATAATATTTCGGATCATTGTTGTCCAGCGAAACACAACTTATCAGAAAATAAAGAGTTTCTACGTTGACCAGAACGGTAGGAGTTAAATATTTCTCACACTAGGAATTCCAGGTCTTGTCAACAGAGGATGGAGCAGGGGCGGCAGTTTACTTGTCAAACTAAAAAGTGATGCGTCGGGACGATTTTGCTGGGAATACAGAAGATGGGAATCGCTTTAAAAAGCGATAAGAGAATAACTTTTTCCCGGAAGGACACGTATGGTTACTGACACTGCTAATACCATTGGTACGTTTACAAAACCGTTGTGAAGCCGGCAAGAGATTAAACACAGCCATGTAAATAAACAGGAGGAAACACGCTTCTTTCTATTTTTGTTGTCTTTTGTGGCATAGTCTGTGCATGGCAGTAAGGTTTGTTTTCACAAGGAATGTATCAGCGTGTACTACAGAACATTACAGGAAGGGAGATACTTTCCTAACTGAAAGCTATTGTGGTCACCTCGGAATAGTTTCTCTCCACTGTACCTCAGTTTCTACGCTTAGCGGTTTTCTTTCATTTGTAGATATTTGATTGTCAATTTTCTTTCATTTTTTAATATGTAAAATTAAGCTCGGGCTTCCGATGATATCTAAAAAAATGATTATACTGTTGTCTTTATACTAACGGTTAAATAACAAAGGAGATGGGCAGCTGTAGCTCGGATTGCTATGGAAACCCTAATTACATTATTCCTATTGGACGGTTTCTATTTTTTCCCGGTTCTTAGCTTTTTCTGTTTCAGATAGCTAGAATGCAATGCCAGCAAAGTAGCCCACCGGATTACCGTGTGCAAGAGTAATCAATAAATAAACACAAGCCTCTCGGAGGTTTTTGCATGTAGAAGTTTATCCCAAACAAAATGGCCGAGCGGTCCGCTTTGCAACTTGCGTTAGTGAAACAGACACTCCTCCAACTTAAAAAGGTGGCTTATTTTTTTTTAAAGCGAAATAGCTGTTCGAAGGGCACCAGACAATATGAAATAAATACACTTTATAACAAGGTGTCAGGGCTTCTTTGTGTGGTGCCACAGCTTGTTTTACTCTATTAAAGACTTAGAGTCTTAATTAATCCTTACATCAACTACAAACACCAGCCACTGTTACAACTGTTCAAAACTACTCTCTCAACTAGTTCAGACCAAATAGACTAAATAGGTGAAATGCAATAGTCACCAGGGACCTGAATCAATCTCCCGAAGTTATGGTGAATAAACTCTACAAATATCCACATAAATACAGTAAGACGAGGATAAATAATCGATGATACAAAAATGGCTCGCTTAAAACAATAAATACATATCATTTAGTTCAATGCAATCCTTACATTACTGAAGAATTCATAAATTAACTTCTCTGAAATAAGTTTATAGGCAGGCAAGATGCCAGCGTTCACAATTGGGCTAAAAAACACCTCAGCATGACGCGCTGCTAATACTAATTGAGCTAGAAGACTTACCTTCAAGTACATCATTACCAGATTATTAGTCCCTTGGTTTGCAGTATATTGCACTGTCATGCTTTACACAGCTAGAAAAGAAAGGATCCTTTTCACTGACTTACTTAGAGTCGCAAAAAAGAAGGTAGCTGCTAGGGGAGACAAATCCACTAATACTGGTGGCACTCAGAGGAAAGTAACACGGTAACGTCAGAAAAGTGAGGTAATTTAAACGCGAGTACATTGCGCGCTCTGGCTCCGTCCCAGTCCACTACAGATGCGTTAGTTTGGGCGCTTCTTGAATCCTTCCCTGAGACGTGTGATGAGAAGTGAGATCTGTGTATGTAGGATGAGGGTCACAAGGTCCATGGTGATGGTTGCCGGGGATCTGAGCGGCGCAGCTGTAGTCCACGCTCGCAGATGAAGGATGGGAAAGATGGCCGATGTTGAACATAGGGCCAGAGGCTGGCATGGAATCAACAAAGTTGCCTCCGACATACACCGGGCTGCCCTGCAAATTGGGATTGGCAAAGCCGCCGCTACTTTGCATGGTGTGATGGTCATACTCTGCACCCGGGTATCTTTTCTGCTGGGGCAAACAGCTGCTGAGAGGCGCTGTGTACGCAGCCAGGCCATACATGTTTTGCTGGGATTTGGCAAAGGATGTTGGCGAAGGCGCATCGTAGCTAAGACTATTGACTGTTGGAAGCTGGCTGGAATATCCTACGTGATTTGGGCCGCTTAAGGGTGGACTTCGGTCAGGGGACTGTCCTACGGGAGAGTGCATGATCCCTTTGGCTTTCTGGTCTTTTTTGTATTTCATTCGCCTGTTCTGGAACCAGATTTTTATCTGCCGCTCCGTCAGGTTCAGGAGATTGGCCATTTCCACTCGGCGCGGGCGGCAGAGATAGCGATTGAAATGAAACTCCTTCTCAAGCTCCACCAGCTGCGCGCTGGTGTAGGCGGTGCGGACCCTCTTGGAAGCCGGGCCGGGGGGACTTTTGTCTTCGCAGTTTTCTCCTGCCGAAGGAAGAGAAACAAACACAGATTGAGGCTTTACAGGGCCTGGCACAGCCGCCCGCTATGGGCCGGGCAGGGATCGAGAGATTGTTCTGCCCAAACCAAACGAGCACCAGCCCCCAGGCCAGTGGTTTGCCCAGCACCGGATCGAATCTGGTGTATTTTGGGTTTGCTTTTCCCTGCTCTCTTCCCCTGGTGGATATCCACCACATCCAGTTGTCAACACGCACCCGCAGAGTTGATGTAACATAGCCCTCAAGAGGTTGCCAAGATTCAATTCAAAGTAAAATGAGACACAACGGGCAGGGTAGAGACTGTTTTAAACGAAAGAGGGTGTCAGAGATTACTGATGATTTCACTATAACCTCTCTTCATATCCCATTAATTCACGGTAAGGGTGCAAACTATTCTGGCTTTGTATAACGCTGAGAAACCCCTCAAGGAGCTTTTAGTGGCATCAGATTCAAATCCCTCTGTCCGCGCCTCTCACTCGCTTGCTCGCTCTCCCTGACCTAACGCCCGATCCTGCTCCCAATGTGCACAAATTCAGCACTCATATTGTTTCAAGTGGGAGCAGTCCAGGCTCCTTAATCCGGATTCTTTATTCAGGATCTAAAGCAGAGGTAGAGGAGTCAATAGTAAGGAGCAACACTGGATAACAAGGAGGGAAAATAAATTAGATATTAGGGGATTTGTGAATATGCTCGATTTCACTGAATGGAGAAAGAGGAGGAGGGGCGCCCCTTTCTTTTATCCCAAACCGTAGCAGAGGAGAAAGGGCAGGATTTAAAACATGCTAACAAGTGGATTGGCTTTCTCGCTTTGAAATCTGAGGACAGACTCCCACGACCGGGGAAAAGGTTGGGGCTCTTCCGAGGGATGAGTGTTAGGAACACCTGGCTTGAGTTTCAGTGCTTGTGAGGTCTACGTTTCTAAAGGCTCCGTCCTGGAAGCCAGTTCGGAGCGAGCGAGAGCTGACAGATTGAGGCGTTTAGACGGAGAGGGAGGAAATGCTGCTTTTCGCTGCACGCCAGACAGCGCGCAGGCCTGTGTACCACACATCGCAGCGCAGTGCCTCCGCCAAACGCTTCGATCACAGCGGGCGGGACAAGACCCCGCAAACTCCGGGGCTGCGGAGTTGCTGTTGACACCGGCACAGGCCCTGAGCCGCAGAGGACTCGACGTAGGCCCTCACTCGACGTTGCCAAGAGCCGCAGCTTGGAGCCTGCGGGAGATCCGAGCGCCCCGCACTGTGCCCGGCGGGGGCGGGGCTCTGGCCGGGCTGATGCGTGTGCTGCTTAGCGGACCTGGGGGCGGTGATGGGGGGAGCTAGGCGGGGGAGCGCTGTACCTGAAGCGGCGCAGGCGTTTTTCTGCTTGGAGTTCTGCCGGGACTCTTTCATCCAGGGGAAGATCTGTTTGCTAATGGTGGCGGAGGAGGAGCTGGAGGAATTGGGGCCGCCTTTGGTTTTTTTCGGGGGGGCCGCATTGGTGGGGTTCGGTGGGGAAGAAGGGGGCAGCGCAGGCGGCTGCTGCTGCTCGCCTAGACCCGGCGGCTGACTGCCTGCTTGGCTGCCGCCGTTGGTCCGCATGCAGCTGCCATTCAGCTCGCTGCTCTTGTGGGCTGGGGCTCGGATGGGAGCCGAGCTCTGGATAGAGCAGGCGGAGCTCGGGTAGTCTGTGTCCAGAGCGGCTTGTGGGTAAGGCTGGTGGGCCGAGCTGTAGTTGTAGGCGTCGGCTTTGCTGTAGGTGTAGCCCCCGAAGAGCCCCGAGTTATCGTAGTACGCGGTTTTCTGCATCTTGCTCTCTGGGATCACCAAGGCCTGGGGACCCTGCTCAAATAACATTGACTGGGTCCCAGCGGCTCACGTGTTCGGTCTGGGCCACTCACTGCCTAGGAAGCCACCTGGGGGGAAAGCGAGAGACACAAAAGGAACTTTCATTAGGAGAACGGGTGTGATCTCACAGAGCGGAGGGCCAGAAGGGATCGTCCTGGCCATCTTGTCTGGCCTTCTGCACCTGGCAGGCCTCAGAGCCTCACCCATCCACTCCTGCCACAGGCCCTTCAACCCTGGCTGAATTGAGGAAACCCTGCAAGTTACAGGAGAATGTGCTCTTTGCTCTAGTTCAAACCAGCAAGTGATCACTGCCCCACCTGCAGAGGAAGGCTGCAGAACACCCCCATGGTATCAGGCAGACAGACATCTCCTTTTACACCCCCCCTCCTTAGAAACACACGTGTACACATTCGCTCACATGCTTACATCTAGACTCATGTGAACTCATTCACTCAGTTCTGCGCTTTGACACACCGACATACTAAGATTTGGCTAGTACACAGATTACTCTCAGAGAGAGAAAAAGAGAGAATAGAATGGATTCACTGACTAGACTACAGAAGCTACACTGAACACAAAATAGGTGAAAAATACATTAAATGCCTTTAAAAATAATCCTAATCTAGTTGAATAATCAGCCAGATCCCTCAGTCTTTCTGGAGGTTTCCTTCTAATAAAAAGCATAGATCAAATCCCAAGTGAAGGAATGAGCATTGGATCCATCTCTTTAAAATCTGAGCAGATCATCTGATAATGGCAGAAATAATTTGGAACTAATTGCGAATAATCACCCAGTCTTTAGGAACACAGTTCAGAATTTGTTTAATTTCCTCTTTTTTCTTGGGTGTTTTTTCCCCCCCAACTTTGAACTGACGCTTAATGCTTTTACCTCAAAACACCTGAGCCGTTAACATACATTTGTTAGGCTCCCAGTGAAAAACTGGGAAGTTGCACTGTCCCACTATACCATTCCCTAATATATCTTTAGATCTTTTTTTACAATCCCAGATGTATCAAAGACATTAACTACTGTATTTTTGTGCATTGTATCCATACATTCTTCCTTCCTTATGTTTCACAGAATGTGATCTAAATCCACATCTCCCCTTTCCTCTTTATTTTTCCACCATCACGGTCATATTATCATTTACTTTACTATCATATATGAGTATTTCTATAATATGCATATTTGGTGACCCTCCTGTACCATTTTGGTACTGTATAAAGATTAACCCACCTCACTTCTTTCCCTCCCCCTCCCCTCCAATCTTTTTTTCTGGATACGCAGGCGCAAAAATGTGAAAGAGGCCCCAGATGACATGATGGATTGAACCAGAATTAGAACCTGAAAAAAAAAAACCCAGAAAATTCCATCTCTATTGTAAATTCTGTCTCTTTTCCCCGCGAAAGATTCCTAAGAAGTTAAAGTATAACTAACGCCATTCAGTAACTTAAGTTTGTACTATAAAGAAAAACGCGTAGGTCAGCTACCCTATCTTAACTCTTAGATTAATTTTACCCTGCTCAAAAATCTTTCACCCAACGTTTCTTGTTAGTTATTGTCAATCGAATCAACCTGAGACCATTAACATGGTTTGGTTTTCATTATAAATCATGTTGTGTGTTAGCATGCAAAACTTAATTCAGATTTCGGTATTTTCCTATCAAACTGGCAAGTGTATCCAAATGAAAAGTTCTCCCTGTGATGAATGTTTTTGAATAGATACAAAAGCTGTATACAATTTGTTGAATGTAAATCTGTATTTTATCTTTTGCAAGGTGGGAACTAACACGTAGTTTTGATAAATGCCGTGATGAAGTTGCTACAATTTCTCTACTGGTATTCTCCGTGTTTTTATGCATTTTAAAAATTTGCATCTTTTATCCTTCTGCCAAAATAAATTACGGGATATTTCACCTGACAATATAGTCAGTACTTGAAAATGTCTCAAGTGTCTTTTTTATTGTCTAAACTTATTTATTACATGAAAGTAGTTCTAAAATATTAAAAGAATCGCTGTTAATCGTTATTCTTCAAAATCAAAATTTGTGCAAAGCTAATTTGTTACCTTTAATTTTATTTGTCTGCTGCTTCCCCAATAGTAATTTGTACAACTAAATAGCATTGTTATTCTTTCTAAAAAGTTAAAATACAGTATACATTCTAAACTAAGATAACAAGAATTCGAGGTCACTTTAAACTGTTTATCCTCCCATCTCCTCTTAAATATTGCTTTACCAGAGAAGTTATTTTCTTTCATCAACATGAGCTGATATCATTTTGGGAAACTAGTGGTGGTGGGGGGGGGGGGGGGGAGGGGGGAGAAACAAGGT
This sequence comes from Pelochelys cantorii, assembly GCA_032595735.1. Classification (NCBI taxonomy): domain Eukaryota; kingdom Metazoa; phylum Chordata; order Testudines; family Trionychidae; genus Pelochelys; species Pelochelys cantorii. The sequence goes on along the minus strand of CM064332.1, from coordinate 46,002,781 downwards.
TTTGCCCCAAACCCACCCTGAAGAATGCAATAAACAGAGGCCCAGGAAGTAATAATGAAAGATTTATTATGAGTGCTAAGAAAATACAACGATCCAGACGAGACTATAATTTACTTTCTGCAAATAATCCACACAGTTAATAATTTTCTACCTTTATTATTTACGTTTTCTGGTATAGTCTGGGCTGAAGCATTTGGTTAACACAACACAGCATTATGCCTATTCTTTTATATACCAAATAAAATATAGTTCCCAAAAGAATACATAGAATCTTAAGAAACAGTATTGCTGAAAAACTGTTAAAAGCCTTATTCCTTTTCTGAAATACCAACTGCTTGTGAACTCTGCTTGAACCTAAAAAGGAGGCAATGGGCCATAAATCACACGGACAATGCTCGACTGTTTGGTGGCTCATCTTTTAGATCTTTTTTTTTTTAAATCTTTACACGCTTTGACTCTACAAGCGCACTGCATAAGGCGATGTGTTTGTACGTAACACCAAAGCACAGGCTCAACACTTCTTGGTTTGGCCAAAGACATTCTGCAGAAAAGTAACTTCCAAATGGTTTGCCAGCGTTGTGGGGGGTGGACTGAAATGCACTAGGGCTATGCAACCACAAAGTAGCCATGTCTGTGTTGCGAGTTCCCCTTCCTACTAGTCAGAGAGGTTAACCTCATCTGAACCGTTATACATCACATATGGTAATAGGGGTCTTTGTCCTGCCTCTGTTTTCCAAATGCCCAGAGGCTACTATGCAGCCTACAGTTATATCTGGAAATCAGACTGGGTATAAGAGATGCAGGATTGTTAGACAAAATACCTGATTCTTCCACTCACACGCTCTCACACCCACAGACACCCGCCACCCCCGCCCCACACACACGTGTGTGCCGAATTACAGCAGAGTCAAATTCTGACAAGTTTCCAGTCTCACAATTGTGTTCGATCCGAAACCCAAACATATTCATATTAAGCAGTTCTCTACTAATACTTCCACTACACTTAATTCTGCTTAGGATCAATATCTCATATGATACCGAATAAATAAAAGGCAGTATGAGCGGCCAGTGGAGGGGTTATTAAGCAGCCGGAGCTCTCACGGTGCATATCAATGCACCTGTCACTGTGGTTTGTAACAAAATTTATGACTGCTAGCACTATGGCAGTAAACGCTTCAGTAAGGAATGAAAAGGAAAACACTTCTCAAGACCTAGCACTTTCAGAAGGGTAAAACAGGCTGCGCGTAGGAGGAAGACCAGCAAAAGAATTCCCTACTCCGCAATTTTTCCTTATTTGCAGCCTGGAAGGGGACATATATATAAAGTAGCTAAACAGTTTCCTCCTTTACTGCTTCTCTCTCAGAGCACAGGCTATTTTCCTTCACGTTGCCAAGGATTTCTGAACCCCTTCTATGCTTATCTCTTGTTATTTTACCACCTCCCCCAAATCACTTTCTACTAATGATCTTTGGATTTGCTGGAATAGAGTTTACCATGCGGACGGATAGACTGCAACCAGAAGACTTCCAGGAAATTAGCTCCCCCTCCCCCCAATTTTTGTGGGAAAAGAGTGACTGATGTAATTTGATCATGGCTGCCACTGATACTGAAATGTATTCTTGTTATAGATTGTACACAATGGCTCACAGAGGGAGCCGCGTTTTAATAGGTGTATGTTCTGTTTCTCTTCCAGTGATTTAAGACGCTGTGAGCCACCTAATAGCACTGGTAAATCGGGATAATAATGTTGATCTTTCTGTCTGAGCGATATCAGAATTCTTCTGTAGAGAGTAAAGGTCTACCTAAAATATTGTGTTTTGGAGCGGTAAGATTAATATTTGTACCCAGCTTTCCGTACATACAAGCATCGTTCAAAAGGTTACGAGCTTTGTAAGAGCCCGATCCAATTCCCACTGAAGGTGCTGACAACTTTCCATTCGGTGGGAACAGAATCGGGAGCAGGATCGGTCCGAATGTGGTTTTATTAAATGCTTATTTTGTTTTCCATTGCTGTTTAAATAGGCGTAATAACGAGCTACCTTAAATGGGGCGAGAGCATTTTAAATACTGATCTTTGGGTGAGAGCTTTTACAGTAATAACATACTTCGTGTTTGAGGTACTGACAACGTTATTAAGCAGAAATAGATTTGAAAATCGATGGTCAGTTAGCAGGTAACGTCTGTTACCATACTCTAAAATGATAAACTTTCAAGCATTTTTGTTCTTTACATATGGTAAATTACCCGTGGCAACTACTTCTGTAGCAAGAGAGGTGACAAATCTATAGAGACGAAAATAAAAACTCACCACACTTATGTTTTTTCTTGAATTTTGACTTTAACTCTTTTTGTAGGATCTTCGGAGCCCTTTGGAAAATCCGTTGGGACGTGCCTGAAACAAAAGTGAGAACTTTCAGTGGAAGCTGTTTTGTTGTGTACTTCTTTCTCGATACATTTTATAATAAATTCACGCCTGTTCTGTAGCAATTCTCTGCCTCCAATTCCACATCAGCTCTTTCACTCTACAAGTCACAGGTGCTTCACATTTATATACTAAGCACACTTGGAAAACCCTTTGATTTTTTTAAACGGTTCCTCGGCAAAACTTTACAGAGGCCTTGATAGACTTTTCCAGACAACACAGTGCATACAGCGCGGGAGGGTAGCGCTCACGTAATTAGAGCCCCAAAGCCTTGTAACCATTTGGGCGGAACATTGGACAAAATAGCTCCAACTTGGATCGAAATAAAAACCAGTTCCACATTCTCACGGCTTCCTGAACGCTTCCAGCACCTCCCCAAGTTAGTAGCTACTGTACCAATGCTCTTTGCCTCTTAGGAGGAGGAAGTGCAAACATGGCAATTGTGATGTAACTTTTTCCCCCCTTAGCAAAAGGATTTAAATGTATCTCGCGCTGTGCAGAGTAAGTGATAACTGCAGGCATGTGGCATAGGTAAGGAAGAGCATACACAAGTCTAACCATCACACTAAGAGGAATGGAAATTTTACTAGAAAGACCCCGGCGCCATTACCACGGCGCTCATACATTATGGATAGCTGTGGTTATCTCGGGTTTGTCACAACAAGAAAAACCCAGGCTCAGCACTAGTGCACAGCTCTGCCTTCCTCTGTCCTGATCTACGGTTTAAGGAAAGAAGCACACAAATTACTTGCAGCTCCCCTTTATATTCCCTAGCTAAGACGCACAGAAAACTAAGATAGACACTTCGCCTGCTGCATCTGCACAACAAATATTTGGGGCTCAAACGGAACATTTTGCGTTTCCCTTTTGCAATGTGTCGACTAAGGAGTCTGAGAACATTCGTGCCAGAAAATCCCCCCCAAAGAAGCCCGGGTCATTATAAAGACGATATCTAGCAACCATAAGCCTTTGAAATGACCTTTGGCTTGTATAGCAATAACTCACCACTTAATGAACAACCAACGGAAGCGCCTCCAATAGCTCACAACATAACAGAGCTTGCAACTTTCCACCAAATCTTCTCTGTCCCTATCCAAACCCAGTATGGTGCAGCATTCCCCTTCCAATTCACCTTAATTTAGGCTGGCAAACTGAAGTTTGGGAAGTGGCGCCTCATCATTACACACGATGCTCTACCAGGTTCTCGGTCCAAGGCCTGTCCCGGTAACGTCTTATATAATATATTCACGTGGGCGTACGTCAACTTTAAGCGCTTTATTTATTTTTTTTTAGAACGGAGTTCATTAGAAATAGTATTTTACAGTGTGTAAGAAGAAAGCATAAATTCGGTACACCTTAGCTCCTGGCCGGAGAGATCATAATATTGTTATCAAGTCATTGTTATCCGCTGTTGATTGACCTGGTAAGTTTTCATTTTGTGTCTAATTAATTATCGACTTCTGATCCTTTTTGCAGCGGCACTACCGCCTCACCAGCAGCTCAGTGATGCCATCCTGATTCTAGAAATGGGTCTCTTTGGAGCCCATTTTGCAAAGACATCTCTTTGATCCTAACTCGAGCAACATCCGAAGTTTGGGTTTCTAAGGCTCTGATGCTTAAACACGTTGGCTTTGTGCTGTCGTTAGTGGAGCTTCGTCAGAGAAATAGAACTGAGCTCTGATAAAAAGTTGCCAAAGATAAACCTCAGGAAATCTTTACAACTATCCAGGCATGGACCCAATATAGGTATTATTGAAATTTTAGGTGAAGTTATAAGTGAGTGCTTCCATCGAGCCAAATGAAATGCTGCTTGCAGTAATTGGATTCAGCTGACTAACTTGGCAGGCCAGCAGCTTGGAGGCATACAGCTAAGAAAAATGTTCACTGCCTTTACGTTCTGATCGAGCAGAGCACACGCAATTGACAAAACAACTTTCTTTCCTTCCGTTCATTGTTCTGAATAAATATGGATGAGCATCTAAAATGAAGGAAGAGTTAGCTGCCTAAGAGATAGAAAGACTTCTGTTCAGATTTTGTCCGGCACTGCCTTCTTCTGAGTTTCTGGTATCCAACACAAAGCTTGGATACTTATTTTGCACGTTTCAATAAGTGTAATCGGAAAAGCTATTCCATAGTTCATGCATTTTAAAAGGTAGAAAGTTATTTAAAGCACGGATTCTGCATGTAGTGGAAGGTGCTATTTTAAACAGCAAGAAGTTGAGTTAAGGTTTGAACATGTTTCTGTGGGATCCATTCACTTTTAGTAGCCAAAATAGGCATGGATTTTGTTTGTATTTTCTCGGTTTTAGATGCCAAGTATCCACTACATATTCCCTCGCTTACCACGGTGGCCCATTTACAAGTTGATCAGACTATGGAAATAGATGTAAAGAAAACTTTCGTGGTATATGAGTGGCAAACAGCACTGTAACAGCGCGTGTGACTGAAATAAATAAAACCCCAGTAGCGCGGACAGAAATACAGGAGCAAATGCTAAATATGAGTCAAAGGCTGAGGAAATAGGTGAGTATGGAAGAGCATTTGCTAAGTGCATTTAAGAACCCTGTGTGGAGGCTCCCTTACCGGTGAATTTATTTCAATGTGTAGAGAGTACAGATCAAGCCGGCTACATCCTGCCCACCAGTCGAAGTCAGAGATTTAATAGGATGCCCCATAATACTCTGGCAGTAACAGTACATGAAAAAGTTCTTTTCTTTTATTTGTTTAACTGTCATTTAATACTTGAAAACAACCAAAAACAGGACCTGGGCAAACATATTCTCCCGAACGTTTGGGAAGTGTGTAAGTTTCCGAAAAAACATCATATAATTAAGACAATACTGCTCTAAACTAGATGGAAACATATTTCTAGACATATTTTGCAGTCAGATCACCGATGACTAATAAATTACACTTAGTCTCTGACTAAAGGCGATAATGCAGACCTATGGTTAAAGGTTCCATTTTGTCATGCAATTGCTTACCTGTGTGTCCATTTATCATAAACCTGGGGTCCTCAGTCTCAATATCTGTGCTTGCGGTTGTTAGAATAGATCCTTCCCCCTTTGTCTGCAGACAGGACTGTCCTAAGCCTGATCTTGCGGTTTTACAGACATTTTCCTACACCAGTATTCCCGATAGAATGAAAACAGGTTCAGGCTCAACTACCAATAAAAGAGGGCGAGTGGAATTCGGAATTTGTTGTTGTTGTTGTTGTTGTTGTTCTTTTTAATTCACAACAACAGTCCTTGGCAATCAACTCCACGGAATAAAAGGAAGCAATTGGCCGGCGATTGCTTTGTTTTGGTTTTAAATCATGCGGCCATTTATGTTTTTTTTTCAGAAGAGCAACAGAAACCCCTTTATAATCAGAAATATAGGCGCTGCCTTAAAATACAAGCATATTTGTTCACGTGATCCTGAGAGCAGATTGTTCTGATTGAGGCTGGAACTTTCACAATGTCCGTCCTCTCTAAACCCCCCAGAATGTACATGCCTGGGAGTATTACACAGGGATCCAAAAGCCCCCTTAAGCTTCCTGTGAAAGCAACGGAGCAGTCCAATGCAAAACCGCCTCCCCTTCCAATAAAGACCAGGTTCTAGTATTGTTTTAGGTACCAAATGGCAACAATTCCTTTCCGACGTGTTACAAATCCCTTTGGATACATTGATCTTTTGGGTAAAGAATTTTGAAGACCTTCTCTTCCTAGGTGAATCAAGTATTCTTAGAGTTTTTGGACAAACTGAACTATCACAACAACCTTCAATCCATGAACACTCTGTACTCGCTACTGTATTAATCCATTTTCTTTGTGGGTACACAAATACACGGGATGTTAATTTGAATGGTAGTTTCTTCAGCCGTTGCTGATCAAACGACTCGTTAAATCAAACATTGCCTATAGAAGATGAAAAGAATTTTGGATTTTCTGTAACCGAAAAGACGGTTTTTATTAAAAACTCTGGCCCACAAACGCATACTGCAAAGCTGTCTGAAATGTTCCAGGTTTATTAGTATGCACTAATCTCTGTTTTCTCCTTCCCTATAGGGGGAAACATTCGGGTAAACTCGAATTTTTCAGCTCGGAAGATTAAAGAAGTCCTAGAAAAATCGTCTTACTTTTCTGTTTGTGCACTGATTCCGATTGGGGTGTGTGTGTGTGTGTGTGTGTGTGTACGTACATATACATATGTCTGTATTTATATACACACACACACACACACACACACACACACACACACACAGATAGAAAAGGCACTATATGGAGAACACGTTCTGTATTTAACGAGTGTATACAAATGTTCTGAAATTAAATTCTGTAAAAATGTATTTTAACTCCTTTGTTTGATTTCCTAAGGTGTCTGTAGCTATAAATAAACCACACCTAATCTAGGATCTACTAAGATTTCATTACCATCCAAAGCATGGAGATCTGACAGTAACGTATTACCTTACAATACTGCCCATAAGTGTATTGTAATATTTATCTAAATTACTCTGCTTTTCCTGACTTTGCAAACAAGTTATAAAAAGATTGCAGTCCTCTTACTGAAGCACGCGTTCAGGGTAAACGATTGTTTTCGACTCCGGATTTATAATCTTGTATTCGTTGGAAATGATGTACTTGAATCTTGCATCAAGTAAAAGTCAATTGTTCTTCGAATCATTTCCTGTTAGCCATACGTTTCTCTATCACTGTCTCTATCTAAAATCTAGCTGTACTAGTCAGAGGTATGTATGTGTGTGCCTGTGTATTTACATACATACATACATAAGTTCGGAATAGTGTTTACACATTTTCTAATGACGAAAGTCTCGTTTGTTCGTTACACAAAAGTGAAAGTGCAAAGTGCGCCATTAATCAAGGAAAGATCAAGAGGAGGGAATAAGAAGAAAAATCTCCCTTTTAATGCGTAATTTGTAAATATCTCTTAGCAAAAGTCACACGCCACCGAGGGGTTCATTTAGGTTATACGGCACTAAGACACCAACAACTGCAGCAAAAATTAAGAGTTTGCACGGGGCCCGAAAAAGCAATAAAGAAGTGTGAAACTCCAGCGATAGGAAGACTGAAGCTCTGAGTGAATTTGTCTCCAGTAAAGGATCTGAAGACTTCTCCAGTTGGAGCATATGTTCATAGAGCAATAAAACAGAAAGATTTACAGTCTTCGCCCGCCCCTCAGCAGCCTCGCACCCTTTCAGGAATTACTTACGATGATTTATAACAACAACTCCGGCAATTGTCAAACTGATCAAATATCCCAGGCTATATGCAGGAATAAACGTTATTATTAAAGCGGTTCAACTTCTGTTCGGGGCCATTTTCTCGCGTGTCTTTGTGGAGTTTGGGCTCTCTCTGGGCAAAGAGGAAAATATAAACTTCATTGATGAAAACAAGAGGAGTTATCGGGAAGCAGCGATTCTGGGTTTTAGTCACTACCAAGGCGCATCCCCGTTTGTCATCTTTGAATAATTGAATTAATGTGTTATTGTTTGAATGTATAATTCATAACAGAGGAAACTTTGCCTCTGCCCTGCCTCCGAAACGGAAGCCATAAAAGCTACAATCTGGGTGTTTAGAAATTACTCCAGCGAGGGATAATAAAGAGTATCCTGTTCGCATGCAGTAGTTTCAAGTGGCGATGGGGGTTAATAGCGAATTCTCAGCCGTGCGGTCTGTGTTTTATAGCAGGGGAAAACGTGGTTTCTATCTCAAAACTGCAATCCTCATTTTTGTTTCAACGTGCTCCGCTGGCCCCGGAGTTGCACGAGTGTAAGTCTCCCGCAAATTGACCCGAAGACTGGGGGGCTTTTCCTAGGCTTTTTTCTATTTTAGACACCACCACCACCCCCCCGCTCTCCCACCACTCATACAAACACACACACACACACACACACACCGCAGTGCTCTGCTCATCATTTCAGAGAGAAACCGAAAAGGACCAGGTCAAAAATGGGCATTTATCCTAGAAAAATAAAAATAAAATTAACAATAAATCCTTCCCTTTGTGGAAGGGTAGCAATAATGTCTTGGGAGGGGGCGAGAAGCAAGCTCGGAATTCATTATCTGCTTCTTAAAAACCTGCTTTTGGGTAAAATTTCAACTCCGTTTTATAGCCTTCTACTATGACGCAAGGAAAAATTTACGACCCTTGCTTGAAAAGAAGTTCAGGGCCTTTTCTCACCATTTTAAGAATGGGCAGCAGATGCCCTGACAGCCAGTATTGTTCCCAGTAAGACATAAGCAACCAGTAAATCTACTCCCATTTCACCACACATACAGCACTCAGCAAACCCTTGCCTTGTCTTTTGCCTTCCTGTTACCTCTAGGAAGAACCTGTCCGCGCACACACATAAACAAAGGGAGCCTTTGCCCAACATCATAATTTTTCATAAAGTGTAAATCTTTTCCCCTGCATCTAAGGTCACCACACAAGCCTAGACCAACTTCTGACTATTGCATGGTTCCAAATCAGGAAGCAAAGGGTCCTATTTGTCAAGCATTTGACAGCTAAGTGCATTCGGAATTTAAATATGAAGGAATAAAAGTAAAATGTTTACATACCAAGCGTCTGTTTTTCGGCTGCTACCCAAGATATAGGTGTGCAGGGAAAGAGCCTACACCCTTTGTATATTATATTCTTGGGATCTCTTCAGTTTTCAAGTCTGATAGAGTCCTTTGCTTGGCAGATTAATGACGACTCCGTGTTTCTTAAGGGACGTGCTGAATTAATTATTTCGCAAATCACGTGGTCAGGACTTCTAGAAATCTATTCTTATCATCTTCCTTGCACTTTGAATTCTGCCTGTTATGACTGTTCCTAGCAAGATCGGTTTGGTCTGGACTGTTACAAAAATCAGGGGAAAGGGATAACAAACATGGCCGTTGGAAGCTGTGTGGCTCTGCACTGAAAGGTCCCTATTTACTGTACTGTACAGTGAGTGGTGTTTGCTATTGACTCTGCCTTTCCTCCTCATTCTTACCTTAACGACTAGTGGTGATATAATATACAGAATTGTATTGATGTATTGGTAGTAACAGGAGGAGCCATTAGACACAAGGCGGTCAGAGTAGGATCATAAAATGGGTTTCAATATTTAAACTTAATGTCTGTGCACTTAAAAGTACACATGCAAGCACATCTTCCCCCTGCATTCCTATGTATTCCGGGTGCAAGTCGTATTTCCTGCGTTATGTTCATTTCACGTTGGAAGAAGAATAATCTATTTTTGGACTCATGTCTTGGCCACTCTTCAAGAAAAGCTAAGTCATATGTGACATACATCTGGGCTAAAAATAGTGCAATCGACCTCTTCTAGGAAGATGTTGTTGTTGTGTTTGTTGTTTCAGGTGCTTATAGCAAAAATGAAAGGAGGAGTCTGCTACAAGTCAACAGGAAAGTTCAAAATTCGAGGTTTCTCTTTGATTTGTGTCTGACTGAGATCAGCTGAAATAAATAAACCTCCTTCTAATTAAAAAAAAGACCCCGTTTCTCTCCAATTTTTAAAGTCACATTAAATCCTTTCATCGCCCACCTAAAGCACACGCCACTTTTGTGTGGGGTTAAGAGGCAACTTCAGGTGTGGTTCCTTGATACTTACCAAGCGTCCTAGCATCCGTGAGGCATTGAAGAGTGGCTTGTTAAATGTAAAACATTAACAAATGGCTGAGGGGCACTTTAACTGCGGCCCGAATGTAAATACAAACTTCGGTTTGTCCCAGAGTCACACCATCCTAGCCAATGTCATTAGAAAAGCGGTTCAAAGGAGCACATGGATGGATATATACTTCGGGATTATACTTAAGCTTCCATGCTTTTATAATGTTATGAAGGAAAGGGCCTGCCTGATTGGAGGATAGAGATCCACGTGATATGGGCAATTTGGTCAAGGTACAAAACAGAATGGGGTTCTCTACCTTTTGTTATTCCAGATCTATTGTGGAGGACTTGTATCAAAACTACAAGAGACCGTTAGTATAAATAATGCTTTAATCAATGGCAGCAAAACACTGATAAAGTCTATAAAAAGCATCACAGTCTGACAGATATAGTATTGTTGGACAATGCAATCTTATAACAAAAGGCTACACAACATGATAAGCATAAAGGGACATCTTTACTTCATAAACTATATAACATAACCTTTCAGTAGAGTTACAACACTTCTGACTTTTCTCTGGAGTAAAATGGGGGATAACAGCAAATTAGTGTTTTTGTTCATCGTGACACAAAATGTACATTCCGGAACCTTCACAACACTGGCAGTGTAAATAATACATTTTGGTACGCTCGTGCTTCAGTTCAAGTATTTGCAGAATTTATTCATGTGTTTGTAGCCAAGTAAATTTAAACTCCCCCAGCCCTGCCCAGACTGGACTGGCAAATAGGATTTCAAGAGCTGCGTCTGAATCAAACATTGGTCCAGAAGATATTAACATTTCAAAAGACAATGGACCAACTTCTATTCTCAGATACACCCTTGTGTTACTTCAGTAGATTTCAACTGGGGAGGGTGGAAGACGCATCTGAGAGCAGAATTTGGCTCTTTCACTTCAGGGATCCATCTCAACTTAAAAACACAAAAATGAACGCTGTGTTTCTCGGAGCAAGTTACTTTAAAGAATATTACACAACGGAAGTCAAAGTTGTGTCCCCCCCCCCAAATTAACATGTCCACATGGTTCACTATTAGCTCAGCACAGACATTAGGTAAACAATAGCGGGATTCATCTTGAATCCGACTAACCAGAGCTTCTTTTTTTAGATTAATTTCTTCAGCAAATACATGATTAGTGGCAGCCGTGCAGATTTAACGCTGATTTTAAAAAGAATTAATTCCAACAACTTCGAAACTTGTCTCAGGAAAACCCCTTCCAAATGCTGCATCTCACTGCTCTCCACGTTAGAAAAAAGGAAGAGGGGTTAGGGTCCAAAAGGTTAAGGGTTTAGAGGTCATTCTTCCCGGCTGAAATACAGCTAATCGAATAGAAAATTTGTCCTTTGGATGAACCTGTTTCTGCAATTTAGCCGAACTTCAGTAAAATACCTTTTCAGCTTCTCAACGTGAAAGCGTCAGAGAAAAGACGCCTTTACTATGTATGAACCTAGTGCTTTTTGTATTAGAGACAATGACGCGAATAATGCAGGAATATCCATCTTTAATATCACGACGTGGAGATTCAAGTATGGCCATGTGCAAGTCTGAGAACTAGGCTAACCCTAAGGAAGAACAAAGAATTGTCTCCAGGAGCTAATACAAAAGACCAAGTCTTCTGAGATACTTTACTGAGTTCTAGGGATGAGTAAAGGGCAGAAATTAAACCCTGACCACGGATAATTTTGCCAACTAAATGATTTTTGAAGTTCTTGCCTTTTTTATTTCCAGCCTTGTATTACAACATTGTTCTTAGCGTTTTCTCAAATAAAATGGCCAGACACTAGTTTATTGTCAAAATAGTCCAACTAGAATACATTTGGGAACAGATATTGTTATTTTGTATTTTTTGTATGGATGTAAGAATTTAGGTTACAATAGTAGTAATATCTAGTTAAACGAGCTAGTGCACTGGTACATCCTCTTGACTATTTTCAGAATGCGAGAGCAAAGGACTGATCTTTAACTCCGTCTACATTACGGTGTAAGTTAAGAGAGCAAGTTGTGTTTGCTCAGTTTATTAGCATTTAGCGAAGAAATAAGAAAGGCTCATGGCGCAACAACTTTTCATTGGTGCAAAAGACATCCCCGAACAAATCGAAGTACATTGGACTTGCCCAGCTATTCTATAACGTTACATTCTTTCTATAATTAACTTTCTTTCATTACTAAGCGCTCAATTCGAACTCACTTTTCTTCTTATAAACGAAGAGCTCTCCCAAAATCATTTTTACCGTCCTTCTTAAAAACAATACTTGAATTAAAAATAAGACATGGAACAAAGAGAAAGTCATCTATTGTGAAGACATGATGGCTTAAATGATGCCACAAATCGCTTTGATTTTTCACTCTGGATGTTTATTTATTTTTTACAGTTTTCTGTTTGTTTTTCTTTCTTAAATTAGGAAACGCTGGTTCAAAGTAGAGCGCCGAATAAAGCAAACATTTAAAATACAGTATAAAGAATGTATCTTCTTGCTGATACATTTTGAAGGTTTAGGAACGCTTTCATATTTTACACAAAAGGAAATCAGAAAAAGAGACAGAAAAGTTCTGTATGTTAAAGTTAATTGATCATTATGCTTAAGGATACAGAAAAGAAGGAATACTGAATTTCACCTCTCCTCTTTAGTATTTTTGGTTTGACTATTTTTTCTTTTCTTTTCTTTTTTCTTTACTCTTTCTAACTAACAATAAATAAATACGCTAATATAAACAGAAAAAAATAACCCGTTTTCACTTCATTTCTAAGCATTTGTTCTGAGGTGTTATGGAAAGGAGCATGTGTTTTCATCACACCAGGAAATGTAAAGCAGCAGAAAAAGTTCACAAATACTAGTCTCCCTAGTTTAAATAAAAGACAGAGCCTTAGCTTTCTGTCCTGAATTTGTCCAAATGCATAACCCCGAAATTGTATGGGGGCAGGAAAGACAACAAAAACAAAATACCGGAATAAAGCATCAAATCTCAACTTTAAAATTCAAAACTGAACAAGTTTCATTTTCCATTATCTGTTACTTTCTATGGACAGGAGATCTCACTTAATATTTTCTCACTTCCCACTATTTGTAAGAAGAGTTTTTACGTTGTGCTAATGTAGGTAATTCAGATAAAGTCCAAAGTACTGTCATTTTGTCTCCTTTGTACAACAGTACCTTAAAGCAAGATGACCCTCTTGAGTCTTTAGCTGCTACATGCAGGTTCTGCTTGGATAATGTCACTTATGTACAGTACTATTCCGAATCAAAGGAGGAAATGGAAAATTTCACCTCTTCTATAAAGTTGTCAAGTCAGTCTGATGGTCCTTGGAAACAGTCTGTAAATGTTGGTTTGAACCAGATGAAGAAGACCTACCCTTAGTGTTGGGCAGTTTGTGATCTTTTTTCCACTTCATTCTTCTGTTCTGAAACCAAATCTTGATCTGGCGTTCAGAGAGACACAAAGTGTGGGCTATTTCAATACGACGACGCCTAGTCAGATACCTGTTAAAATGAAATTCTTTTTCCAGTTCTAGGACTTGCTGCCTTGTGTAGGCTGTTCTGGAGCGTTTAGGTTCGCCTCCGGTGTAATTGGGATTCACTGAGAAAAAAATACGTAAACTTTAAAAATCTAATCTTGGCTTTCTAGTTACAACTTCACAAAATAAACCTTACAGGCTACCATGTGGCTGTTATGTATGATCACATTTCCTTACAACAGACGTGCATGTTTCCTCCTCCTTTATGGACACAGATACTCTGGAAATCTCTATCATGCTCCTAAAATGGAGTTTTCTCCTGCACAGACAAGAGCCACATGGCCAACGGCCTATTTCCTCTGCAATAAAAATTTACGACGAGTGCAATTGGCTACCTCAGTTTTAAAAAGCTCATCTCTTGGAAGGACTTTAGCAAAGATCTAACCGGATTAGCTTAATCAGAATAGAAGAGCAAAGCAAGAAGAGAATCCTTACCCGAGTTAACATGGACTTTCTTCATCCAGGGATAAACTACTGCTGGCTGCTTAATTGCTGACCCGTTTGGGGTTTTGAGGTTTTGCTGCTGGCTGCAGGCTCGTGAGTTGGCTACTGGAGGCGGTAGACAATGCTCTGCTTGACCGGGGAAGTGGCTCGGTGGGCCGGATTGCTCCTGTCCATGACCCCGCGGCTGCACTGCAGAGTCTTGGGCATTGCTACAGCTAAAGGGCTGCTCGCTGTAGTTTGACCGTGGATAGATTCCCTGATGCTGAAAATCAGAGCCCTGCGATGCGGTGTAATAGTCGGAGCCCTGCTCAGCTAAGTAGCTATTCTGTAAATATTCCTCGCAAGGAGGAAATTTGGGATCCACATACTTAGAGTTCACCATATACGAACTCATGGCCATTAATTTCTGAAGGTAGAAAATACTAATTTTTCTCGTGTTGTCTTTTTTTCTCCTTCCATAGAGCCCTCCTACTTGCTGTCAACTGAATAAAGTTAGGCAGCCATGTGACTGGCTCAGCCAATAGGGAGGCAGGGAGTTTATCACCGGATTTGTGTGCATCTCATAATTTTCACCAATTTAACTAAATAATATACATGTAATCAAGTGACCAATATTCAATATAGTTTATTTTCAAAAGCAGGTATTAATAGGTTAAGAATATTCATCACGTGCTGATCGCTTCATTGACCCTCAGGTAAACCAAGCTTTTTGTGTGAATTGACTTTTCTAACCTTTGATGCCCTTTAGTCTAATTCACCAGCAATAATTTCAAACATGGTTTGTTACATTTGTCAAAAAAATATCGAAAGAAATAAAGACCGAGAACCTCAAGGAGCATTAAGAGGAAAGAAATTGATAAGGAAAGAAGAAAAAAGAAAAGACATCAAAGAAGAGGGTAATATGATGTACAATAGATCTGTCCTGTCTTTGTCTTGCAGAGGTCATCCAAAAGTTACCAGAATCTAGTTCTGTTGAATAAAATTAGGCAATCAGTAACTTCTAGTTCACTTTGCAAGTCTCAATATAAAAATAATCATGCAGATAGCAAGGAAACATTCATTTTTAATCACTAAAGTCTAATCAATTGAACTGGAGATGGCATTTAACTTTATGTACAAAATTCTCAGATGTAATTAGATAAATGCAGTCTTCATTCATCAATAGCGTTCTTGGGATACAAGTAAATACCTTTCAGTGTTGCGAATCCTGCCGTTGCTAGTGTCATAAATATTTGGATGCAATCTGTATACTGGATATGAATTTTTTGCTAACATCTGGCATATCAAACTAACTTTTAAAGTGTCTTTTAAAAGATTCACTAGATAATTGGTATTTTTCAGAAAAATTGTACTGATCATGTGATTAACTTTTTAAAATTAGCAGACTACTAATAATAGTTACGATTGAACAACACAAATAGATAGTAAGCATTGTTCGGCGTAGTAAATATGATAGAGGCAGCAAAACTTTTAGAGTGTCCCAATATTCAGCATGCACATGTCTTTTGATACATTCAATATTTAAAATTCTAACCATTTGCAGAAAGGTGAAGTTTTTGCATCGACCATATATTCCCCTAGAATCGAATCTGTGACTATGTGAATACCACACAAATTCGGTTCTACAGGGTATATATAGACAACGTAATAACATTCTGTTTTCATCTACAATATAATCAGGATCATTGCAATTTTCTTATTCCTTACTGTCTTCTGAGGAATACAAACTTATTCTGTTGTGATAAAATTCTGAAATATGAATTTGATGAAGGGTGTGATTTCAAAAAGATTCAGGTATGTTATTATTGATGAAATGGAACCTGGTAAGAATTTATAGAGACGAATTTCCACTAACATTATTACAAATTATTAGTAAGATCTGATTATTACTTTATATGCTCTATCATTTAAATCTCCACTAAAGCCAATGGATGTTACTAACCAAATTAAATTAGTTTAAAAATTAAAATTAAAAATAACGAGGAAATATACATTTACGTTATGGATTTGAAGAAATTTTACCTATTTTGAACATTTTTTTCCAAAAAGGATCTCTTTTAATCGAAACAGAAATAAAACAGGAAGCAACACAAACACACACATACATAAAGAGAAAGAGATTGGTGGAAAGAGTTTTACATTATAAAGTTTTTTGCTTTATTAAAATAGTTTCCAAATTGATCTGCATCACACTTTGCTGTCTCTATTATTCCTGTTAAGCTAAATGTGAGCTTATCATCAAATAGCTCCGCTTAGCTACTCTCTTCAGGTTTTCCGTGCGGTAGCGTTTATGGTGAAGGACAGGGCGAGAGGTCATTCTAAATCATTTACAAACATAGCCCAACGTTTCATTATTTTTACTTCGTGGACAGCAGCACACAGGAGCACAAAAGTTCACGAATTGTGTCTGACCCAGCTCCTCAGTGCTGTCCTGTGGTCAACCTCTTCTCCTTCGACTATTTCACACAAGGAACTTCAGGACCAACAAGAGCCTATTTCGGGGTATTAGGTTTATCAACGTGAGGTTTGTTTTGAGGCTGCATTTAACATCTCCTTTGGACGGGGTCGGAAAAGCTCTTTTTAAACATCTGCTTTCTAATTGTGGCGGGGATGGAGACTCTATAGCAAGTGCAACGCCAGACGATGTTCTGAGCAAAATCGTTCTGGATGGCTGATAGGTGCATTTCCATATTTTAATACAGCCCCTTTGCTTGCTCTTTTTATGAATAGAGTTTAGCTACGAAACGCTCAATGCTCCCCACGCCAACGCTACAAAATCTGGTTCACAGCTCAGCACAAAGTCTTGGCGTTCGAAAATCCTGTGTAGAGTTGAACAGAAGGGATCGATAATATTGAAACAGTCCCCCCCCCCGTCATATTCTGTTAAATACTGCCCATTTTCATATTTGTTAGACGCTGTGACCCGCGTTTCACCTTATTGCACGACTTACTCAGACAGGTCAAAGCCAAAGAGTTATTGATGAACAAAAGCGTTAAATATTCACCTCCTGTTCAACTGCCCATACAAACGCTTTTGATCTATCAGCCTTTTTTTTTTCCTTGTATTCTGGTTCATAATCAGTATGCTAAATGTAGGTTTGGGAAGAGAAAGTAATCCACAGAGTTAGGGTCGGCCACAGAGTTACAGGGGAAGAAGAACATTCATGAAACTGAGCGCTGAGCTATAGAAGAGAAGTTACCTATGGAAGGGAATTTAAAACCCTGCAACAGAGACAATTGTTTAGTTCGGTCAGGCAGGGTTCGAAAACTAATACTGGAATGTAAAATCAACATCAGCACCATCAGCCTGGGTTTAACAAGTAAAAGAGGTCGTTGGTAAGAATGCATGAAAAGGAAGCGGAGAAAAATATAAATAAGCACAGTGCCCATCCTGCACATTATACAGCCAGTTCATGCTTTGCAGAAATGGTAGGAAATGTAAGTTGAATGAATCCTCAGGAATCTTAAACTTTCTTTTTCCCTTTAAAAAACCAGGTCAACCTTTCCTCGGAGATAGGAAGTTAAAATGCATTTAACTACGATATTTGCCATTTTTCCGGTCCTAATGCGTCATAACCAAGCGTTTTCCACTGCATATTCAATTGTCTTCGCCACAGAGCCAATATTCCCTTAAATTTCATTTCATTTTGGACGATCAAGAGATTCGAAAAATCAGTAGCTGCCTTCACTAACCCCAAACATTAGTTCTATTCCACTTCCTCGGATCATTTCAATAAATGCCAAGTCTTTTTTGAGCTAGTGAAAACATAATTGAATCAGAGGGTCCCTGATATTACTTAGAATAATATAATTACATCACTAGGCAAACTCACTACTGCTAACAACATACACATGCCATTGTGCCTTCATTCATTATGCCATTCCAAACGAGTTTAAAATTAGATAACACACGCAACTGTCTTTTGAGCCCTTTCTGGAAAAAGAGAAATAGCCAACCTTACGAGCAACTGTGGTATAACATGATCAATTCAGTATTTGCACAGGGAGGCGCTGTATAGCTCTAGCAAGTTAAAATGGTATTACTGCTAATTAGTTTATATTACTTAAGAGCAGCATAATCTGACACCTAGCCCCAGTGCTGCACTATAATTAGCTTGAAAGAAACTGTACATCAACTTTTAATATGATATGTGATCATGAACATGCACGAGGACAGGCTTAAATAAAGTGCAGCCCCAAGAGTATGTACAAATAAAACAACTGCGCAGTGACGTAAAAATGGCATATCTTCTCTGACTTTTCCAGGCTGAGGATAAGAATCTGTTTTCACGCAGTGCTAATTTTGTAAAAAAATGGGAGTTACTTACTGTGGACGTCTATCCATTGTGTCGAACCTGTCGCAATAGAAACGTTTGTTATTGTTATATTTCACAGATACATAATATTTATTTACAACATTTGTGGAAACATATGAAATGCATACATGTAAATAGGCAGAAAAGGTGATGGCAAATTCTGAGGACAGGAGAACAGGGATTCCATTTCGAACATAGAATAATATTCAACCAGATTTTTATGGCACTTCTTTCTCCAGTGGCTGAAGTGTGTTGGTTTCACTTTTACTGTTCATATGGTATACATTTTATTTCAGAGAAGTGAGGGGAAACCCTCCACTTTCACCATTTGAGAAAGAATAACACAGGCCTATTTTCTTTTGTAATTCACTCACATCCAAATGAGGTATTCAGCTCCATTTTTGATAACTCATAACCCATAACGTGTGGTAACACGTCACAAAACATCATATCCTTTTTGAGTCTAGAAAGAACTGTAATTCTATTTGTATTTCAATAGGACAGCAGTTACTCCAATATTAATACCCTTTACGACTACCAGTAACTATACAAACATCAACCAGGACTCATAAGTGTCTTTGTCAGAATTAGTAGAGAGTATTTTTTACTAGAATTTACCTTCACTTTTCTTTGTAACTAGAGTTAAACGGCAATTTAAAACAAAATTTACTTTCATTCAGACTGAGCCTCATTAAAACAGATGTTTAAAGAGAAAATGTCAGTATGGTTTTATTGTTAATGATTATTTTGCATCACCCATTGCATGGCTATCCCATCTTGGAGAATTTTCTCTTACCATACAAGGCAATTGACTAGGAAGTGATAGTTCACTAGATATAGCGATCAGAGCCTTTCCCCCCCTACCCTACTCGGTTTTATTCAAGGACAACAACTAGAATGTGCAAGAATAGTGAATCTCAGCAGTTAAGCACCAAATAACACTTTCCCGGGCTACAAGAGGGTTAATTTCAGAAGGAAACGCTATATTATATTCAGAAATTTCAAACATGGAAAAGCAACCTAATTCCAGTCTCTGCCTAATCCCAGCTACTGAATCTGAACCCGTCCATGTTTACAGTCAATCTGATTCAATCCTTATAATATGTCAAGGCTGCTTGTAGTTGCAGGAGGCACAAAGACAGCAGAGCCTGTGGATCACATATATGACTGTATGAAGAGTAATAGCGGACTTACTGTGAGCTTTTCCAGTGGAAGTGGGGGGCCTGAATGAAGAAATGTCTCGATGTTCGCATTCAAGCTGAATGTGCCTTGCTACCACTTTCCGTATTACTGCTTCCAGGAACTGAAGCATCTGCACTTGTATGCTCTTAAACTAATTTATGGTGGGAATTATATTTTGGCTTGTCAACTCTCAAGCCATAAAACAAAGTTTATTGGAATCACGT
Organism: Pelochelys cantorii; assembly: GCA_032595735.1. Taxonomy (NCBI): domain Eukaryota; kingdom Metazoa; phylum Chordata; order Testudines; family Trionychidae; genus Pelochelys; species Pelochelys cantorii. The sequence continues at coordinate 45,983,019 of CM064332.1, read as the reverse complement.
GCTTCTAAATAGCCACTCAGGGCCTATCTCCATGGAACCATAAATAACGTTCAGCTTTAAACTTTTATTCACTAAATAAAGGTTCGCTGAAACTGTTCTATAAAAAGTAAATAGTTCAAAATATCAAGGCAGCACGTAAGGTCATAGTTGCGTCCCTATGACGGCCTTTAAAATAGCATATTGCACGGGGCTCTACTGAAAAGTGGAGCTAGCTCTCCAAAATTGCTTTGGGGCGACGGAGCGTGTGTGCATTTCTCTGTGAGTACCAATTCAAACCTTTATTTGAATACGTATGTTGCGCGTAGGCATGGGGAAGCAAATCGTAAGGGGAACAGAGACGTGGTTCATTTAGGGGATTCCCCACCCCTTTAACCGGAAGTTTAGGGCATTTTGGTCAAGAGCCCATGGAAAATGGTTTTCACTAATTCATCTGCTAAACTGTTTCTCGGTGGATTGGTGCCAGAAGGCGAAAGTCTCCTAACACATGCATGGGGCTTGTAGGAGATGTTTGAAGGGCGTTCGCAAGTGGCCAAACTGCTTAAAACAGCAAGGCACCGGGCTTTCTCAAGTGAGAAATGGCGAAGCCTGCCGCAAGGAAATCTTTGATAACCGAAGCTGTAAGGAGGGCTATAAAACAATAAAACAGCGCTGGTGTGAAGGCGCAGGCTGTGAGGGAGCAAATGAGGGTTTCAAGGAGTCTAAGCACAGGAAGTCAAATGTCACTAGCAGTCCCACTCCACCTCCCACCCCCACCGTCCCTTTGCCTCGGCACCAATTCATAAGACGTGACCGCGTGCTTTTCCAATTAGAACCCCAGGTCGTGCAGTAGCATTGGTGGGAAGCTTTGCCGAGTTGTGCCAGGGCGCGGAGCCTTCTCCTTTCTAAAGTTTGGAAAAAAACTGGCAGCAGACCTCAAAGGGTCTGACCAGAGAAGGGAGGTTCCTCTCGCCTCGAGTCCCGCCTCTACGTAGCCTCACTTCACGGCAGCTACAGAAATTATTAAAAATTATTCAGCTATAGATTCAAGATAGCAGAGTCATGTCTAGAGCGCATGATGAAGTGGTTGTTATTGTCAGGAAAGCCAAGAATCTGTAGGCAAAAGCGAATGCCATAGTCGGCAATCTTCCTAATAAAGACATATTTGTATCTTAACTTTCCCAGGAGTCTTCATCTTTCTCAAGTCAGCGTAATAATTTGTCTTTCACAAGGCACAAATTATGAGGAGTCCGGGGTGGTTTTTTTTTTATTATAATAGCGTTCTGCGCTTGCTTCATTTCTTGGCCACCTGGCTATTTGGCACTCTGGTGTTTTCCTTTTCCCTGGTGAAAACTTTGATTAAAATAATGTTTTCGTGTGTTCATAAATAGGACAACTCTTGTGAAATACGTTGTTTCTTTTTATGCTTTGCATTGACTCTGATTCCTGAGTGAGCCGTGACAGAGTTTGGGTACTACACTCAGCCATTTAATGACGCAATTAAGAAATGAATGTCAGAAGAAATGTAATCAATCTACCAATGAAATGGAAGCAAGTATTCCAAGAATAATAATTTTTTGGATTTGGACCGAGGGAGCCTTCAGGATGGTTTGCCACGTTAACATTTCCAAGGATATGCCGAACTACCATCTTACCTTACTTCAGGAAAACTATGGCTCAATGGACGTTTAGAATAAACTCTTAGCCAGTACCGTGTGCGAGATTTGGACATCGTTTTAACATGAGGAGTTAAATCCTCGCTTACCATGTGGAAAATATATCCCTCGCAGCTTTTCAGACCTTCATTTAAGCACTATCATTCCGTGTGAGCAACAGCCTTGAGAATGACAGACAGACAGAATGGAACTGGAAAAACTCCTAAAGAAGCCCTTCTAGCTGAGAATAAACCAGAACCTATATCGCCTGTCCACCTAACATGCTCAATGAACGCAAGTGGATTTGTGGGTGGGCGGGGAATGGACAAAAGAGCCTCTCCGGGAATTCCAGAAAGCTACCTGCAGGGATAAAAACAAATGCCTATCTCTACATAACTTTCAACTATGTAAAGACATGTTCTGATCTTTCTGCAACTTGGCCACTGTAACATTATGGGTCTTTCTGCAATGTCATAAATTGATGGTGAGTGACTATGACGTGCACCCTACATGAGATGTATCGAGGTATGTGTGGGCACGAACATATCTGGTATTTGTCCTGAACTAGTGTTATGAGCCTTAGGTCCATGATTTGGAAGAATACAATCAAGACCAAATTTAGTTCAGTGACAGTCTTTCTTCCTAGCACAGCAGTTAAATCTTCAAGTGCTGACCAGCTGAAGCATCCAAAACTAATTACATGAAAGTCCTACAGGTAATTAAGTGATGGCTAAAGGTGAAAGTGAGCTAATCACAAAGAGTTTCGTTGCATAGGGGTTTGTGTGACTGTACATAAGACTCTAATGGGGCAACCGTCATTATTTTGGCAGGTCAAAACGGATGGAGTCTAAAAATCATGTTGTAGAGGAAATATTTTCTTCATACAGCAGGATAAAATGCTTTTGGAGCTGGCTAGGCCACTAAGGTCATTGTGATACAGAAAAGAGGGGAAACATGATTAAGCTGAAAAACGTGGCAGATTAAGATCATGTGTTAATGCTGATCCTGTATTAACAGTCTAATAAATGAACAGTGTCAGATTTTCTTCACCTGCAAGCACAATCGCGTTAGCTCCTTTTGCAATAACCTGGACAACATAAGAGAAATGTATAAAGTGGAATTTCGCACTATACGGAAAAGATGAACTGTGGGAGGTGGAGTGTGTGTTCACTAAAGTAGCAAAGAACATCAGCAGGAAGACAGCAAGGCACAACCGGACGGTTCTCGGTGAAATATTAGCACGTTGAATACGTGTGCAGTTCAGAGCAAGACATCACTGTTGAGTGACTAGGAAGGTATGGAAGATAGCATACACGTGTAAAGACTGGAAAACACACATTATTTAGCCTTAGTCGTTAAGAAATCAGAATGGAAGCAACAATCATTCAACTACCCTGAAAGATGCATGGAAGATCCAGAAAAACTAAGAGCGAGGAGAAAATGGGGCTGGGATGGGGAGCATACAGCGAAGTTCTACAAAGATATAAATCTTACTGATTGGGGTGGGGAGATACTTTGGTAATGACTGTCTCCAGTCCACAGAATTTAAACAAGGAAATATGATGTTATTCCCATCGAACTCATTAGGAATGCTGCTATGTCTTCAGATCTGGTCAAGGAATACGGAAGGCAGATATTGTTGATCTAATGAGAAAATGGATGGTTTTTTTTTTCCGAATAATACTTATTTTTCAGGAACTTGATGTTGCTGGTTTTCAAATGGAACAGACGTAAGGAGTACAATAATCCAATAACAATCGGTTTCCCCTGGAAATGCTAGTGATAAAAGAGTGGGATTATTGTAAATATTTTTTATAGTGTGCGACTGGCATTTATGTACTTGGTGGCCACACAGACAAGGTTCCTGCCCCGAAGAGCTTACAGTCTAAATGCAACCAGCAGCTGTGACGTATGTATCACTGTGACGTATGTATCGCGGTGACGTAATGTACCACCTGAGCGAACGCTTTCAGCTCCACTGCAGTGTGATCTTTGTGACGGCCAATACATTAGGTTGCATTATCTCATCAGCCTGTGCGCAGACCTATGGATGTGTGCTGCTCAGAAACTTAATGGGGATGGCTTTCGATGAACGCCTCTGAAACTTGAGGGCCTTAACCCCAGCCTTTGGAACAAAACGAACGGTGGCAGGTAGGGTGGAGAGGGGGTTGAGCAGGGAGATCACAAAGGCTCGGGCAGGGCATCCCAATCGAGGTAAGGTTTAGGAGTGAAGATGAGGCGCAGCCCTACATGGAATCCCAGGGTGCGAGAGCGGCAGTAGGGGAGCAGGCCCCTCAGGTGACTGTACTCATCCCGCTGAAGGGCACCGAGGAAAGAAAAGGTGTGGGAGATAAGGGGCCAGGAAGATCGGGCTGGTGAGCGGACCTGTGGCATGACTGTGCAAGCTGAAGCCGGAAAGGTGCAGCTGGGAAGGGGACAGGGAGATTTCTTTTGTCACCCGCCGCCAGAGAGAGGAGCCAAACAAGAGGGATTGCTCCCTCCAAGAGAGGGTGAGGGGGAAAGGCAGTAGGAGGTGCTGCAGCGCAGATCAAAAGCAGCGCCAAGGACGCGGTGGCTGGACATAAAGGCCGCTTGCTGGCACTGGAGAGCAGCGACTCCTGAGCGCTGGTGAATTATTGTACAAAAGGCAGCCTAGGCGCCCCCATACATGGGGCCTGCACTGGATGGCAGTGGAGGCTGGCGGGGCTTTAAAAGCCAGGGGTACGGCGGACGGGGCAGTGCAAGCCGCACAGGAAATGGTCTTTTCTATGAGTGGGTGGCGGGGGCTTCCCACATCCGTTAGGTGGGTGTGACGCAGAGAACTGGGGCCCCGCAGAGGTGCGTGCGGGGGAGGAGGGGGGAGGCAAAGTGCAGCAGGAGAGGTGTCAGCATCAAGCCTTTAATGACGCAGTTGATCAGCAAAACTACATTACACCCCGGCCTGTCTCCACCTTTCACCAGAGTGGCCCTCCCAACCCACCGGAGCGCACGCGTGGTGTGTGTGTGTGTGCGGGGGGGGGGGGGGATAGATGTGCTAAAGGAAGCGGTTTTTCCCACGTGCATCGCACTGGCTGATACCCCTAGCAGCGCAAAGCGCGCGCAAGCATTTCCCTGCAGTCCGTAGCCAGCCGGGATTGCAGCCGGGTGCCGGATGAAACGCAAGCTCGGGTGAGCAGTGGCAGTGCTGCTCCGGGCCGGGGGAGGATCCGGGGGCGGGGCGGGGGAGTTGGTCTCCCTGCCGTGTGACTGCAGAGCTGCAGTAACTTTGCTCTGGCTAAGCTAAGGGCAGTTCTCAAAGACAGGAACCTGGGAGGCTTGTCCTACAGCGCCTCCTCCTGGACGAGTGGGCGGCAAGCAAAACGGTTATGCACACCCCGGGGAAAGGCCTCCTGGTTTTTCAGGGACATGTTCCCCAGTGAAACAGTTTTGTACAATGGTTGGGGGGAGGGGACAGGGAGAAGGAGAAGGGCTGTGGGGAAAATGTTTTCTGAAGACTTGGCCTCTTTTGACGTGGCCTAGATAAAGCCTATGAGCTAATTCGCATTAAACAGATAAACAAAATTTCAGTGCTCCAAGTAGTTACAACATTACCAAATCAATCAAAATGTACTACCTCTCCGATTTTGCTATATGTTGTGTTCAAACGAAGTGATAAACAAGGGTTCATGGCTCAGGTAACTCTCAGGGATGGGTTCTTGTCTTATTTTTAGGGGTCCCCAGGGCTGTGCAGTCTAACCATTCATCGGATGTAGAGTTTATTTTCGACGCATAAGCTGCGAGGGCAGATGCAAAAGGCAAAATGTGCCTGGAGAGTTTTGAAAGATAAAAGACATCACACGTTTGGAAGGAAGATTTGCATCTTCTGAAGAAAAAAAGTCTTCCTGGTACTTAGGGGCAGACGCTGCCAATTTACTCGCTTTGAGTAGCATCTTACCCTTCGAGTAGTGCTTTTGATTTCGGGGCTAATCGAGTGCCAGCAGAAGAAAAACGCATACAACTGAAATTAACAAGTAACTGATGTTAAAACTAAAGTCGGGTCTTTCCTGACAAAAGGACAAACGCTGGGGGACCTTCTGCCCGGTACTCTGAAGGAGAACTCCCCATTGCAGGCGGGGTGGGGGGCGGATGCTGCTTTAAAGGTGCATTTTCTGGCCCAATGTCAGGTAGAATGGGAGTCTTCTGAAAACAGCGAAAATAAATACAGAATCAAAAGCGCATTGGGCTTTTCCCCCCCAACTTGCTTGGGTTCATTTTTTTATTTTTTTTTAAATATATCAGACAATACCTCCCTATAGGTTACATCTATCTATCTATCTATCTATCTATCTATCTATCGCTACACAAAGCCTATAAAACACCCATTCTCCGCATGCAAGGATGTATGCGCACACACACGGAGAGAGCGAACTATATAAACATAATATCCTTGCTAACAATGAAACGCGGGTAGGAGTCCATAGATAGATGTGAGACACTGGACAGTTTTCCTTTTCATTAAAACCCGTCGAAATACATTGTTCAGCTTCCCACCTTCACCTGTGCCAGCACTTAAAACCATTTTCAGGAAAGTTGATATAATAACCGATTCCCTCAGACGGGCAAACTAAGTCCATACACTCCAAAAGACAGATTAATTGGAGAATCGAGGGAACTTTTATTATTTTATTATTTATCCATTTAGATTTAGAGACCTGAGATCACTTTCAGTTTTAACAAGCAAAGTTGAGAGGGGGCATACATTAAATATATATTTGTTCTCTGGTTTCTACTTTGGTGGTTCACAGTATAAGCTGTATCCTACTGAATAGCTGAAATGTTTACTGCGCTTCATCTTTTCCTTTAGCTTCCTGTTTTTTTCCTCTAACACTGCCAGCAGCATTCACTGCCGCACTGCAGTAGAGCAGTAAATACCTTTAACAGCTGCCTGCCAGCCAAGGAGTGAAATACTGTCTTTGTTCTGATTTTTCTGCCTCAAGAGCTCATAAAGAAGTCCATGAGAAATATATTTCTTTGGAAAAACATGACTGGAAAATAAACAAATCTTTGGGTTCTAAGGCTCAGAGAAAAATACCCCTATAATTATTTTTTCCTAACTATTAGGTGCTTTATATTCGCATTCCCTACCCCCTTTAAATATGCACCAGGCATCTACCGGATTATATTCAACTCATTCATCTATGTTTTAATTCGAGACAATAAGTAAGGAAATGTACTTACAATATCGAAGTAAAGTTACTATAACTTTATTTTTAAATGTTAAACGAGTGTTAATAAGGTCCGGATAGCACGACTGGTTCCTGGTTGCAGTTTCCATAATTATCGTTATTTTTTTCAGAACCTACGCCATTAAATGTATTTAATAAACCCTCTTTTCTTGCAAATATTACATTCATTCTAGAAATCAATATTCACATTGTACTTCTCACAGCTGCTTCATGTTACGCTTTGCAATCAAATAGACACACAGCTAAACACACATATATACTTTCTTTAAAATGTTTACAACTTAGAAGCACACACACATACATACTTAGCAGCATGTGTGTGGGGGGGTGGGGGAGGTTTAATAACAGAAATATATCGAGAAGATATAAGGAGAGCAGAATGGCATTACTTTTAGGAAAGAAAATCCCGCAAAGTACCAAAGAAGCCGTTCATTGGGTGTGTGTGTATATATATATGCTCATATGTGTGTTTTACATACATAGATAATGGGGTCTGTGTATGTATATTCACACACACAGAGAACTATATCCAGAAATATATATATATGGGAACATATATTTCTGGGAATGTGTGTGTGTGTGTGTGTGTGTGTGTGTATACACGTATATAGAAAACCCCATTTTCTATGTATGTAAAATACACACATATGAGCATATTTAAAAAATGCGGCCTTGCAAAATTATAGGGTATTCCTCCACTCCCTTAGAAGCTGCTAATAATTTGAAAACATATAGGAGAGAGAATTTTGCAAAATTTTAGAGTTGTATTGCTAAGCAATTACGTAATTACCTATACTGATAACTAGGAGGCCAGTGGCCCATTAAAGAGTAACAATTTTATTATGGCATAAGCATTAGTGAGTTGCAAATTATGCCATAATAAAATTGTTAGTCTTTAAGGAGCCACTGGGCAGCTTGGTTGGTTTTGCTGAAACAGAATAACCCGGTTACCCCAATGCCAGTAACTTTAAGGAGTTTTTCTGAGAAACAGAGAAATCATTAGCTAACGCATAATTTTCCAATTGACATTGTAAATTGCTGCGGCGTCAGAAGTTATCTCCCGAACCTAACCGTCATTTTAAAACAAATGTAATTATCGTTTTGCCAAAGGATACATATAAAACATCAGCTAGGTCAGGCTCTTCATTTTACTCATTATAGGAAGCTTATGGGACAATAGCCCTATTGGAAGGCACACAGTGAGGGAATTACTCTGTTTTCTTCTTCCTGCTTCAAAATAGGTATCCTGGACCCAGAATCCTTTCTGTTTTCATAATCAATTTTGAATATTCTGTCCAATGCTTATATCTGACATAATAAAAAATCGTCTGTGACCTAAATTATGCTGTTGTAAATTGTATGTATAATATGTATTGACCTTTTTCCAGAATTGTAAACAATTGATGCAATCCAAAATTTCTATAATTGAAGATGAACACATATATAATTATATATACATTTCAAAATAAAGTTTATACAAGTTAGATTATACATATAGGCATAATAACACCGAAAAGATATATTATTTGTGTATACTATCTATATATTTTAAAATATACCTATGTTTTTAGAACGGCTATCATTGACTTATATGTCAATAATATTGTTAGAAATATTTTACTATATGTTTACAACTCTAGAAATGTTAGTATATGTGAGTGCATTTTTGTATATTCCTTGTATCAATATAATACATGGTATAAAATACCTCAATAAAAATAAAATCAAGATAATATAGAGCTGGCAAAAATTCTCCGTAGGTAGCCCTGAAAAATTAAAAAAACACTGTATAGACAATTAATATAAAGGTTCTTTACGTTCTGAAATATTCATTAACTTAACAATCTTATCACATTTTCATTTTCATTATTATAAAAGTCTGGCTTGTGATGAATAAAGCTCAACCGCAGGAAAGAATCAGATCCCATGCACTTCCTTTATGGTTTGCCATAATTAAAAGCATAGAGAGAAGAGCTGCTGTAAAATATTTTTATTCAGTGTCAGCGTCACTCGTAATTTGCTAACGGCATAAATCCAAAATCACTGAGAATTGATAGCACTATTCACTCAGGCTCATCACCGATAACCTTGATGTGGCATTCAGCGTTGCAAATTATTAACGACTCAAATTCTGGTTAGAAAAACACCTGTTAATCTGTAAAGTTATGCAAATGCATTGTACAATCTGGAGCAAACTGCAAAGTCGTTAGACTAAGCAATCGGCCAAAAAGCCGAGCAAGACAAAGAATATCACTTTGGGGCAAAACAAAGAATATCAGACACATTTAAAAGCCTGTTCTCTATCTTAGCCTACACTCCGCTTCAACTAAACTTCCTGCTTCGGCATTCAGAAGTCTGTTTTGATCACCTTTGCCACATTTTCCTATAGCTTGTTCTTCGAGACAACCCTGAACAACAGACCAGACACACCCCAATTGAAATAGTTTTGAAAGTGGCTTAATGGGTCAGAACATGCCCCGCAGACAGGTGACAAAACAGGCAGGGGCAGTTAGCAGCCACATTCAGTGCAGTTAGTGACCTGGACCCGAAGCTATCTGACTGCCTTAATGAACGCTACAGATATTACTGTCCCTTACACTTTCTTTTATGACTTCTCAAGTCACTTGGTGGCGTCTGGGTTCTGGGGAGCCCTGCAATACGGCAGAAATGAAGGGATTCCTTACCCGTTCGCTGCTCTGGAAGAAGGCAGGGGAGACGAGGAGGGTCGCTGTAATCCATTAGGCGGGTTGGTAGCAATCCGAGCCGCATAAAATAGAAAGGCAAAAGACAATGGGCTAATAGGTACAGGGAGAGGGCTCTACCCAAAACAACCTTGCTCCAGGAGCCAGCCTGGCAGACTGGGACCTTGCCACTCGGCAGCGAGATGCTAGCTTATGAGTCTTCAAAAAAGCTGGAGGCTGACAAGGTAGCAGCCCGCAGGAATCGGGCGAGTTTGTTTTAAGAGCCCTGGTCTAAAGTGGATCGGTACACAAACATCATAGCGAGTGTAATACACCTCATCGGAGACAAAGGTTAGAAAAAGAGGGGCTGAGGCTCTCAGAAGGCAGAATGCAGGGGAAAATTCGCCAGGGAAATCAGGAAAAAGGCCATGAAAGCCATCACTGCCTGCACATGACCAGCCTCAGCCAATGACGAGCCCAAACAGGTCATAAAAAGGTCTATTACCAAGTTGTAAATTTTCTTCAAACAAAAAGGAATTTACTGCAATTCCTTGCGGATTTTGCACATACTGCTCACCAGCGCCATGTTTCTTTTGCTGCTCTGTCTCTCTTTAGCCTCCTTTCCTTCCTTTCCTCTCTTTTCCGTGGCCTGGCAGAGCATCTGTGCCTTCTGACTGGGGCGTGTTGCACTCCCAGGCAGAGAAGTTATGGAAGAAAAGGCAAAAGAAACCCGAGTTTATCCGAAGCGTGTTTATTTCCACAAATTCACAAGCCTGGGTTCTCCCGTCTCTGGGGTCCTCCCAGAACCGTGATGTTCTGGTACCAGCGCTATCGCTGGGTGAGCCTCTTGCCTAGCTCTTACTTAAATGGCTCGGTTTTCATATGGAATTCATTCTGAATCCGTTCGGAATTTATTTACTTTGTATTTTCCCCGAACAAAAAGAAGCAGTTCTGCGTTAGCGCCCACTACCGAAATCTAGCTCCCTGATAACTTACAAATAAACTCAGCTGGGGCGATTTCTTCCTAACTAGCCTCAAGTTTTTAACGCACACAGGTTGCTCGGTGGCTTCTTGCATTGGAAGGTGGAATCACACGCGTTGTTCAACCTCTGCGTGTTTCCCCAATTGTATTCAGTTTGATTAACCCGCGTGCATTTGGAGAAAACAGGCGTAGGTCTGACTTTCAGTACCCAGAAAATACTTTGATTCCTTTAAAATGGTCACCGGACACATAAATGAAAATGGGGCAAAACTGCCTGACATTCCTGGGTGTTTCCTCCTAGTGTTTTTAGGTTAGGCATCGGCTACGAATCCCCTCTGATTAGCATTGTGGAAAATAAGAGTTAAAAACGTATTCTGAAATATACCCCCTCTCTTCTGTATTAGTCTCCATGAGTGAAGGACACTTGAGCAAAGGGCCACGGGAATGATTGTCACACAAGCGCAACACACACAACAACGTCCCTGCACCGAGGTACCAATGGCAGTCATATTTGGTATTCCGCTCATTCGGCGCCCAGATGTTGAAAACTGAAATTAAATTGTGCAAAGATGAAAGGTGCCATTTTCATAAACGGCTCGTGGGCTTTATTTTAATTGGGGCTGCATCCACTCGCACATCAAAATCACTTTTCCTTCCAAATGTTGCCGCTCCCACTGTAAATTACAGGATTTTACGCTGCTGTTTGCTGTCAGTGTGAGCCATTTTGCGCCATCAATGTGTTTACCAAGATACGACATTGTTATCCGAGAGCTAAGGGTCCAAAACAGCATTATAGCGTCACAAAGCCAGCCATAAAAGCGTTGAAAGACCCCTTGCACCTAGAACATGCAAAATGGAAACATTCTGGGATCCTAATACGGGCCCACTGCAAATAAATTGTATAGAGTGGAAGTTAGTTCCTCTTTTATCCTGCTCTTCTGCTTGCACACCTCGCTAGGAATGCATGCTCACAAGCAATTTTGTAATAAATATTTGTGTTTTGTTCTCTCTGCTTTGGAAAATAGATTTATTTTAGAATAAAATATTTCCCCTTCATTCAGATTGCTGAATATCTGAATATTAAAGCGGTAAATAGCCACTTTAAAAACAAGATTAAGCTTTATAGAGTATATGGGAGTCATTTGTAGGCTAGCTCAGACATTCGCGGCCTTTTAAAATGGCTTTCCTAGTAACAGGATTTTCCTGCATGTAATGTAGTCAGAGCCGCTGTGGTCCGGAGTAAAGATGTTTATGCTCTCCCCGATCAAAGGGTATCTTTGTACCGCTGATATAATTAAAAAAAATAAAATAGGTTTTTCTGTTTCCGAATATCAGGTCGCCTTTAAATCTGCATCACCAATCACACAGTTTTTGCGGACACTAGGGGGGTACTGGTGTATTTATGCAAATTCTTGCAGCAAAATGTTTGCTTCATGGGTTTTCTGCAGTGTCCACACGTTACCGAGTTTTAGCCTCGCAGGAAATGAAACTTTTCAGGTGTATAAAATAGACCAGAACAAGAGGTGTGCTTGAATGCTCTTCCCTCGATACTGCTTGCTTTAGCTGAGGTAAAGTCTGGAGTATACAGTAGGTTTGAGTTAAAGAAACCAGCTAACCTGAATTTTATAAAATCATTGCCCAGTGCCAGATTTAGGCCAGTTCTCACACATATTTAGACCGGCTCGAAGTCGGCGAAACTCCACCGAGTTCAGTACAAGTCCTATGGATTTTCAGCAGAGATTTGAATTTCTTCTACTGATACATAGTTCTCACTGAGAGCTGATCCCGCACCACTGAATTCAAAGGGAGCAGGGTCTGACCCAGTAATTTTGTTTTAGTAAACAGCGCAGCACAATGCTGCACATAGATTTTGTGCAAACGTGCGGGGCCATATCTCAAGACCACTCCCCACACCCCTCCCCAGTAGACATTACAGGCAACTGGCATTTACACATTGTTAAGGTTGGTGTCCTCAGCAAAATTTAACTTTCTGCTTCCGTGAGGACAAGTTTGTTTATCAAGCAGATAATTTAAGAGCGGGAAGCCATTTGTTGCACCACTGAGGGCATTCCTGCGGTTTCTTTGCATGCAACATAATTCATGTGACGTGGGAGGGATTATGGGCAGGAGAAGACTCTAAACGGAATCTGGATGGAGACTATGAAATAGATATCTTCATCACAACGGGATCGTTTTCACTTGATCCTATCAGATCTTGCGAAATGTGATATTTATATTCTCTTTCAGAAAAAGTAATTAGAGCACTATACTACAGCAGCAAATCACGAATTGCATGTCATATTTTTCTTACGAGATCTTTAGGACCTTCAGCCTTATTGGTGAGAGCCCTTTACATTGCCTGCTATACATATAAACCTTTTCCTTTGTACTGTTTTACATTTATAAATTTAAGGATTAAGGAGACTGCGTTATACCTGTACCCAAGGGTTTGTTTTCAAAAGGCCCCAAACGAAATTAGAGAAAAACAAAAATCAGACCTGTGCAGATAGCTTTGGTAGTGATTGAAAAAAAAAAGGCCTTTTCCTTTGTTCGTGCTTGTTTGATCTGTAATAGTTTGGGCCGGGATCTGCAAACACTTATTACTTACGTGAGTACCTTTTATTCATGCTTCCAAAGCCAGTCAAGACAAGAGGCATACTCCTGTGAGTAAGGAATGTTCAAGTGAGTGAGGCTTAGCAGGAGAGAAGTCCTGTGTTTGGCTGCGCTTTCCTTTAAAGATAAAATAAAATGGCACCTGTCCAGTATCGGCGCGCGGTTACTTGCCAGGGTCCGATGATGAGACTAGATTATTAATTATTAATTAATAATAATTAGTAATAATAATGCTGATCATGATAATAATGCATAACCTTACAGATACTCTGTGTTCTATTTAGATTTGGTAACCTTTTACATCTAAGGCAACACTGAAATACTTGATGGATAATATTTTGGAAACGTGAATACTCAATCACAATTGGATTGAAATTTAGCAGTGTTACACACACACACACACACACACACACACACACACAAATTCCCTGGCTTACCAAGTGAAAACATGGAAATAAACTTTACTATCTTGCTGACAATTGAGGTGTTGTAGTATCGCGAAGACATATTATTGTGGAAATACAGAAAGCGCATGCCTCGTGAAAGCGATCTACTTTTGATTAAACGGACAGGGGAGTGTGATTAACAACAGCTCACTCCCCTGTTTTGGGGTTTGATCCCAATATTCATTTGCTGTTTTCAAAACTAACCATATGAAGACGCGCTGCAGACCTGCACCATTGGGAAAAAATGGAGATCGATCAAACTATTTTACAGAGCAAATACGGGCAACACAAATAAATATGGCACCCCTTCCAATCTATATTGTAAAAGGGAGAAAATGGACAAGCACCATGCAATTTAGGAAAATTACAACAGCAGCTGAAAATAGGAGGGAAATTCCTGGTGAGACACATGACTTCTAGTAACTGTGAAACAGTAGCAGTGTTGGAAAGCTAATGAACGTGGACCCGATCCCGCATTAACTGGGCTCCCCAGTGAATTCAAGAGACCACGGATAAAAGGAACGTAGGGACAGGCCTTCTGAACTATATCTTTGGCCTTTCCAGTATTCATTGAATAGACGATTTAATTGGCACAACGTTCTTTCAGTCAAATTAACTATATAGCACGATATTCAAGGGCTGCTAACATTGCAGGCAGTGGCAGTGGCATTGACTCGGCCGAAACCCGATCAAGCCTGTCTTTTTACAAAACTTCGCGGCTTTGTGGAAGTTTCCATAGATTTCAGGTCACCTGTTCTTTGTTACAAAGAATGAAGGGGGGTTTTTTCAGCGAATTTGTTCTCCTGAGAAACGGGGCTGAAGCTCTCACAAATACCCCGTATAGGGAGAAGCAATGGAGAGGAAAACTTAAGGTAATTACAGAGTTCCTGAAGGTTATCGAGCAAGTAGATTGCAAAAGGGAGTCAAGAAAATTGATTAGTATTACATTTGAATAAAAATTTGTTTATTTTAATCAAATATCAATAATGGAAGGTAAATATTTTAATAAGGTAATTTCTTCAAAATTATTAGATTTCTTTTAATTTAACATAACAGGAAAAAAAGAGTTTAAAATAGTACAAGTGCACTTGTTCTGATTAATAAAGCATTTTATATATGTCTGGCTTATTGGTACTTATCATTAGGAAGTTTATGTTGTTGACCGTAATCACGCATCTTTTAAACGTTGAACATTGCAATTAAAATATATTGCTATAAATTCGGTATCCAATTTCCATTTAAATAAGAGTACATGAGCTAGAGATTGGGCCTGACACAGTAAAAACAAAAACAAACAAACAAAAAACAACCACAGAGCACAGAAACTCCAAGCGTAGTGAATGAGTCAAGAAAGCTTGAAACACAGGTAAAGGCCTTTACAACAAAGAATCCCGGCCATGTTTCCCAGCATAGGTGGATCATTATTTTCAAGTCTTTTATTGATGGTAAAAGGTAAAATTTAATTCGTCTGGCCTTCGGCTCTGTCTTCTTCCACATCATGTGCTTCCTTTTTGGCCTCCCCTTCCTTTCCCTCCTGCCTGGAAGCTGGGAATTTGTCCTTGTTGTTTTCTTTTTTCCATTTCATCCTCCTGTTCTGAAACCAGATCTTTACCTGCCTCTCGGTGAGTCCTAGCGCGTGGGATACCTCAATCCTTCTCTTCCTTGTCAGATAAGGGTTAAACAGAAATTCCTTTTCCAGCTCTAGAGTCTGGAAACGGCTGTATGTTTGTCTTCCTCTCCTCCTACCAGGCGCTGCTGATTAAAACAAAAACACAGTATTTTTCAAAACAAAGCGCTCATTGGCTTGGGCGCTTATCTAAGTGTCTGTTCGCCTAGCTAGAGTCATACAGCGGGGAGGCTAGCGAGCTGCCTACAGACGAATGCAATAGATCTGTGGCTATTTAAGTATGAAGTTATGTACAAGTGAACAGAAAGAAATCGCGGCAGAGCGTTGCCTTAAACTACCCTGCTTTTATTACACATCAGCGGGTCACCACACCCAGTGTGCACACGAAGCCCAGAGCTATGTTGGTAGGGGTGCACCGGGATTCCTGGGGTTCACGCCCCGCGCGGATGATCAGAGAGTTTAAGGCTACTCTGGTGTCTCCTGCGCCTACTGCGGAGACCTTTGCTTTCCGCGCGGGGCTACGCTCTGCTCTTACGGCAGCGCGGCCCCAGCACGCCCGGAGCCGCAGAGACAGGAAGAGGGAGAGAAGCAGGAGGAGGACAGGGAAGGGAAAGAAGCAGAGAACTCAGACGTGAGATGGAAGCAAATCGGCTTTTGCCTGCGTCCAACCTTGCGGTCTCATCCAGGGGAACATTGGAGCGGGAGACGAGCTCTGATTTAAGTGGTCTGGTTCCTCGCCAATATTAGCACTGGACGATTTACAGTCAGGATATTGGACCAGCTCGGCCTCTTGCTGGCTCGTAAAAAGCGGCTGTCTCTGTAAATTATCGTATCCGTAAAATTTCGCGGGCTCCCCGTGACAGGTAATCCCGCCGCAGGGGGCAGGCGGAGGCGGCGCGGGAGCGGGGGGAGCAGGCGGCTGGTAGGCAGCCGCGGGGCTCCCCCCGGCCGGCGGGTAATAGCCGGGGGCCCCGCTGCCGGGTCCGGGGGGCGGCTGGAAGCCCACGGCGGGCGCGCTGTTCCCGTAGAGCAGGGTGGCGTGGCGGCCGCTCCCCTCGGGCGCGAAGGGGCAGTCGTAGTATGCGGGACTGGGGGGCTCCCCCGCCGCTGCCGCCGCCGCCGCCGCCTTGTACTTGGAGTACAGCGGGCTCACAAAGTAGGAGCTCATGGGCGCTGCCCGGCCGGCCCAGCGGCCACCGCCGGCGCAGGGAGCCCAGGCCCGGGAGGGGCAGCCGCGGCCGGCCCGGCCCGCTCGGCTCCGCGCTGCTCTCCGCGGCGGCGGCGCCCAGGGCTGGGATAGACTCGCTCCCCGCCTGCCCTTCCCGGCTGCTCTGAGCGGTTCCCAGCAGGCGGGCGCGCTCCGCAGCCCCGCACACACGCACACGCGCTCCTGGGCAGGCCGCGCAGGGGGCGCTTCGGGCCTGGCTGGGCACGTCCGGCTCCCGCGGCCCCGCGCAGCCCCCCCGCCCGCCGCCCCCGCCACCTGCACCCCTGGGGGGGGGTGCCCGGAGCTTGCATATTTGAAACCCCGCTGAGCAGGCCCAGAGATCGGCCCCAGATAACCGCGGGGCGGCTTGATCCAATGGCTGAGCGCGCCGGGGGCCAGGCGCCGGCCCGAGACACCGGGATACCCACGCCCACGCCGGCTATAAACAGCCAGCCCTGCCAAGGGCTAACGCGCCTCTTCCACATTCAATGGCGGGGCTACAGCGCAGGCCTGGGCGGCCCACGGACCAGGGGAACCCCAGAGGGACTTGGGGCAAGGAGGGAAGGCACCTAACCCGGAGAAGCAAAATCACATGCTCGGGAGAGCCCCGATCCCCTCTTCCCATCGCCCCCCATCCCTGGGAAACAGAAAGAGGCCCCGCCGTTCTCCGCCTACTGCCGAGGCCAGCCGAGCGGGTGGAAATGAGATGCACATTTACCCTTGACGCAGCGCACGCATGGCTGCGACTCCCAGGTTAATTGATACTTAATGGAAATCATGCCCATGAATATACTTTCCATCATTTCACCCTTGGTGAACGTCATTAGCGGGCCAAAAAAAGGAGGGGGTAGCGGAGAAAAGAAAAATGCGGGGGTGAGATTAGCATCGCTCGGGGCCGGAATGAGAGCTAGGCAGGGAAGGTTCCCAGGAGCAAGGGGAGGCTAGCGCGCCTGTGCGTTTGCATTGCTCCCTGTGCAGCACACACTGCTCGCTTTGAATTCGCCTCAGCTGAATGCCAAGGGAGAGTCAAAGATTTCAAGGCCAGAAGGAACCGCTGTGGTCATCTAGGCTGACCTCCCGTAGAGCCTGGGCCCGAGAGCTCCACCAAATCACTCAGAGAGTCTGGTCAATGTTTGTTCCAACGTTTTGTGCCCAAAGCTCGGGGTTATTAATCTGTTCTCTGGGCAAAGAAACACCGGGCATTATTCAGGTCCCTGACTACGAATTCAGTGATTGGGCCTTTAAATTCAATTCAAACAGGCTTGAGATTGAAATCCAGTTCCCAGAGGAGTCAATGCCTTTGGTTTCAAGCGATGCAGACTCGATCCCCGAATTTCCCGTGGTTTTGGCACATGATTCTCATCAAACAGAAGTCCGTCGATAGCATTAACTTGAATCTGAGCTCAGTGTCCTGGTTTAAATAGACAACAACATGTAGGTGAAATATGTAGATCCAGTCAGAGCCACGTGTGACCGCCTAGTGCGAATCGGAAAAAAATATTTGTGGTTACATAAAAGAGACTCCCATATCCCTTCGCATCTCTCTGTGTGTCTCTCTCACATACTTCCCTCTTATGTTATTACAGTCAATAAACTTTTTGTTTGTTTGTTTAGGTAACCAACTCAGATTTCCGTTGGCGTCACATTCATGCGGTAACTTCCACAAAATGAACTTGTCTTAGACTTAAACCCCGGCGCAGAAATACATGTCATGGAAAGAATACCCAGTTTAATATAAAACACGTTAGGACATCTTTCAGCGGAAAGGAAGAAATACGAGTCATAAAAACATAAAATGTTATTCCGGAGAATGTATTTTCCAGCTCAGTTGTTTTAAAGGATATGCATGCAAATTATTGTTGGTGTTCTGACTTCACATGTATCCTGTGTTCTCTTACCTCTCACAAGTATCCTGTGTTCAAGTATGTGTGCTCTAAAAACGTACTGAATTGCCTATTCTATTAGTGTAGGCCTCGATCTGGCAAATCCCAAGTCAGTGGAGCCGCCCTTACTCAGGACAACGCAACCCTGTTTGTATGAAAAAAGCTGCCCACCTGATTTGCAGGGTAAACCTCAAAAGCTAGGAGGGCTACAACATTTAGGGTTTACCCCAGAGCAACTGGGGAACCCCTAAATATTTTCCTACTCAAAATTTTTGTGAGATGGAAATGTCTACCCATGGGGACAAACCTTATTTTCCTTCCTATGCTAGTTGGGTGCAGAAATATATCTGGAGATTGCCTGTGAAATATCGCATTTTATAGTATTTTATAACAATGTATCCCTCTCTTAGGTCCCTAACTATTCTTTAAAATAAATGTGTTTTATGCACTCTGAAATTTGTAGTTTTTCCTTTGATCCAAAAATATAATTATGCGCAGATGATCACTCAGAGAAAAATTAGATCGATGTTTTATCTTAATGAAACAGATACCAGTTCTGACCTTAATAAAACTCGTCTTGTTTGTAAAACACAAGAACAAGATCACCATTTTGGGGGAAAGTGTATTTCAAACTTAGCTTCTTACCTTCTTTTACTCTTGTTCTTCATAAAGTTTATGTTCGTACTCTAGAAGTCTGTAAATGTATAGAAAGAATGCACAAGACGTTTGCTTAATATTCATAAAGAGCTTCAAGTACTTTATAGTCTCAGTAACAAAACCTAGAAAATACAGAGATCATTTTTCCACAATAGGCCCAATAATCCAGCATTACTTATAGGGTTGTTTTTCAAGGCACAATTTATAAGTAAAGGATTTTATCACTGTGTTTATTGTCATAATTTAAATATAATACAATGAGATTAAACCACTTGGAAAACATGGCTGTTTAGTTATGTATGGTCTCATAGAATTAAATATGGTGCCAGACTGCGGTGTAGTCTGTAAGAATCTGTCACCTCAAAAGTGCTGATTGCGCAAGGTTTTTCAAAGCTATCCATTTAGATGATAGTAAAGAACAGTTACATGTGTTTAATTTTCGTTAGAAATATAAAATCCACGATTAAAAGTAGAATTTTCTGTATTTCAATAAAATATATTCTGCACGGAAGCCAGAAACATCGTCAGCCCAGGAATCATAAAATGGAGCAACATCGCTCTCTAGTGGTCAACTGAAATCTTGATCAGCAAGCAAAGCGCTTTAACTTCTATTTATTTACTTATTCTATCTTGATTTAGAAGTAGTCTACTTGTTTAAATTCTGGCTTCCATGAATTATACAAATATTAGCTCTTATCTTTCACCTTCATCATCTAAAGTTATGTAAATAAGACATACAAACCCGAAGGAATGTAGAAAGCCACACTCTTTACACTGGGAAGTATCTATAGCCTTAGTCACAAAAAGCTTTTCATTCGTAGTTTACAATACCATATATTTTAACACATTTCTACAACTCCTTCAGTTTTTAACTCTGCTATAATTAAATTATGAGTGTCTTCTTTACACAAGGCATCCAGCAAAGTAGTCTAAGGGCTTAAATATTGAAAACCGTCGCTATCCTATTTTTGGTCCTGTTACTTCACATACTATATCACCAGTACTAGATGTTTGGTATTTTCAGGTTCAGTATTTTTTTTTTTTTGCCTTGAACTTGCTTTTGATTTAATTATGTTTGTAATTGTAAACTTAAGTAAAGACTGTTCTTTTCACCCTACAGCCAATTGTTTATCCCAAACAGTCTACTGAACTGATTGGTATAATAAATACTTCTTCTATTTCGTTCTTACAAGCAGTCAACGAATAGGAATTAAAACGCCATGTCGTTGGACACAGAGAGTACTTTGTTTTAAATGGAAGTTGCAGGCTACCCAGTGGCTCAAAACGCCTTCATTTTCCTCATACCATTTGGAATTAAATATACTTCCATACGAGGCAAAAAGGACAACTTCAGTGCTGCCACTTCGAGTGGAAAATATTAAAAACAGGTTCAAGCTATTCAGCGTTAGTTTGAGTGCAATTTCTTCCCAGCTCATGCAAGGAAATAAATGCAATAAAGTGTTCCGATAGCAGTAATACAGTTTACATTTTAGTTATGGATCAGCCAGTAAAAACGGCTGCTTTAAAAAATATACACGTATTCGCAACAGTGTTTATCGCCACATGACAGTTCTACAAATATAATTTAAGAATAAATTAATTGTTCAATGTTCACTTTTCGACCTGAGTGTCTTTTCTTGCCTGTGTTGTCTTGGCCCAGCGGTGACACACAGCAATTTATAGTCCAGATTTTAAGACCGAGTTTTGTCTGCATTTTTGTTTTCTTCTAACAATCGCAAACATCAAAATAAGATGGTTTCAAAGAAAAGCGCCATAGCATATCGTAAACTCATTAGGTCCAGACGTCTAGCCTTCTCAATGGTTTTATTATACCTCGGTTCTTCCTGCTTTAAAAGAATTATAGGTATAGGGTTGACAATGAATGGGGAAGCAATGCAACACCTTTTCATCGCACTATATGCCTTTCCACTTTTTTTCCAGAGGTAAAAACATTAAGCACCAGGTCTCTGCGACTCTCTTCTTAATCTTAAACAACTGCTCATAAATATTTACAGATCCTTCATTTTAATGGTTGCTCTTTAAACAAAGCAAGGCTCTTTTACAATGAACTTCATCTTAATTATCTTGATAAAGTCATGTGTGTTTATAAATGCGAAGGCATGAGACGTGTTGCTACATACTTCTCCCCTCCCCCAACTGGTAACTTGGAAGTGGCATTAGTCCATTCTGAATCTATTGGCGTTCAGATTAAACAGCACAGAGATTCAAATGGAAAAAAATTAAGAAGGTATCATCTTAAATATTTGGCTTCGGAGACGTATTTCGGAACATGTCCTCGATTACTCCACAAGACATCATCTGTGAAACGTCACTGGTTTTTGAAAGACAGTTTGTGCAGAACCTTTCTCAAGAACAAATTAGGCAGGCATATCTACAATATATACTTTAAACCAACCCCCTTGTGATTAACTTTTAGAAAGAGATGGTTGCTGACTACAGTCGAAATATTGTGAATCGTTTTGCTTGTCTCGGCAACTAGAAATGTACCACTGTATTAGTGCCTGCGTTGAAGTAGTTTTCATGAGGAGCGACCGTGTGCATCCACCTCCGGTTCAAAATTCCTGTGGACAAAATAACCGAGAGACAAGAGTCTCTGTTGCCTTATTAAAGGCTCGCGGTAATAATAAATGAACCAGCATTATACATACAAATGCTTAGTGGGGTGTGCATCTCCCAGACACTGAGAAAATTGTGTATTTGTTGTTTTCATATGATCGCGGCTAATTACGCAGTGCCAAAAGAAGAGGAACGCAGGCATTGCCCATATAACTGCAGGGATTTCATTTGATCAAGCCAAAGTTTATTATGTAATAACTGACGATAATTACAACAGGTCTTTAGTTAGAAGCATGTGGCGGCGGACACAACATTTACCAATATTCCTTCCAACAATCCAAGGCATCAGTCAATGTTAGGCCTATTGAAAACGGCTTCAAGTTTGACACAGTCTCCTAATAGTGCACTAAAGAAGAAGAGGAAGAAAAAAATGAAATGCTTTCACTGCCTCGCGTCGGCACCTTTTGCCAAGGACAAAATTCAGGACTAAAAAAGCAGAGGGTTTGATAATGGTTTCTTTTAATAAGTCATGGACAACACAATACTGCTATTGATTTAAACAAGTGTACTTCAATATATATATTTATTATCATAATTATAATTACGTCCTTTGCCTTTATTTTGGCAAAGCGACTATCTACACTACATCACCTTTTAAGAAACAGGTCAGACATTTAACATTGAAGTTGCCAAAGCGAACGTGCACTCACAATATCATAAACCAGTTTCGGAAAAGGAAAGAAGAAATGAAGCAACTTTTATAAACACATTGGCGAGCAAGACAGATCCCCCTCCCCAAAAAAACAACCCTGACAAAGATCACATTTGCACTTCTACCTAAAAGACCAGCCTGATTTAAAGTTCTGCAAAAACGCCTCTGGAGCTGGGAGAGGAGGGGCAGAAGAAGTGGAAGAAGAATGCGTGTCTACACCATGGACTTAGTCTCCTTTATTTCCTTTCTCCTTGTTCATCTTTTTCATTTTCATTCTTCTGTTCTGAAACCAGATTTTGACCTGTCTCTCTGTGAGGTTTAAAATCCTAGCTACTTCGTAACGGCGGTCCCGAGTCAGATACATGTTAAAGAGGAATTCCTTTTCCAGTTCCAGCGTTTGGTACTTTGTATAGGGACAACGCTTTTTCCTCGTTGAACGAGCGTGGATCCAGTTTGCCGCAGGATTATCTGGAAAAAGGGAGGCACACAGGGAGGAGGAGGGGAGGGTGAGGGGAGAAAGGTCGTTAAATTAAATTTAACGAAGGATGGATTCTTTTCACAACTTTGGAGGAATTATCATAAAAGCCTTAATACCCCAGTCTGTTTACTGTACAAATCATGTCTTGATGGTAGGTGGTTCTGTGGAGTCTTTTATGGGTGCTTGTTGCTGCTTGCGCTAGAGTAGGCGTCTAGACGTTTTTATAGGTTAGTAAAACTATCAGTTTTGCACATTGGAGCCTTACAGGGTTCGGCAGTAAATCAAAGGGGGCAATTTCTTTTTTACTTACTTGGGTCAAGTTGCTGCTGCTTCTCTTCCTTCAGATCGCTGCTCGGGCTGGGTTGGTGGCTGCAAGCGGGAGGCTCCTTGGCGCTGCAAGGAGCCGTCTTCTCCCGGGTCTCCTGCAGGAAGGAATTGCACGTGTACTCGGGCGCGCTGATCCCCTGAGACCCCCGGGACGAGGAGCACTCGGCCCTTTTGGAGGTGGAGGAGGAGGAGGAAGAGGAGGAGGAGGAAGACGAGGCAGCTGCTGCTCCCGTTTCAGGCTTTATCCCGTAGTGGCGCCCGTTGGAGGAGCTGCTGCTGCTGCTGCTGGAAGGGAAGCCGGGGAAGGGCTCAATCCAGGAGCGCACGTAGCGGCCCGTCTCGCCTGCCCCTAAGGGGGGCTGGTGCATGTAGGGATGGTAGAGCCCTGTCATTGACGCGGGCGGCTGAGGATGGACCGTGGACCACGAAGTGGAGAACACGGTGGATTTGGGTGCAAAGCTACAGGAAGAAAAATCTGAACTCTCGGCAACACCTGATGGCCTGGAGGGCGCACTGTGACCTGCCTGGACGAATCTACTCCCGTAAACTTCTTCGCTTTCATGGCCTATGAGAGAATCGACATAATAGTTACTTATGGTGCCACTAGACGACATTTTTAGGCTCCCCGCTTAGTCATATAAAAGGTTACACTGTTAACTGTATATGATACCCTCCCTGAGAACAATCGTAGTATTTTGCAGACTGCAACCCTCAACCATTGGTTGCGGAGCCCACGTGATCATATTTACCAATACTAGGAGTAAATCAATCCGCTAAACTGGGGCTGCTGTGATTAAAACACACACACACACACACACACACAATCGTCAACAACAACAACAGGCAACGCCACCCAAACTGTAACTGTCCAGCCCGGCAGGGGCCCCGGGGGACAGAGCTGCGCCTCTGTCCCAGCAAGATTCCAGGCGGGCGTGGCTCAAGGCAGCCGCTCGAGAAGGAGGCAGCCGGGAACTATTTCTTTCCCCTCCTTTGAGTGATTTCTGCCATTCATTTCTTAATCAGCGAGGCGCAGGGTGTTTAAATAAACCCAGCAGCCAGGCCTGCCGAGTTACACTGAAATCCGCCGAGAGAACCCGCTGGGGAAGGGGAGATTCTTGCTTGTAAAATCAAACCACATCCCAGCGCTCCGAGTATACGACTGCTCATAAAACAGGAAAATGTTACAGTAAAAGCACATTGTGGTGACTTCCATATTTCAGAGCATGTACTTGTCTCCCTCCCCCTTGTAAAGAAAGTTTCTATTTAAGGGACTTAAAAAAGAGAGAGAGAGAGATGCCCATTGTGTTGTTTTAAAACAGGTGGAAGACCTCTGTAATGATTTTATGCCTTTCCATAAAAATTTTATGAGGTGGATTTGATTATAGATTAATGTGTCCCTAATAAAACGGACGGATGGAACAGCAAAGCCCGTGTCTCCCTGCACCACTGACGTGTCCCCGAACACATGCTCTTAGATGTGTTAAACTTCGGGTGCTACACGGCTCCAACACGGCAAACGCTCTTGTACAATTAATTGTAGTCGCGCCACAATTTGGGGAAGGAGCTACCGGCAAATGTTCTCCAACGGAATCTCTTATACGTGCATTGCAAATATAAATAAACCCACATCTGAAAACCGTTCTGTGTGAGCAGGCGAGACGTTGCACTACTGATAGACAATGTTTTCTTATTTAGAGTCTAATGGTCAGCAGCGTCTAATACATTCCTACCAAGCACATGCAACACACATCTTGCTATTATCACCTCCCCCCCACCACCATAGTATGAGGAGACTAAACCCCCTTTATTTACTCTATATCCCTAGATGGGTTATACTTCGTCCACTGAAATAATATTTGTTTAGTATTTAAAACTAAGTTACCCATATTCTTCTGCACATTTCTGTTCCCTCAGACAGACTGAAGATGGGTGTATTTGAATCTGAAGAAAATGCACACAGTTAGTTCATAACGCACAACAGTGCTCGTTGAAAACATTACATAACACCATACAGGAAAACAATTCCTACGCACTGGCAAATATAAGGAAGGGACTGAAATTCCTGTTTATTTAATGATTTATGGCTGTCTTCTTCCTTTGCATTTGCATGCTTATTTTTTATTTTCCATACACAAGGCTTGTTTCATGTCAAGATATTGCACATAATTGTTCATAAATGTAAACTGATAAGTCAGGAAGATTTAAAATGGACATTTTTATACATGTGAAAACTTGGTGTGTAGACAGCTAATCGCATTTCTACTACTGAAACTTCTTTGGTGATGCATTGAGAACTTTTCTGCGAAAGGAGAAGAAAGTAAACAGGTTCAATATCTCTTTTTGAAACGGATAGAGATCTCTGTTTTTAGTGTGGATATTTTAAAACCAGGGTGAGAGCAGCATACATGAATACTATCAGCGCCTTTAGCATCAAAACGTTTACGCTCTTGCTGATGAAAATATTGCATGTTGTTGCCACTCGAGTATGTCTACAATAAATATACCCGCGACAAGGGGGAGATTGGATATCACCAATTGCAGTATGAACTGTAATAGTGTTATTAAGGAAGAAAATATTTTAAATATCTCGTATCTTATCTCTTGCTTTAGAAACTACCTGGTGCTTTTTTTGCTTGAATGCTATTCAATATCCACATTTTTCTTCCCAGCATCGCTAGAAGGTGAAAGTATGTTCAAGCATTTGGACTTCAATGTGGAGTCATGTTCATTTGCAAGCCATTTACAGTTCTGTTTAGCATTTCACTCCTTCCCCCCCACCCCCTCTGGCAAGATAAAGTGGCTGCTAATAACATGCTTCAGCTTTGTACCGTTAAGAATCGTGAACTTTATTGGCTTCATATATGTTGTAAAGTGGCATTGCGTGAAATAAAACGATCTTCCGAGCAAACAAAAATGGTGCAGGATAACAAAAGTGGGTCTGTATAGGCTGCCATACTGAAGTGTGCACCGTTGTGAGCATTGCTGGCAGAAAACCCCCATCTTTGGCAGATATTTAAGAAAAAGGTTTATCTTCCACAATACTCATCTCAGCAAGAACTTCAGCATGTGTTGATGTACACAGCTCTTTGGATTTGTATGTTTCATTTTTAAAAGCAAACGAGGACAAGAAATCGAACTCTACATATTGTAGGTACACGATGACTGTTATTTTTTAAAAAATCCACACACTAACGTCAAATAAAACGACACAGATTGCTGACAGCTTGTACTAGAGATTTTTTTTATCACTTACCATTCATGAGTTGAGTGAATGAGGATGTCCAGCATATACCATAATATTTTACTAGACTTTTTGCATTCACTTCTCAGACTGCGAACGATTACACAACATTTCACCGATTAATCATTTGTTTACAGTCGCAATTATCAATGAATTTGGTTTATGTCATTTCTTACCCCCACCCACTCCCCAAATAAAACCACACACACAAAAGAGAAGAAACAAGGAGCTACATTAATCCAAACAACTGCTGATAAGGAAAGATCAGGCAACCACCTTGGATCTATACTTTTAAACATTTCTTTAGAAAACCAAAGGAACCGCAGTAGTTTACAGACTTTATTGCATTATACATGCGAATAGAACATGCACAAGAAGGATATATTGCGGCTGTACGACTACTATACCACATCTGCACCACGAGAAAATGTCTACAATGGAGAAGAAACACCTATTCCATTTTACGAAGGACAAATTCTAAATTCGAGAGAATAGTTACATTGTAATGTGCTTTTTTTCCCAAAAAGTTTTCCCCCTTAAAGTACTGAATGTCTTCAAAATGGTATGGCCCGTATAACAGCTCCCACATAAATAGCACTTGATTAGAAAAAACATGAAAAAGTCACATTGTTTGGATGTTCGACAGTTCCAATAAGTTAAGACCAAATGATAATATTCAATCATAGTTACCCTGCATTACGATGAGGAAAAATAAATTACACGTGCGAGGCTTTTATATATATACTCATCATAGTAATACATATTCACTTGCAGCACTAAAAGAATGACGAAAGTCACATTCTATCAGAAAAAATGGAAAATGAAGGTTGATTCCGCCCCCCCCCCCAAAGTCTCTCCTGCATGTAGCAACTGGTGGTGCTGTGCCCATTTCTCACTGTTTCAACCCCCAGGTTTACGGTTTAAGAGAAGGTCAGATTAGCGGTCAGTTCTCGGATTCGGTTCTCCCTGCTCATCTTCTTGAGCTTCATTCTGCGGTTTTGAAACCAAATCTTGACCTGCCTGTCAGTGAGGTTTACGCTCTTACTGATCTCTAGGCGGCGCTCTCGAGTGAGATACATATTGAATAAGAACTCTTTTTCTAATTCCAGTGTTTGATGTTTAGTATAAGGACACCTCTTCTTTCTGCCACTCTTTGCAGTTAACCAATTGCTTGTTGGCGTATCAGACTTGATTTCCTCTATCAAAATCAAAGAAGAAGAAAAAAAATCAAAAATACCTCAGGCTGATAAAGTGTATCTACCCTTGGCCATGAACCCTCATCTATAGTGTCTGGCAGATATGTTAAATGTTGGTATGAAACATTGCTAGCATGAGGTGTATACACTGGAATAGATTTTTAATTGCTGCCAGACTCAAGATAAACAGTTCAGATAAAATGACTCACTATCATTTTGGATTTGGGGCTCTTTAAAAAATTCTATCCAAAGTTTCCAACTAGTACATAACATTTGAACAATATTTAACCTGCTATCAATACAATGGTAACGTTTTAACAGATCTGGGCTGAACATGACTGCAGAAGTCTTATGAAATATTTATTAGAAAAATCTCTCAATTAAAAAGTATTAATGCAATATATTTCCTATCACATTCCTTTATGTCATATGTGGAATTACACAAAGAGATATAGAAGCAGATATGGAATATTTTTCTTAGCTAAAAGGATTTTTTTTTAAATTAACACCTTATACCACGGATTTTTTTTCATTTTCCTTTTAGAATTTTTCCATTAGAAATAAATTTGTCCCAGATAAAACTGGACTTGAATTGTTAAATATAAATATTGTACATAGACTCTCTATGCACATATTGGGATAAAAATCGTCCTAGAGGTTGTAAGGCACATTTTTAGAAGAAGAAATCTCCCGTTTCTGATACTCCCCTATATTCCGTTCGAAATTAAGGCTCTTGTGCACTTTTAAAAGGAAAATAAAATCCAACCATAGTCTCCTTCAGCTTTTAAATACATTTCACAATAATGTTGTACTTTTAAAGACAAAACAAGGTTAGCAAAAGCATCACTTCAAAATAATCCACTTTTCATTAAACAGATAGCGGGCTACTGTTTTCATTGTACATGTGTTCTAAACTTTATACAGCTTTATAACACCCATTTATCCTCTATTTTAATAGGAGCATAATTAACTTTCAATGCAATCAAACCACAGTTAGACTCAGAGAAAATAGTTGACCAAAATACTACACGAGAAAAGTTAAATTGGTCGTATTCTACAGGCTACAGAGCTATTTTAAGGTGTTTTATTGATTTTTGATACTGGTCTTTATTACAAAGAATAAAATATATATTTTCCGCATGCACAGAGGGCTATCTGCCTACGATGATATGTACCTCTGGAAAAAAAGAATTTGCAATCTTTTGTGGAGCATTTTGCCCTTCTAAAAGCTTCAAAGAGAAACAGCACCTGCAGCCCGATTCCTCCTTAGTATTAAATGTTATGGCTGTAATGCTTGTTAGTATTTTACACTGTGTTTTACGATGCTGGCGTGTTCAAGTTATACCACGTTACGGTTTAAACTTTATAATACCGACCTTTACTTTCCTTCTCCTGGACTTCTGGGCTGGACACAGACCCTTCAGCCAGGCAGCTCCTTTCCTCTTGCAAAGTGGACTTTGACTCTGGACTTTCCACTTGAACGACTTTAGCTGAGTTGTCTTGGTGGTTCGGATTTTCGTTCATTTTCTTTTCCATCTGAAGTTGAGAAGATATCTGCGGTTTGGAGCTGCCGCGAGGGTTTAACTGTAACATTACAGTTGAACTCGTTTCAGGACTATTATTGTACTCTTGGGTTTTCCCAGTGGCGTAGGTCTGGCTTAGTCTAAAATATCCTGGGACAGGAACCTCGGGATTTTCAATGGGACATGATTCAGAGACCAACCTCTGGTACGAAGGGACGTCTGACGAAATGAGTTTTGTTCTCTTATCGGAATACATGCAGCAATTGCTTTCTTCCTTAATATTGGCAGTGAAGGAACAAGTGGGGACCTGCTGTGTAACAGGTTGCTCTATTCGACAAGATCTGTTCGGATCTGTCCAACTGTCTACTTGAGGTATATAAGGATGCACATTCATACCCATATTTTGGTGATTAACTTCTCTTTTAGCCAGAGACGGTAGGAGTCCACAGGTTTGCATTCCATAAGTTCCAATGTCTGTGCTAGGTGGCATGTACATGCTGGCGCTGTTAGAATAAAAACTGTCACTTCTACAGGCACTGATCAGAGAATCGACTAAAAAGGTGTTAGCAGCAGGAGAGCTGCTGGGAAAGGACATTTTGGGGCGGAATTTGAAGAAGAGAGATTGTGTCCTTTGGAGGCTGACATCTCTAGGAAAACATGCCCTGTGTAATTGTGGATGCCTCTGCACAACCACATGACAACCAAGCCAATGAGATTTGAAAATGGCCTTGAGCCGCTACCTCCCCGCGAGTCACGTGCTCCGCGGGCCCGGCCGGGCTGCCTCGGAAAGGTGGACAACAGCGACATCTAGAACGCCAGCGGGGAAGCGCGTCTCCCCGCCGGCGCCTGGCCAAGCAGCCCTGGCGCACTGCGCTGATTGAAAACAAGGGGCTTGATTTCTTTTAATTGCGGTTTATTGCAAGCCCGCCGAAGCCGACTCCGCCGAGCTCCTGACAGCGTGCTGCCCCTTGCTCCGGGGAGAGGGGGACGAACGTGAACCAGATCCTTGCAGACACAGAGCCCGGGACGATCACTGTCATGTACATAAAGTAGCCCCCATAGTTTGTGCTTTTTTTTTTTTTTTTTTTTTTTGCTACGAAAATAATGAGCGGTTTCTTCTGACCGCATGGACGCTCCTCACTTCAAGACCTTGTGCAGTTTCACGCAGAAGACACTTATTGGCAAGCAATAGGCTCTCAGAGCCACCGGCCCCAAAGCTCATTGCATGAGAAAGCCTCTTCCTCCCCCTTTTCCTTCATACTAATAATACTCATGACAAAAAAAAAAAAAAGAAAAAAAAAAAAGAACCTGAAAAGTTTGAGACAACTGGATGTGCGGGACCATGTGCGAAACCCGAAGGTGTCATTTGGTTATTATGCAAAGAAAAATATGTTTGCCTTTTATGGATTTTGTAAAAGCATTGGTCCCTGACAAGCGAAAGGTACAAAAGGTTGTGGAATTTATTAATACGTATTAAGAAGAATCAGAGCGATCAATAAAATTCTCATCTACATTCTTGGGCTACTTGGTAATTTTCTTGCTTCTGAAGCTTTTTAAAGAGTTATATCCTCTGTTGCCACACACGGGAAGATATTTTATTAACAAATCAATCGAGACTTTGTAAAGGATAAGATTAATAGTTAAGATTTAGCATAATGGCGTTCGCGTTATGAATTATTGAAAATTATACTATTGATTTTTCTCCTCGCTACTAACCAAGAAGGTCAATTTTGTTTTAACACAAACCGTCCAATATTAAAAGCTATACTTTTATCATAACGTAAGGGGTATAGTTTCCCTAGATTCCTAAAATTGTTTTACAGTGCTCTCGCTCTCTCTGCATGTGCAAATAAAATAAATTAAAATAAAAAATAAAAAATTACTTGCCCTAGACACTGAAAGCTCCATAAAGATAATTTCTTCTTCTGTAGTATTGCTCATTAAAAATATACAGAAACTCAGTTTTATTACAAGTGTTCACGCCACTTCTTTTTTTCCCTCCAGAATGATAAATGCCGCATGAATATTCTAAAAAAATCACAGAAAGCAACAGTAACTGCTTACGTGGCAAATTAGACTTTTATTTTCCAACATTATGAATGTGTTTTGTTTTCTCCCTCCTCACTTTGCAACTATATTTACATCCAGAGCTGTTACTTTTAAAATGGTGAGGGTCCAAATTTGATCGCGAAACAATTCATTCTATTTTTGCCTAGTGTCAAACTCAGACATTTCTCGTCTAAGACTAGTGCTGTCAAGGAATTTCATACAGACAACGTGAACTTGTTGATAAATTCTCTTTCAGGTTCCGCTAGCTATTTAACTGGGGGCCTTTACAATAACCAAAACACTGTTTTTCCAAAGTCCAGATGTCTAAGAACAAACAGCACAGAACAGGGCATTTTTACTGTATCTTTTACACAAAAGCATAGTCTGAAATGGCATATTCCAGCAACGTGAAATTGAATTTTATACGAGTTCCTGGTATTGGACTGTTTTTCGCTTTTCCGTACCCTTTACACTGTTGGAAACAATAACCCTATTTAAAATCTCACGGTGGCAATGAGACAGACCCTTTAAAACCTTATCGCAGCTGTTCAAATACAACATCATTGTCAGGTTAAGAGCCAGTGTCTTTTACAGCTTCAGTCTAAAAAGCTTCAGTGTTGCCAGAGCGTTTAAATATTACCTTCATGATGTGAGCTGCTTTTAAGATTTTTCTGCGCTCCCCAAGTCTTGTATGCCTCTCTGCCCTCTTGCCGGCATGTTTAATCGCCACAGAGCATTTAGCACAGAAAACGGGCTGGTGTGTATATTTAAGATCATTATCAGAGCCATTGCTAAGATTTGCCTGAGCTCAGGACCAAACTGCAGTCGAGTTCATGACGCTCGCTGTTTTCAGACTGGGTTATTCCCCCTGCTTTCTAACAATTTCCTCTTTTGGAACAAAAACCCCTGACAACCCACGGAGTTTCAAGAAACAAAATACTCTTTTCCCTGACGCAGTTTAAGACTTGACTGTTAAATCTAATCAGGAATTTTATGCCCATCAAATGGTCCTTCGTAATCTTTATTTACTCTTGAAGGAAAGTGTCCCAGAATTACCCTTACTGAAGTGTTATCCCAGAGGTTTGCTGTGCATTTCGCCCAACACTAAAGTTAAAACAATAATCCTTAAAAGCTTTGCCTTCCTGCGTCCCTTGTATTTAACGAGTTGACTCTGCGGCTCCTAATTATACATTCTGTTTCCTTGATTTAAGTGCAAATACGATTTTTAACATGTCAGAATATGTAACTCAAATTATTATTATTTAATACCAAGTTTAGGAATGTCGAAGAGCTCAATTTGATCATAATAAATCATGGCTTTTTAAAATTGTCCATGAAGCCGCCTAACTTTTATTTGGGGGGAAAAAAAGAACATTAGGAAAGTTGAAGTTTGTTTGACACAGAAATTGAATAAATGTGCAGCAGTCTTTAGGGAAATAGCTACTTACATTCTGGGTATTTAATGTCACTGTTCTTTTTAATCATATTAAGATGGAATAAAGTAATTAACATTAATAAATAAATCAATAGTGTGCAATAAACGAGATATACAATCTACATTAATATAAAAGGTTTGCTTTCACAGCCCCATTTTTTTTCAATGGGAGACCACCAAAAGGGCCCATCTACACTAGATTACTATTTGTAATAAAATATAAGTT
This sequence comes from Pelochelys cantorii, assembly GCA_032595735.1. NCBI lineage: Eukaryota > Metazoa > Chordata > Testudines > Trionychidae > Pelochelys > Pelochelys cantorii. Next base: position 45,950,303 of record CM064332.1, on the reverse strand, counting down.
GACATTATGCTTTTCAGTCTTAATAAATATTAGTAATAGGAATTCGAGGTTAAAAGACGTTGCTGTGAAGTTTCATTTTAATTCCCCTCCCCCCATGTTATTTCAGGTTATTTCATTTTTTCCCCCCGACTGTTCTAATGATTCTTCTATGCAATTTCCTAATTTCCTCTGCTGATATCGGATTATTGACGTAGGATGGGAGAGCGGTTACCAAAAAGGAGAGCTATTTTGCAGCTGTATTAATCCGCGCGAAATATATTGCGAGAAATAGCTAACTTTAAAATAGCCAGAAGCCCAGGATATCGCTTTCTATTTGAGAGGAAGACTCTAAAAATGCAAACTATTTTATATCACGCCATTCTGTCGCTGTTCGATTGAAGAATATTTTTATTTAGCGACATATTTGTCTACAGACTTGTGACCTCTCTTTTTTAAAATAATGGTAACACTGTTATGTATCATGTCTTCCTACGGAAGATTCAACTTCTTGCTTGGGCTGTCGAAATTAAAAAAAAAATACACCGATGCGCCTATGTATTTCAGCAGTATTGTGGCCGATAAAACAATTGTGATTGCCTGCCATCGTGATAGCTATGTGATGGGTGATCACATATAGGTGCATTGCTTATATTACCAAGATAGTCCCACACGGTTTAAGCTTTATCCTATTGTGCATCCATATTTATTTGTACACGTAAGTACAAAACTCAATGTGCGATCTGGAAGTTATCAGATTTTAGCGTGTAGACAGGCCAGTGAATATGCCCTAATCTCGTTTAATTTAAATACATTTTTATCTCTATATAAATTCCTGACAATTTGTTCTTTAACCAGAAAAAAATCTATTCATTCTTCTGACAGGACCGACTAAAATAAATTGGGAAAATTTAACCCAGTATAATCTCCGTTACCCATCCACAGAACCATCATATTTACATGATGATTCAGAAAAGAACAAAGCAACATTTTAATCTTCATCTAATTATTTAATTAACAGCATATATGTTTCAATCACAAGTTTACATTCTTTGAGAATGGACTTCCTATAAAAGTGAGGGGCTAAAACATATAGAAATCAAGAGGTGTAGTGAAGAGGCAAATCCCAAAAGAAATACGCTCATTTTAAAACCAACCAACCAACAAACAAATAGACTTTTCTGTATTTATTCCTTCTCGAACTAACTACATTAATTGGGGGGGGGGGGAGAGGGGGAGAGGGTTAGCTATGTATTCTGGATTCTGTTGATAAGAGTTACCTTTCTCTTCAAAGATTCCAGTGGTCTTAGATGGGACAATATCCTTTTATTACAGACGGCAAAGCTTAACAATGAACTTCTAAAAAAACCTAGCAGACAAACTGTCAACTAATTCTTTCACCGGGATGGGGCTTGTTAAATGCTGAATATAGCTGAACAAACAGATCATGCATTAGCTAGTTTTAGATGAATTTTGCAAATAAGCAGATTAAAAACTGATCTTTGGTGTTATTATTTACAAGTGCGCATTGGAAATAGAAAGAAACACGTCAGTTCACTGGAAAAATTCCAGGAAATGTATCTTGTTATCTTTAATTTCAGAACCTTTTAGTTACATTTTAATAGGTCTCTATAGTATTTATAAGGAGAGAGATTTTATTTAGCAATCCCCTGGGAAGGTGATGTTCCGATATTCAAAATACGTACTCCCGTTTTGTCATTTGTACTAAAGAGGCACAACCAGAATCAAAAGACCGTCTTTTGTTTAAATTATATGCCCCCATAAAACTATGTTATAGCTGTGTTTACACTTCTTTAAAAACAGGCTTGCAATAATATCTTAAAGATAAGCTTTGAACTGGAAATACAGATTTTGATATAACTTTTGTTCTTTGGGTGTTAAGATTGCACTAAAAAGAGTAAATAATAGATTTTCGCTCTACTGAACGGATTCTGAATCCTATTATATTTCTCTTGAAATTATAGATTTTTTTAAAACCTCGAATGTATTATAAAAGATTACGACCCCTCCCCCCAAAAAAAATTATTTGCAACTGGCATATTCCTCGAGCATATCACGGTTATGGGTTATTTGTTTAATAAATCTTTGTGATACTTTATTTTCTCATTTCGAAAGCCCTGAAATCTTATCGTTACTTATATATTAGATATTTTATTAGTAATACAATTACTATTAGAAGGAAACTAGCCTTGATCATCAGGACAGTTGTAAGCATTCCAGAACGTGAGCGCGCCCTCCTGTGGAATTCAGCAGCAAAGCACACGGAAATTTATTTCCCTTCTTTGGCTTTTCTTTCAACCTTGGATGCATTTAGGTGTATTCGACAAAGGGGTTTATTTCGTTTTAAAACATACATTCAAATATAATATAGCTGCAAAATTCTACAGTGATTATACCGGTATATTTAGTATCTGGTAATCATCTTTGTGGGGCCTTAACATATTAAAGGGCATGTGCCCTTGGATAATTTATTAAATACACCATAGGGATCTGGAAATCAAATGACTAATTTTTGCACTATGGCTTAAAACCCGGAAGAGCTGTGGGATTTTTGTGATAATGTTAAAAGATTTATTTAATAGTTTCCTATAACTACATGTTTCCCCATCCGATAGGATGTTTCCTGTTACAATGTGTTCGGAGATGAGTTCTCTGGAAATATTGTTTTCCTCCAAAATACATAATTAAATTTTTTTTTACATTCCACTGTTCTACAGGAATTTAGCTCGGAGCGATTATATAAAGGATGGCGTTTTCTATGTTTCCTGGACACAACGTAAGTATTAAGAAAAATAGAAGATATTTTGACATACATAACGGATTAGATTAGGGAACTGTTCGAACATAGCGTAATGGGGAAGTATTCAGAATGACAGCTGGAATTTTCTTTGCGTTATGATGCATTTGCTAATAAGGCTGGCTCTGCAGTAGTTAGTGTGTGTGTGGGTGCGTGTGCGTGTGTGGGTGAGAGCGAGAAAGAGAGAAAGAGAGATGGAGCTGGAGAGAGAGAGAGAGAGAGTGGGTGGTGGTTGAAAATAACAGAGGAACCTTAAGGCGCCTAATTATTCAGAAAGGTTAAAGGTGATGACCTTGACATTTTGGAAGTTCAAAGGCATACACTTATGTTTTTCTTGCTAAAGAGTTTCAAAATTTATTTTTTAAGCTATGCCTTCTCACGATTTTATCAGATAATTTTTAGTTTTTTGTCTTTTCCTGAATTATTTCCCTACTTTTGCATTTATTGGATGCAAGTGTAATGAGAGCCACTTAGGTCTATTCAAAAAAGCCAAATTCTTTTCTCACTCCTTTCCTTTATTGCACTTTGCGGAAATCTCTTTTTCACCCACCAGAAGGTGTATAATATAACCCAATTAAGCTGTTTAGAACCTCGGTTTTTATGGTGTTGTCTAGACAGTTCAAGGTTTTGTAAACAGCTCAGTCAGGTCATACTGCATGAAGTGACGAGGGGAGCTTCTCCAAATTGTTTTACTTTCAAAATAAAGACAAGGGTCAGTTATGTTACACTAACGTGGGGGGAACTGACTACATTCCTGTGATCAAATACAGGAAACTCAGAACGAATTGGTTAAAAATGGGGAACATATTTACGCCTTTTTCGCTAGACTTTGTATTTTAAATGGTTGCAATTGTTTACAGCTGCCTGTTGTTTGAAATGTTCCTGGTGCTCAATCTGACAACTTTTCCGAAGCTAGTAAATGTTCTGAGCTTTGAATTCTTGTCCCAAACATTAGAAGCCCGAATAAGCTTTTTCCATAGTTTTTTTTTGATTGTGGCACCATCAAAAGTGGTGATCTTCAAACAGCCATCTTTGGGCTGCCTTAAACTGAGGGGGAATAACAAGTGAAGGGTTCATATATTATCAGTTAGAGTTTTAAACTAATATTCATTTAAATTCCGTTGAACATAATTTAACTTAACTTTCTCCCTCGTTACTTAACTGATTTTGGCTCTAGTCCGGTACACACGCTAATCCTTCAGAGATGGCAAGCCATAAGTGAGCGGAAGATATGACCTTAACTTTACTACAAACCATTTATTCATATGAAAAAGACAGTGGCCCATGCGTATGTATCACACACACACACACATACACAAGCACACACACAATGTACATTTACCATCTTTTAAATAAACTGCATTCATTTAAGGGAGAAAGGAATTATCCTAGCGCAAAGCCAACAGGGGGGAAAAAACTCAAGCAAAATCTACCATACACACCGCCGGTCCATTGGTGCCATCATGAGAGAGAGAAAAAACCACCTTGGGCGACAAACACAGGAGAATGGAGGTTTGGATTTCCCCTTATGTGGAGCGTGCTCCGCCAAGCCCCGAGATGTCCAGTGGACATTGATTGTTTGGAGGCACCAGAGTTGAACAAGAAAATGAAACTTTGCGTTCCGCTGGGTGAATGTGTCCTGTAAACCAATCTCCTGGCGTACTCAGATGGCAGGTCAGAGCGAGTTTTTTTTTCTTCTCTTTTTTTCTCAAAACAAGGGGTTTCCAGTGAAATATTGAAGTCGATCTCTGTTCAGTTTCTTTTCTTTCATCCTTCGATTCTGGAACCAGATTTTAACTTGCCGGTCGGTGAGGTTTAGCATTCTGGACAACTGCAGTCTTTTTTCTTTGTTTATGTATACGTTGAAGAAAAATTCACGTTCCAATTCTCTTATCTGATATTTGGTGTAGGGGCATCTCTTTTTCCTTGATCGCTGGGGGACTGCTGAAATTCAAGACAGAATAAACTGATTGATGCTGTTCCAATAAACACTTTCCGGTCACGAGAGATAAGATAGTTTCACAACATCTCATTTACTAGAAAGCAGCATCCTGCCAGTTAAGAAAATATTCAGAGAGATTTCACTCTCCCACCCACCTCGTCTCCCTTCGGGGTAACTTTGCAAAGGGTGGACATTTCCAACTTCCCCTTATAAGAGACCCAACCTAGCAATACAGAGAGATGTTTAAATTGGTTGGAAATAGTCCAAGGTTCTCAAACTGCTCCCCCAAACAAAGGAAATATTAGGGTCCATAATTATGGGTGTTGTGAACAATAGCTGTGAAATCTCTCCGCCCCCCCAAAATCAACAATTTAATCACAATCAATATCCTCTTTCAAGAATACCTTAAGCCCACGTAAATTGGTTTCCTATCGTAAACACGCTTTACAACGGTGAAGGAAATCTTATAGGATATATAAAATCCTTTGGATGCTTATAAAATTGCACATAAAATGCGGCTTGACAAAGTGTTGGCCTTGTACTGTTGCCCCCAATTTACTACTGATACCTACCTGAACTGTTGCTCTTCTCTGCAACAGCCTCACCAGAAGGGGAACCGGCGCTGTTTTCTGTTGTCACTTTCTTCTCGTGGCTGGAAGGTGTTTTGCTACAAGTGCTAGTCGGAGGTTTCAAGTCGCTCTTGGCCGCTTCCCCCTCGGTCTCTGCTGGCTGCTGGTACGGGGGTCCCTGGGCTGTCTCATAAAACTGGTCAAAGCCCTGCGGGAGAATGCCGTTCCTCCCCACCGGGCTGTAGAAGTTGGAGGCAGCCCCGGCGGGTCCATGGTGACCGCACACGGGGTCCGTTTTGAATAACATTTCCGTCCGCCTGTTCGCGGGCTGCAGAAAGTCTCGGTGCATAACCTCCTCCGCGGGGTAATAAGGAGCATAACTGCTCCGGTACTGCCATTTGCTGCGCTCTAATCCGTATTCCCTGAATGCCACTTCGCGCACAGGTTGGACATGAGGTAAATTGGAGGAATAGGGGAAAGTCATTTGACAGGAAGACGATTGCGACAAAAAAGAGGGCTTCGTCGAGAAGTCGGAAGGGGAGACGTAATAAGCGCACCCGGGGAGATACATGTTGGATGCGCCGTGGCTGCAATCTTCAAACTCGGTCATGTCTTCCCTTGTGCGATTGCAAGCAACCAGGAGACTTCAGTGCATTGAACGAGATCCATCTATTGCACAAGAGGCTTTGGACAGGATCAACTAAGCAAAAATCCCCACCGTGTGCTGACGTGCAATTCATCTTGATTGATTCTCGTGGTAATTATGTCACGTGACGCAATGTAGAAATGTCCTTATATCTATATGAGCCCCTCGGACAGGCTGCGAGGAGCTCGCCAAGGAGCCTCCCCGGCACCGAGAGGCGAGCCAGGCATTTGGACAAATGTTACATTTTTTGCCTCCTTCCCGCCGCCGCCCGCTGAGGCGAGGCGAGAGCCAGGCGAGGCACCTGGGGAGGCACCGGCTGGTAGCGACTCCCACACGCGGCTCCCAACGCAGCCCCTGCCACCGCCAGAGCCAAGCGCGCGCACACACCGCCCCTGCCAGCCCCGCTGCCTAGGCATGTCTCTGCACACCCGGAGGGACTGGCAGCTCCCCTGGGAAAGGGCACCCCGCGCTGTCCGGTGCGAGACCTCGGCACTGCAATTCACTGCTGCAACACTGGTCAGTCACACTGGTCATCAGCGGAGGAGAGTAAACTTAGCATAGCAAAGACCCTGTTTTACATATTCTAACGTCTGGGCAGATTGGCTGTAGAAATCCACAGTTGGCATCAAAATCCGTCACAACATTCAAGCTATGAGACTCCAGGAACCTTATCACCCTCTTCCCTAGGTGCGGGAGAGACTGACAAGGGAAATATACGAAGAGCCAGTTGTGTTAAAGGGAGTCTCTTGCGGGGTTAATTTACAATGAGCGATTATGATGCAACATCACATCTTCGGAGGAATAGAAACCCAACCGCCACGATTTCCTTGGAAAGCAGATTATCAGATAAAGTGAACCTCTTCCGACACCCCTAACTTCAGACAATGGTCCTTTAAAGGGGGAAAGGAAGTTGTGGTAGTTAACGCAGAGCTAAATATTAAGCGTTAGCCCAGACTATGTTAAAATGTTATTATACGTAACATGAGCACATCAATGGCCACGTAGTATGGAAGCAAAATGAACTGATTCATTAATAGGCTTCAGAAATCACTGCAGCGAGAGAATGATTCATTCTCAGAGCATTTACCAAATCTCTATAGGAATCTTTAATTCCTCCCCAGTACAAAATGTCTAGTTTAGCCACAGGGCATGTTCGTCTCCAAATAAAACGCTCACACACTCGCCTTTATAACACCTAGGCTCGCTTTTGTAAAAACCCCTTGAAAGCCACGCTTTTGCAGGACATTATATGCAAACGCACAGGCCACAGATGAGTAGAAATCTGGCAAAACCCTTACAGGTGTGGAAACGAAAGAAAGAAAGAAAGAAATTCCAAATCTTAACACTGTTATCACGGCTGAACCCAAAAAGGGTCTCGGTCTAACCCGATGGGGTATAAAATATCTGCAGTGCGTGATAGCAGGGGCATCCGCAATGACACACACGTATACTGCGCACTTCGCCTTTAGCTGGAGCAAGAGGCAGGTAGAGGTATGGAATTTTTTAATTCCGATTCCCCCCTCCCCAAATCTTCAGGCGTGTCCATACCATACAAGGGTCGTCAAGGTAGCTCTCAAAAGAGCCTAATTTCTCCCTTTTCCAAAGGGACTATGTCCACAGCAATTCAGACAACTTGAAGTTCATTCTGTTTGTTCCTAGTGCCTCGCTTGTGTACCACCATGAATGCGACAATCTGGTCTATCCCCTCAGACAGGCTCACTAAAGAGCCCCCCAGATACAACGCACGACACACAGACGCACCATTCCCTTGCTTGCGGGTGACTTAGAAGCCTTTTCGATTTTGCTGCAACAAATGGACTAGCTCCTAAAAATCAGGACTGCGAAGCTAAAATGGCTTCTGCTTCGCTTCCCACCCTGAGTTCCCAGCAGAACCTGGCAACGATTCGTTTGGACCAGGCTCCAGGATTTCTCAAGACTAATTTAGCAAATTGATGTGGAGCTATGAACCTAGGGAACCTCATTTTCTTTAGCAACCGAAACAACTAATTAAGCTCCAGTCGGAATCGTAGCCCTTCCTTTGGCTGCAGACCCTCTAGAATCCACTAAATATTGGGGTGGGAGCCAACCAATTTCAAGCAATTCAAGTTCAACGACATGGCGACGATTTGTTAATAAGAAAACAGCTCTGATAAGAAACAGTCCCTGCCCAAACCCCAAAAGCCAACCATCTCCAATAGCACTACAGAGATTCCACCCGAATGAGATAAATGTGCGAATTGCTGGTGGCGAAAGCATTTCTACCCCATATTGGCTCCTACTCCAGCTCCAAGTAACCCTTTTTCTGAGCGGATGAAAGAGCATCGAGACATAACTGCACCTAATGTGCATATTCAAGCGAATACTTTACCGTTAGGCGTCTTCCAACATCTGCGCTCGTTGCCTAGAATTAACAAGTATTCTTGTTCCAGTGACATTTCCAAAAGACTCCCGGAAAATTAAGACGACTTGCATAACATTCGGAATAAGAAATATGCCCACTCCGGCTAGAGAAGATGCGGTATTTTTGTGCCACCCAAGATAAGACACTAACTTGACCTTAACTTTGTTATGGCGCCCCTAGTATCTGGAGAACGTGAACAGACACTGTCTGGCAGCTCTCGTAAAAACTGACTGGAGAAGAGATTCTGAGTCATTTCATTTATTGCCACTACAGTTCTGCAAGAAAGCTTTTCCTCCCTGCCAAACTTTAATTATTTATGCGCTTTTAGGAAACACAAAAGCAGCCAGAGTTTCCTTTCCTTAGCAAACTAGCACAAATGAAAACCCCTATCTTAATTGGTTTATCGGATTTAGATTTCGGTCCCAATGCAAAAATATTGATGTTGAACAGAATATAAGAATGTATGTGTGTATTGCTACAATGCATGTATGTTTATGCGCACATTTGCACGTACACAGATACACACTCGTCCAGAAATGTATCAGTAGCTCATTACGTATAGGAGTATATAAATAGATGAGAATATATTCGTATTTACGTAGTATATACATATGTATTCATACACACGTGTATGTGTAAATGTATTTAGATACATACACATGTATATGTTTGTGTATCTATCTGATTACACACTCAACTGTGTGTGCGCGTGTGTGTACACAGTACATCTTTCTATATGTGTGTATTTGCATGTATGCATATACACCCACAGCGACCAAAGCTGCTTTACATTTAAGGTTGCAGTTTGTCTACAAATTGTGTGCCACTCTCTGTGTATTTTGATTATATAGTTTAGATCCTAATAAGTCTCCCATTCTTTCTGTTATTTTGTACTTTAATGTCAAGGCAATAAAGAATGCAGATTCGCAGTAAGTGAGCATCGCAGAGCAATTAAGTTTAATTAATAATGCATTGTTCTTTCCACATTTTTATCCGATATTCCTCTCAAACTTTAATATCAGAAAATTAATAAATAAAATGGTTGGGCAGTTTGTAATTGTAATGGGGAGAGACTGGGAAAGACAGTACAAACATGTCAATTTTTTCCTAGCCAGTATTGGAAAGGGGGAGGAGTAGAATCAGCAATGTAAGTCCTGTATCTTTTCTCCTGGATTCCTTTCAATAGAATTTCTTCGCATTATTACCAAAGAACATACTACGGGAAGAATTGATTTGTATTTGCCAGGTCGCATTAGCTTTACATTACAAAATGTTTAGAAACATAATTTCCGGAATTCTCAGAATGTATTGTTTCGCCTGTGGTTGTCAGAGGTGCTCATTGTTTGGATAGCGAAATCCTCACGAGTATTTTTGCCTCCATTGTGAAAAGAAGTAACAGGATCATTTAGAAGACAAAAATATGAATTACCAGTTTGCCGATATTTATTCTGGTCCTCGGGAATATCTTTGGGCCATTGCCGCTTCCCTGTTCTGTAGCAACCAGCCTAAGGCATTCCGAAATTTGGCACCCCCCAAATACCCAGTATTCATAACCAAAATGAGCTGTACCGACTGTTTCCTTACAGCTGCCACAGCACATTTTAAAGCTGATGATTGGATGGGAGCAAAGTTCAAAGGCGTGTTTTTTTAAACTATATTTTTGGTTAACACTGAAGCTGATTTCAGACAGTCACTAGCATTGTATTTATAGATTGTTCCTTTACGCTGCTTCCTATCAATTTGATTCTTATTTACACGCCCTGAAGAAGCATATTTAAGTCTATCAGAAAAACATAGGTATCCCTCCGTCTCTGTCATTTTGCATTATTATTATAAAGGAATGGCAACCCAAGATGCCTCTGCATTAAAAACTGGTTTACGTGGAAAATACATTCAACGGGCATTTTAATCAGGACCTTACAGATCCCTAGAAATGTTTAAAATATAAAAACCCAGTAATGTAATTTTCATTAGATTCGCATCTGGCATGCAGCTCAGTGTGGCGCTCACAAATCAGTTTCAGATTTATGGTAAATGGATCAGCCAAAAAAAAAAAAAAAAAAGCAAGAGAAGTGGATATAAATCGATGAAACGTTTAAAAACAATCAGATGAGTTGGAAAATGTATCGAGCTCTTCTCTCTGAAGTTCGAGGTATTTGTAAGTGGGGGTGTTTGCGTTGGACAAAGGCGTGGAAGCTTTTGTCCCCTGGAAAAAGACATGCACAGTGATCATTTGATCGTTCAGATGAAATAATTGTAATGGAAATAAATCCCTCCCCTGACTTGGCGAGTTTTCAGTGTTTACCCAGTTTCTTGGCACAGTATTTGCTGGGGTAGGCGCCGCATTGGAAAGGAATCACAGATCGGCCTGTATGAACCTCATCTTTAGCGCCTACAAGGGGAAAAGTCGATTTTTTAATTTTTTTCTCCCACGAACCAGGCCAAAGGCATTCCGACCGAGTGACTGCAGCGCAGGCTGAGCACAGCGCGGGCCACCAAATAAGCGAGCTGCCGCCAACAAATGGCACGACCTACACGATTTTTAAAAATTCCATGTCCAGCTGGTGCAGCTGGAAACGGAGCAAGCAGCGTTACAGTAGCGCTGCCCGCCGGGAAGGGAGGGGGCGAGTTAAAAAAGCTCCTTAACGGTGACATTTCGCTGCTTCCTTTCTTTCAGGAGAGGGCGGACGAATGGGGAGGCTGCGGGAGCTCATGCCACTATCGTTTGCCCTGGGATACTGGCGAATGGACCAAACAGCTCCTTACCATGGACTTGAGTAGGAGATCGTTATTTGTGCGAGGGCAGGTTCAAAAGCAGTGGGTGTTTGGGGGGAGGGGGGGACAGGGGAAAACGCCTCGCCACTTTTGCGGACACAGACAAACTGTACTGACGTCCAAAGAAGAGCCCCCCTTTCTTTTCCCGGAGCAGGCAGTGAGAGGGTGCGCATCTGAAAACCAGTGCCAAGGGCAGCGCTTGTACACGCAGCCCTTTTGGTACACAAGTAAGAAGCTGCGGCAAAAGTCTCAGAGGCCTGCCCGTCGGTTTCCCACCCACAGTTTAAACGCCTAGGTATAAGAGCAAGGGGCTGCAGGAGACCCCTCCAGCCCTCTGTCGCACATGGGCGCTTGAAGATGCACAAAGGATTTTTACCCCCGGTACTTCAGACATTATCATACAGTTTGCCGGGGCCTAAGACTGCAGGAGAGCGATTTATCTTCCCCTCCCCCTTAAAGAAGGAACAGGGGTTATCGCGCCATCTTCAACACGCAGGAAACGTAGCACGAAGCAGAAAAACCTTGGGGCGCACTCTGGAGCCGGGTAGACAGGTTAAGCCATGCCCTTGGCACAGGTCACGTGCCCCGTTAAAATGCACTGCTCTGGCTTCTCGGATCTCTGTCATTACTTAGAATCATAGCGCTGGACGAGACTTTGGTGGATTATTACAAATGGTGTTTCTTTGTCATACCCTCTTCCACGTTTAAAAAACAGGTTGCTCCCAACTATAGAGTAAACAAACACTGCATGCTCATTCTGTAATGCAAGATAATACACGAAGGGACTCGCCGGGATTTAAGTATCCAAGATCATTACTAGTCAATGTTCCTTTATTTTTCTGCAAAATTATGTTTACATACAGTTAGAGAAATTGATCTTAGCTCAGCACAGCTCATCCTGCAAGCAAAGAAAAAGAAGTAGGAGAAGATCTATTATAAAGGGAAATAAAAGATAAGAGCTGATAATACAGGTCTTTGTAGCCTTCTCGTGTGTTTACTTTCTACCTTTTGGCCAAGGATTCAGTATTTGCTAATTTACAAACGCCCCAAAGATTTGCTTAGAGCTTCTAGAATTTCTTTCAATAATACTAATGAGGTTTTCATCGGGAATACACTCTACCCTAGAGATGCAAAAGACAAGTTCATTACAGGAATGGCAAGACTTTTGTCTAGTACATAGATAGCGCCTGCTCACGCATGACTACTCTTTTCTTTTTCATCCGTCGGTTTTGGAACCAAATTTTAACTTGTTGATCGCTTAAATTCAGTCTGTTTGATAGCTCTTTCCGCTTCTGCCGGTTAATAAACTCATTGAGGAGAAACTCGTTTTCCAATTCCGCAATTTGTTGTTTTGTGTAAGGTTTCCGTTTCTTTCTTAATCTTCCCTGGGCGGGACACCAAGGCAAACCTACAACAAACACGTCGATAATTTAATGGATAACACAGCTGCAAAACAGAGAGCATGCAATAAAACCGCATTACATAAATGCAATTTGCTCAAGGTATCTTTTCGTCACGTACATTGCCATCACGAGAATTATCTATCGTGTCGGCTTAACTGATTATCTCCCCACATGGATACACGTGTAATTACAACAATTTTAAGCCTCTTTTAGAAAATTGGCCTCTTCTAGAGAAAGGGAGTTATTTAAGGCATACCATCCTGCACTGAAGGTCTTAGACATGGCTGGACTGCGGAAGGCTGCACTGTCAGGTTCAAGTTGACCGAATTCTTGATGTCCTCCTTTAAGCTTGAAGTAGAGGAATTCACTTCAAAAAGAGCCGAGGAGCCCTGCAAACCCCTCTGCAGGCTGGAGTGGTCATACTTAGCTGGCTTTAAGTGGGCTGGATGAGTAATACTTGGTTCATTGGCAAAAGAGTGCCTCTGCCTTCCTCTTTCCTCCTGTTTGGAGCCTGCTTCGTGGGCGTAGTATTTATTGTTTTCTTCCAAGCACTCTTTGCTGCTGTTGGAACTGATGTTGATGGGAACGGAGCCCGTAAGGTAAGGCTGCGAGGAGCTGCTGAAAGCAGGGCTCTGAGGCTGAGCCGTACACGAACTTGAGCAAGTCCAGGGCAGCGAGGTTCTGGGGTAGGGAATGGTGGGCAGAGCCGCCAACTGACTGCCATTAGTCCGCAAGTTAGGGAAATAAAAGGAGTCCGGCCCTTGCAAATTCAAGAGAGACCCAACGTAGCCCGATCTGTAGAGACTGCGATCGCACATTTCCAACAAAGGACTTCAGCTGTTCGTACCGCGGTATTTAGTTACAACGGGGAATAAGCGGAGAGCCTAAAACGATTGGACGAAATTTTGCATACAGGTTCTTCAGAGCCGGTAATTTCAGCACCGCCTACCCCCACTGAGCCCTCTTTTTAAAAGTATTATAGTAATACTTGAAATATTAAAATCCCTCACTTGCAAAGGGGAGGGGAAAGCGTTGTTCCTCTCCTATAAAAATGAATGTAGTAGGAGTATAGCGCTGCTGTGCACAGGGGAAGAGAGGAGAAAACAAACATTTGCAAAGCTTTAGATAAGGCATTGCAGCTAGAACTGTGGTTTCTCCTTCATGCTTACTTGGCTCGTTCATTATACTGATTAGGCCTTATTTCTCACCTATGGTTTCTTTATTTAGTGTAAAGATGCAAGCTATTTGCTACGCATACATATGCACATGTCTATATTTGTAGTGCAAACATCATTCTGTACATGCGTGCAATTAAAATCCCACTGATGATCGGCTATGATTGGTATTAGTATGGTAATGACCTGGTCTGACTCTAGTTGTAGATGTATGCCCCTTTCAGATTTCCAGATCTTTTAACTCACACTTTCCCCCATATACTGATAATGTCAGCGGTGACGGTCTCTGCTCTTTACAATACATTTAGTAATTTACATTTCCACCACACACACGCCTGTAAAAATAAAACTTGTTCCACTCTTTCTCTGAACCCGTTTCCTACCTAGGATCCTGTATTTTTAACACTGTAAAACAAAAACATCGGTCAACAGAACGTGTTTATAAAACCTACGATTACTTGTAAAACAACACCCCCCAAAAGTACAGGCTTTGTTTTATTTATTTTTATTTTCGCAAATCAGGGTTATTCAGAAGGACGGGCGAGGGAGGAAGCGAAGAATTAATTGGGGAACTGGGAAAGAACACGCCCCATCTGAGGGATAAGAGGCGAAGGCAATAATTAGAAAGCGGTGGCGGTGCGTTTTAAATTGTCTGACTGATACGACCTAATTTCCCTAGCATTTATTTCCCCGCCATTAGGAGGTCAGCTCTTGGCACTCGGGGTTTTTTTAGCGTCAAATATGATTTCAAGAATTTCCTCTCTCCCCCATCCCGCTTCTCGCACAGCAGCCGAATGAAAATGTATGTTAGAGAGCGTCCACACTGCGGCTGGCAAGTCTTTGGCAAAGGGAGAAAGAATTTGGAGTTGTGGCGTTTTGGGGACCCCTGAGGGGTCAATTCTTAATTCAGCGAAGCCGTGTGGACCGTAACTGAGATCGAAATATTCCACGAAAAATACTGCTAGTGGCGTAAGAGGTTTGGAACTATCTGCTAAAATGCACAGAAAAATGTGGAAACGGTGAAACGAGGGGCAAATGGTCAGAGGAAAAAGCTTCGGCTCCTCTTAGACATGTTTGAGATCCCTCTTCATCGGGCTGCTTCTTTAGAACAGGTTTTCGGAAACCAAAATATATTTCTAAAAATATTGTCCGCGTCCATTCTTTGCATACTTTTCAGCAGAACTTGCACACAAGCTCCTTCAATTGCGAATCTTTCATGTGGATCGCTTCCATAAACGGATTGCCCCCACGACGGAATTAACCCAGCTTCAAACAGAAACATAAACTACTGACTTCATCGCGTTACATGGGCTTGATTAAAATATCATGGTTAACACTAAAGGTTAAATTTCCCTGTTATTGTCTTGTTAATTATAGTTTTAATCTTGGTTTTATTTCTATGAGGAGATCAGAGGCATGGGCAGTCTTGACATTTTCCTAATGAAATTCGTCTTTCTGTTTAATGGGAATTTTGGATAAATTATACAGTAATTTCATTGCCCAGGAAGAAAATCTTTAAATGATTACTCTCCAGATTATCCTCCTAGACCACACAAGACCACACAAGCATCGCCGGAGGATATTACTGACCACTGCCCTTAATTTTTATTGTTTTGAGTTATGTCTACCAATTGAGTCTCTCTTATTAACTTATTCGTTTTCGTTTTCCAATATGCTAGAAAATAGTTGGGAAAAGTTTAGTTCTCTTCTACGCTAGCGTTTCATAAACAAAACTGTAATTGCTTTTCGGCTCTTTAGGAGGAAAAGAATAGGCATTTTGTGTTCAAAAGCGTATATTTTTTTCCCCAATAAAAAACCAAGAATAGAGGTGAGCTCAGTTTCCGGAAAGAAAGGTGACACTTCAAACTAGCTTTTATGGCGTTAGAGAAACCAGGGCTTTTCAGTTTACCTTAAACTCATCTATAATTGTAAAGTAATAATAAAATAAATATGCAAAGAGAAGGCTTAGCAGCAAGAGCATGCAGGAGAGGAATTTGTAGCTGCAGAAAATAATGGCTACGTTAAATCTGCGCAAACATGATAAAATACCTAGCCATGTAATCCTTATCAAAGTTCTTGCCCAGGGTGGGATGAAAATAGCAGCGACCAGGCATCTTGTGGGAGAGGCCAGTCTCGTCAGATGTTCAACTATATTCTTTAATAGAACCTGGGAATCCCCTATATTTCTTATTTGTACAAGAAATGTATTTGGTCATTAGAAAGCTAGATCCGAGACCTTTGCTCTCAAGCGCTTTGGGGTCACTGTTGGATCAAAATAGTGTGACTAATAGATCTGACTACGATTCCATACCCCTTGGTTTTATAGGCAGCGGCTTTCCATTGCAACAAAAGGTGCGCCGTGTAAATTAATGGCATTATGTTGTCATTTGTACTGTGGAAATGCAGCACCTGGATGGAGTGAATTGCTTTTCCGGCCTATGCCAGAGATTGTCCAGGAGATGGCAGGATTGCCCTATTCATCGGCGAGCACAGCCCTGCACAACTGTAGGAGTGGTAAATACAGGGCAGCCAAGTCGCCACGGAATAGTTCAGTTCCGTTTATTAATGTACTCATTAACTGGGTGAAATAAAACTGTACATATATTATATAGTAAAATGTATTGTCATCAGCATCGCCCTAACCTTGCTAATGTATATAATCAGTATGCTCATGAGTAGTGTGAATTAGAACTTTCTCTCCTTCACACTTTTATTACTCACAATTACTGAGTACATGAATTATATAGTAGCGGATTATGCTACATTTCATTAGCCTAAAATAAATCACCGCACATAAACTGTAGGGTGTCTTAGTTGGGTGCTGGCAGTGATATGAAATGTACACTGTTCAGAGGATGGCTGGGTATATTGTAATTGATCTGATATTCCAAATCAACTGTGCAGAATCCAGTAATCGATAATGATGAATTTGGCTCTAGCACCAATGCAGCTACCTATGCGTGCTGCCGAAGAATTCTTTAATTTCTCCCACATCACTTCCGTACTCTTTGAATGCATATTTACAGACAGTGCCATTTTAAAATAATGCTTTGAAATGGAGATAAGGCAATATGTGGCCTTTCTGAATATAATTACAGTTTTCTTTCTATTTCTGCACTTTTTAGGTTACCTGGGACTAAAATTAAAATCAGTCTCCTCACATGTGATCGAATGAGTCGCGCCTTCTGACGGGATTCCCATGTCTGGCGTGAATGTTACGTGGAGGAGTCATCTTGGCTAAATCTGCAGCTGAGTATTTTGGTACAAACCGAGAGACAAGGCGGACCTTGCAACAGAAAACAACAGTGCCAGAGAGTTCTGGGCAAAATCAAAATTAAATGTGAGAAATAAAAATCTAGCCAAGGAGTATTTCTTAGTTTGAAAGGGTTTCCAAAATGTTCTACCAGACAGACGGGCTTTAAAATACAGCAAGAAAAGGAATTTTTAAAGTTCTAAACAAAGCAGCATTGGTAATCACAGAAGGTTCAACACTTTTTTGGATATTTACTCTCTCCCCCATGTACTTCAAGTTAGAGATGTTCCCCTCAAAGTTTCTTATTTTCCCAGGGGTACAAAATCCAATTTGAGACCTAACTCTTCAGCGGAGGAAGATTTTTTTTTTCAAGTTAAAAAGGAAGGTGGAGGCGGGGATGGGAATAAGTGGACGGGCAACGTGTGAGCCAAACACTTCGCAGTACAGGTCAGTTTTCTTTTTAAAAAAATGAGCGGGCTGGGAAAGAGTCTGGGCCTCTATCTGCCTTCCACACAAGTAGCAACAAATATTTGTGCTAAAATGCCATCTAAATTGAAGTAAACACGTATGGAGCATATAAAACACGGCCAGGCTGTTCAAAGAAGCAGCTGAAATATCACAGCGGACCTGAAGTTTCTGGAAAGCACAATTATGTTTCCCAGAGCAAACTGTAGGCAGGACGCGTCTTTTCACTCACGATACAAAGATCTGGTGTAGCAAAGAGCCCCGTTTGGGGGCTGCATGCATGCTGTCGTTAGGCATTTGATTTCCTTAAAAAGCCCGAAAAGTAGCCTTTCCATAATGCAGCCTGCGAAACGCCCTGCTGGAAAAAAGTAATGCGATTTTTTTCAACTGCTTTTATATTGAAAAGAAATCGTTTTATTAAAGACGTTTTAAGGAGAGCTTGGCAAACTCGTTAACGGCTTTGAAGTCGAGCTCAACACAATTCCAAATAAAAGAAATCCTTAAACCAAGAACGGAAACAATATGGTTGAGGAAGGAGCTCAGTGTATGTCTCACCCACATACATTAAAAATCAACGTGTTTGGAGCAATCGGCTAGTACAATAAATAATAATAGTTCGGAACGCGACACATTTTAATAATTACACGAGACACAGAAAGGGAGAGATTTTCTCTTTTCTCTCCTAGCTGTAAACTGACGTGAGTGTCCAACATCTCTGCATGGGTATGCACACCAAGATTCAAACAAAAGCAAAACACAACGGCCAGTCTCTCTGCTCTCTATAAATTACGGCATCTTTCGAGAGCCATCATTTATTGCTTCTTTCATTAGCACCCGTGTATTTCTGCAACTTAAAGGTATCATCAAGCTTCTCTTCTGGAACAAGAAGATTTCGAACCACACGATAGGGTGGACGTGAAGAGTCTTTGTGCTTGTTCAGACAAACAGGATAATAGGGCATCCAATACATTATATAAAAATATACATACGTTTACACACACCTTTATACAGCATGTCCTCTATATGTAATATGATTAAACATTGGAATTCCATTTAACTGTGTGTTCCTAGTATGCAGCTAACTATCTAGGTATAAACTGATAAAACTTATCTGTTTCGGACTATCTTTACAAATGAACAGCAAATTATAAACCTATAGATTGTACTGTTTAAAGTAATTGCTTGGGATGCACTGGAATAAATGCATCTGCGTAGAATATGTTTATAGTCTTTGAATTAGGGAGTATGAAATCATTAATCTGCAAATGACTACAGAGTAAAATCCTAGAAAAATATGTGGAATAACTTAGGGAAACAGTTGAAGTTAAATATGTTTTCCTAGTTCCAATCTGGCTCCAAATGGCACTTTTTCTGAAAAAATAATAATCACGTCCCAGCTGCATAAAAGTAGCTATTTTCACATTAACAACCACTCACTCTATCTGTTGGTGGGCTCACTTTATTTTAAACCGAGAACAGCGTTGTAATGATTTCTTAATCCCCAATTACATTATATTACTTATTTTTTAAAAAAATAATAATTCTGCATCCTGGTGACATTTATGATACCAAACCACAGCTGACAGTCTTGGCACCCGGCTGTTCAAAGACAATTTGTACAGAAAAGAACCAGATAAGCATTTAAGAAAATTATAATGGTAACTGCTCAGCATACTTAAAGTCGTTTATACTGGCCTAGAGGGAGGAACAGAAGATATTAAAATACAAACAACAAAAAAGAGAGAAAGAAACAGAACTACAAAGTCAAGATTTGGCAGCATTCTCCACGGATCAAAGAAAAATACTGACTTTAGTTAAAAGCAAATAACAAAATCTCGCCTCCGTAGGAAGGGGGTGGGAAATATTAAATATATTTTCAAGTCTTTCCAAAAGTCTTTAGCTGATCGTAAATTGTATTTATATTTCCACCACTGTCCGCAACCAAGAGATCAAGATACATTGTCCTTCAGCTTTGAGACTATTTTCTTATCCTTCACCCTTCTATTCTGAAACCAAATGGTAACTTGTCTCTCAGACAGGTTTGTGGCTGCGGATATCCTTCGCCTCTTGTCCTTGTTAATGAACTTGTTAATGGCATATTCATTCTCGAGTTCTTTAAGTTGCAGTTTTGTATATGGCACTCGCTTCTTTCTTCCCCGTCTGTAGACACACATATCTGGCTGGTTTAGTGCAACGTCCCCTATTGTAAAAGACATTATGTGAAAAATTAGAATTTTATTACAGGCGTTTAAATCTTAACTGATACTCTCTGGGCACGGGTTTTCATGGGCAACTAAATAATGCTAGGCTGTTTACAGCGTATTATTATTTACACATTCACATTAGTTACACGCTATTAAAGCACGAAGATCTTGATGGTCTGTCATCGCTTCCCAAGCCTGCATCACAGCGAGCCTTAAAAGTTTCGCCATACATTTGCTGGGGGGGGGGGGAGAGAGGATTGTGTTAAATTACATGTGTGTAAAGTACACAGAGAACTTTGTTTAGTGTGTGTTTCCCTGTTCCTGCCTGCATGCTGTTTTGTGCATGTGCACGCTCCCCGCATGCAGTTTCTTAAGCACTCTAGAGCGAGTCTTAAGGGCGAGCCTGAAAAACAGATACTCACAAGCATTCCAGACATCAATTTGCATCTTCCCAAAATACCAGGGGCAACAGCCAATACAAATCCAATCATTAGACCAAATATAAAACTAGCCATCAGGCTAGGCTAGCTGGGAAGGGGAAGTTTCAGGACTCTGGGATCGACCACACAGGGTGGAAACCCAGAGGGTGACACTCTTCCAAACCATTTTCCCCTACCCCGGGAGGCTGTGTGCGCCGAGTAACCAGGTCGCCAGGCCGGGCCGTGTAACCCGGGGTGGAAATAAAACTCAGACCATTGCTCTCCCGCTCGTACCTGGAAAGGACGATTTCCAAAAATGGGAGCTCTGGGACTGGTCTTTCGCACAGTAAACCTGGCTGTTCCAGCCATTCGCCAGAGTCCAAGACTGATAGCCCTCCATGGATATGTATGTCTCGTGCCTTGGCTCCCCGGAGCCGAACGTGGAGACCATGTCTATGTACCCGGGGACGTGCTGGTACGGGTTGGTGTAGCCCTGGTAAAAGGACACTTCCTTGGCCCGCGAGGAGACTTCATTGGCGGGCACGCTGGTGCTGGCCAAGCTGGAGACGTCCATGTACTTTTCCACGGGGAAGCCGCCAATGGAGGCATGGGGGGAAGACTTGAGGGCGTTCTGCTGGATGCCGACGCCATGGGACATCCGACAGCTGTAATATCCATTGCCGAAGTGGTAGCCGTAGCCCAGCGCCGGGGCGGCCGGCGGGGCACCGGAGCCGGGGCACTCCTTGGAAGGCGGCTCCGAGCGCGCCGCGGAACCCGTGCGCTCCGGGGCCCCCGCGTACGCGAAGCCCGAGGCGGCGGCCGAGCGGCCGGAGTGAGCGGCGCCGAACATGGGCGACGAGAGGAAATTGCGGCACTGGCTGGAGGCGCCGCCGCCGCCTTCGCCTCTTAATCCTTCCATCTCCCAGCTCGCGGCTTTGCTCATGGCCTTGCACATCGCGGGCTGCGGCGGGGTCCCGGGCTGGGCATGGCGCAAATTGTTATTGCCTCCAACAGGTTAGATCATTGCGGTACGTTTATAAAAACTAACTTCAGGTTGGGAGGGGGAAAGGGGGTGGGGGCGGCCTGCTCCAGATTAGTTTGCTGGAGTCCGGGGGCGCCTCATAGGCTGCCGAGGAGCATGTGATCCTCCGGGCGCATGAAATAGTTCTGAGCGCTCAGCCCTGGCCCGGGACCGGCGTGTCCCCTCGCCTCACTTGCTCATATGTGTGCACTTCGGTCCACGGGCGTTTACTCCGAAACACGCTCGTTGCGCTAGTGGGAGAGGGAGTTTTATGGTCCCCCTTTTTTTGGCTTAAAACAGCCGCTCCAGCGGCGCTTTTATCTCCCGCCTCCGATCACTTCAAAAGGCTTAAAATAAAGGAAGGAAGAAAACAAACAAGCGCTCCAACTTTTTGCCCGCATTGGTTAACCCTTCCGTGCTTCAGCACAAAGCGCGAGTAAACGCAGCCCAGAGAAGGAAGTAGAGCTAATGTGCAGGAAGGGGGAGGAGAGGGAGGGAAAGGGATTGTCATGGTCTCGGTGTTCACTACAGTTCACACTTGAGATTTGTCTCTTATTTCACTCTCGATTCATATGGTTATTTAAATCCGGCTAAAAGGCTCACAAAGTTGTTAATTGCTAGCAGCCAAATTGTCCTATATTTGAACGGTTACTGGTAAATGTACGTAATGGGGGTGTATTTAAATGACAATATAGTTTAGAAGTAAACATTCCTTTCCTAAATACACTGATTGACATTTTCGAATGATTAATGATCGCTACAGGGAAAGCATGCAGTATCCTTCTACTATCTTAGTAAGATATACAAGATTTTGTTGCATGGTTATGCTATATTGTCATTTGTAATCTAGATAGAGATATGCAACTTTCTATGTGCGTTAAAAGTACATAGAAACTACAGTTCTGTTTAGGTTATTTCTGAAAAGTAAAGCACAACATACACGTTGATAGACACGTGTATGTAAGATCACAGTCACACAAACACACGCACACATAAATGGCATATCTTATATCACTGCTGATAGCCATTAACATCCACTGTGTGCACTGCACAAGATAGACATTAAAAGCTAGTGTCTGTACTGCACAAGATGTTAAACCTGGGATTCATTACACATGGCTTTTTTTCTTGAAGTGTCAGTTAATCTAGTGGTAAAACTGACAAGGTAAAATGCCGCGTTTGCTTATTATTATTATTATGGTTCTAGGATTAACTTTCCAAGACTATGGCAAATAATTATATTGCCTAATCGACACTCGTGTCGTGTCGGTTTTGAACTTGCAGTAGTGCAAAGATCCTAAAGTGTAGCATGTTCTATAAACATATCTTAGTCTTCTTGGATTGGCTTCCTTTAGCGTTCTTGCTCTGGGTTTTCTTGCTACAAACACTTAATACGCTCAGTTGTACATCAAATGCAACAAGTTACTACAGGGAAGCTTCTCCAAAGTAAAAGGAAGAGGTTTTTTTTAAACTTAACATGATCTTAGAAATGGTTTGTATGCGCACATCCCCACACAGTGAAACACCCAAAGAAAAGGATAGGTTATAGAAGGCGAAATTAATATTTGGCATGATTTTGCTTTGAAATGCAATTTGCATTGATAATAACATCTAAGGATCATAAGACCTGTTAGGATATTTTATGCAGAAAGGGACAAAGCTATGTCTCCTTATTTCACACTGGCTTAAACGAGTTGAATGAGAAAACGAACCACTTCGCAGTAATCGCAGGTTTTTTAGCTTTGTAGCACGCCTAATAATATTTGGCAGTTTCTGGAAATGGGGTGAGGAATGACAGACTGGTGCCAATAATCACAATAACAACCGCCTGGCAAACACAAGTTCGTGTTCATTAGCTTCAACCACTTAATTACTATTAATCTTTCATAATCAGGTAAGAAGTCAAATAAATAAACCAGACAGGGCTACGTATTTCACTCAATTATAAGCCGACTCAGTATTTGTTCCCAAGATATAAAAAGGTACCTAATTAAGGAAGTGGTTCGTAAGAAAACAAGTAAAGGCTCATTCCTTTATTTAACTGAATTCAACTTTCTCATGGATTTTTAGACTAAAATACACAATATTCTGAGATCTCTAAGGTCGAAAACGTGCATTGCACTGGCCAAGCACAATTTTCTTTTTCTACCTCCTATTCTAGTTCTTCTATCCCATAAGTGTATACCAATCATCTTTCCTGACACAAAATATAAAAAATGCGTTTAATAACATCAAAAGAAGCAAAGTGAAAAGTTCCTTGTCTGTTTAGTCCTCTTTCCTCAAAGCAAATTAATTGGTAATTATGCTTTCGCGAGAAATGACACTCAATACGACTTTCGCTTCAGTGGGTGTTTCTAGATTCCATGCCCAGTTGAGACTATGTGTCTGAACAGTGGTTTGGGATCAATAATTTAAACTCAGTAATATGTCATTTTGTGAGGTGTGTAAAAACACAGCACCGCCTTACTCTCATGCTTTGCACGACAGGATATTATGAATGTGAATAAAAATAATGAGCTCATAAGTCAAAGTCTCTCTCTGTTTGAAAATACACACCCAGTTTACATGAGTTAAGATTTGTGCTTTAACTGTTTGGTGCACTTACACGCAGAATAAGAATCTAAACTAGCTAATGCTTGCTTCTGTGTACTATTATATTTTTAATAATAAAGTATTCTAAAAGAATTCCTTAGCTACTTAATTTATTGTGAAAAATGTACTTAAAGGCGGTGGCAACTGACAACTTCGAAACTTGTTAGTAGATCCTAATAATGGAGGTTTTCTTTTGCTACAGAATGCTACAGGATAATTTTCCTCCCCCTTGGCGTAGAGTAAACGTGTGCATAGTTGACAACGTATCTGTACTAAATTTTCCATTGAGAAATAATTCGGGCATCATCGTAATAAGTGAGCGAGCGAGTTATCTGCAAGCACAGCAGGCAGGAAAGGTACTGAGCTCTTCCCATATGGAGCTATACGGCATATTAGGATTTAGATATGATCTCATTTCCTCAAAAATCTTCGGAACAATCTCCTAGAGTTAGTAATCAAATCTTTGTCCTCATTCAGCATATGGACTGATCAATTGCGATGCTTGTCTCTTTCACCTCTCTTATCTCTCTGCCCAACAAACACACTCTCACCCTTCCGCCACCCTTCTTCATTTACCTCTTTTCCAGCCTGCCAACTGATCTGGCTTTGGGGATGTAGTCCTCTTCTTAGCTATATTTTAACTCTGTTTCTTTATTTCCATTGCCCTTCTGAAAACAAGACCATACCAAACAAACCAAGGAACTTTGCACTTTTTGGTCCAGCCTAAATACTCATGCACACAATAAAGAGAACAATAGATGAGCAATAGCTCAGCTACTACTTTCTCCCATCCACCCTGGGGTTCATTGTTTAATTTTAACTAATTTGTGTTTGTAGTGGACAACATTGTTTATTTTCTACTTTTCCGTTTCTTACTTAGTAGAAATTGAAACATTTTCGATAAAGAAAAGGCTCCATTGCCATGTCAGGATATTTGTTAAAATATGCTTTCCAAATCTGTCTTATGCTAGCACAGAACTTTATTTAGGCGGTCAATTCACTTAGATATTTGAAAGTTACATTTGCATAGACTTATAGAAATGTAGATCCGGAAAGGACTTCGAGAGGTCACCGAGACCAGTCGTCTGAATTTTGAACATTGAAAAGTATCACTCTGCCCGGTGGCTGCCACGTACTCCAAACAGCCTTTTAGGCAAACGTGAGTGTTTAACATGTCTCCACCCGTATACTGGTATAAAATCTTTCGTAAGTCCCAGCCAGTATTTAGAAGCATCACTCGAGGTGACGTTACATACCAGTCACTGCAGGGAACTCAGATCACAGATGAACCATTCGGTTTAAACCGAAATAATATTTTCTGTTGGGTAAAAAGTTATCATCTGAATTTACCAACATACGTCCCCTTGGTAGCGCTAACCACAAAAACACACAGCTTTGTAATCTATAGCGCTCAACGCTTTCATTGAGTTGTAAACAAGTTATATATTTATCATGCCAATGAAATATTTGTCTAAAAAAGCACAAGTAATTAGACAGCTATGTTGGAATCCTACTAACTAATAATTCTCCACCTCTCATTGGGAAGTTGAATACATATAAGTACATTTATATAAATACAGTTGGTGTATTTATGGGTATATGTAATTTTTCTTTATATAAAGGAGAATATGGGGTCATAGAAAGCACGGATGTTTCCAGTAAAACATTAAACATCTCCTGGACCAGCAGCAAATCTTCAGCAACAATCTTAGATGGCTTTCAGTTTTTTCAGTGTCTGAGGTGTAAGCAGTGAAAGAGAGACATTCTCTCATGTTGCACTAGTCAGCATTTCCCTTTCTGTCTCACGATGCAGGATCCCAGCTCTATCACTAGATGGCTCTACACGTTTTTCTGTAGAGGCTCGGAATGCAGATTGATGTCGGTTGGAACTGTATTGTTTCCTTGTACAACAGCATTGGACCTTCTGGCTTGCAAGGCAGACATGCCCGAGTTTAAAGGTTTGGTTTTTATTTTACTACAAAGGAAGAAAGAGGGTTCCCACAGAAAGCGAACTGTTGTCATAGAACAATCTTTCGGGTATAATTGCCTTAGGGCAATAAATCTCAGCTTGTTTCTTTCCTTCATAAAACGAGCCTTTCTGTAATTCGCTGTAGCTCTAACAAGTAAATAAAGCAAACGTAGGCCCCTCGTTTCATTTTGTGAGTAGTCAAGGGTAGGGCGACATTGTTACATCTCATCAGACCATAATGCACTTGCACATGAAAAGTCTCTTCTCTCCCCCTCCCATCACTTGTAATAATAATTGGACAAAGCTCATTGATCGCTATCTATTTGAGAGTCTGAGTGCTCCTATGGAAACCTGAAATCAGCTGCAACACAGGATCTTTAGTTATTTGAAAGACAATATAGAGGTATGCAACCAGAAATCTGTCGCCGTCTCCCAGCTGAAATAGCGCATTTACACGTTATATGTTACCTGCAGTAACCTTACAATGCTTTACAGCGCTTTACAGTTTACCTCTGAACACTCAAAGTTAAGAAAGAAACATACATTTAGCCAGTGTTTCCCCAAAACACCTCAAAACTAGCTAAAAAGTGGATAAGATTTTAGTCGATGTAATGAACATTTCATTGCATTGAAGCCAACTGCGATTTTTTTCAGTTAAGATTTAACAGAGTTGATCAAAATATTATTTGATGCCATAAGTAGCAACTTTCAAGATAAATAAAATCGTTTGGCTGTAGGCCTCCGCAGCTATTTAAAACTTATAAGAACAATTGAATAAACAAAGTCTAGCAAAAACACATATTTTCTCTCTCTCTCTCTCTCTCTCTCTCTCTCTCTTTCTCTGTCACTTCTTTTACATTTATCTGCTGATGTAACCTTTTAAAATATGCGTTGAAAGATTTTAGACTGAACTCGTTATTAAAAGAAAAAACTATAAACATTGATAAATTATATCAATCTAGTTTTCTGAGAATTTAAATATCAAAGAACTAGTTGATTAGTGCATATCCATTTTGGGAGGAATGATGAATTGTATTGTACGGATCTGTTTTATTGCTTAATATTTATTTAACAGAGGATTATCACCGTCTTTATGGCATGTAATTTGCCTATCATGAGAATGCACCTACATTTTGAAACACATTACTCATAAACTGAAGCATTATTATTTAAAAGGTGCACAATGTAACACAACACTAATTAACGTGATGTACACTCTGCATCGGCTATATTATAACATTTTTTTCACACTGGAAGTTTTCTTGAAGCCTATTCCACCTGCAATGTATCATAAAACAATTATTTTCTTTTTAGTGGTACAGTAACGTTTCTAGAATATAAAGCTCTATCGGATTTGGAGTGCTCAGATCTGAGTATGTTGTAGATGTGGTGTCTAGTTGTGGTTTTCAAAAACGTGGGGAAAAGATACTAACCCAGTTAAAGTATTTAAGAAAACAGACGGGGGCGCCAAACGACAGCAATAAAGCTACCCACAGACTTCCGTTTCCCTTCCCATAACTGGTAAAGCACTACTCAATCTGGACGAAATAGGCTTTCAGCTCTACAATTAGGAGGGCTATTTTGTATAATAATTATTTCAATTGGTAAAACATAAGTTTGTATTTAACTGGGCCCAGTACCTTTTGCGATGGAAAATTTGGTTGCAGTCTGGGTTACCCATATAAAGCCAATAATAAAGAAGTTTTGTGAATTCAAGTTAGGCAGCGTTTACACTACAGTACCTACAAACAGAGCCCACTATGTACATCAAATCACTCTTCTGATCAGAACTGGTTAATCTCAGGGAATTGCTGTCCTTATAACGTTTTAATAACAGGATAGTCTATGGAGACTCTGTCAGACAACTGTATCTTATTTCAGTAAACATCGGTGTAGGAGGCTGTGCGCTCTCTACTGATAAAACAGAAGCCATCGCTGTGTCGCCACTTGCACTGGGGTAAGAAAGGCAGACACATCACCATCTCTTGTGGGTTTATTATTTATGGAGAAATAAGAGTTTCGGAAAATGTGTGCGTGGATTGTGTTGGCAATATGCAGGGCTTTGGAACGTTTACATTCCTGATATTACTATCTGTGTTTTTCGTGTCTTAATTACACAGCTCAAAGCTGCCTGTGGTTAGCGAAAAAGATATTTACTTCTGTCTGGTTTGGGGCTGTAAAACATAAAACACCAAACTGCAAGCTAAGTTCACATTTCACACAGCTGACATAACCCTCTCATTAATAGAATGCTGGATTTTATAAACAATGCCTAAGATGTTTCCTAAATATTTCATGTAATGTTTAGGGAGACTTTTAATATGTCCTTTAAAAACCGACAAGAATCCCGTTTTTGATGGAAGAATCATAGGCAAAAGCATAAGAATTAGGAGATGCATGTGACTTTAACAATACAAGGAAGGGCTTCTTTTGGCAAAAAAAAAAAAAAATCCTATGTAATCAGAGGAAATGTTAGAGTATTTCTATACCTGATCAAACTCAGAAACTCGGGGTCTAAAACTTTATTGTGTGGGTAAAAAAGAAATCTCTCAGAAAGCAGAGATTAGGTAGCTATTGAAGAGAGCACCAGAGATGCTAATGACAAAGGATTTATCTTCATTTAAATGGTTGCCATCAGCGTCATTATTACTACCAAAGTTATCACTGAGGAGAGACTTTCCGATAGTCACGTCTACTAAGCTGGGTAGCCCGTGTCCCTTACAGCACAAGATATTTTACTCCAGATCAACCCGGAAAACAACGGAGAGCTTGAGCTAAGTGATCCACAGGTAACCTTAGGGAAAGAATGTTGAGGAGAAGTATGTCTTTACTAATATTTGATGTCCTTGAAACACTAAACTCAAGTAATTGTACATGTAGATATCTAGTTTTAAAAATGCTTCGCTTTTCGTGGGGAAGGTGTGAAAAGAAACCTGTCTAGAGATCGAAATGACAGTGCTGCAGTTTTAAATCGCGGTTGCATTTAACGTTATTTGGATTTTTTTTGCAATCAAATTGTACAACAGAGACTATTTTCCCAAGAGTGAAAAAATCGTAGACTAGCTCCGATAAAAAACAGGATTATAGAAAGTAAAAAAGACACCATATTTAAGGATGCAACGAGGAAAATATACGAAATAAACCCCCCAGGATTACAATAAATCCACGTGAAGATTGCTGTGGTAGATGCACTAGAACTGGTTGGTACCAGCAGCAATAGTTTTTAAAAGTCTCAGTATAAGGTTTGTGTGTATGGGGATGATTGGGTGTATGCTAGTAAAATTCTTAAATAAAAGTACTAGTGCATTCTTAATTGGAAAGTAAAGTAAATAATATACTGCGAGAGGGTATTTTTCCTCTTCCAATGTTTTCTCCAGTTGTGATAAAAAATCCGCTCTTAGATATAAAAAAGCATTATCTATTATTTAGCATGTAGTTCTGTCCGAGGACAAATGAGAAAGAAGCTGCATCATTAGGACCTAAAAGGCAACAAAACAAAAATCAGAGCATAATGATGCACCTAAATGAAGGGGGAAATGTTGCACAGCTCATTTTATTAATCAGACTGTCAATTTCACCCCCAGAGGCCAAACCCCAGAGCAATTCAAGCAAGATCTGATCACGCTAAGGACAAGAGCTTTACTCTTCACTTCTTGTCTTTCTTTCTTCCTACCTGGATATATTTGTCTGCTCAGAAGCCGCCTTCATTATCCACTGACAGAAGCTTGTGTTTATTTGCTTATAAACCTGTTACAATAAATGATTATTCGAACAGCGTCATTCCTACCTTAATGACGAGCACTACTTTTTGATGAATGACATTTCGGGCTAGAAAGGATGTATGGGTCATTTTGACCAGTCATTCCCTCGCTTTGGCATCCCACAATTTTTACGCCTCCCTCAAAAAGAGATAATAATATTTAGAGACACTTGCCGGGCTGAATGTGAATTAGCCCCTGCTGCAGCTCATCATTAGGACAGGACCAGCCCTGCAACTTTGACATTTTTTATAAAGCTGAGATGATGGAAAGAATAAGAAAAGAGATGATTCTGATGGAAAGAGGGCTGCACAGCCCTACAGCTGGCAAAAGGCTCTCGAATTTGTCAGACTCAGCTGGAAATGCAGTGCTCGAGGCCCTTGAAAATTCTCAACACACTGGTCGCCTCAGCCCTAGACTAACTTCCGCCTCCCTGCACAGCACTATAGGGGACATCCCTGCCAAAGGCAAATTTGAAATAGACACTTTATTCAATCTTCAGCATCAGAGCAGTGAAAGCAGCGTCTCCTCAGAAATTCCGCCGTCGGAGAGCAGGAAGAAAATTAGCCATTATTCAGAAGTTGCTCAAGAGGCAGATATGAACAGTGATGTGGAGGTGGGCTGCTCAGCGCTCCGCTCCCCAACTAGCCTGAGTTCCTCCCAGCTGAAGGAAAACAATAACAAAGGTAAATATTCTTGTATCCTCTCGGTCTAAGCGGTACTGTTATCTGCTGGAACTTGGTAGCTTATGGAAATCGCCTGCTTTATTGTGCACAACCACTGCTAAGACGGTGCTAAATGACTCTGAATGTGTTAGCACGATAGAGAAAATACACAAAGCAGGGCTTATATAGCAAAGTGTCTCTCTGTGGTCATGGGAATCTCTCTCTTTCTCTCATATATACACAACTACGTCTATGTGCATTTATGCCGTTTCTCTCGTTCTGTAGCTCTGTCTTTATTTCTCCATCTATACACATATAAATACATGGAGTTAATTGAGTATATGGACACGTAGAAACTATGTATCTCTGTATATGTGTGTGTTTGTCTTTCTTTGTGCATATAAAACGTGTCATTGTGTATTCACACTTATAACTGGCCATTGTTTACTTTCACTCTCTACTCACGCTATTTATATCCCCCCATCGTACCAGGTTTGAAATAAATTCGGTGAATTATTTTCATTGGGGATTGTAATAAGAGAATAATCAATGGGTTTCTTTGGGACAACAACATATGCATTTTTTTGTCAAATGTGTCAAAGGAAAGCAATCTACAGCACAAAGCAAGGCATAGGCTTTGTTTATGGCTGCCCTTATTTTGTGCCTCCCCAACGAAAATAAAAAACCTTCATGTAGCTGTTAAAAACTGATTCACAGATTAGAGCCCAGCGCAGCCTGAGAGCCGTACCACATCTCTTAAAAATTGTGCTCTGCATCTGTGCTCGTGCTTGGCTAATTTGCTGCAGAAGCGAGAATTCTATAATTACTAAAAATGCCTAAATTACTTAGAATAATTTGGTTATGAAGTGATTTAAAAAAACTTTATTGATTCTATTAACAGCAGCAATTTGTAACGCTGACAGCTAGCATTAATTATCAGAGTTCACAGCCAGCTTGGTAACGTTACCTCCCGCTTTATTTAATACACACATACCCATCGAGAGGAACAAATCTTTATTTCACTATTTGCTTGCTTGTTTGCCAGGCTATTCAGAAAGCAGCTCAGCTCCTACCACCACCACTTCCTCCTCAGGGTCGAGCTTAACCAGCCTGCACAGCAGCAACGCACTGGGCAGCTCCGGCTCTGGGGCTGATCAGGTGAGAAGGTACCGCACCGCCTTCACCAGGGAGCAGATAGCCCGGCTAGAGAAGGAGTTCTACCGGGAGAACTATGTGTCTCGGCCCAGGAGGTGCGAACTGGCCGCAGCGCTGAATCTCCCTGAGACCACCATCAAGGTATCTCAGCTGAAGCGCTACAAACGCGGGGCTAGGACACTTGATGTGGATTTTGGTGCTTTTGTGCTGTCTGGGAGCTTAAAATGTGCGATCGAGCTCAATTCCTGGCAAAATAGATGCTTCTCACTGACAGAAAATTGCAAGTGGCGTATGCTCTCCTTCTTTATGGCAAAAGAATAAATCCAATGCTAACATAACAATTGAACATAAAAATAGATAGTGTTGCCTAAGTCCCACAAGGTTTCTTAGCTATTTTTATCTTTGGTTAAAGAACATCCGGTCTTGTCTTTCCTGTTGGGTTTGTTTGTTTCTCTGGGTTGAAACTTTTTTTTAAATTTGCCTTTTAATTTTCCTTGTCAATTTTTATTGCATTTGCACTTTTTTTTAGAAAAAAGGGGGAAACAAACGATTATATTAAAAATGAAACAGAGGAAGTCAGGGTAATAACACACTGTTTCTCACATTGCGGACAAAAGCACTTGAAGGACAAATGTTGTATTATTTGAAATGGATTTAGAGTTTGATTGGCACAAAGCAGAATCATTTCAGTGATTTATTTGGATGAAATCTCTTTTGATTGGATTATTTTAAATAACGTGGTTAATTATAGGATATTGGCAGTGGAGGACCAGAAAGCTGGAGACGAGAAAATAAGCTGCTGTGTTGCAGAAGGCGAATCTTAGGCGCTCTAGTTCAGGCTTCAGAAAGATTTGTATTTTGGGGATGTTAATTTTCTTCATGTAGTTTTAGAAAATAATATCCAGAAAGGATGCTACAGCGGAAGGGAGGTGCAAATCCCTCTTGTTACAGGGCAGAAGCCAGGCTGCAACGTTTGCACCTCGGGATGTCATTTGCATGGCTGCTTTTAAAAACAAACGCAAACATTTTGCCGTGTGCAAACAACGTGCAATTACCAGAGAGCAAACAACAACAAAAAAGCTTCCCAATAAAAGCAGCTGGGTTCCTTCAAAGGAGCCACTTTCCTTTTTAACGCCTGACAGTCTCCGATGTCAGCGGGTTTGGTGCCGGCTCGAATGGGGCGGGGGGAGGTTTTTAGGTAGCAGAACAGGACGCTACTTAATCAACAACCCCAGCAAGGCCGGGCAGGGGGAGTGGGCCCCGGAGGTGCCGCCGGCTGCCCCTGCGCGGAGTCGGGTGGGTGGTTTTGGTGCCTGCGGCCGGCTCGGCAGGAGCCGCTGCTGCGCTGCTGTCTAAGGCCTGTGCTTTGTGTCCCCTCCCCCAGGTGTGGTTCCAGAACCGGCGGATGAAGGACAAGCGGCAGCGCCTGGCCATGTCCTGGCCCCACCCGGCCGACCCCAGCTTCTACACCTACATGATGACTCACGCGGCGGCCACGGGCAGCCTGCCCTACCCCTTCCACTCCCACGTGCCCCTGCACTACTATCCCCACGTGGGGGTGACAGCGGCCGCGGCCGCTGCGGCCGCCTCCGGAGCGGCCGCCGCGTCTCCCTTCGCCACCTCCATCCGGCCGCTGGACACCTTCCGCGCGCTCTCGCACCCCT
The DNA here is from genome assembly GCA_032595735.1 of Pelochelys cantorii. NCBI lineage: Eukaryota > Metazoa > Chordata > Testudines > Trionychidae > Pelochelys > Pelochelys cantorii. The sequence goes on along the minus strand of CM064332.1, from coordinate 45,917,433 downwards.
ACTCGCGCCCCGAGCTGCTCTGCGGCTTCCGCCACCCGGGCCTCTACCAGGCCCCCGCCGCCGCCGCCGCCGCCGCCGGCCTCAACAGCAGCGCGGCGGTGGCGGCGGCGGCCGCGGCTGCCGCGGCCTCGTCTGCTCCCCCGGCCGGCTCCACCGCCTGCTCCTGCCTCAGCTGCCACAGCAGCCAGACGGCGGCGGCGGCGGCGGCGGCGCTGGGCTCGCGCGGCTCGGGCTCGGATTTTCCCTGCACGGCGGGCTCGCAGCGGGCCGAGAGCGGCTTCCTGCCCTACTCTGCAGCCGTGCTGAGCAAGACGGCGGGCGCCTCCCCGGACCAGCGGGAGGAGGCGCCGCTCACCAGATAACTACCCCGCCCGCCGCCGGGGCGACCCTTTTGTAAGGGGGGCGGGGGCGCAGCCGGGCACTGGGGGAAAAGCTCCTTCTATTTTTGTAGCGCTCAGCGCCCTGCTCTGGGGCAGACACAAGCCGGGGGGTGGGGGGGGAGGAGGGAGGGGAAGGCCGAATTCACATTCCCCTGTGCCTCCCCCCCCCCCCCCCCCCGCCGCCAGGCCGGGGCAGCCCCCAGGAGCGGGCAGGCTGCAGGCAGCGCGGGGCGGGGGTCAAAGGCCGCCCGAGGCGCCATCCAGGTGACCCCCGTGAGAATTGCAGGGGTGTCCCTGGGGGCAAAAGTGGCCTAAGGACTGAGCGAGGCCTGCAGCCATTAGCCACGTGTCCGTCTGGAAATGGGGAGGGGGGGGGGAGCAGCGGAAGAGAAAAGTGTTTCGGTTTCCTTCTGATTTCCTTTGAGTTCGAATTGGAAATGCCTCGCGAATCTGGTGTACAGACAGGAGCGGTAGCTAATGAGGCTGCTGTGGCTGGGCCGGGCAAGGGAAGGGAAATGTGAGATTGACAGGATGCTCTGTAGGATCGGAGAGGCAGTTTAAAACTCGTGGTTTCCAACTACCATAATCCACGCGATCTGGGAAATACTTGAATCTCTCCAGGTATAGGACGTTGTTCTGAAGCATTGACCCTCGGTACTTTCCTCACTTTAATGGTTTTTGTTTGTTTCTTTCCTTTGGTAAAATGGCTCTTGGATTTATTTCCCATACATGTCTATTATGCGTTAGCCTCTGAAAAGCCACCCCTGGGTAACTGAGACCTACCATACCAAACCACTGCTACTGGAGGGACTTCCTTGAACTTGAAGAAAAGCACATCAAAAACCACCAGTGTTACTGCCATGTCAATTCTGATGCTAATAATGTGCAGATTATGACGAAAATTGCCAATCATGTTCTCTGATGGACCTCCTTTGAATGTAGAATTGGAAAAAAGTTCCCCGCGCAGAGACCTGCTGTCAAGTACTAACAACCCGCTAAGGGAAGTCATTAGAAGAGACAGATAAGAGACTTGGTACATAAAACATTGTTCTTGGTGCATAGAATGTATGTTATTTAATGTTATATCTGTTACCTGAAGTGATTTCGCAAAAGAAAGCCACGTTCTTATCATCTCAATTGCCAATTTTCATTTTGGTAACTTGGACGCCCTGGGTAGACTTTTCTCTGTTAAGTTGATATTCCACCAATGTGAAGAGCCTCATTAAATCAAACCCAGATATTTCCATAATACTCCCTACAGAGCCACTTCACTCTTCACATAATGAGATTTTTCTGAAGAGTTGAAGCCTTCATCTAACTTGCTATTGCTTGTTTACACACAGACACGCGCGCGCGCGCGC